>CM077095.1:96436406-97636406 GCA_039513925.1 Platanthera zijinensis | reverse complement strand
GTCGCTCGGTCTCCAAGATGCCAGAGACAAACCGCTAGACCGCGCAGCCTTCAATCCGCCAAGATAGGCCGCCAGACCGCCCGGTCACTACCATCAACACTCCCCCTCAAGCTGGAGCATATATATCAATCATGCCCAGTTTATCACAAATATGAAGAAACGAGGTGGACACTGGCTTGTTGAAGATGTCAGCCAACTCTTTATCAGACGTGATGAAAGGAGTGCAAATTTGTTCCTTCAAAATCTCATCACGAATGAAATGACAGTCGACCTCAATGTGCTTCATTCTTTCATGAAATACTGGATTTTTGGAGATGTATATGGCAGCCTTGTTATCACAGAACATAGGTAGAGGATGGTTGTAGACCTCTCCTAAATCCATCATGAGCGCTTGTAACCATTTTAACTCACAATTGGTCAATGCCATACTTCGATAGTCTGCTTCTACACTTGACCTGGAAACAACAGACTGCTTCTTGCTCTTCCAGCTCACCAGATTTCCCCCAACAAAGGTGCAAAAACCCGAGGTTGACTTGCAATCCCCTTTGTCATTAGCGTAACTCGCATCTGAGTATGCTTCAACCCTTAGATGACCATTCTTCTGAAAGAGTAATCCTTTCCCAGGTGCTGCTTTGACATACTCCAAGATCTGCAGGGCAAACTGTAGATGGCACTCTCTAGGCGCTTGCATGAATTGACTCACCTTGCCCACAACATAGGAAATGTCGGGCCTGGTCACTGTAAGATATACGAGCTTACCAACCAGACGCCTATACTGCATAATATCTGAAAGAGGAGGCGAATCATCTGTCCAGGTTTTGTCTTCTCCAGTTGCCATGGGGCATTGGGCAGGTTTTGCTCCAGTCAATCCTGTCTCTTTTAATAGATCAAGAGCATACTTACGTTGGGAGAGGACTAAGGAGTTGGGCTTTCGAGAGATTTCAATCCCCAAAAAGTACTTCGGAGAGCCCATATCTTTCGTGACCAGATGTTGACGAAAATGCCGCTTTGTCAAGGCTACCCCTTCCTGATCATCGCTAGTGAGAAGAATATCATCAACATACACAGCAAGAACCACCAGACCCGAGGAGGTTTTGCGAATGAATAACGAGTGATCGGCAGAGCTTCGCATAAACCCAATGGCCACCACGATGCCGCTGAACTTGTCAAACCAAGCTCGAGGGCTCTGCTTGAGGCCATAGATTGCCTTCTTCAGCCGGCATACCCGTGTCTCCTCCTGAGCAACATATCCAGGAGGTTGCTCCATGTAGACGGCCTCCTAAAGATCATCATAAAGGAAGGCATTCTTGACATCGAGCTAAGAAATCTGCCAATCTCTATTGACAGCCACAAAGAGAAGGACTGGGATAGTACTGAGACGAGCTACAGGAGAGAAGGTGTCAAAGTAATCAACCCCATATGTCTGAGTAAAGCCCCTAGCAACAAGGCATGCCTTATAACGATCGACAGTGCCATCTGGGCCAAATTTGACCACAAAGACCCAATGATAACCAACAACATCAGTACTGAAGGGACGAGGAATAAGAGTCCAGGTACCCCGCTCAGTGAGGGTTGCCATTTCCTCATCCATGGCCATCTTCCAATGAGGGATATAAAGGGCCTCCTGGTAGGAATGAGGAGTGGCAGTGGCTGAGATAGCCAGTGTAAAGGCCCTGCGAGAAGAGGTAAGGCAATCATATGAAACAACAACAGCAAGGGGGTGTAGAGTACACGTATGCACCCCTTTGCAAAGAGCTACTGGAAGATCCAGGTAGGCGGGTCCCTCGGCATCTGGAGCATCCGTTACAGAGAGAGCTGGCTCGGGAGTAGATAGCGATGGCAGCGAAGATGAGGGAGATGGTTGCGGAGGGGAGGGAGAGAGTGGCAGAGGGAGAGGAGCGTACAGAGATGGAGTGGGGTGGAGATCGCAGTAGGAGACAAGGGGACAAAGAGAACAGCAGGAGTATCAAAAGCTGGGGGGAGAGAAGTAGAGGGGTCATCCGAGAAGTAGGAGGCATTCTCGAAGAAGGTGACATCAGCAGAGATGAATTGCTTATGAAGAATGGGTTCAAAGCAACAGTAGCCTTTCTGAGTGGGAGAGTACCCCAGAAAGACACATTTGGTGGAGCGAGGGGAGAGCTTATCCCTGGTGGCAGATGGGGCATGCACGAAGGCAGTGCACCCAAAGATTCGGAGAGGGAGAGGGAAAGGCTCCTTGCCCGGATACAGAATGGAGAATGGGGTTTTCCCATGGAGAACAGTGGATGGAATGCGATTGATGAGGTAACAGGCAAGGAGAACAGCATAGCCCCAATAAGAGCGAGGGGCATGCATCTGGGTCATTAAAGTACGAGCGACATCGAGGAGATGACGTTTTTGCGTTCTGCCACCCTATTTTGTTGGGAGGTATAGACATAGCTAGTCTGATGAATAATGCCATGCTGCACACAGAAAGAGGTGAACGCATGACTCAAATATTCTTTTGCATTGTCGGAGCGAAAAGTCTTAATACAAACAATAAACTGAGTTTTAATTAACTGATAAAAGGAGATCCATACATCCAAAAGTTCAGAGCAATCTCATAAGAGACACACCCAAGTACATCTAGAAAAATCATCAATAAAGGTTACAAAATAAGAACTACCCCGACCAATGGTGAGGGTAGGAGCAGGTCCCCAGACATCAGAGTGGACTAGATCAAACGGACGGGTAGAGCCCCAACCTTGCTTCGGCGGGAAGGAGGAACGGTGATGCCTGTCAAGCTTACAAGCGTTGCAGTTGAGAGGAGTATTGGAAGGAGGGAGGTGGGGCAGAAGCTGGTGTATAAGACGTGGAGGAGGATGACTGAGGCGGAGATGCCACTAGAGAAGATCCGTACAAGAGGAGGAGAAGACGGATAAGGCAGAAATGTTGTCGAGGAAGTAGAGGTCGTCACTCTCAGTCCCAGTAGAAATCATCCGGTGGGAGATCAGATCCTGAAAAGAACAAGAAGTAGGAGTGAACATCATAGAGCATTGAAGCTGATTGCATAAAGAAGTAACTGACAATAAATTGCACGGTAACTTAGGCACAAAAAGAGTGTCCGCTAGGCAAAGAGACGGAGTAACATGAACGACTCCCGACCCATGAACCGGGGAGGGAGAACCGTCTGCAACGAGGACAGGAGGCAACCGATCATGCTGTTTGAGGAGAGACAAGAACTGAGGATTGCCCGTCATGTGATTAGTTACAGCAGAGTCGATAAGCCATTTACCTTGAGTCACCATGTGGGCACTACCTGATGATGTAATCACGGAGGCAGATGGCTTGGAAGAGGAGGCGGAAGAGTCACCGGAGGGGAGAAGATGAGGATGCTTCATCCTACAGCGTTCAATAGTGTGGCCGGTGTGACCACAGTGAGAGCAGAGGTAGCGGGAAGGAGCACGTCCTCCAGACTGGTGACCGCGGCTACCAGAGCCACTCCGCTGAGTTTGGTGAGCATAGTTGTCCGGTGGAGAAGGAGCGGGCAGAAGCCGGCGCTGAAGAAGGGAGGTGACTGCAGCGATGCGGGCAGTAGTGGCATCTAAGGTAGGGGATTCCGCCTCGCCCAGAATTTGTTGGAGGGTCATATCATAAGTATCAGGAAGCCAGAGCAGATAACACACAACCAGAAGCTCCTGGAAATGCGTGTGTTGTTGAGCCAAATCCGCAGAAAAGGGGCGATTCTGAAGAATCTCAGCCCCAAGAGCCTGAACCTATTGGTAGGCAGCAGCAGGGGATAAAGTAAGACGGGCTAAGAGGTCTGCATACAACGTATAGATGCGGGACATCTGAGCCCCCTTTGAGTACAGAGCGGCAAGATGAAACCAAGCGGCCTTGACCGTCTCATCATGATGGATAACGGGGAGGCATTCATCGGAGAGGCTGTTAGCGAGCCGAGTACGCACAAGTGCATCACTCACATCCCAGTCATCAAAGAGAGGTGAAGTGGTGGGCGGAGGGTCATCAACGAGATGATGACGTTTGCGTTGTGAGCGAAGGAGAAAGGTGAAGGAGACACTCTAATCCGGGTAGTTGGAGCCGATAAGTTTGGAAATGGTGCCAAGGTTCCCGGAAGGAGTAGGAGGAAGAGGCGGAGCCGGATTGGTGACAGGAGTGGTGGCAGTAGAAGCATCAGAGAGAGCCATAGGAGAAAACAACAGGAAGCCGCACAGTTAGGAACGAAACCGGGCGGTTAGGCATGAAAATCGTGTACGAGAAATAAAAGCGGTTAGAAGAAAAAGAGCTGCAGCGGTCACGATGAAAGACACCAGCGGTCAGAAAAACCACGACCAAGCCGACGAACCAAGCAGAGGGAAAGAAGTCGTGCGGCTAGAAAGCAACCCGCACGAACTGAGAAAGGATAAGACCGCGTGAACAGAGAAAGGTTCGCGGGAAGGCAAACACGATAACAGGTCGGGGCGACTAGAGAAGAGGGCGCGGCGACTAAGGACAGGTCGCGGCGTGAAGAAAGGGGAAACAATGAGGTCGCGCACACTAAGGGAAACGACACGGAGAGGAAGAGGCCGCGCGAACAGGTCGCAAGCAGGTCGAAGAGATAGACCGTGAGGACAAGTCGCGAAAAGAAGAAGCAATCCGCGTGGACAGGTCGCGGCGGTCAGAGAAGGCACCCAGAATCAGGAGGAGAAATCGAGTCCTCTGATACCATGTAAGAAACGAACAAAAAACAAACCGGAGAGGTTTAACAGAAATTTTATTATCTAAAAAAGGTATCTATTACAAAGGTATGGCCTCCCTTTTATAGAATGGAGGAGAGAAGAGAGAATACAAACAAGAGATGTGGGACTAAACATTTACAGGACAAGCGGCCTATACACAAACCAAACTGCACAAGCCGCGCAGTTAAATGGGAAGGGCTAACCGCTCGGCTACCACCAGAGAGAGGGAAGTCGTCAGGGTAGACCGCTAGGCCGCTCGGTCTCCAAGCCGCCAGAGACAAACCGCTAAACCGTGCGGCCTTCAATCCGCCAAGACAGGCCGCCAGACCGCCCGGTCACTACCATCAACATCTACTTCATTCTTAAACTCTTTGAACTTTTCAAAGGTTTAAAATTTGTACTTCATAAGATACATATATCTGTATCTACTGAAATCAGTAGTAAATATAATAAAGTAGAAGTACCCACCTCTAGCCATAGAACTCATGGGTCCGTATGCAACACTATATATTATACCCAAGATATCATCTACCCTCTCATTGAAACCAGTGAAAGGGAATTTAGTCATCTTGCCTAATAAATAGGATTTGCATCTCTCAAATGATTCATAATCAAATGAGTCTAGTAGTCCATCTTTATGGAGCTTGGATATATGTTTCTCATTTATATGGCTCAAATAATAATGCCAAAGGTACGTAGGATTTGAGTCATTTGTTTTAAGTCGGTTAGTATTTTTTATATTATAGATCTGATGGTCTAAGTTCAAAACATATAAACCATTAAACATTTGGGCTACACCATAATAAACATCATTTATAAAAATTAAACAACAACTGTTCTTAATTATAAATGAAAATCATTTCATGTTAAGACATTATATGGACATAATATTTCTAGTTATGGAAGGAATATAATAATAATTATCTAATTCTATTACAAGCCCACTGGGCAAAGAAAGACGGTAAATCCAACGGCGACAACAACAATTCTTGCTCCATGCCAACACGCAGTTCCACCTCCCCTTTACTCAGCATTCTTCTCCTTCCCATTTCCTACACATTTATACAAATGTGAGAACCACGTCCGGTATCCAGTATCCAGGATGAAGGAACATAAAGGTTTATCTCTATAACATAAACACTTGAAGCGGAAGTCATACCTCCCTTCATTACCTGCAGACCCTCAATATAAGAAGGACAATTCCTCCTCCAATGAGCAGCCATGCCACAGTGGTGGCATTTCCCTTTTTTCATCAATCCTTTCTTTTTCAGTGTTGAAGACTTGGGCTCAAGAGATGACTTAGGTCCAACCTTAGTCTTCTTGAAACCCTTGGCCTTGCTCTTGCCTTTATGTACCATCAGCATGGGGCTAGTAGGCTTGGCCTTCTTCATTTTGATTTCGACAGTTCTTAACATACCTAGGAGCTCGGGCAATGTCTTGTCAATTTCATTCATATTGTAATTCAAGAAAAACTTCTCGTAACTGTCCGACACTGATTACAGGATCAGGTCCGTAGACAATGTAAGACCCCGTTAATTTTAAAAAAAACCTGGGGTCTTAGGCCCAGAACTGCCGCTTTACGGTAACACCTTCACGCTCGGGATGGTCGTCACTACAAGGCGCCGAATCTCTCGGCCAAATCGATCATAGAATAGTAGAAATTCATATGAGAGTATATAAAATAAGCTTCAACATATGTCCACAAAGATCATATATAAAATGATAATTCTCCACGAAGGGAAAGTCCACAATAATAACAGAAATGTACTGAAACAAGGGCTTATGACTGATACATCAAATTCTCACTACAAGCCACTCATCGCGGAAGTAAATCTTGAATAACTACTAGGGATCGGGACTCACAGCCCTGCTGTCTGAACTCCTGTGCTAGACTTCCCCATCTCCGAGTGTGTCGACCTCCGGGGCTGGTCCTCCATGCTGGGCTCCACGATTCCCTAAATGATGTGGTCTAAAAACCATTAGTCTATAAGACTAAGCCCTATAATCCCCCACCCCTTCCCCCATGGCTCCTAGGAACCGAGCGGGAAGGAAGAAAGGAGAGGACATGATAGTGGAGAATAGTAATTGCAGGTTACGACGGAACTAGACTAGCAGATCTATATAAATAGGTGAAGAAAGGCAGGAAGTATATAAAAGGTAAACTAAGAAATATGTAACCTTAACTTATATGAAAGCACATAAGCCAAGGGATCTTTTGCAAGGCTCCTAGCGTATAAAAAGTCTCATACAAATTTATACGTTAGGTTGTCGGTTTTCTAGTAGGCATAATATATAAATTTACTGAATAAAAACCTTAACTTATAAGCACGCACGCGCGAACTTATAAACCAAGGGGTCGTCTTGCAGGTCCTATTGTATAAGGCATCCCATACCACTTTATACAATAGGTGTACGGGTTATATACAATGGTAATGCTATGAAATACAATTATGCCATGATGTGAACATGCAAGTGCAACTCACCCACTCGACTCTGTGTACACAGACCTTTAGTTCTCCCTTTCTGGAGCCAAACTTCCCAGGATACCTCCGTAGTGGCAAATGGAAGCGGTGGGTTAGGCCTCGCACACCTCTAAACCAGTAATTGCCCTACCAGTCATACCTATCATATGCCTCAACGCTGGTGCACAAAGCGGACTCCTGCGTACTCTTGCCGGCTGGTGCACCGGACTTAATCTGGCGAAGTGCTACACCATACTTGCCGAGTCAACGTATTGGCGTCGGTGCATTGACCCTCCAATACCGAAGACCCACCACCTTTCCTTTCATGCACATGCAACCTTATGTATCACCGACTGAACCAAAGCTCCCCGGACCACTCCGTCCGTCAAAATCAACAACCGAGCCAAAGCTCCCCAGCCTGCAGCCTGAGTGTACCAACCTAACATCCCGATACATCGAGGTGATTGAAAGTGAACCCCTAATTATGCTAGTTACTCTTGCAAGTTAGTTTGCCTACAGTTTAGGTTGGCCTAGGACTGCCCCCGGCATACCCCGTGAAGGGTTCTCAAAGGGCACTAGGAACTATGATGGTAGTTGAAGCCCATCGTTCCCTTTTGCAAGGCACTTATTATTATTTGTTGATCCCCTTACCTATTCTCTCTTTGCATTACTCTGGACTAAACCTAGTGTGATTTTGACTCTTCCTCTCTTTGGGAAAGCGATCTTTCGTCGATCCCGAGCACCACCTAACACAAGCCAACACCGCACCTTAATCACCCTGACTTCCAAAAGTGACCCCAACTACTTATTCAAAACCATCAGACTATTGGAATCCCAAACCTTAGGCCTACACATCCACATCACCTATTTTCTGTCCTTTTACTAATCGCAGACCATACCCAGTGATACGATGCACATAATTGGTAGCACTACAAATAAACATCCAAATGCCTCAAGATAATTAATGGGGGTCTATCATGACCTAATTAGGCTAAATCCAATAATTTATATTTTTCCTAATTAATCCAGCATTTATTTAATTTTTCTAAAAGATCCTGGTGCTACTAGTTTGAACATGAAGTATCCTATATAGCCATGAATGATACTTAACCAAATTATGAAAAATATTTGGATAACTCAATACTGTAAATCCAAAATATAACCATTTTTCCAGTATTTAAAGGACCCTAAAACTATTTTGGTAATATATCTTATTTCCCTTCAATATTGAAGTAAGTACAGCAAATAATCATCAAAAAATTGTGAATTAATTTTTCTATGCAACTACTGTCCTACCAACATTATTGACAAGGTTTCATGATTTTTCAATAGGAAATAAGCTCTGGATAAATTAAATATCAAATTACTAAAATGATGGGTTTGTAAAGTAAGCACTGCAAATAATCTTCTAAAAATCATGAATTAATTTCTCCAAGTAGTTATTGACATAAAAGCAATAGTGACCTAATTTCATAATTTTTATAATATGAAAACAGCTCTAAATAATTTATTGACCATAAATGCCCCTTTTGAATCTTGTGAAGAAAGTACTGCAAATAATCAACTAAAATTTATAATAAAATTCAAAGATAATCATCTTGACCAAAATTATCTCCTACCCAAGTTTCATAGGATTTTAACGAACAGAATGATCCTAATAAATAAAATATCATTTAGGGCTATATCATGCATATCAAGTGAAATGCTTAAAGTATTGTTCATACAATTCCAATAATTTCACTAAAGGTTATATCTAACCTAAAATCCTTGATACCCTAGTTTCACACCCTTTTAGTAAGTTTTGGTGGCTTATTCTCCCCAAACAGTGATTATGCCCTAAGCTAGGGTTAGGGCCTTGAGATGTCGATCTTTCTCCAAATCCTCTAAGGTTCATACCAGAGGTCTTAGGCTACTCAATCATCATTTCCACCAAGTTACAAAATCACACAAAAGAATTTGCTCCCATACCCTTCACAACCCTCAAAAGCCCCTCCTTAAGGTTTGAGTTTGGATCCAAGGGCAAAACTACCCTATACCACCCCATAATCCCTATGAGGGTGATAATGGCCATGCCAAGTCAGTGGTAAAAATATCAGCACCTGTTGAGGTGAATTAACCACCCAAATCCAAAGTGCACTTTTTACTTAAGAACCCTTCATTAAGGTAGAATTAGGGTTAGGTCATTACCTATCTAAAACACCTCCAAATGAGGTGAGATTTTATACAAAGCCATTTAATGATTCCAGAGACCACTCACCAAAATTTGGGAGGGTTTGGAGATCATTAGACCACTTAATTAAAATACCCTATTATTATTAAATAAAAATAAAAACCATAGACAAAGTATCTCCAAAAATTCCCATTTTTAGACATACCCTATGTATCGCCAAGGTTGACCCCCTTCCCAAATTTCAGGTCATTTGGACAAGGGATGAAGAGTGGGCACCATTTTGAATCTCAGGATAGCCCTAGGTATAGGTCTTACCAAAATGGGTGCCCTAGTTCAACCAGAGGTCTAAATTAGTTCAAATCAATTTTGGATAAAAGTAGACCCATAGTGCTACAAAGTTTATGTTGATGACTTTTTCACTAAAGGGGCCTAAGTATTTTTAAAAATTAAAACCATATACTGCAAATAATGTGATAGAAATGAAATTAAAATAAAATGAACTATCAATCCGGCGCACGAATCTTGGCGCAAATCCAAGGGTTGCCAAGTCGTCTTCCTCCTCCATCCAACGGCCCCAATTGCTTGCGCCTAGGCTGACTTCAAACCTCCACTATCGGCCATCCGACCACCTCCCTGGCCGGCAACCGCCACCACCACCTTCGTGGAGGTGGTGGCTACCTCCAGCCGGCGGCATGGCCGCCGGTGACTACTATTCTGACGATCCTACCAAGAAAACTCTCACCCCAAAACCATGAAAACCATAGATTGGTTCTGGCTCAATTGAGCCCGAACCTTGAACCAAACATCCCTATGATCTATCCATGAAGCAAGAGAGGAGGAGGACCTTGCCGGCGGCCTGAAGTCGCGAAGATCGTCGGGAAGCCATTGTCAATGGTGGCGCCACTCAGTTTCTGCAACAACATAGTGGGGAGGCTCGATTTCTTCAGGTTAGGAGTGGGAAAGTCTTCTCTCGGCCCACTGATGGTGTTTTAAGCCTCAATTGGGGAGAGGAGGGGGTGTAACCCCCATGGCCATGAATGGCCATTAAGGGCCAATTTCGGTTTCACTATTTGGACAGGCTGAGCCACCCCTCTGGCCAGGAAACTGTTGAAAACTCCTCCCCTTTCTCAGTGTAACTGATCCCAGCCTTAATGGGTGGCCCTTGGTTGCTCTAAGCCATGAATGGCCTTCTTCCTCTTCTTTCTCTCTCCTCCATTAATGGAGTTTTCTCTCTCCTGCCCATCCTAACTGAAATCTACCCCTCCTTCAGCCTATTAGCACCCCACTAATCATAATAGTGAGAAGGTTAGTTCATCCCAAGTGGGGGAAGTGGGTTTGAGCTTGAGTTAGCCCATTTGGGCTAATTTGACCTAACCCTTGTGTAGAGTTGACCTTGGTCAACATGACCATTTGGGTTCCTCCCTTAAGGTTTAGAAGGACTTGGGTAGGGTTGGTTGGGCATATTAGGCGCACATTGCCCTTAGTTAGGACACTTGCCCTATTTAAGCCTATAGTGGTCCTAATCCAAATTGGCCACTTTGGAGTGACTCCAATGGGCCCTTAGGGATTTGTTGGGCCTTCCCAAGGATTGGTGAGGTCTTGGAGTCATGGTGAAACTACTTGGTCATCCTAACCTAGGGTTTAGGAACCTGCTATTTATAGACCAAAAATGACCTCAACTATATTCTCAAGACCACTTGATCCTCTTAGGTTCTCTAGGGTTTTGTCATGACCTGTTCATGACAAAACCACTCCTAGGGGGGTTTAGTTGTCTGAGGGATGTTACAGCCAACTCTTGGCCTAGAGGAAAACCTAGTCTTTAAAGGTCCTTTATATACCCAATCATCTTAAGTATGTCAGTCCCTACTAGGTATCGAGCTACCATCTTACACTGAAACAATGCCTTGGTGACATCAAACCTCTCTTGGCGAGCCTGCCCTTTAAACATTTTATTAAAGTGCTCGTAAATCTCTTTGCAACCCATGTTCTCATATTACTTCTGAAACCCGGAGTTCATGGTTGCCAGCATGAGGCATTCGACATCTAAGGAGTCATCTTGATACTTCTTATAAGCATCCTTATCATCTCAGGACACATTCTCTACTGGCTCTTTAGGGGAATCCTCTTCCAACACATAGAGCTTATGCTTCTTCCTGAGAATAATTCTCATATTTCTGTACCAGTCCAGATAATTTGTCCCACTCCATTTCTCCTTCTCAAGGATAGCTCTGAGGGACAGGGTGGAGTATGATCCACTTATCATAGAAATTCTACAAGAATTTATGCAAAGAAAAACTCAGTACCACATTTCAAAATATATTTTTATTTCAATTAAGACTTAATTAAAACTACTCCCACTATTTTAATCAAACTAATAACCCTCGATATCAATTCGGAGAGCTTATATGAGTTACTCTCTTAGTGGACAAGATACGTATTTCACCAACACCATGAGTCATCTTTGGCTTTTCTCTCACAATATAGTTATTTAGGTAGCCAACGCTTGTCAATTGCATCATCATGTAACTCTTATATGGTTGATGAATAACTCTTTATTCGCATTCATAATATGGTGCATGCCAACCCTATGCCTCTGGGCGCTCAACTTTTGAGATCACCCAGTTAAGTTTGACCCGTTGTTGATAGTGAGATATCAAAATTATCCGCTCGCACCCTTATCAAGATATATTAATGCACCTTGCTTTGGAAAGCCCATACTTCATCGATCGAGGCAGGAAGAGTGTCATCCATCAAAAGTCATCCTAATACTTAATATTGGATAAGAGATTTTAATATAAATTATAAACACTAATCATGGTTAACAATTACCCAATGTGCACTGTCACAAGAAAAACTTACAGCATTCACAATCAGAATATATCCCAGATGTGCACAAAGAAGAATCATCAACACTTGACGAACTGGGCTAAATCTGAATATCTAGAACCCTTCGAAATCTTCATATTTACATGCATTAGACATGAGCAACACAAACTCCACTTACACAGAAGACAAACTCATGTCTCTATGTGTGATTCAAAATCTATCACACTTGGTTTCACAAATAAATAAGAGGGACGATTACTGTTAAGGAGAAATAAAGATACACAACAAAATCACATGCATTCCTAGCGGAGTTCCAAGGAATAGATTTAGGCATTTAGAACACTTCTAAATCTCCAGGTCCACGCAATAGATTTAGCAACTTCTGAAACAATGATCATCGCTCAACCTCCCTCTAATACCACTATTGGGTTTTACTATACGACACATCATATGTGTGCAGCGGAATAGGGAACAAGAAAACCCAAAAGAAATATGTATCTTGCGATGAACATTGATCAAGAAGTAACATTGTAGTAAATAAACTTATACCTTTGCGGGATTGAGTCAATACTCAACCAAGGTGCTCCAAAGAAGTCAGACGAACAATAACAGTTGGATTTCCGAGCGTAGAATTGTGTCCACGCCTCTACGGATGTCCACATAAGCACGGAGAACCATTAGACACTTGTCACACAAGATCTGGGTTGGAAGAAGTTATGCCCTCAACGTCTCTAAAAGACTTTAGATTCAAGAGTAACTAAACACCTAGAGGGGGTGAATAGGTTTTTCTTCCTTTTTGTGGTTTCTTTTGACTTTGGTGAGTTATGATTAGTTTAGGTTTGCTTTCAAAAACACACAATCAGCACACAAAAGATTTATAGTGGTTCCCCAGAGTATGGATAAATTCACTGTCCTTCCCACCTTTCTAACAACTTGTTAGACAAGGCTAACTCCTCCAAACTCGGCTACAAGAGTTTATAACACAGATCCCTTAGGATCTCTCAAACAACTCCAAGTCCTACACTCAGTCCCAAAGCCCTACACTCAGAGATGTAATCTCCTACAGCTCAGTAATCTTCACCAGACTACCAACCTCAGACTTTAGTAAAGTCCTACACTCAGGCTTGGAGGAAAGACCTACACTCAAGTACAACACTGGATCCTAGCTCATAGGATAAACCTCCTACATCTTAGGCACTTATCCCTGCCTTAGATCCACACAAGGATCCTACCACTCAGCCTTTATAGATCAGGTTTACACTCAGATCAGTAATGATCCTACAAATGAAAGGTTGGTTGGTGTTGATGAATGACTGCTGAGAAATAATCTTTAAGTCTTCCTTTCTCTGAACTGAAATGATTCAGTCTGTTCTTCTTCATAGCTCCAGGAATGGATCTTCAAGATTAGTTCTGCTTGATATGTAAAGTCACTGCAGTAATGGGTTGCCCTGTTTCTTCTTCTACCTCATAGAGAGCTCTCTGAACTTGTTGTTGAAGATGAGAATATCAACATCTATCTTCTTGAACTTCTTGTTTTAATAGAAGGAGCAAGTAGTTCAACTCTGCAACTTGGTCGAGAGGAAGATGATGAAGTTATGTAATTCCAAAAAGTCTATGTCCTCTTCCTTGATCTCTTCCTTTTCCATTCTGCCATCCAATGTCTCTTTGAGCAATGATACCACAAGTAGTTGGTAGCTGCAACAAGTCTTTTGCATTAAATGCAGTACAATAGGCAAGCGGCATCATTTGTCGTCTAATGTTCAGTTCCTGCAACATTTTTAACTTCTACTGACGTCATCATGACACAACTCCAGTGGAATTAGCCAAATTCACAATTTTGCAAAGGCTTTGAGTGAAGCCTTGACACTCGATGCCAAAACACTTGGATAAATTTCTGCATCTTCAGGCAGTGAGTGATCAGTCATCAGTCAATAAATATAGACATTTGCAATCTAACTGAATAGGCGTTGAGTGAGCCTTCATCACTCAACGCATATGGACTTAGTCGATTATCTCTGTATGAAGGCGTTGAGTGAGTTGTCTTCACTCAACGCTTTGTTCTTTTGCCTATTTTATTGAAGAGGCATTGAGTGAACTGCCTTCACCCAACGCTTCTATCCTTGGATAGTTTTTCTATTGAATAGGCGTTGAGTGAGTTGGCATCACTCAACGCTTCTGTCCTTAGACAAAATTATGTATCAACTAATATTGCAGCTCTGACTAAACAATGTTTTGTCGACGCTTCTTTTGTATGGAGTTGAGTGAACCATCTTCACTCAACGCTTCTGGACTTGGCCAGATTTCTTGGCAGATTCTCTGCGGTTTTGACTGCTTGAGCTTTACTCAATGCTTCTTTCTCTAGGCATTGAGTGAACTGTCTTCACTCAATGCTTCTAGACTTAACTAGATTTTTGTCTTACCAATGTTGGTTTTTTGACTGTCTAGTCTTTACTCAACGCTTATGTCCATTTGGCGTTGAGTGAACTATCTTCATTCAATGCATCTGGACTTAGACAAATTCCAGCCTTTTCAGCATCTTGTCCTATATCCTCCTGTCATTGTCACTTGGATAACCTGTCTAATCAAAATAATAAAGAGCCTGTTGCATACAAAGAACTTATATCAATATACATGTGTATACCATTGTCTTGTAGACCTTCTTCAAATCTGGAAAATTATGATCAATGGACCCAACTGTCTCCACGGTTTGCTAGAACCGTTAAAGGAGATGCGACAACGATGAAGATGAAGTCTAAGGAAACACTTTCCGGCGACAACAGCAGATCGGCGAGCAGTCGATGGCAAGGAGCGGCGATTGCGACCTAGGCGGAACAGTTCTATTGGGGAAGAATAATCGTCATTCTTGGTCTCACTCAATTAGGTCAGAAGAATAAGCACACCCATCCAGTTTACTGTTTATATCATATATATATATATATAGAAGACCAAAAAACCTAATACTCGCAGACCACGCCGAACCGGACTTAAGAGAATCAAACCGGAGTAATCAGAATTCGTCGAGATTATACGTCGATATTCAACGAATCAAAAGGTCATTCGTTGAAATAACACGTAAATATCCGACCAATCCAGACAAAACAAACAGTCCAAGCATCAAGGCAAAATTCAACGAATCAAATTCTAATTCGTCGAAATTATCAACACGATACTCGACAAATCCAAGACATATCCGTTGAGTTGTCATGACGATACCCGATGAAATCAAACCTATTCATTGAAACCTCAAGACTATACTCGACGAATTGCTCCTTGGGTCTTCCGACCACTTACCTGATGATCTATATTTACAATATAGGTCTTGGAATGAAAAATCTTCAGATCCAGAATGTCATAGGCTTGGTCCTTAACTCATATTATAACATCCAAATTTGTGTTAGACCCCTCGCACATGTTTTGAGTCAAGAAAGTTGACTCAGGCTTAGGGTGCACTTGTAACAGGCGTCTAGTGATACTCAACTACTAGGGAGAATTTCACTTAGAAGAATTCTGGACTCAAAAAGCTTCGAGTGCGCTGAGTGATCTCGATGCCACTCGATGAAGCATTGAGTGCATCGACTGGTGGGAAGGCGTCGAGTGCGTTGAGTGATACTCGACGCATAAGAAGAAATGGACTTAGAAATATTCTGGTTTCAGTAGGCGTCGAGTGCGTTGAGTGGTCTCAATGCCATTCCACGAGGAGTTGAGTGATACTCAACGATTAAGAAGAAATGGACTTAGAATTATTCTGGTTTTAGGAAGCGTCGAGTGCGTTGAGTGGTCTCAACACCACTCAATAAAATGTTGAGTGATACTCGACGATCCCGACGCTTTGACTTAGAAAAATACTGGACTCAACGAGTCGTTGAGTGATCATGATGCTTTTAACGCAGCGTTGAGTGATACTCAACGATCTCAATGCTTTGACTTAGAAATTATGGGACTCAATGAGGCGTTGAGTGATCACAACACTTTCAACGCAACGTTGAGTGATACTCGACGATCCCGACGCTTTGACTTAGGAAATTACGGGACTCAATGAGGCGTTGTGTGATCATGACGAATTTCGACGATTCGTCGAGTGTGTATAGGTATACATGACGTTATTGACTTAGAGCATTTTTCCGCCTAGGTGGAATTTACTGTCTTATATATACAGGCAGAACTGGGTTCTAGACATCCAAATGACTCCTGTGGACCAGTCTCTTCAACAAGACTTATTTTAAGAAATAATGGGCGGTCTAATATTAGGGTGACACGTGGCAAAGCATTCTAACCCTAATTATTATTATAAAAGGAAACATACAGGAAAACCCTAGCCATCACTTCATTCTTCTTGTCGAGCAATTACTTGCCGAACCAAACGGAGATGAAGAAGGTCGCCGGTGTCGGATTTTATGGAGGCCGAACTCCCCTTCATAAAGAATGATGTCGTCGAGAAGGATAACAAGATCCATGGCCAAAAATGAGGTGAGCTTCCTACCCTATCCCTTGGTGCTAGATCTTTAGTTATAATGTAGGAGAGATGTCCACTCAAAGGAGTTAGACTTGTGCGAGATGAAGATCTCCTAGGAAGAGACCATGTTTGGACCTCATCCTATAAATTAGTTGTCTTCAACCTCTCCTCTCTTCTTTGTGAAGATGGTGGACTGTTTTCGTGAAGAGGAATGGTCTATTGAGGGTGAATAAGGGATGAGGAAGTGCTGCATGCAGTTTTGACCAAATGGATAAAGGAATAAGACGAGCCGATTTCGTTCGTTTTGCATTAAGATGCGTGAAGAAATTTTTTTTTTGTGCGCAGCAAACTTCGAGGCCATTTTCGAGTATGATACGACCGTATCTAGGTCTTGATCTGAACATAAAAGTTGTAGCACTCAAAAATACCTTTCCAACGAATGGTTATACATTTTCATAGGATCTTTGTACCTCCTGTAATGTCTTGTCAAAGTTTATGCATGGTAAAAAATTATGTGCAGGATGCTTTCGGGTTAGTGTATAACCGGTTTTGGACTAGGTAGAATAAATGTAACAGGATGATGTTGAGGTTTGGATGAGTCTGGTTATATTTAGCCTAGATAAACAAATGGTTTGGAGGAATTTAATAAACAAATGATTTGGGAAAATTAGTGACAAATGAGTTGATAAGATTTGATTGTACAAATGGCTACTTGTGAAATCCGGTGCGTGCGATTGTAACCCGATGAATAATATAAGTTTTAAAAGAGTGTGTGGTGCCCGATGATTGAATGTGTAAGCTATACTTATGCTACGTGCTTGATGAATATGAGAAGAGTTAATATATTATTGAGGTAAATATATGAACACATAATTGTTGTGAATGCTTGATTATAAGGAAGGAATCAGATGAGGTAAATCTCATGGCCATGAAATGTGTTGAATCGTGATCTCAAGTATTGGATGGGATATTTTGTATAGTCCACTGCTTAGAGTGTGTCTCCTTACGAGTAGTAGTGTGAGATTGGTATGTTGTTTAAGGTGGCTTGCCACCGTGTCGATGTTTAACCCTTGAGTGCTTGAAAGCACGGAAATGTGAAAGGGTGTAAGTGCGTGAGTATGTGACCGTATAGGATTTGCAATGATGAAAATGGACTCGGTTGGAGCCCTTGGATGATTGGTGGCAAGGCCATGTGAATTTACATGTGGTGTGATTTGACACGCGGTGTCATAATCCAGGGTTAAGGATAGTGTGGCAGGTCTATGGGCTAGCCAGTCATCACACTGACGGGAGTTAACAGATAGACTTTGGACGGTTGGGCTTGGTCCTCAGTGCTCATTCCCGGGGCTTCTTCCATGCCAAGGGGATGGTTGGGCTTTGTCTTATGGTGATATGCTACCATAGGCTCCTTCCATATAGGCCAGTTTGGGCTGTGTTCTTGGTGCACATCTACCCAAGATCGCTCTGAGCCATAGTACACATGGAGATCCGTTGTTATGTTCTTAGCATTGAGGCATACAGAGGCTTAGGCTAGGTAGTATGGTGACCAGCCTAGTAGTGAAAATCCCATTTCACTTTCACCATCTGGCTACGATGGATGGCGCCTGAGAGGTTAGCTACCTGCTCAAAAAGTAAGAACTACAAGTCTGTGTCGACATATCAGTGTGTGTGTATGAGCATGGGTGAGTCATCATATTACATTCATAACATTACATTGCACCGCATAAGATACTTATCATATAAGTTTGTATGGGAACTCTTATATGAAGAGTTACTTTACTGTTAAGTCGATCCTTAACTTATAAATATGTATGGGTATTTTATAAGTTAAGTTATTTTCCTATTGTAGAATTATATGTGATGGATTATTATGATTTGATTAGAACTGCTAGAATTAGAATGTTGTTAATAATGTTATACATTCCTACTGTTACTACTCATGATATATTGATTCTCCACCTAATTGTACTACTGCTTATATATATATATTATACCGTTATTCCTTTTCACTTCTTGGTGCCTAAGAGTCGCCAAGGGAGCGGATGTGATAGCAACTTAGTCATTATGACTAATGGTTTCTACGTCTTCCTTTTTAGGAGGAAACCCCACAGATAGAGCAGCAGCAGGTTATGCAGGCGGGCAACTAGGCCAGGGTGACAGGGCCTGATACGACGTAACCATCGTTGCCGTCAGTTACGGATGTGAGATTTTGAGTGACTCATATTGTAGCCCTTAGGGCAATTTTTGTGTAATCTGATATTGTAGAAGCCGTCGTTGCATTTTATTGTTATTGTTGTACTTGTTGGACTTATATACTTGTGTGGATTTTGACTTCTGTACTTCTTTTTATGTTGGGTTTGCATACATGATATTGGTTTTATCCGGCATGATAGGCGTCTTATAATATCGGTTAAACCGTGTGTTGGCATTACCAAAAGGAGGCTGTTCTGGACATAAGACTCCCCTCAACCGTATCTTGTGTTTCGGTAGGGGGGTCTTACAAATGGTATCAGCTTGTAATGATCCTCAACGAAAGAAGTCTTCGAACAATGGTGCCACCCCCGCTCGATTGGTCAGTTTGGGGTCAAACTTACATAGCGAAAGCAGTGGTGTACCAATTTGAAATTCACACTAAGTATGTCCAGTCATTATCCTATGATTAGACAACCTAACCTTAGGTTTGTACGTTTATGTGTAGATCCCAGCACATGTAGAGCTAGTAGCGGGCACTCCCTCCCATTCCATCCCTATGAAGTTCTAGTTGTCAGAGTTGGGACAGACGCTTATGGTGATTCTGGATGCTTTCAGGTCTCAACAGGACCCGGTGTAGCGATAAGCTCCGGGCTCTAACTGGTTGAGTACCTTTCGAGCCCTCTCCCTGCCTATTTACCATGGAACAGAATCGACTGTCTGTACTGAAGAATGGCTCAACACTATACAAGATCTAATGGCCGGAATCAGATGTCCAGCTTGTATGTCTATGACCTTAACTGTGTCAGTCTTGGAAACGCGTGCAAAGAGGTGGTGGAAGTCCCTCATGGGTTCCACTTCCAAGGCCGAGTATACTCTGAGATCAGTTGGAATGAGTTTTCTGAAGCCTTCTTGGAACACTTTATTCCCTCTACCGCTCGAGATGAGCTTGAGGAGAGATTTCTATAATTGAAGCAAGGATCCAAGTCCGTTATAGAATACCAAAGGGAGCTTCAACACCTTGAAAGATTTGTTGACTCCTATGAGTTAGATGACCGTGGGTATGAAAAACGGTTTTACAAAGGCTTGTGAGATCCCCTAAGGCAAGCCCTTTTGTTTATAGTAGACGCAAGCTTGGCAGAGATAATTGATATAGTGAAAAGGTTGGAGGCAGATCACTTGGGAAGTGGTAAGAGACCCGCCGAGAGCGTAATGGAAGCAGGACCTAGCTTTAGGAAGAGACATAATAGTAGAGGTGGAAGAGGAAATCAAAGAGGTGGTGGTTGTTTCCACCAGAATTTTAGGATGGAATGCCCGGCCCCGCAACTAGCACTACCTCCACCTCAATAAATGTATCAGCAGTCTTGAGAGAAGTACGAGTGAGTTTTATTCCAATGTAACCAGCCGGGCCACATCTAGCATTATTGACCGTAGTTAGGAAGAGATGCACCCCCTATTTTTCCTCTGGTAGCCCCGCGAGGACGAGGACCACGAGGAAGGAATCCTGAACCTGCTAGAGAGTAGGTGTTTGCTCTGGACATGACTCAGGAGAGAAATCCTCAAGATGTGATTGCAGGTATGTCGAGATTTAATTTATACATTATAAGTATTCGTCCTTCACTTGTCTAATTTAAGCTAGGAATCTAGATTTGAGCCTTTAAAATTGATACTTAGGCACTGTGATTGTTAGTGGGAAACCATCCTACACCCTATTTGATACTGATGCCACACATTCATTTGTCTCGGCGAACTTCATAAGAGATTTAGAGGCCATGCAATATTTCATCTGTGTCACTCAGAGAGTACGCCTTCCAGATGGCTCCAAGAGGACATCGTCCTCCAAGTGTGACTTGGAAGTATACATTGAAGGAAAACTTTTTGAAACCCCTGCGATGGTGTTGAGAATCCCAGAATTTGATCTCATTTTGGGCATGTCATGGTTGGATTGGCACCATGCCAAGATAGATTGTGCGGCGAAGCAAATCACCTTGAGGCATGGAGACTCGGTGGTCATTTTCCAAGGTATCAAATTTGTGCCCCGTATGTTGTTGTCTTCGATTCAGGCCCTTAAGGCCCATATAGAAGGGGATGAAGTATATATGATATGTTTTGAATTAAAAGAGATGGCCCCAAGTATGAAAGATGTGCGGGTAGTGCGGGATTTACCTGAGGTGTTTCCTGAGAAGTTGTCACGACTACCCCCCTTATAGAGAAGTGGACTTTCAAATTAAAGTAGTACTGGGTGCCAAGCCTAACTCTTGGACCCCTTACTGAATGGCTCCAAAGGAACTCGCTGAGTTTAGAGTTCAGTTGCAGGAGTTAGTAGAATCAGGGTTTGTTCGCCCCCGTTCGTCACCCTGGGGAACCCCCATTTTGTTTGTTAAGAAGAAGGACGGATCACTACGATTTTGCGTAGACTACCAGGAACTCAACCGACTAACGGTGCGGAACACCTATCCTCTACCCCAGATTGACGAGTTGTTCTATCAGTAAGTGGGAGCGCATTGATTTTCCAAATTGGATCTATGCTCGGGGTACTATCAGTTAAGAATACAAGAGGAAGATATCTTAAAGACAGCATTTAGCTCGAGATATGGTTTGTATGAGTTCACGGTGATGTTGTTTGGGCTCACAAACGCCCCTTTCGTGTCCATGAGTTTGATAAACAGGGTATTTGAACCATATTTGGACATCTTTGTCATCATCTTCATTGATGACATTTTGGTCTACTCGAAGACGGAAGAGGAGTATGTTGAATACTTAGCTTTAGTTTTGAAGAAACTAAAAGAGCATTCCCTGTTTGCTAAGTTCAGCAAGTGCGAGTTTTGGATCCGAGAAGTTGCCTTCTTGGGCCATGTGATCAGTGGCGCAGGATTAGCAGTAGACCCGGCCAAGGTACGTGTCGTGAAGGAATGATCGCCTTTGAAGTCGGCGGCTGATGTATGTAGCTTTCTTGGACTTATCGAATATAATCACAAGTTTATGAAGGGATTTTTGAAGATAGCCCTTCCACTCACCGCTTTGACAAAGAAAGGTGTGTTGTATGAGTGGACACCCCAGTGCGAGGCTGCATTTCAAGAACTAAAGGATCGACTTACCACCGCTTCGATCCTAGTACTTCCATCAGGGAAAGAAGGATTTCGAGTTTACATTGATGCCTCATATTAAGGGATTGGAGCTGTCATGATGCAACATGGACATATGATTGCTTACACTTCGAGGAAGTTGAAGAAGCATGAGATAAATTACCCAATACATGATTTGGAATTGGGGGTAGTGGTGTTTGCATTAAAGGTTTGGAGAAATTATTTGTATGGCATCCACTGCGAGATCTTTTCGGACCATAAAAATTTTAAGTATGTTCATACTTAGAAGGAGTTGAATTTGAGGTAGCGGCGGTGGTTATAATTTTTGTGTGATTACGAGTTTACATTGAACTACTACCCCGGGAAAGCGTACTTTATAGCTGATACATTGAGCAAGAAAGTACCAGAGTCGAGCCCTGAGTCTCGGATGATGAGTTTGGAGTTGGCTCAAGTGCTAGAGGAGATGGAGATCACGTTGGTGTGGATGGATCATTCTGAGAAGTATATTGAGTACTTAACTATTATGAGTATAGTTTGTGATATTTGAGATCGAATTCGGGCAGAGCAAGGGAAGGATGCTGCCCTGGCCCTTGTGATTAAGACAATTGAGGATGTATCTACTGAAGAGTATACTCTGAAGGACGGTCTTGTTCATTTTAGTGGAAGGCTCTACATTCCCAAGGGTGGTGAAATCTGGGAAGATATCTTGAGGGAGGCACGTTGCTCCAAGTATTCGGTGCATCCCGGGATTTCCAATATGTATAGTGACTTGAGAAAGACCGTGTTTTGGCCAAGGATGAAGAAGGATGTTACATACTATTTTACACACTATGAGGCTTGTCAGAAGGTGAAGGTGGAGTGCAAGAGCCCTGGAGGATTGTTACAATCACTGCCCATTCTGGAGTGGAAATTTGAAGATATCTCAATAGATTTTGTACATGCCCTTCCCCGATCACGATTAGGGAATGACTCAGTTTGGGTGATTGTGGATAACTTGACTAAGATTGCCAGGTTTATCCCAATGAGGAAGGAGGCACATGTGGATGTATTGGTACGTCTCTTCGTGGAACAGTTTTTACGATACCATGGAGTTCCTAAGACAATAGTCTCAGACCGTGATGATTGTTTTACCTCCAAGGAATGGAAGGCGGTCCAAGCGTATTTGGGTTCTTGACTTATCTTTATCACGACCTTTCATCCTCAGATGGACAGTCAGTCTGAGAGGACCATCAGTGTAACATCTCATTTCTTGCTAGACCCCTAGGAGTCGGTCTGTCGTGACAGAACCCTAGGGAGCCCAAAAATTGAGGTCCATCAACCTAGACTTGGAGTCACGGGTTGGTCACGCCCGTGACCGACCCGTCATGCCCGTGACTAGGGCGTGACCCCTTCGACGATCATCGATCTCAGGAAGACGATCGTCGAGCACAGATTTTTGCAACCCGGGCCTGTCACACCCGTGACCCACGTGTCACGCTCGTGACCTAGGGCGTGACCCACCCCCCCCCCCTTCGACGATCGTCGATCTTAGTAAGACGACGTCGCACGCAAAATTTGTATCATGGCCCCGTCACGCCCGTGACCTAGGGAGTGACACACCTTCGACGATCGTCGATCTCAGAAAGACGATCGGCGAGCGCAGAGTTTGCATCACGGGCTGTCATGCCCGTGACCTAGGGCATAACCCCTTCGATGATCGTCGATCTCAGGAAGACGATCGATGAACTCTGAATTTGCAACACACCTGTCACGCCCGTGACCTATGTGTCACGCCCGTGACTAAGGCCGAAACGTCAGCCAGGCTGGAAATTTTTGTAACCGAAGTCATAATCAATTATGATTATGGGAATTTACAGCAGGAGTATTTATGAGCCGTTTCTTTCTCTAAATACTTAATAAAATTGGGAAAAGTTGACCCAATAGGAAATCGCCACCTGGATCAGTCTTCTCACCTTCCACCGTTTCCTTCCCTGCACCATAACCGAAATAATATTAAGAGAGAGAGAGAGGGCATTCATGGCCATGAATGTTTCATCCTTTCCCCTCCCCACTTGGAGATCTATAAAAGCCCCCTTAGAGAAAGAGGAGAAGGTTACACTCTAGACCAAACGAATTCAGATTTCTGCTCTTTCTGTAGGAGAAGTTCGGGAACGCCACCACCGCGCAATGACAATCCGACGTTCATCTCGTCTTCAAACTGCGAACAAGGTCCTTCTCTACTTCTTCTCTTATGGGTAGATCTTAGGATCTTAGAAATGAAGTTCGTGCTCAACGGAGCCGAACCTATCTCGAGTTTTCATGGAAAACAATGAAAAATATATTTTTCGGGTATGCCGGAAACTGCCACCTCCGGCGGCCAAACCACCGCCGACCGATAGCCATCGTCTCGACGGAGGTGGTGGTGGTGGTGGCTGGCCAGGGAAGTGACCGGACGGCCGGCGATGGATCGCGGAAGATCTACAGGAAATATGAGTTTTCTGTGTTCTGTCTTCGGGTTCTGTAGAAGATGAACAATAAAATCACTTTATAATATATAAATTATGTATATAATACATAATGAAAAGATACATTAATTGAGTATATTTTGAGGCTGCAAAACGAGGCACTTAGAGGCCGATTTAGGAAAAATAGTCAGTCACAAAAGTTGTAGCCCTTCGAGTCTAGATTAATTTAAAATTGATTTCAACTAGTTTGGGTAAGCGGTTCAACCGCAGAATTTGTTTTAATGGGGGCTATACCTAGAGTTGGGCAGATACTAAAATGGATGTCCACTATTCTTCCTTTGACCAAATGACTTGAAATTTGGGCAGGGGGTTACCATTAGCCATATCTAGAGGCTTTCCAAAAATGGGAATTTTTGGTGATACTTTGCCTAAAGTTTTTGTTTTAATTTAATAAACTTAGAGGAATTTATTTAAGTGGTCAAATGACCTCCAAACCCTCCCAAATTTTGGTGAGTGGTCCCTGGCTATAAAACTTAGCTCTATACAAATTTTCAACTCACTTGGATGAGTTTTGGATAGGGAGTCACCTATTCTTAACTAGGCAATAGTGAGGCATTTTTGAGTAAAAAGTGCACTAGAGGTTAGAACAGTCATATCATCTCAACAGAGACTGAAATCTTGACCACTGACTTGGAGGGGTTATTATAACCCACTTGGAGAAAATGGTGTGATTTAGGGTTGGTTTACCCTAGGATCCAAACTCAAACCCTAAATGGAGGGTTTTGAGGGTTGTGAAGGGCATGGGGGCAATTGCTCTCGTATTGCCTTGAAATTCTGTAGAGTTGTCATTAGCATGATAAGAATCATCTGAATTGAATCGTGGAGGAATTGGAGACAAGTAGATACCTCAAAACCCTAATCTTAGCTTTAGGGTGAAATACTAATTAAGCGCAATCCATCACTAAACATAATCCAAAGGCTGTGAAACTCGGGTAGAGTAGGTTTTAGGGCGGGTGGAACCTATAACAATTTTATTGGAATTTTATAATGTCTATTTACAGCACTTCATTTGTAATGTTTGTTATAGCCCTATTTGATATTTTAATTATTTGTATCTTTCTGATCATTAAAATCTCATGCAATCTTGGAAGTAAATGTTTTAGGTCAGAATGATTTCTCCTGAATTTTTGTATAATTTTTAGTTGAGTAAATCTAGTACTTCCTTCACAAATATTAAAAAAGGCTTTGATGGTTTAAAAATTAATTATGGATGATATTTCTGTTGAAAAATTAAGAGTCTTAGGATTTGAGACTTTCAGGGCATTAAATGCTTGTAGACAATTAATCATGATTTTTAGAATTGTAGTTACGGCACTTTATTTACAAGACCACTTTAAGGAGATATTTGATAAATAATTTATTCAGAGATTAATACATGCTGAAAAATTATGAAATTGGGCCAATGCTATTTTTAAGGCTTTATCTGCATAGTATAATTTATTTAGAATTTTTGGATGAATATTCTCCGTACCTGATTCATAAATAACGAAATATAGAAGATATTGCTAAAATTGTTTTAGTTTCCTTTTGATGATAGAAAAAATTATGATACTTTGGATTTACTATATTGAGATAACATACTATTTATTATGATTTTGTTGGACATCTTGCATGAGAACTTAGGGTAGTTCATGTTCAAATCGGTAGCCCTTAGAATTTTTGAGGAAATTAATTAAATGCCAGATAAATTAGGAAAATTACCACATTCTGGATTTAGGCTAATTATATCATGATAAGTCTCCAGTAAATAATTTAGGGCATTTGGATGAGTATTAGATCATTGTCTAACCGGTTTGACATATAGTCTCGGTTGGTTAAGAGACAGACGGGATGGTCCGGGGGAGCTTCAGCTCGATTGGTTAAGAGACGGACATTTTGGTCCGGGGAGCTTCGGCTCGGTTTTTGTGTGATTACGATTAAACTTACATGTGCATAAAAGTAAAGAAAATTAAGGTGGTGGGTCTTCGGTATTGGAGGGTTGATGCACCGACGCCAATACGCTGACTCGGCAAGTGTGGTTAGCATTTCGCCAACAGAAGTCCGGTGCGCCAGCCGGCAAGAGTACGCAGGCGTCCGCTTAGTGCACCAAGCGTTGAGGCGTACGATAGGTCTGACTGGTAGTGCTTTACTGGTTTAGAGGTGGGCGAGGCCCAACCCACCGCTTCCGTCTGCTACTACGGAGGTATCCTAGGAGGTAACGGCTCCGAAAGGGGGAACTAAAGGTCTGTGTGCACAGAGTCGGGTGTGTGAGTTGCACTTGCTTGTTCCATCATACCCACTTGCATGTCATAGCATAATCGATTCATTTAACCCCTGACACCTAAAGTATAAGTGGAATGGGACGCGTATACATTAGGACTTGCAAAACGACCCCTTGGTCTATAAGCTTGTGTGGGCAAGTTTATAAATTAAGGTTAAATTCAATATATATATGCCGCTGTTTGATAACCGACACCCCAACGTATAAGTGGTATGGGACACTTTATACGATGGGAGCCTTGCAGAAGATCCCTTGGCTTATGCGCTTCCGCACATAAGTTAAGGTTACATTTCCTACTTTCTATTATTGTCATTATCTATTATAGAATTGCTAGATTAGTTCCGCTGCCACTTGTTTATTTTGATTCATTCTCCACCTTCATGTCCTTCCATTTCTTCCTCTCCGCTCGGTACCTAGGAGCCATGGGGGAAGGGGTAAGGGATGATAGGGCTTAGTCTTTATGACTAACGGTTTTCGAACCGCATCATTTAGGGGATCGTGGAGCCCAGTATGGAGGAGCAGCCCGAGAGACCGGTGCGCTTGGAGATGGGGCAATCTAGCTCCGGAGTTCATACAGCCGGGACCATGAGTCTCGACCTTGAGTAGTTTCTGTCTTTGCTTCCGCATGAGTGATTTGTAGTGAGGACATGATTGTACCGGGCTTAAGCTCGTATTTTTAGTACTCTGATATACTATTCTGTGGACACTCCCTTCGTGGAGTTTTATTACTATATATGTGATTTATCAGTGGACTTGCTTCTATTTCATTTATTGTACTACTTTCTCTGTGATCAATTTGGCCGGCAGAATCGGTGCCTTGTGGTGATGACCCTTCAGGACGTGAAGGTGTCTCCGCAAAGCGGCGATCCTGGGCCTAAGACCCCATTGGTTTAAAAAGAAAAAAAGGGGGGGGGGTCTTACAATCAGAACCATGGAAGATCTGTTGAGGATGTGTGTATTAGATAGAGGGGAGCCGTGGGAAAGGCTCTTACCACTGGTAGAATTTTCATACAACAATAGTCATCAAGCTAGCATCGGGATGGCACTCCACGAAGCGCTTTATAGAAGGGGGTGTAGGACACCTTTATCATGGGTACAGAATGAAGACCCGAAGATTTTTGGAATCGAGTATATAAATGACACCGATGCTATGGTTAGATTGATATGAGATTGCATGCTTGAGGCTCAGAGTCGGCAGACAAAGTATTATAATGTGAAACATAGGATGACGGAATTTCAAGGGGGTGACAAAGTGTTCTTAATGATCTGTTCGATGCATGGAGTGTCACGTATGCATGGTAGGAGGAAGATGCTCAGCCCGAGATATGTGGGGCCTTATGTTATATTGGAAAGAATTGGCTCGTTGGCCTATCAGCTGGGGCTACGACAAGATCTAGAAAACTTACTTGATGTCTTCCATGTGTATTCGCTTCAGAAAGCACTTCTACGACCCGATCAGCATGTCCTCGCCATAAATAGAACAGTGGCAACTAATAGGTCTGTTCGACTAGAGCCAGTACGGATAGTGGACACCGAGACAAGGAACTTGCGTTAGAAGAGTGTTCCTTTTGTGAAGGCCTTGTGGTCTAATCATGGGAAAGAAGAATATACTTGGTATCTGGTGGACTTGATGCAGAAGCACAACCCGGAGCTGTTTCCCCAAGGTAAACTTAAAGAATATTTTGTATTCTTCATGCTTTAATTTCCCTATAGCCTTAGCCTAATTTCGGGGACGAAAACTTTTATTTTGTTTATAGGTGTAACACCCCAAATGTCAATTTGGAGTTCAGGCTGGGTGACACGGCCTGGGACACGGGCGTGTCCCAGGGCGTATCCAGCTCTGGGTACTCGGCTGTGTCGCGAGAGCTCGAAAAAAATGAAGTCCACAAGCATTGAGATGCGACACGGCTTGGGACACAGGAATGTCCCAGGGCATGTCCTGCTCGGGTTGGTAACCGGGCGGCATTGAGTGGCGTTGAGTGTGGCACATGGCCTGTTACACGGGCGTATCACAGGGGCATATTCGGCACACGGTTAAGGACACGGGCGTGTGCTTTAGCCGTGTTCTTCTAGGGTTGGCAGTCTTGTGTTGAGTGAAGGACACGCCCCTCAACACGGGCATGTACTTACTAACACGGGCATGTCAGAGGCTTGACACGGGCATGTCAGAGGCTTGACACGGGCGTGTCTCGGTTTGTGTTCTGGTCTGGGTAAGTCGGTTCGTGTACCACTTGCAGTACACGACCTTTGACACGGGCGTGTTACAAGCCGTGTCAGCCGGAAAAGTTGACTTTTCAGCCGATTTGTGGCAGTTTGTTTCCCTCATCCTAGATCTAATGGCCTAGGGTATTTCTAGCTTGGTTTAACTCCGGGATTGGCATGAAGTTGTCATTCAAACCTTGGCCATTATCTTTCTAAAGTGAAGAGAGAGAGGAGAGCTTGGAGGAGGAAGGGAGAAGCTTTCCGGCCGCCGGTGGAGCTTTAGCGGTCCGACTCGAGTTCCGAGGCTAGTATTTTGGTGGGAAGGCCATTGCGGTGCTTTCCAACTGGCCAATTTTCCATTGCTCCGAAGCGATCGTCAAGGGTAACGATCTTCTTCTTGGACAAGTGAATTCCTACTTTATGCATGTGTATGGGATCCTCCACTAAGAGGTGGAAAGCGTAAGCGATTCCAATAGTTGAGTCTAAATCTAGATCCGGAATGGTGTAATACGGAATAGGCATGCTGTGTGAAGCCCATCTGGACTGGTAGTCTGGATTAGTGATGTTGTGAACCGGAGAACACTACGTGTATAAAACGAATATCCTGCGGAGATGGCGAGGACTCTTATGAATTGTGGTAAGGAAGCTTTGCTTAGCTCCTTTGGTTGTATGCTCGGCACGAGCTGGATGATGGATTGTTTAGCGGCTCTGAGTGAGCTGTGTAGTGAGCAGAAAAAGGGGAAGCCGACCCGCGTCAAGATCTGCACTATTGACGAGTTGAGCAATAGGTAAGAGCTGGCCCGTATAGGAAAATGAGGGGCTATGGACCTTCCCAGCTTGGTGGCAAATGGGGAGTTACGGACCTTCCCGGCTTGTTGGCAAATGGGGGGTTACGGACCTTCCCGGCTTGGTGGCAAATGGGGGGTTACGGACCTTCCTGGCTTGTTGGAAATGGGGGGTTACGGACCTTCCCAGCTTGGTGGCAAATGGGGGGTTATGGACCTTCCCGACTTGTTAGCAAATGGGGGGTTACGGACCTTCCCGGCTTATTGTTGTGTGCAAATGGGGGGTTGTGGGCCTTCCTGGCGTGTCAATCATTATTGCTCAAGTATTGTTGGGAGGTGAACACCTCTAAGTGGAATGGGCGTGAGAGGTCTCCGGCATGCATGTTGTAGTAGACTATTACCCATATACACCAAGTTAAGCACCTCTGATCAGTGGTGTTACCAAGGGTTTTTCGGTACACCGTATATGTGCCCTGAGTGCACGGAATGTCGGGTTGCGGCCGGTGTTTGTGATGATGTTGTGCTTGCGAGCTCTTAGTGTGTTTTAAAGATGTCTGTTGTGATTAAAATGCATGCAGTGAAGGAACCACTACCCCGGGTATGGGGTAGGGTCGTTATAATTGGTTATTTGAATGCTGACCATTGCTTTGTTTATCACCCTTGGGGTGGACGTCCATATGCAGGTGTTGCAGGCTGATTGGATTAAGCGGGCTGAAGCCCTTGCTACTACTGCTGGTAGTCCCTTGAAGGCCATGCGAAGTATTGGATTTCAGGTGTAGTCGGCCTGCGTGCCGATGTATGAAATCATTATTTTGTAAAGAGAAACTTGTAAGGCCTTAAGACCGTGAGCATTTGAGTTGTAAACATTCCTTGTGTTTATATAAATGTGATATTTGTATAGTAGTGGATATTCATGGTTTGAGTTCATGCAACTTATAAGCTTCCGCTAAAATGCTCTGGGTTAGGGTGCCCTGGTATTTTGATATTAACCTGTGACCCTGCCGTCTATTTATAGCATATAGTGTGGGGCCCCGGCCGGACCTTCTATTATATATCATTTAACGGGTCGGGTCGTTATATTTTGGTATTAGAGGGAGGTTTCGATCCTCCGACCTGTGGGTTATGGGCCCACCACGCTTCCACTGCGCCACTCTGAACAATCAGATTTTAGGAAACGTGATAAAAAGAGGTTCAGGCCTACTGAACAAGCTCAGTCGAATTTTATTTCGGGAGAAACGTACGGGCAAGGATGTGTAGAGACACGTACGTGTTTTAACTGTGGGAAGCTGGGGCATATTGCCCAAGATTGTTGGTGTGGCGCCTCGAAGGGTGAGAAAAAGACAGGTGCGTCCTATGAAGAGAAGGGCAAGGCCGTGGCAGAGTCATCTGCATCTCGGGAGCAGCCTCGAATGTATATTCTCCAGTTGTAGGAGCCGCAAAGCTCAAATCGTGAAGAGCAGCCTAATCGCGTGCATAATTTGGAGTTAACGGAGGCCGCCAAGCGGATGCTAAGAGACGCGGATGAGCGGAAATAAAGTAGTGTGCGCACTTTATTGCTTTTGTGTTGTACATATTGTTTGTAGTTATGTTTGTGAAAACATTTGTGTTGGTGCGATGTCGTGGGACGAGACAAGTTGCGGCCTCTGAGCTTGCAACCCGGATCGTCTTTGTTTCTATTATAACGGCGTGGTTGTGTTGGTATCTGCGTTGCGCTAAATTTTAGGACGAAATTTCTGTAAGGAAGGGAGGATTGTAACACCCCAAATGTCAATTTGGAGTTCAGGCTGGGTGACACGGCCTGGGACACGGGCATGTCCCAGGGTGTGTCCAGCTCTGGGTACTCAGCTGTGTCGCGAGAGCTCGAAAAAAATGAAGTCCACAAGCGTTGAGAGGCGACACGGCCTAGGACACAGGCGTGTACCAGGGCGTGTCCTGCTCGGGTTGGTAACCGAGCGGCGTTGAGTAGCATTGAGTGGCATTGAGTGGCGTTGAGTATGGCACACAGCCTATGATACTGACGTGTCATAGGGGCGTGTTTGGCACACGTCCAAGGACACGAGTGTGTGCTTTAGCCGTGTTCTTCTCGGGTTGGTAGTCCTGTGCTGAGTGAAGTACACGGCCCTCAACACGGGCGTGTACTTACTGACATGGGCGTGTCAGAGGCTTGACACGGGTGTGTCTCGGCCCGTGTTCTAGTCTGGGTAAGTCAGTTCGTGTACCACTTGCAGTACATGGCATGTGACACGGGTGTTTCACTGGCCGTGCCAGCTGGAAAAGTTGACTTTTCAGCGGATTTGTGGCCGTTCGTTTCCCTCATCCTAGATCTAATGGCCCAGGTTATTTTAAGGAAGGGAGAAGCTTTTCGGCCACCGATGCATCTTCAGCGGTCCGACTCGCATTCCGAGGCCAGCATTTTGGAGGCAAGGACATTGCGGTGCTTTCCAACCGGCCAGTTTTCCTTGGCTCTGAAGCGATCGTCAAGGGTAATGATCTCCTTCTTGGACAAGTGAAGTCCTACTTTATGCATGTGCATGGGATCCTCCACCAAGAGGTGGAAAGCATAAGCGATTCACGCGGTTGAGTCTGCATCTAGATCCGGAATGGTGTAGTACAGAATAGGCATGTTGTATGAAGCCCATCTAGACTGGTAGTCTGGATTGGTGATGTTGCGAACCGGAGAACACTCAGTGTATAAAATGAGTATCCTACGGAGATGGTGAGGACGCTTGTGAATTGTGGTAAGGAAGCTTTGCATAGCTCCTTTGGTTGTATTCTCGGCACGAGCTGGATGATGGATTGGTTAGCGGCTCTGAGTGACCTGTGGAGTGAGCGGAAAAAGGGCAAGCCGACCTGCGTCAGGATCTGCGCTATTGACGAGTTGAGCAACGGGTAAGATCTGACCCGTGTAGGTAAATGGGGGGTTGCGGACCTTCCCAGCTTGGTGGCAAATGGGGGGTTATGAACCTTCCCGACTTGTTGGCAAATGGGGGGTTACGGACCTTCCCGGCTTGGTGGCAAATGGGGGGTTACGGACCTTCCCGGCTTGTTGGCAAATGGGGGGTTACGGACCTTCCCGGCTTGGTGGAAAATGGGGGGTTATGGACCTTCCCGGCTTGTTGGCAAATGGGGTATTACGGACCTTCCCAGCTTGTTGTTATGTGCAAATGGGGGGCTGCGGGCCTTCCCAGTGTGTCGATCGTTATTGATCAAGTATTGCTGGGAGGTGAACACCTCTGAGTGGAATGGGTGCGAGAGGTCTTCGACATGCGTGTTGTAGTAGACTATTGCTCATATCCACCAAGTTAAGCACCTCTGATCAGTGGTGTTACTAAGGGTTGTTTGGTACACTGTATATGTGCCCTGAGTGCACGGAATGTCGGGCTGCGGCCGGTATTTGTGATGATGTTTTGCTTGCGAGCTCTTGGTGTGTTTTAAAGATGTCTGTTGTGATTAATATGCATGCAGGGAAGGAACCACTGCCCCGGGTAAGGGGTAGGGTCGTTATAATTGGTCAGCTAAATGCTGACCGTTGCTTTGTTTATCACCCTTGGGGTGGACGTCCATATACAGGTGTTGCGGGCTAATTGGATTGAGCGGGCTGAAGCCCTTGCTGCTGCTGCTGGTAGGCCCTTGAAGGCCGTACGAAGTATTGGATTTCATGTATGGCCGGCCTGCGTGCCGATGTATAAAATCATATTTTGTAAATAGAAACTTGTAAGGCCTTAAGGCCGTGAGCGTTTGAGTTATAAACATTCCTAGTGTTTATATAAATATGATATTTATATAGTAGTGGACATTCATGGTTATAGTTCATGCAACTTATAAGCTTCCACTAGAATGCTCTGGGTTAGGGTGCACTGGTATTTTGGTATTAACTTGTGACCTCGCCGTCTGTTTGTAGCATATAGAGTGGGGACCCGGCCGGACCTTCTATTATATATTATTTAACGGTCGGGTCGTTACATTTTGGTATCAGAGGGAGGTTTCGATCCTCCGACCTGTGGGTTATGGGCCCACCACGCTTCCACTGCGCCACTCTGAACAATCGGAGTTAAGGAAACATGATAAGAAGTAGTTCAGGCCTGCTGAACAAGCTCAGTCGAATGTTACTTCGGGAGAAACATGCGGGCAAGGACGTGTGGATACACGTACATGTTTTAACTATGGGAAGCAATGGCATATCGCCCGAGATTGTTGGAGTGGCGTCTCGAAGGGTGATAAAAAGACAGGTGCGTCCTATGAAGAGAAGGGCAAGGCCGTGGCAGAGTTATCAGCATCTCGGGAGCAGCCTTGAATGTATGCTCTCAAGTTGCAGGAGCCGCAAAGCTTGAATCGTGAAGAGCAGCCTAATCGCGTGCATAATTTTGAGTTAACTGTCACGACACGCATTTTCTCACAAATAAAATTGTATCAGATCAAGAGAAAATTCGAGCCATGATGCCATGTCGTGCAGAGGATAATTGCACACGTTCAGGCAAAGCTCCAGACTCTACATCTTTACAGAAAATCATAAATTATTATGAGAAAAAATCAGTTAAATTTGACGGCCGTATCCCTCATTATAGTGGATCAGCTAGTCCACAATTAAAATATATAGATACGCAGCGGAAAATACTTTGGTTAGGTTGATTTGACATCCTAAATGAGCATAAGTGTCCCCGAGGACGACTCATGGTATGCACGGCTCTAAATTTAATATAGTAATAAAAATAGCCTTTACGTTACTTAGGAAAGTAGTGCTTTAGTTTTATAAACATGACGTGCATGAGGTACATATAGTAATGCTTTTAGGGTTTAAAATACCTAACATGCAACCTAGCATAAATCATTCCAAGAAAGCAAGTGAACAACCTCCAAATAGGCAAAAATAGCAGTTTCAGTTCATACCCAGCATCACAAGTAAGCCACCAATTGGCATCAACAAGGATGAGGAACAGAAACCTCAGCTACATAGGAGGCCACAAGCAAGCTCCACAAGAAAACTATCCGCTCAACCGGCTACTGCTCTAAACCTAAGGCGTTTCAAAAAAAGAACACCTCAGCAAGATTAAAATCAAAAGAAGTGGAGCATTAGATTCATAAGCAATAAAAGAAGGGGTTTACCAACCCTGCAACAAATGCTATCAAAAAGAGCAGAAGGAAATAATCAAGACAGCAAGAAGAAACACTGTCTAAAGAGCAATCAAAGCACAACTGGTGCAAGAATGAATAACAACAGGCTCTGCCAAACACCTGCAGTAGCAAAGAGGAAAACATATGCCAAAGAAAATGCAATAATAAAGGAAAGGAACTAATAGTCCTAACTTTGTGAATTATTGGCCGTGGTGAAAACCTTGGGTCGGAGTGGGCGGCACAACCCTCACCAACTACCAGACCCAAAAACACTCCAGGGTGAAAACAACCGTTGACAGCTATAGGGTCCACACACCTAACCATACCATCCCAACACGGCCTAGGTGGTGGTGGCCACAGCTCAGCACACACAATTCACCCCTTACAGAGCCAGCAAAACCACACCACCTGCCATAATCCACGAGTCGGCATCCAAGCAAAACTAGACGAATACCCAACACCCCCTTGGGAAAAGCCACACTAACAATCCTAGGAAAGACGCAAACCCAAGGCAAAAGAGTCGAGTTCACTCGACACGGCGTTGAGTGAGCTCCCCTCACTCAACGCCGACAACCGTCAGGGAAGGCGTTGAGTTCACTCGACGCCGCATTTAGTGAGCTCCACTCACTCAACGCCAAATAACTTAACCGCAAAAACACTCACTCTCGGGATGACGGCGCTGAGTGAGTTCAACTCACTCAACGCTGTCAATGTCAAACAGCTAAAGACGTTGAGTGAGCTCTTCCCCCACTCAACGCTTTAGACTTAGCCAAAAAACTGACTTCTAGATGGCGTTGAGTGAGCTTCACTCACTCAACGCCAACAGACTGAGAAGAAAACATCGCCGGACTAGACGGCGTTGAGTGAGCTCAACTCACTTAATGCCAATGCAGACGGTGTTGAGTGAGCTCAACTCACTCAATGCCAAAAAGAAAATGGGGTTGAGTGAGCTCAACTCACTCAACGCCAAAAGACTTAGAAAAAAAGTCTTTGGCAAGACGGCGTTGAGTGAGCTCAACTCACTCAACGCCAAAGGCAGACGGCGTTGAGTGAGCTCAACTCACTCAACGCCAAAAGCAGATGGCGTTGAGTGAGCTCAACTCACTCAACGCTGTCAACGCTTCTAGACTTAGTCTCCAGACCAAACAGCTAGTCGTTGAGTGTGTCCACCACACTCAACGCCTTTATACTTAGCCAACAAAATGACTTTTGCCCAAAGCTAACACTCAACGCATGGAAACAGAGAGCTGGAAAATTAATTCCAACAACTTCTTCTCTCCTACTGCCCAGCCACGGCTACAAAAAACAAGCTTGACTAAACTTAGCAACCTAAAAATGCTACTTCCAGCCTCTCTACCTGGACCCAAAATAGTGAACAGAAAGAGAAAAGAAAGAAGAAAGAAAAAAAACAATTTAAACCTGGACAGCTTAAGTAAAACCAAGCTGGAATGAAACTGCAGCTACCCTAGCTCCTAGGAAGAGAGAATTAAGCTACTTCAATAAGAATAATAAGAGTAAGATTAAGTTTGGCAAGGGCAAAGGGCACCACTTGCCTCTACCTCTAAGAAAACAGCAGCTATCTCCAAAGCTTGGCACCGACGGCAAGATCGGCCACCTAGAAGACAAAAATTGAAGCTTTGAGGAAGAAGAAGAGAAAACTGAAAACCCTAATTCCTAAAGACAGCCCTAGAACAAACAATACATACCTAGGAAGGAAGATCTGGAGGAGAGCAAACTAAATCTGCTCTTACCCGAGCAAACCGAGCTCTAGATGGCAAGAAATCGCCGGCCAAAACCCCAGCTTTTCCGTCACCACTTCATTCCGCAAGAAGCTAACTGACTTCTTTTGGGGAAGATGAAACCAGCTAAGCTATTATATATTATCTTCTACCCACTCACTCACTCACTTATAGCTAATAAAATATTCTATCACATAGAAAAACTCGGCCACTAACTGAATCAAGGAATTCGGCCACCAAGCTGACAAAACTAGCTAATACACACACACACACACACACACACACACACACATATATATATATATATATATATATATATATATATATATACAGCTCATATAAATTTATATACATAAAAATTAGCTATTTGTACATAGCTATAAAATAAGCCAATCAAACAAGCCTCAAGCTCTACAAAGCTCGGCCACCTAGCCATGCACAACAATAGCAATAATCTGGTAACACACTACCAGCTATCTCAACAAATGTCGAAACGACGCAAAAAACAAATGATCTCGTAATTATACGAAACTCGCACCGTAGCTAAACACCCAAGCTACGAAAACAACGGCGAAGTTGAAAACAACATCCGACGATCAAACACTCAGGCTAACACCTCCCAAGCCAAAGTACAAGCATTCCCCGAGAGGCTTAGCCGAGTCACCAAAACAGACTCCGGCTAGCTGGGGAATCTTGCAAACAGGCTACAAATAGGCCACTCAAGGAACCTAAAGAGCTAAGACCACGCTCCAACAATGGCAAAAGGGCAAAAAACTCGTCATCGTAACGCCAAACAACGATCAAACAAATACAGAAAAACCGAGGGTGTTACAGCCACTCCCCCTTAAAGAAAGTTTCGCCTCGAAACTTAACACTAAACACTTCTATCAAGAAGGAAGAATCAATAGCCAAGAAAATCTATATAAAAGAGAGCACAAAACATACCAGGCACAAGTAAGGGAAATAGATGAGGGTAGGCCTTCCTCATCGCCGACTCTACCTCCCAAGTCGCGCTTTCCACACCCTGATTTCTCTACAAAACCTTAACCATAGGAATAGATTTCCTCTGCAATACGCGATCTTGGGCATCCAGAATGCGGACAGTAATCTCCACATAAGAAAGATTTGGCTCCAATTGTGGCACAAAATCCAAAACCTGCCTATCACTCTGCACACATTTCCGTAGCTGGCTAACATGAAAAACATAATTCGCGGGCAAGTCCAGCCTATAAGCTGCCACATGTATCCTCTCAATGATCATAAACGGCCCCACAAACCTCGGGTCCAACTTCCGATTCTTGCCAAACCTCTTGATTCCAATCATCGGGAAACCTTTAGAAATACTACGTCCCCCATAGCAAACACTAAATCAGGTCTACGCCAGTTGGCATTCTTCTCATATCGCTCCTGGGCTATTCGAAGCTTCTCCCGAATCAGCTTCACAGCAGTTTCCATCTCTACGAGCGCATCCGGACCCAACAAAGGTTTCTCGCCAACCTCAGCCCAAAACAAGGGAGTCCTGCAGTGCCTCCCATATAAAGCTTCGAAGGGAGCCATTTGCAAGCTTTTCTGATAACTGTTATTATAAGCAAACTCCATAAGCCACAAACGCTCATCCCACGTTCCTCCGTGGTCTTAAATATAGCATCTGATCATGTCCTCAACTATCTGATTAACTCGCTCTATCTGACCATTGGTCTGCGGGTGGTATGCGGTATAATATCTCAAATTCGTACCCAAACCTTATTGCAAACTCTTACAGAAGCGAGATGTAAACCGGGAGTCTCGGTATGAAATAATGCTGACTAGAACACCATGCAATCGGATGACTTCATTCAAATACAGCTCGGCTATTTTCTTCATCGGATAGTCGATCTTATAAGGTACGAAGTGAGCACACTTCGTTAATATGTCCACAATCACCCAAACTGAATCATAACCTCTAGGAGATCTCGGTAAACCCGTGATGAAATCCATCAAAATTCTCTCCCACTTCCAAGTCGGAATCTCCAACAGAGTCAACTTGCCACCAGGCCTACCATGATCGGCCTTAACGTGCTTGCAAGTATAGCACTCAGAAACAAATCTAGCTATATCTCCCTTCATCCCATACCACCAGGTGATTTGCTTTAAGTCATGATACATCTTGGTAGATCCTGGATGGTAGGCAACCCTAGAACTATGCACCTCTCTGCACAACATAATCTGAATATCCGTAACGGCGGGGATACAAAATCTGCCGCGGTACTTCAAAGTACCTGCATCATCAATCGAGAAATATGGTAACTCCCCTTTCTCAGCTCTAAGATATAGATGCAGCAGATCTGGATCATCTTTCTGATATAATCTCGTAAGCATAATCCAAGAAGGCTCTGCTATAACCAAACTACTCTGCAAGTCGCAGCTCCCCACAGAAATATCCATCAAAAGAAATTCTTCCACTAATAGCTCGGCAGAGAGGTTAAAAATCTTCCCCGTCTTCTGACTTAGGGCATCAACCACCGCATTAGCCTTGCTTGGATGGTACTGGATCTCAACATCGTAGTTGGCAACAAACTCTAACCATCACCGCTGGCGCAGATTCAATTCCTTCTGGGTGAAGACGTACTTTAAACTCTTGTGATCAGTAAAAATCTTGCACTGCACGCCATAAAGTAGATGTCTCCACAACATCAGCGCATAAATCACGGCTGCAAACTCTAAATCATGTGTAGGGTAATTCCTCTTATGAGTCTTCAATTGCCTTGACCCATACGCAATCACCTTCCCACCTTGCATCAACACGCAACCAAGACTAACATGCGATGCGTCCACATAAACATCATAATCCATGCCTTCCGTGGGCAGGGTTAAAACGGGAGCAATGCACAATCTGTTCTTGAGCTCTAGGAAGGCTTCCTCGCACTTCTCGCTCCAAACAAAAGCCGTGTTCTTCTGATTCAATCTAGTCAAAGGTGCATCTAGGGTAGAGAAACCCTCCACAAATCTCCTGTAATAGCCGGCCAACCCCAAGAAGCTCATAATCTCCTTGGGTGTGCCCGGCCTACTCCAATCCATCACAGCAGCAATCTTCTCTGGGTCAACTGAAATCCCACTCTTATTCACCACATGGCCCAGAAATGAAACCTGAGGTAACCAAAACTCGCACTTACTCAATTTAGCGAATAGCTTGTGTTGGGTATTGTATCCTCAATGTACCTGATTTGAAGAAGCCCCTGAACCAGCTAAGGTGAATTGACAATGTATTTGATCATTTGTATTCAAGTTGTGCTTGCAGTTACTCCACGCTAAGTACACACCAATATCAGGGTGCAGTAGGTCAATATACACGGGTCTGCGCAACGTAATCCCTCGTTGAGCAGATCAGTGTGTTGGCTTACGTGTACTCTCTCTATTGGAGTGTACTTACTTTCAAGGATAGGATAGTTATAGATCAAGAGTAGGCAAGGAGCAAGAATGGGTCAAAGACCAGCTCACGGGAAGATAGACGAAAAATCGTCTAAGTAAGATTCGACGAGAATCACTAAGTGATTCTCGCCGAATCGTCGAGAATCACTAGCCGATTCTCGCCGAATGCTTCCAGCTGTCTCAGCGCCGTCTAGAATTCTGTTAAGGCGGAATCGGCAAGAATCACTAAGTGATTCTCGCCGAATCGTCGAGAATGAATTGCATTCTCGCCGATTCGTCGAGAATGAATTGCGATTCTCGCCGATTCTCTCTTGATGGCTTGCTTTTTCAGCTAGAAATCTTCTAAGTAGAATTCGACGGGAATCATTAGTGATTCTCGACAAATCGTCGAGAATCACCAATGATTCCCGCCGAATTTGCCTTAGGCGATTTTCGTTGGCGCGCTGGACCGGACCAAATGTACAGGCGCTGTTTTAAATCGGATTTAGGGCTACTTTTGGTGGGGCCCACAACGGTCATAAAGGATGACCTACAGTATATATATTCGTGTATTTTGAACAGTAAAGACAATCCATCAATACGAAAAGAAAGGGCCGCCGGATTTGACATAGTAGATCGCATATTCTCTTCCTCCTCCGTCTCCGCGCATCAAGTTGTCGCCACCGCCGATCGTGGATTCTTCTTGATCTCCCGGCGATAGAAGCTTAGCCAAGCAATGCGTCTCACGTGTCTATCTTGAGATCCTTTGTCTCTTGATTTGTTGAACGAGAACACCTTCCCCTTCCGAATCGATTGAGACGATCGATCCAAGTAAGACTGTTGGTAGACCTTGCTAGCTTTGCTACGAAGGTTAGATCTCGAAAGAATCGCTGCTGAAATTTGTGCCGCCGCCGATCTTGAAAGAATCGCCGCCACAATCTTTGCCGCTGCCGATCTTGAGGAGATCCTTTCCAAGTGAGAGCTAAGGTCGTGGACTCTTCGTCTTCTTCAAGAATGCGTCATCGAACGAAGAGGGACACCTAGCACTCCAAAAGTAGTTTGTATTTTATACATTCCATTTTTACTTTTGTTGTAAAGGAACATTGGTTCCTCATTGTAAGAGTTGGGTGCAACCCGTGGTGGAGGAGTGGTGACTCCTTCGAGTGGAAGGGTTCCTTCCATTAGAGTGAGGTTTGGATTTCAATCTTGTTGGTGAAGTGACCGAGTCGTCCCTTGTTAAGAGATAGGTCGAAGGGGGAAAGTGGACGTACCCAAATCGGGGAACCACTATAACTGCATGTTTCTTTCTGTGATTTGTTTGTTTTCTTTTATTGTGCAGGTAAATTTTTAATTCCGCAAAAAGAATGCACATCACCTATTTCCCCCCCCCCCTAGGTGAAGATAGTTGACACTAGTGTGACTTTCAAGTGGTATCAGAGGGAGGTTGCTCATCAAAAAGGTTAACACCTTGAGTAAGTTCCTGCCACTAGTGTCAAGAAGAAGGAAGATATCTACTATGGACGGACTCAAGTACTCAGGCAAGATCCCAGTGTGCACCAGACTAAACATTCCTATCTGGAAGGAAAGGATTAGATTTTACATGGAAGCAGTCGACCCCCGACTCTTCATGATCATGGAGGAGGGACCTTATATTCCCACTAAGGCCTCCACCATTGATCCTACAAAAATGGTGCCAAAGAAGCTTTCTGAAATGGACAAGGACGAGATAGTGCTGGTCAGACTTGACAAGAAAGCACAGAACATTCTATTCAGCGCAGTCGATGACTCCATGATGCAGAACTTCTATAACTACAGGACAACCAAGGATATCTGGCACAGCCTGATTATTCTGATGGAGGGCACAGATGAAGTGAGGGATGATCGGAGATCCCTCCTGAACCAGAAATATGAGGCCTTCAGGCAAGGGCCCAAGGAAGAGATCGGAGTTACCTTCGAGAATTTCCTCAAGATCGTCAATGCCCTAAAGGGATATAGAAGAGTGTTCACTGATGGTGAACTGAATGATAAATTCCTTAGGTCCCTTACTAAGGAATGGGACACGAAGATCTGCGCCATCAGAGAGTTTGGCAAATTAGCAGAAACTGGTCCTCAGAAACTATTTGGGGAGCTTATGTCCTATGAGCTTCAGCTGAACACGAGGAAAGCAGAAGAAGAAGTCGAGAAAGCCGCAGCAAAAGAAAAGACTGTGGCCCTAAAAGCCATTCACTCCAGGAAAGGCAAGGGTACTACCCCGTCCCGTTCATGGAAAAAGGATGAGGAGGAAGACTCCGAGCCATGCTCCTATTGCTCAGAGATGTCTGAAGAAGACTTCTACCTCATCACCCGAGAATTCAAGAAGTTCCTCAAGATGAGGAATCAAAGAAAGAGAGACGGCTCCTCCTCCAGAAATCAGAAGAAGAATAATTCTTCCGACAGGTATGAATCAAAACCGAACAAACATCGTCATACTGACATCATTTGTTTTGGGTATAATAAGCCAGGACACGTCGTGGCTGACTGCGATCAAGGCAAGAGAGAGAAGGGAAAGGGAGAGGAGCAAAGAACCTCGAGAGATAAAAAGAAGGAGAGAAGCTACATCGCTAAGAAGCCAAAGACACTGAGTGAATCCTATTCCTTAGACTCCAGTGATGAGGAGGAAGCCTACTTCGGGCTAGTGGGTCGCTCTGACTCAGAAGGAGAATGCCCCCCATTCACATGGAAGGTAAAAGATCGTACCCCCCTCTCTGACTCTGACTATGAGTCTCCTGATGATGATCTCGAGGACAGCCCATCTGCCCGAGAAGCTGAGCTCCTCGAAAAGTATGAGCTTCTGCTCAATACCTTCGAGGAATGTCGCAAGAGATTGAGGGCTCAGAAAAAGGAAGTCAAATTCCTTAAGGTCGAGGGTGTCTCCCTAAGGGAAGAGATCACTAGCTTGATTTCTCTCCGACAGGAGCACCTGGACCTGATCTCTAAGCACTCAGAGTCTCTAAGTCTACTTGACCTTAAACAGGAAGAAATTAATAAGTTGGAAGAACAACTTGCGGCAGAAAAGAAGATTGTCCAAAGCTTATCTATGCCAAAGACTGTTCTTCCACTGGTTGATACCTTCTCTACGCAGGTTAAGGGGGCTGGCTTGGGGCATGTGGGTGTGCCTGGTAAATCATCCAGGAGAAACAAAAAGCAGAAGAAAAATAAGACTGCTAAGAAGGCCTCTGCTGCAGAAAAGGGAAAGGCCCCACTCAACCCTGTTGTATTCAGGAAGCCTGGCTTTCCCTGCAATGAACAAGACTTTGAGTCAACCTATAACCACTTCTTCCGGCTCTCGGTTGAAAAGCCCAAGAGCCGATATGATGGTTGGGACTTCCCCCGCAACTTTGGTGAGAGTGTCTTCAAGGCACCTTATGAGGAAATCCAAGTGGAGGATTATGGCCACTTCTCTTGCGGCCATAATAGGAAGCAGGCACCAAAAGCCAAGCCCGTTATACTGAAGGAACATGAGGTGAAGAAATCATGTGACTGATGTCAACATGATGGCTCCACCTCCAGATCCAAGGCCCCGGCTAGACCCACCGTTCCCAGGGTGAAGCAGGAGCCAAGGAAAAGGTACAACAGATTTGACTGTTGGTGTTGTGGAAAAGTTGGTCACTTTATCGTGGATTGCTGGTTTAATCTGAGATATAACGAGACTCCTCATGTTAGCAATGCGAGACCGACCACTCGTAGGGTTAACCATACGAGGGGGAGTATGCTAACAAGGAATCTAGGACCCAAGTTCGATTGGGTTCCTAAGGGAAACTGATTCTATTTTGCAGGTATGTCCAAAGGCCACCAAAACTCATATATGGTACTTGGACAGTGGATGCTCCCGGCATATCACTGGGACAAGAAGCCTGCTGCGTGATTACTCTCCAGTCGAAAATGGACCCAAAGTCATCTTTGGAGGATCAGATCGAGGAGTCACCAGAGGTTACGGTATGATTTCCAACGGTATAGTCTCTATCACCGATGTGGCTTATGTTAAAGGGTTAAATCATAACCTGATCAGTGTAAGTCAGTTGTGTGATAAAGGTTATGATGTAAGTTCTGCAAGGATAAATGCCTGATAATATCGTGTGCCTCTTCGGAGACGGTATTAATAGGCATTAGGAGCAGAAACATCTTCTGTTTAGACTTTCTTAGTTTAGATTCATCTACCCCCGTGTACCTAGTAGCAATAGGCAGTGCATCTCTTTGTGAACAATGGCACAAGAGATTGGCACATATTAATTTAAAGACAATTAGTATGCTATTTTCTAAAAACTTAGTAAGGGATGCTCCCATTATTAAGTGCATCAAAGATAGCCCCTGTCCTGCATGCCAGAAGGGCAAACAGACTCGGGCTACCTTTAAGGGCATTGCAGACAAAGACTCCTCCAGATGTCTTTATCTTCTGCATATGGACTTGTTTGGTCTAATACAAGTTCATAGCTTGGGAGGCAAGTCTTATATGCTAGTGATTGTTGATGATCACTCTCAGTTTACTTGGGTTTTCTTCTTAAAACGCAAGTCTGATACGTTTGACATCCTCAATAGTTTTGTCAGGCAGATTCAGAATGAACTTAACTGCTCGGTGGTCAAAATCAGAAGTGACCATGGAACAGAGTTCGAGTCTGTTGCTATGACAGAGTTCTGTGACGAACTTAGTATCTTTCATGAGTTTTCCTCCCCACGCACTCCTCAGCAGAATGGAGTTGCGGAGAGGAGAAATAGAACGCTCATTGAAGCTTGCACGACAATGTTGAATGACGCTTCTCTCCAAGAATACTTCTGGGCAGAGGCTGTCAACACAGCTTGTCCTGTACAAAACCGGGCCTTGATCAACAAGAGCCATCGTAAGACGCCTTATGATCTACTGAAAGGCAGGAAACCAACCATGTCCTATTTTAGGATCTTTGGCTGCAGATACTATGTACTAAATAACAGGAAGTACCCGCGTACTAAGTTTGGTGAAAAATGCTTCGAAGGCATATTTATGGGCTATAGTAGCCATAGCCGGGCATATAGGGTTTTCAATAAGAAAACCCTAGTGGTAGAGGAATCCATAAATGTTGTATTTGATGAAGGAAGCTTACTTAACAGCAATTCTTCCAGTGGTCTTCTTGAAGATGTAGGTATAAGAATTGAACAGTTTAGTCTTGATGAGACCGATAAAGATGCAACTCCCAAGTACGTCAAAGCCTCCACCACAATGCCTACCGGAGATGATGACGGTCAGAATGGAGTTATCCTCCCTGAAGAGGATGGAGCCCCAGAAAATGTTAGAGCTCCAGATGCCAGACTGTTAGAGCTTCGTCACGTGAGGGATCATCCCAGAAATCAAATCATTGGAGATCCCCGTGATGGTGTCAGAACTCGTCGAGGTACAATTAATGAGATTCTGCATTTTAGCTTTCTGTCACAGGTTGAGCCAAAGAAGTTCGACGAAGCGAACAAGGATGCATCTTAGATCTTGGCCATGCAAGATGACTGCATCAATTTGAACGATGCAACGTCTGGACGCTGGTTCCCAGACCAAAGGGGCAGAATGTGATCGGCACCAAGTGGATCTTCAGAAACAAACTGGATGAACACGGTGTCATCATAAAGAACAAGGCCAGGCTGGTGGCTCAAGGTTACAGACAGGAGGAGGGGATTGACTTCGACAAGACCTTTGCACTAGTGGCAAGGCTCGAGGCGATCATATTGTTCCTGGCATATGCTTCGCACAAAGGATTCACTGTCTATCAGATGGACGTGAAATCGACATTCTTAAATGGCAACCTGAAAGAGGAAGTATATGTCGCACAACTCCCCAAGTTTTGTTAATCCGACTTATCCCAATCATGTATATTTCTTAATAAATCTTTATATGGCTTAAAACAAGCTCCTCGAGCTTGGTATGAGACTCTGTCTAGCTTTCTTCTTGAGAACAAGTTCTCTAGAGGAAAAATAGATAAGACATTGTTTCTTAGGGAAGTCAAAGGCAAGATTTTGCTGGTGAAAATCTATGTCGATGACATAATATTCGGGTCAGCGGATAACAACCTTTGCAAGAAGTTTTCCAAACTTATGCAAGGGAAGTTTGAAATGAGTAGTATGGGAGAGCTGAAGTATTTCTCGGGACTTCAAGTGAAACAGTCTGAGGATGGGATTTTCATCTCTCAGATGAAGTTCACAAATGAACTCCTCCAGAAATTCGGAATGGAGAGTGCAACCTCTATGAGGACTCCAATGGGATCCACTGTGTCTCTGGACAAGGATGAGAAAGGGAAAACTTTTGATGAAACCAAGTACAGAAGCATAATTGGATCCCTGCTCTATCTTACTGCTAGTAGACCGGATATTATTTTTTCCACATGCGTTTGTGCCAGATATAAGGTGAACACTAAGGAATCTCATTATGTCGATGCAAAGTGGATTCTTAGATACCTTAAAGGTACACCAAATCTTGGCTTGTGGTACCCAAGAAACAATGATGTCGAGCTGATAAGCTTTTCAGATGCTGACTTTGCAGGAAGCAGGGATGACAGGAAAATCACTTCCGGGACGTGTCAATTCCTCGGAAGAAGGCTTATTTCATAGAACAGTAAGAAGCAGAATTGTGTCGCAACCTCCACAGCTGAATCTGAGTACATCTCAGCAGACAATTGTTGCGCATAACTTCTATGGATCAGAAATCAGCTCAAAGATTATGACCTGAAGTTCAGCGAAGTTCCGATGTATTGCGACTCCTCGAGCGCAATAGCAATTGCGAACAATCCTGTATCGCACAACAGAACGAAGCATATTGAAGTGCGCTATCACTTCATTCGGGAGCATGTGGAAAATAAAGACATATCTCTCTGCTATGTCCCCACGGATAAGCAGGTTGAAGATATCTTCACAAAGCCCCTAGACGAGGCCAAGTTTAGTCTCTTCAAAACTGAACTCGGCATGCTGAACTATGAAGAATGAACACTGTGCGGCTCAAGGCTCTTAGATCAAGGGGGAGCATCCGTAAGGAACTCAAGAGTAAGCACAAATGCAAGAACTGAGGGGGAGCACTGTGACAAGTGCAAAAGTCCCAGATTTGTAGAAGCCGAAATGAGGGAGATTACCCTCTCGGTTAAGGTGCTAAGGTGCTCAGGCTAAGTATGCTCCAAATGCTCTAAAGATAATGGTATGAAAATTCATAATTCATTCTCAACTGATTATTCAGTTTGTGTTTTTCTTCCATCCGTTATTCACCTTAGCTTGTAAGGTTTAGGCTTCATCAAATAGGGGGAGATTGTTGGGTATTGTATCCTAAATGTACCTGATTTGAAGAAGCCCCTGAACCAGCTAAGGTGAATTGACAATGTATTTGATCATTTGTATTCAAGTTGTGCTTGCAGTTAGTCCACGCTAAGTACACACCAATGTCAAGGTGCAGTAGGTCAACATACACGGGTCTGCACAACGTAATCCCTCGTTGAGCAGATCAGTGTGTTGGCTTACGTGTACTCTCTCTATTGGAGTGTACTTACTTTCAAGGACAGGACAGTGATAGATCAAGAGCAGGAAAGGAGCAAGAATGGGTCAAAGACCAGCTCACGGGAAGATAGACGAAAATTCATCTAAGTAAGATTCGACAAGAATCACTAAGTGATTTTCTCCGATTCGACGATAATCACTAGCCGATTCTCGCCGAATCGTCGAGAATCACTAGCCGATTCTCGCCGAATGCTTTCGGCTGTCACAGCGCCGTCTAGAATTCTACTAAGGCGGAATCGGCAAGAATCACTAAGTGATTTTCGCCGAATCGTCGAGAATGAATTTGCATTCTCGCCGATTCATCGAGAATGAATTGTGATTCTCGCTGATTCTCTCTGGATGGCTTGCTTTTTCAGCTAGAAATCTTCTAAGTAGAATTCGACGGGAATCATTAGTTATTCTCGATGAATCGTCGAGAATCACCAATGATTTCCGCCGAATTTGCCTTAGGCGATTTTCATTGGCGCGCTGGACCGGACCAAATGTACATGCACTGTTTTAAACCAGATTTAGGGCTACTTTTGGTAGGGCCCACAACGGTCATAAAGGATGACCTACATTATATATATTCGTGTATTTTGAACAGTAAAGACAATCCATCCATACGAAAAGAAAGGGCCGCCGGATTTGACCTAGCGGATCGCATATTCTCTTCCGCCTCCGTCTCCGCGCATCAAGTTGTCGCCGCCGCCAATCGTGGATTCTTCCTGATCTCCCAGCGATAGAAGCTTAGCCAAGCAACGCGTCTCACGTGTCTATCTTGAGATCCTTTATGTAACATCCCATTTCCGGCTAGACCCCTAGGAGTCGGTTGGTTGTGACAGAACGTTAGAAAGCCCAAAAAATTGAAATACATCAACCGAGAATTTGGGGTCACGGGTTGGTCACGCCTGTGACCGACTCGTCATGCCCGTGACCTAGGGTGTGACTCCTTCGACGATCGTCGATCTCAGGGAGATGATCGTCGGGCGCAGAATTTTCAACCCGGGCCTGTCACGCCCGTGACCTATGTGTCACGCCCGTGACCTAGGGCGTGACCCCTTCGACGATCGTCGACCTCAGTGGGATGATCGTCGAAGCGCAGAATTTGCGTCATGGCCCTGTCACGCCCGTGACCCAGGTGTCACGCCCGTGACCAGGGGCGTGACCCCCTTCGGCGATCGTCGATCTCAGCGAGACGATCGCCGAGCGCGGGATTTTCCTGATGACCCTGTCACGCCCGTGACCCATGTGTCACGCCCGTGACCTAGGGCGTGACCACCCTTCGACGATCGTCGAACTCAGAATTGGCCACCCAGGCCTGTCACGCCCGTGACCTATGTGTCACGCCCGTGACCATGGCCGAAACGTCAGCCAGACTGGAAATTTCGGTAACCGACGTCGTAATCAATTCTGATTATGGGAAGTTACACCAGGAGTATTTATGGGCCATTTCCTACTATAATTATTTAATAAAATAAGGAAATGTTGGTCCAATAGGAAATCTCCACCTGGCAAACACCTCTTCATTTCCAGCGTTTCAACTGCCTCTACCATAACCGAAACACCATTAAGAGGAGCCTTCATGACCATAATTGCTTACCTCTTTCCCCTCCCCACTTGCTGATCTATAAAAGACTCCTTAGAGCAAGAGGAGAAGGTTACACGCTCGATCAAACGGATTCAGATTCCTCCCCTTGCTGTTGAAGAATTTCCGGCGACGCCGCCACCGCGCAAATGGCTTCCCGACGGTCTGTACGCCTCCATCCCGCGAACAAGGTCCTCCCCTCCCTCTTCTGCGTATAGATCTTAGAAATCATTAGGAGAGATATCGGGCTCAAAAGAGCCGGATTGGGTGAGCGATTCCATGGTTTTCCAAAAAATTCATGATGGCGGGTTCGTCGGAAACTGCCTCTCCGGCGGCCGTACCGCCGCCCGACGGTAGCCTTCACCTAACAGAGGTGGTGGTGGTGGTGGCCGGCCAGGGAGACAGCTGGGTGGCCGGGAAATAGCTTTAGAAAAGCTACAATAAGTGTTTGTTTTTCTGATGCTGTTCGAGTTCGGGTAAAGAAGAAGGTGAACAGTAGCATTTAATTATATTATATAATGCATAGTTAGGAATTAATTCCCTTTACCTGTATACTAGGTTGAAACTGAAAATTATAGCCCGTAGGGGCTGAAACATAAAAAGTGGTTAACATAGAAAATGTAGCCCTTGAAGTTTAGTTTAATTAAAAATTGATTTCACTCGATTTGGAGCCCTGGTTAGACCACATCACACTTTATGGTGAGGTCTATCCATAGGGCTGTCTTGACCTTAGAAAAATTCCCCACTCCAATCCAGTCATCAAAATGACTTGAAATTTGGGGTGTGGCCTAATCTTATATCTAGGTGCTATCCAAAAATTAGGATTTTTGGAAAAAGCTTTTCTATAGTTTTTAGAAAAATTCAATAATCCTAGCATAATTTAATAAGATGGCTAAATGACTTCCAAACCCTCCCAAATTTTGGTGAGTGGTCCCTGGGTTTATCATAAAGTTCTGGTAAAAATTTCATCTCATTTGGAGATGTTTTGATTAAGTTTTTATCCAACCCTAGGTTGGTCCTTATAGGATAATTTAGGATCAAACACCCCCTTAGTATTTGGGTGGTCATATCACCTCAACAGAGGCTGATATTTTGTCCAAAGGATGATTAGGGAATGACACACCCTCCAAGGGAGTTTGGGGTGGTTTCGTGCAGGGTAGCCCTAGAACCCTAGGGAAAATCCCATAATGGTGGTTTTTTGGGTTGTGAAGGTCATGGGGTCAAATGACCTTGGACTGACTTAAAATTTGGTGGAGAGAACCATAGGGCCAGTATAGTTCCCTGGACAAAAGTTTAGGGTATTTGGAGACAGCTAGGCCACCTAAAATTCTCACCCTAATTTAGGTCACCAACTTTAATTTGAATTATTAAACTATCAAATGAACTTCAAATCAAGTAAAATTGGAGTAGGGTGATTTTCTAATCTAAATGGCCATGTTATAATTTTGTTGAGATTTTTGGGTTAATTTATACAGTACTTCATTTATAACCCTAGGTGTGCCCTAGATATTTATTTTAATGATTATGGAATTTTTGTTCACTAGAATGTTATGAAATCTTGGATTAGGGCATCTTATAGCATGTTATACCTTTTGTATTTTTCTTGGACGTTTTATCTGATTATTTTGGGTACTTGCTCCTTTAATGTACCAATTGTGATATGTAATCAAAAATACAAATAATGCCCATTTATTATTTGGAAAATTATTAAATTTGGTAAGTGGGTGTTTTAGACTAGGATAGTCATCCTGTAAATTTATTTGGAATTTTAGATGATTATAAATAGTACCTCCTTTAAGCTAGGAAAATTAGTGTTTTACATTAAAATATATTCAGAGCCCAAATATTAGATAAAAATTATGGGACTTGGTTTATGGTAGTTTTAGGTCATCATAAAGCTTATATAATTTTCTTGGGATTTTTCGATACATATTTACAGTACTTCCTTCATAATATAGTAGAAATGACCTAAAATGGTAAATTAGGAAATATAGGCCTAAACACCTCTGGAATTTCTCAAAACTTGGAATTTCTGTTTAAATGTCTCATAGGATTTTTACTGATTTTATGATGATTTATTGTTGGCTCATTAGTGCACTTCATGTTCATACTAGGGCATTCGGAATCTTAGAATAAATAAATTAAATGCCCGATAAATAGGAAAATTTGGAAATCTTGGTCTTAGCTATATTAGGTAACGATAGACCTCCAGTAAATATTATAGGAGATTCGGAAGACAATTTGGAGTACCTCCCCTTATACTCCTCACGTATCTTAGGATGGGCTGCATATAGTAAAACCACGGAAACTGAACTAGAGCGGATAATGAACTTTGGGAGATGGAATTTTGGTAGTTTCTGGTTGGTTAGGGCAAGCTAAGTTTAAGTCCATTATTGGGGTCAGGATAGGTAGAGTGCGAGACTGGTTAAGGATAAGGGTGTACGGGAACGACGAAAGATCGTCCACCCTGAGTAGCAGTGGAAGAGTCTTAATACGCTAGGGCCAGATCTAAAGTAACTTAAAAAGGGATCGGGTAATGGGTATCAACCAATAACAATAAGTACTTTTTGAAAGTGAACGGTGGGCTTCAGCTACCATCATAGTTCCTAGTGCCCTTTGAGAGCCTTTCACGGGGAATACCGGGGGCAGTCCTGGGCTAATGTAAACTGTAGAATCAATAATCTAAAGAGCAACTAGTATAATTAGGGTTGCACACACATACACCCCGATAGCTAGGAAGGTAGAATAATTGGTTTGGTTGCCATTCAGACGGTAGCTCTGAACGTAGATGCACGGACGGGACAGTCCGGGGAGCCGAGGGCTCGAGGGTTGGAGTACAGAATAAAGGTGGTGGGTCTTCGATATCTGATTGTCGTTCACACCGGCATCGGTACGTTGACTCGGTGGTGTGGGACACTTAGCCAAAGAAAGTGTGGTGGGTATAGCCAGCAGTAGTACGCGGATACTCTAGGTTGTGTTCTTCTAGGGGCGTACGGAAGGGCTAGGCCCGGTAGTGTGGATACCCGCCTAGGAGTGGGGGGCCCAACCCACTGTCTCCGTTTGCCACTACGGAGGTTCCTGGGAGTGAAGCTAGCTGCCCGAACAGGGGGAACTAAAGGTCTGTGCGCATAGAGTCGTGTGCGTGAGTTGCACTTGCATGAATCATGGCATAGCATATCACTACACTCATATTTGCATACAACCGACACCCCAACGTATAAATCGGTATGGTACTTTTTATATGATGGGAGCCTTGCACAAGACCCCTTAACTTATAAGTTTGTATGGGCATTCATATAAGTTAAGGTTACTTACTTACATATTTACTTGCTTGTTTTCTTACTATTCTCTAGCTGTCTTTTTATACAATTGTTACTTACTACTTCTCTTCTTTACCACTTACTACCATAGGATTGCTAGTTGTACTTTGTTCTAGATAGTTGTTAGAATAACTCCCCTGTCACCTGCTTGATTATTCTCCACCTTTGTAGCTTCCCTTTCCTCCTCTCCGCTCGGTGCTTAGGAGCTGTAGGGGGAGGGGGAGGGGATGATAGGGCTTAGTCTTTATGACTAATGGTTTTCGAACCACAACATTACAGGAGCTCTGGATGGGAGACAGGGACCAGCAGTCCAGGGACCAGCACCAACGGAGTACGGTATGCATGGAGGTGGGTCAGTCTAGCACCGGTGCACCTGTGACCAGCTCCGTGAGTGAATAGTACTTTTATAGTTTCTACGATGAGTGATTTGTAGTAAGGACTCTGATGTACCGGGCTCGAGCCCGTTTATCTATATTTCATCTGAACCGTATTTTGTAGTACTTTTATTATCTATTTCATGTTATTATCTACTGATGGACTGGATATGATTTCACTTTTATTTACATGCTTCTGTGGACTTGTTTACATTTATGTATAATTACTTCTCTTTCTCGTGATCGAAAAGGACCGGCAGAATTGGCGTTTTGTAGTGGCGGCCTTCCCGTGAGTCGGTGCCACCGCAAAGCGGCAGTTCTGGGCTAAGACCCCGGTGTTTGAAAAGAAAAAAATGGGGTCTTACAAGTGGTATCAGAGGAGACCTCGATCAAAAGAGAAGTAGTCCACAAAATCTTGGGCCACCCCCGTGCGAGCTTAGTTTGCGGACAAACTAGCAGCGGAAGCAGTGGTGTGCCCATAAGGGAAATCACACGTGAGAGTCCATCCTAACCCTTCTTAAAATTCCATTCATTCGCTCTCTAACAAATGGAATTTTTACTTGTAGCCTGCGAGAAACCCTACATCACAGCAGGGGACACCCCAGGCTCCAAATGTGGTCCCGCCTCCGCCGGCTCTAGCTCCGTTCCAGCAGACGGAGATGGGGCAAACACTGACGGCCATTCTGGAGGCCTTCAGAGCTCAGTAAGCCCCGGCTCCACAGCCAAACCCCGGGGCCAATTGGATGACTCTCTTCCGGGGACTTTCCCCTCCAGCTTACTAGGGGACGGAGTCTGCAGTACGCACGGAGGAATGGTTGGACACCATTTACGAGATGCTTGCAGGGATTCGATGCCCCACTGAGGAGGCAGTTGCTTTGGCGGTCTCCTGCCTAGAGTCACACGGAAAGAGGTGGTGGAAGTCTCAGCTTGACACCACCTTTGCGGGGATGGATTGCGTTGATATTACTTGGGAGGAGTTCAGAGCAGCGCTCCTGGGACATTTTGTACCTCAGTAGGCGAGGGATGACATGGAGGATAGGTTCCTATGATTGAGGCAGGGGAACAGGACTGTGGTGGAGTACTATCAGGAGTTCACTCACCTGGCCCGTTATGCGGACGCTTATGATTAGACGATGCTGGCTATGCCCGGAGGTTTTATAAGGGGCTGCAAGACGACATGAGACAGGCCCTCCTTTTCATCTTAGAGGGGAGTCTGGCCAGGATTCTGGAGATGGCTAAGAAGAGAGAGGCGGATCAGCTTACAGTGAAGAACCGGAAGAGACCGGCTTATGATACAGTGATTGGAGGTCGTAGAGACCGTCCTCGGGGCCAGGTTATTGGGGAGAGAAGGAACGGGGATTAGTCTCGTCAGGAGTTTGGGCAGGAGCAGAGGAGTCAGGGGGTACTGGCTCCCCAGCCTATACAGATGCTGGAAATGCCAAGGACAGCTGAGCAGCCACCAGTATGCTATCAGTGCAACCAGCCGGGGCATATCAAGAGGAATTGCCCTATGAGGCGAGCACCCCCACCAGCACATCAGGGCGCTCCACCTCCCCGGCAGTTTGGCGGACGAGGACAAGACTGAGGACGAGGATTTCAGGATCGAGGCCGTAGGCCAGAGAGGGAGCAGGTGTATGCTCTAGACCTGACACAGCCCCAAAACCCGGAGCAGGTTATCGCAGGTATGGCAATACTTTTAAGTTTTCTTCATATAAACTAGTATTCTAGACATAACTTAGTTAGAAATTAAGAGAAGACAACTATAAAAAAATACTAAGACACTTAATTACCCCAAGCATTGTCTTCGTTAGCGGCAAGCCCGCTCATACCCTCTTCGACACTGGTGCTTCGCACTCGTTCGTGTCGGAGGATTTCGTGAAAGGACTGGAAGGTGTGGAGCCATTCACCGGGAAGATGATGTGGGTGTGCCTACCCGATGGGTCAGAGATAATGACCTCTGCTCATTGCAATATGGAAGCGAGGATCGGCGGGAAGACATTTGAGGCACCAGCGACGATTCTGAAGATGCCAGATTACGATCTGATCCTAGGCATGACTTGGCTGTGCTGGAACCATACCCAGATCGACTGCGTGGCGAAGTGGATCACTGTGAGGCACGGAGACTCCTTCATTATCATCGAATGTATTATACCAGCACCTCATACCTTATTATCGTCTGTGCAGGCCGTTAAGGCCCACCTGCAGGGGGGAGAAGTTTATCGGGTCCTTTTTGAGGCGGTCGTGGCCAAGGACTCCATGTCAGATATTCCAGTAGTGCGGGACTTCGCCGACGTGTTTCCAGAGAAGCTACCAGGGCAACCCCCGCACCGAGAGAAGGACTTTCAGATTCAGCTCATACCGGGGGCTAAGCCGGTATCCAGAGCTCCCTATCGAATGGCCCCTAAGGAGTTGGTGGAATTCCGAAGCCAGCTTCAGGAGTTAGTGGAGGCCGGGTTCGTTCGGCCTAGCTCTTCAGCATGGGGAGCTCCGGTGTTGTTCGTTAAGAAGAAGGATGGGACCCTTCGACTGTGCATAGATTACCGGGCCCTGAATAGGTTGACGGTCCGGAATACTTATCCCTTACCATGGATAGACGAGCTATTTGACCAGCAGGAGGGAGCCCATTGGTTCTCAAAGCTGGATCTGAGGTCAGGGTACTACCAGCTTTGCATTCGGGAGGAGGACATCCCGAAGACGACCTTCAGCAGCAGATATGGGTTGTACGAGTTTACTGTGATGCTGTTCGGGCTCACGAATGCACCCTCCGCATTCATGGCCTTGATGAATCGGGTGTTCGAGGAGTATCTGGACATCTTCGTCATCGTATTCATCGACGACATCCTTATCTATTCAAGGACGGAGGAGGAGCACGCTAGACATCTGGCCTTGACCTTGGGGAAGCTGCGGGAGCATGAGATGTATGCCAAGTACAGCAAGTGCTAGTTCTGGATAAAGGAGGTGGCCTTTCTGGGCCATGTCATCAGTGGAGCAGGTCTGGCAGTGGATCCGGCGAAGGTCCAGGCAGTACGGGATTGGCCACCACTAAAGTCGGCCTCGGATTGGTCAGTCAACTTGGAGCCTATCAAGATTGACGATACAGCGGTGCGGGTCTTGCGACGGAAGAAGGTTCCGTTAGTCAAGGTTCTGTGGAACAATCATGGGCAGGAGGAGCATACATGGGAGGCACAAGACTTGATGCGGCAAAAATACCCGGAACTTTTTCGTCAGGTGATAGTTTAACTTTCAAGGCAGCCTAAACACCTAGAGGGGGGGGGGTGAATAGGTCCTGCTTCTTTTTCTAAAACTTCTAGACAGAATTCAATTTATTAACTAATACAAAAACACAGCAATCACAGAAAACAACACATCACAGATTGCACTATGTTTTATAGTGGTTCCCCAAGGTCTGGGTACATCCACTTTCCCCCTTCACCTATCTAGCTGTATGCTAGATTCGGCCAAACTTCCACTTATCTCAGATCAATAGATCTTACAACTCAGAACCCAACTGGTTCCTACAACTCAGGCACAACTGCCCTACCTCAGCCTTGCCCCAAGGCCTACAACTCAGAGAATATCCTTCTCCTACACTCAGGCAATCAGCCCTACCACTCAGAGTTCAACACTCCTACACTCAGCCTTTATAACATAGGCTTACAACTCAGATCTGTATAAACAGATCCTACAGAAATATAGAAAAGATTGTTTTTAAATTTGTCTTGCCAAATTGAGAGAGAAAAGGCAATGACAATTCTTAATCAGCTGATGCAATCAACTGTTTCTTAGCCTTCTTCAAAGCTTCTTGAAAATGTACTTAGCTGAGTTGATTCCAAACAGCTTCTTGATAATCCACTGGTGGATTCTTTCTTCTTCTTCAAATTCTGACTTGATCTCTCTCTATCAGCACTTGAATGATTCTTCAGAATTCTGGTTAGAACTCTTCTTAGATCTATCCTTAGATAGTCTTCTTAGATCTTCTTGAGAAGATCTTCTTAAGTGCCTTGCACTTTCTTGAAATGATTTGGATCGGAATCCTTCTTCAAAAGTTCTGGAGTTAAGAATTTCTTCAATGTTGAGAAGGTTATTTCCTTCTTCTGAATATGTCTATTTATAGACTTCCTTCATGGTAACCGGCTGATCCAGTTTCTAACAGTTCTCTGACAAGTCTGACAGCTTCAGTTAACCGGTGGCAACCCACAGCTGTCAAGTCTTCAACAAGTCCTGTGCCTTAGTCTTGAACCACAGTGTGTCGAGACAGTCTGTCAGAAAGTGTCGAGACCATCTGTCTATTTGTGTCGACACAATTGACTTTGGTGTCGACACTGCCTTCAGTGATGTCGACTAAGTTGCCTTTGAGTCGACACAGCTTCTTCTGCAAACAATTTGATCTTGACTCTTCAGTGTGTCGACACAAGTCCTGTGTGTCGACACAGTTGTTGTAGAATCTTAACTTCAGTAAGTGTCGACTTAGCCTTCAGGTGTCGACGCAGTCTTCTTTTAACTCTGCTTCAATGTGTCGACTCAATCACAATGTGTCGACACATTCTGCTGTTGTAGACAAACTTGTGGTCGACTATATTCCTTGAGGTCGACTATGTTCTTCTGTGTCGACATTTTTTTTTTCAATGTTGAGGTCGACGCTTTCCTTCTGTGTCGACACTTTTTCCCAGAGTAGTGTCGACTTACTTCTTCTGTGTCGACACATTTTCCCAGTGTTGAGATTGACTATGTTATGTGTCGACACTTTTTCCCAGAGTAGTGTCGACTTACTTCTTCTGTGTCGACACATTTTCCCAGTGTTGTGTCGACAACTTTCTTCTATGTGTCGACACATTTTCCTTTGTGTCGACACTTGGACTTAGAATTTTCCTGTAAACTTTAACATTTCTTTACCTGCACATGTCAACTCAAAACTACATCAAATACAACATGATGTATATCATTGAGCTAGGTTGGGCTTCTTCAAATCAGGTACACATTTTCCAATGTACCCAACAATCTCCCCCTATTTGGAGAAGTCATAACCCTTATAGCCAATGATATACACCATTTATAAATAGTATAAAATGATGATATATGACAATACACAGGGATACTTAATTATAAACAAAATAATAAGAACATCATGGATAAAACAATCTATCACAGATTTAACAAAATTTTGTTTATTACTGGGTAATGTTTGATTACATGGTTTTTCTTTGACTGATCACATTACATCATTACAAAACATTATGAAAGAACTAAAACATTATCAGGATTGATCAGGCTCTCTAATAACAATCCCTTGGCCAGATTTAATTTTAGCTGTCACAGGAGCTTCTGATTCTGCAGCCATCTTTTTTCCCTTAAGATCAGCTTTCTTCTTAGCTTCTTCCTTGAGCCTTTGCCTTTCAAAATAGTGAAAAGGCTTTGGGAAGTATTTGCTTGGCTCCATAGCATCAGTTGGAAGTCTTCCCATCTTAGCTTTCCTTCTGAATTGTACAATGGCTTCTTGTCTTGCCTCATACTTCTGCCATTCCTGCTCATTGTACCACTTGCCCCTTTCATGAACTTTATCTTTGACAGCTTTCCATGCAGTGAGTATTATATTTCTGGAAGTAGGACTCCACTGCACAAAATCTGGCTTCAGCTCAGCCTGCTCTCTAAATCTTTTCTTTGACAGTAGAGCATCTTGCTGTTCTTGCAAATTTACCTCAGGCTTATCAACCTTTTCAAAGATAACATTTACAACTTCCTTTGAAGGACTATACATATATTGCACTTGCTGATCCAATATATCAAAATCTGGAGGGGGGTATATGACTTGGGCAACCTCAGGTTGGTCACCTTCAAGTAGTCCTGTTTGTAATCCTGACTCAGCCACCATGTTATCATCACACAATGGTGGATATCCCAATGTGGCTCTTATGCTATTGGTCACCCATTTGGCATGCTCAGAGCCTGCATGAATTAGCATCCTCTCCCCCTTTATGGCTTCTCTTGATACATGATCTCTAAGATCTTCTTTCTGAAATCTTATTTGGCCATCCAAATAATTCACTCCCTCCTTGAAAAATGGTCTTAATCTTTGAAGCTTTTCAGATATTTCCTGTTGAGAGGTTGTGATGGCAGTCTTAACAGATGCAATTGCAGCCTGAAAATTCTTATCAAACTCTGCCATTTCTTTGGCTTTATCTGCAGGCATCCCTGGAACAATCTTCTTCACCTCTTGAATGATCTCATTATGAGATTCAGTTAAATTGTCATTCATTCTTATTTGATTTTCCAGAACATAACCTTGCTTCAAAACAATATCATCCACCTTTGTAGAGATAGCCTGCTGTTGTTTAGCCAGATAAACTACAGCATTGCCACCCTTGTGGAAGCAATCTGTCATTTCAGTTTTATTCAAGTTGACTTGAAATTGGATAGATTTGATATCTTGGGCTAAGTCAAACTGCAGAGTTTTGTTTCTTTCATCAACATATTTCTCAATGGCCACCCTGTGGTCATCCAATTTCACCTGTAAATCCACCAAGAACTTGTTATAATCAACTTCAGGAGGTGGAGGTGGAGGTGTTGTCTGTAAAGCCTGCTTATAAGTTTTGCTTCTTCTTTTAAATACAACCAGTTTTCTTCTCTTAGCCAGCCTGGCTTCTTCAGTCTCAGATTCAGAAGTACTCTCAATGTGAACTCTATCTGCTTCAGTGCCATGTTGCTCAGTTTCAACATGTACTGGCTCCCCCTCAATTCTTTGCTCCTCCTCTATTTCTTGAACTTTTTCAATCTCTTGAACTTTCTCCACTCCTTGTTCTAGCTCTATGTCAAGAGGCTGCTCAACATCTTGGTCCTCTTCTATTCTATCAGTAGCTATGTCATCATTTGGAAACAACTCATCCAGAGTGTATTCCTTTTGAACTGGAGCATCTGAAGATAAGTCATTAGGTGCATCCTTGTGCACATTCTCAGGCAGCTGCATATCTGGAGTAGGAGAAGACACATGCTCCCCCTGAACCTGTTAAAAAAAAACTTTTAGAAAGTCTTTTATAGTAAAATATATTTGCTCCCCCTACACCTGAACCACTTGTACCTGAGCAGGGGTAGAAACATTTTGAGCAGGAGATTGAACTGGCTCCCCCTGCATCTGTGCAGATGTATCTACTTGATGAACTATAGAGGAGGCAGGTTGTTCTTCACTCTGTATCCTTAGTGGGTCCTCTTGTTGTTGCTCAGTCTCATGAGCTGGAGAAGGGGATTTCACAGGGGTGTCTGGCCTGCTCTCTTCAGGCACATCCTTAGACAGCACCCTTTCCCACCTGGAGAATAGTCTCATGTCCATCCTTCTCATATGATTGATTTTAGATCCTGGCAGTTGCTGCATCACTTCAGGGATTGCTCCATTGAGATATAGACTTATGATCCTAGCCATGTTAGGCTTCTTGATCCCTTCTTTAATCTTGTCAAAGAGGACTGCTGACCAATCAGTAGGGATTGTAAAGACAATCCTGGTCATAAGGCTGAACATATAGGCAGAAATCCTATCATGTCCACCTGACTTGCAGAGAATTACCTTGCCAACAACTTCAGACAAGAACTTCCCTTGCTGATTCATACCCTTTCTATTGAATGCAGCTCCAATCTTCATGCTTGAGTCCAGGCCACACCATTGTAGGGCTTCCCTTGTCTTAGAACTGGGAACCTCTTCTTCATTCTCAACTACTTGTAATTGGAATATCTTTCTCAAACCCCTGTGGGTAATCTTAATCTTAGTCCCTTGAACAGTGGACTTAATCTTGAGTCCAGTAGAATGGACTGATGCTGAGATAAAGAACTCATGCACCTCCTTCTTCCAGATCTTGGACGGTTCAGAGACCAGAAATTCTAACCCTGAGTTGGAGAGAAGGGTGATAACCCCTTGAACATCGGGCGGCGCATCTGCAAACGCCTGGCGCACCAACTCATAGCCTTCATTGATGTTATCTTCAATCCTTGGCGCCATTGTTGTGTCGAGAAAGCTTGAGAGAAGAGAGAAAGAAAGACTGTCGACACAGGGTTTGAGTTTCGAAAACCTTGAAAGCGTGTCGACACAAAGAGCTTTTTGACCTATTTATAGCTTCTGTTGAAAGAAGTTCAAAAGGCGCCAAAGACAGTCTAAATGTGTCGACACAGACGGAATGTGTCGACACAAGCTTCTATTAACTCGACATTTCTTCAGTCTACTATGTGTCGACACCAATTTGTGGTTATGTCGACACCTTGGATATATAGTAGAAAGACAGAAATTCTGTGTCGACACTAAGACAAGTGTCGACACATATTTTGTAAGTGTCGACACCATAATTCTGGTTGAGTCGACATTACATTCCTGGTTAAGTCGACAATAAAACTCTTAAGTGTCGACACATATTCTCTGTGTCGACACAATATTTCTGACTTGTCGACATAATTTCTCTGAGTCGACACATTATTACTGAATGTGTCGACACATTCTTACTTAGCCAATTTCTGTAACTTCAATGTGTCCTTTTTAACACTTGATTATTGTTGTTACTACTTTTACTTACTTATTAACCATTTCAATAGCATTGTTAATGATTTTGTTTAATACATTAATCAATGGTTAACATACCTAATTCAATTTTGAATTTATTGAATTTGGTTTCATCTAAAGGCTTAGTAAATACATCTGCTATTTGATAATCTGTTTTTACAAATTCCAATGAGATGTCACCTTTTTCTACATGTTCTCTAAGAAAATGATATTTGATTTCTATATGCTTAGTTCTACTATGAGAAACTGGATTATTAGCAATAGAAATAGCACTCTTAGAATCACATAAAAGGGGTGTTCTACTTACCTGAATACCATAATCTTTAAGCTGGTGCTGCATCCATAATAGCTGTGCACAGCAGCTTCCTGCAGCAATATACTCTGACTCAGCTGTGGAAATTGCCACACTAGTCTGTTTTTTACTACTCCAAGATATTAGTCTTCCTCCCAGGAATTGACAAGTACCTGTAGTACTCTTTCTATCCTCTCTACATCCTGCAAAATCTGCATCTGAATAGCCTGTTAGTTGAAAATCTCTATTCTTAGGGTACCAAAGACCTAGAGTAGGAGTGCCCTTTAGATATCTCAGAATCCTTTTTACTGCAGTATAATGAGATTCTTTAGGGCAGGCTTGGTACCTAGCACAGACACATGTTGCATACATAATGTCAGGTCTACTAGCAGTGAGATATAGTAGTGACCCAACTATTCCTCTATACAATGATTCATCAACAGGTTTACCTGCCTCATCTTTGCATATTGGCATACTTGTGCCCATAGGAGTTCTCATGGAGGAGGATGACTCCATACCATATTTTTTAATTAATTCCTTGGTGAACTTAGACTGGGATATGGACAATCCATCATCAGTCTGTCTTACTTGGAGTCCCAAGAAGAACTTAAGTTCTCCCATACTGCTCATCTCAAACTTCCCTTGCATAAGTTTGGCAAACTTTTTACAAAGGTTGTTTTCAGTAGATCCAAAGATTATGTCATCAACATAGATCTGGACTAAGATGATCTTTCCTTTGGATTCCCTAAGGAATAGAGTTTTGTCTATCTTTCCTCTTGAGAATTTATTCTCAATGAGGAAGGTAGACAGGGTTTCATACCAAGCCCTTGGAGCTTGTTTTAACCCATACAAAGCTTTCCTAAGCTTGTACACAGAATCAGGTTTAAGAGGATCTACAAAACCTGATGGCTGCTCTACATATACTTCTTCTTTAAGATCACCATTCAGAAATGCTGACTTTACATCCATCTGGTATACTTTGAAGTCTTGGTAGGCTGCATAGGCAAGGAACATTCTGATTGCCTCCAGCCTTGCTACTGGAGCAAAGGTTTGATCAAAGTCAATCCCTTCTTCCTGCCTGTATCCTTTTGCAACCAATCTTGCTTTATTCTTTATTATTATTCCACTTTCATCTAGCTTGTTCCTATAGATCCACTTAGTCCCAATTATGTTGTGGCCTCTTGGTTTAGGAACAAGCTCCCAGACCTTGCACCTTCTGAACTGATTCAGCTCCTCTTGCATAGCATCAATCCAGTACTGGTCTTGGATAGCTTCTTCAAACTTCTTAGGTTCCATTTGAGACAAGAAACTAGAATGCAAAACTGTGCTTTGATTTCTGCTTCTAGTTTGCACTCCTTGTCTTGGATCACCAATTATCTGATCAGTAGGATGATCTCTTAGATATCTTATAGCTGGAGGTAGATTCCCTTCAGGTTGAGCATCTCCAGCTTCTTCATTCTGCTGTTCCTCTTGGTTTTCATCAGCTTCCATTATCTCTTGTACTCCCCCTGGACAGCAGCCTTCATTTTCCAATGCTCCCTCTTCCTTTGAAGCTTCAGCAATGGAGAGCTTGTCCATCTTCTTGCTTATACCTGTTGAGTCATTTGATCTACAAGACAATTCACAATTGATTAATCTTGTTTCATCAAATACAATATGCACAGATTCTTCAACAACTTGAGTAGTTAAGTTGAAGACTCTATAGGCCTTACTATTTGTGCTGTACCCAACAAATATCCCATCCTGGGATTTGGCAGCAAACTTAGTCAAATAAGACTTACCATTGTTAAGTATATAGCACTTGCAGCCAAAGATCCTAAAATAGGATAGATTTGGTTTTCTGCCTTTCACAATCTCATAGGGAGTCTTTCTGTGGCTTTTGGTGATAGAAGCCCTATTGATGACATGACAAGCAGTGTTAACTGCCTCAGCCCAAAAATATTCTGGGAGAGAGGTGTCACTCAATAGAGTTCTACCAGCTTCAATTAATGATCTATTCTTTCTTTCAGCAATTCCATTTTGCTGAGGTGTTCTAGGTGAGGAGAACTCTTGGAAAATCCCAAAGTCTATACACAAGTTTGTCATGCTTTCAGATTGAAACTCAGTACCATGGTCACTTCTGATTTTGACCACTGTACTGTTCAGTTCATTCTGAATTTGCTTTACAAACTTAAATAATACACTTGGGGTTTCAGATTTTTGTCTCAGAAAGAACACCCATGTAAATCTAGAATAGTCATCTACCACCACTAGTGTGTAGATCTTCCTTCCTAGACTGTGAACTGGCATAGGACCAAAAAGATCCATATGCAAGAGGTATAAGCACCTCACAGAATCCTTGTTTTCAAGGCTTTGAAATGAGGTTTTTGTCTGCTTGCCCTTTTGACAAGCTGAGCATACCCCTTCCTTTATACACTTAACTTGAGGCCCATTCCTCACTAGTTCTTTACTAAAGAGTTGGCCAATTGTCTTGTAGTTTAGATGAGCCAATCTCTTGTGCCACTTAACACAATGAGAAGCATTGTCATCAGCTACAAGACAAATGGGGGATGCCTTATTCTCACATTCAAAATTAAGGCAATACACATTTCTCTTCCTATACCCAGTCAATATGATCTCTTGATCACTTGACCTTTTGATATGACATCCATCCTTACCAAATGAAATGTCATATCCTAGATCACTCAGCTGGCTTATGCTTATTAGATTATGTTTCAAACCTTTTACATAGGCCACTTGGGTGATAGTAATTAGGTTTGAAGAGATGTTACCAAATCCTTTGATGACTCCTTTTTCAGATCCACCAAAGATCACTTTATGTCCATCTTTGACAGATGAATACTCCTTCAGCAGCCCCTTTGTTCCAGTCATGTGCCTGGAACAACCACTATCCAAGTACCATATAGGGGCATGGTAACTTGGATTCACCTGCAATACAGAATTACTTACCCTTAGAACCCAAGTAAGTCTTGGGTCCTTGGTTCAGGTTAGCCTTAATAAAGTGATCATAACCTCTTCTAACAGGTAGACTCTTATTCTTTATAACACTTGTGTTATACCAGCAGTCCAATGCAAAATGACCCCTCTTGCCACAGCACCAACATTCAAACTTATTGTATCTAGATCTAGATACATCCTTGTCAGAAGCATTTCTGTTCATTGCTGGTGCTGTTGCAACTTCTCCTGCTGGTTTCTTAAAACCATAGGGCTTATGACCATAGGTAGGCCTGCTTGCCTTAACACCCTTGTTCTTCAGAACCTTTGTCTTGATATGATCCTGAATGTCTTCATGATCATATATGTTAGAAGGCACTTTCTTCTTACCAAACCTTATGGGGACTGAAAGGTTTAGTGGCTGAATAGGGGCTTTGCCTTTCTTTTTGAATCTGCTAGCCCTGGAGTTACCCTTAAATCCTAATCCAGCCTTACCCTTCTGAGTGACAAATTCATCTATCAAGGGTAAGACAGATTTTGGCTTAGAGTAACTAGCCACTAAATCCCTTTCAATTCTAAGTCTGTCCTCCAGACTCTTTACTTGATCATTAGTATAATTAATTGTGCCCATCTGAATAATAGTTATATTTTTCAGCTTGGCAATTTCAGCTAACTTTTGATCAAGGACTTTTTCTAACTCAGCTGTTGTAACCCTTAGATCAGCAATTTCCTGAGCCTGTGATTTAACCAGGTTCTTGCTTTTCTTAAGGGCCTGCAACAAGTCCCCATACTTGTCTATCAATTGATAGACATCTCCTTCAGATCCAGATGCATCTTCATCACTTGATGCAGATGTAGCTGATTCTTCACTTGTACTACAAACAAATGTACTGGAAAGACTGTTTACCTCATTAGGACCAGACTGATTCTGGCATAGGTCCTCTTCTGATCTAGTCATCAAACCCATGCATTGATGTTCATTGATGGAGTCTAGCAACTGCATAAACTCCTCTTCCTCAGATGCAGCATATAATCCAATATATGCTTCAGCTTCAGATCCTGATTCTGAAGTTGACTGGTCTGACAGACTTTTATCTTTCTTTGCTACAAAGGATTTCTCCTTCTTGCCTTTCTGATGAGTCTTCTTCTTTTCTGAAGATTCCTTCCTTTTGTCAGGACACTCAGCCACTACATGTCCAGGCCTATTGCAACAATAGCAGACAATCTTTGAAGTAGTGGCTTTGCTGGGCTTTGACCTGCTTATCTCTTTCCTAGATGACCTTCTTTTCTGATAATAGTCATCTACTTGCTGTGATGAGGAAGGCCTAGACTTCCATTGCTTCTTTTTCAAGAACCTTTGAAATTGCCTAGTGAATGCAGCAAAGTCTGCATCTGAATCACTGCTGACTGAACCCCTATCTGAATTTTCAGAACTACCTTCTTCAACTTCCTTAGGAGGAGATGGTGATTTCCTCCTATTCTTTCTGGTGGCTTCAGCATTAAATGCCACAGTCTTTTCTCTATGCTCTCCTCTTGAGTTTCTTTCCTCCTCCTTCCTTACCATAAGTTGCATTTCATAGGATAGCAACTTTCCAAACAGAGTTGGAGGAGATATCTCTGCCAATTTTGCCACTTCTCTTATGGCACAGATCTTTGTATCCCAATCCTTTGATAAGGATCTTAAGAATTTGTCATTCAGTTCATAGGTACTGAAGACTCTTCCATAGGAAATTAGCTCATTCACAATTCTATAGAATTTCTTATAGCACTCAGTGATGCTATCAGATTTTCCTTGTCTAAAACTTTCATACTCCTGATTTAGCATAGATTTTCTGTCCAGCCTTACTTCTTCTGATCCCTCCATGTAGACAATCAATGTGTCCCACATCTCCTTGGAGGTCTTGCAGTGAATCAGATTCTGAAATGTTGAATCATCTATGGCACTGACAATTATGTTCTGTGCCCTTTTGTCCATGGTTGCCAAGATGATTTCATCCTTGGTCATTTCAGAATAAGTCTTTGGTGTTTGGATATTTGCATCAAGAACAGATATCTTCATTGGTATGAAGGGGCCTTCCTGTACTGTGATGTAAATCCTTGGGTCAGATGCTTCCATAAACAATCTGACTCTTTCTTTCCAGATCCCAAAGATTTCCTTCTTGCATATGGGTAATTTCATTGACCCTAGCTCCTTATGATTCTCTCCAGAACCCATCTTCTTGATTCTTGATTCTGCCTATCAGATCTACCTCAGACTGTTAAGTCCTTTTTGAGGAACCTCCCTCTGATACCACTTGATAGTTTAACTTTCAAGGCAGCCTAAACACCTAGAGGGGGGGGGTGAATAGGTCCTGCTTCTTTTTCTAAAACTTCTAGACAGAATTCAATTTATTAACTAATACAAAAACACAGCAATCACAGAAAACAACACATCACAGATTGCACTATGTTTTATAGTGGTTCCCCAAGGTCTGGGTACATCCACTTTCCCCCTTCACCTATCTAGCTGTATGCTAGATTCGGCCAAACTTCCACTTATCTCAGATCAATAGATCTTACAACTCAGAACCCAACTGGTTCCTACAACTCAGGCACAACTGCCCTACCTCAGCCTTGCCCCAAGGCCTACAACTCAGAGAATATCCTTCTCCTACACTCAGGCAATCAGCCCTACCACTCAGAGTTCAACACTCCTACACTCAGCCTTTATAACATAGGCTTACAACTCAGATCTGTATAAACAGATCCTACAGAAATATAGAAAAGATTGTTTTTAAATTTGTCTTGCCAAATTGAGAGAGAAAAGGCAATGACAATTCTTAATCAGCTGATGCAATCAACTGTTTCTTAGCCTTCTTCAAAGCTTCTTGAAAATGTACTTAGCTGAGTTGATTCCAAACAGCTTCTTGATAATCCACTGGTGGATTCTTTCTTCTTCTTCAAATTCTGACTTGATCTCTCTCTATCAGCACTTGAATGATTCTTCAGAATTCTGGTTAGAACTCTTCTTAGATCTATCCTTAGATAGTCTTCTTAGATCTTCTTGAGAAGATCTTCTTAAGTGCCTTGCACTTTCTTGAAATGATTTGGATCGGAATCCTTCTTCAAAAGTTCTGGAGTTAAGAATTTCTTCAATGTTGAGAAGGTTATTTCCTTCTTCTGAATATGTCTATTTATAGACTTCCTTCATGGTAACCGGCTGATCCAGTTTCTAACAGTTCTCTGACAAGTCTGACAGCTTCAGTTAACCGGTGGCAACCCACAGCTGTCAAGTCTTCAACAAGTCCTGTGCCTTAGTCTTGAACCACAGTGTGTCGAGACAGTCTGTCAGAAAGTGTCGAGACCATCTGTCTATTTGTGTCGACACAATTGACTTTGGTGTCGACACTGCCTTCAGTGATGTCGACTAAGTTGCCTTTGAGTCGACACAGCTTCTTCTGCAAACAATTTGATCTTGACTCTTCAGTGTGTCGACACAAGTCCTGTGTGTCGACACAGTTGTTGTAGAATCTTAACTTCAGTAAGTGTCGACTTAGCCTTCAGGTGTCGACGCAGTCTTCTTTTAACTCTGCTTCAATGTGTCGACTCAATCACAATGTGTCGACACATTCTGCTGTTGTAGACAAACTTGTGGTCGACTATATTCCTTGAGGTCGACTATGTTCTTCTGTGTCGACATTTTTTTTTTCAATGTTGAGGTCGACGCTTTCCTTCTGTGTCGACACTTTTTCCCAGAGTAGTGTCGACTTACTTCTTCTGTGTCGACACATTTTCCCAGTGTTGAGATTGACTATGTTATGTGTCGACACTTTTTCCCAGAGTAGTGTCGACTTACTTCTTCTGTGTCGACACATTTTCCCAGTGTTGTGTCGACAACTTTCTTCTATGTGTCGACACATTTTCCTTTGTGTCGACACTTGGACTTAGAATTTTCCTGTAAACTTTAACATTTCTTTACCTGCACATGTCAACTCAAAACTACATCAAATACAACATGATGTATATCATTGAGCTAGGTTGGGCTTCTTCAAATCAGGTACACATTTTCCAATGTACCCAACATCAGGTATACCTCACAACCCCTCTGGACAATCAATTTGCTTTCCTGTTTTAAACCAATAAGACTGAAATTTCAAGAATAGGGGCTAAACTTTTGTTTATTGGGGTGTATATACCTAGTTAATTGGGCGAATTAATCTTAGATTTGAAACCGCACAAAGCAAACATAACGTAGAGATGTAATCTTTCAAATCTCATGGGATGTTACAAGCTTCTTTTTCCCGATTAGAGTCCCGTAGGCTTATCCTTGATTTCGGGGATGAAATCTTTGTTTTGTTTATTGGTATTTGTAACATCCCATTTCTGGCTAGACCCCTAGGAGTCGGTTGGTTGTGACAGAACGTTAGGAAGCCCAAAAAATTGAAATACATCAACCGAGATTTTGGGGTCACGGGTTGGTCACGCCCGTGACCGACTCGTCACGCCCGTGACCTAGGGCGTGACTCCTTCGACGATCGTCGATCTCAGGGAGACGATTGTCGGGCGCAGAATTTTCAACCCGGGCCTGTCACGCCCGTGACCTATGTGTCACGCCCGTGACCTAGGGCGTGACCCCTTCGATGATCGTCGACCTCAGCGGGACGATCGTCGAAGCGCAGAATTTGCTTCATGGCCCTGTCACGCCCGTGACCCAGGTGTCACGCCCGCGACCATGGGTGTGACCCCCTTCAGCGATCGTCAATCTCAGCGAGACGATCGCCGAGCGCGGGATTTTCCTGATGACCCTGTCACGCTCGTGACCCATGTGTCACACCCATGACCTAGGGCGTGACCACCCTTCGACGATCGTCGATCTCAGTTCGACGATCGTCAATCTCAGTTCGACGATCGTCGAACTCAGAATTGGCCACCCGGACCTGTCACGCCCGTGACCTATGTGTCACGCCCATGACCAAGGCCGAAACGTCAGCCAGACTGGAAATTTCGGTAACCGACGTCGTAATCAATTCTGATTATGGGAAGTTACACCAGGAGTATTTATGGGCCGTTTCCTACTATAATTATTTAATAAAATAAGGAAATGTTGGTCCAATAGGAAATCGGCACCTGGCAAACACCTTTTCGTTTCCAGCATTTCAACTGCCTCTACCATAACCGAAACACCATTAAGAGGGGCCTTCATGACCATAATTGCTTACCTATTTCCCCTCCCCACTTGCTGATCTATAAAAGACTCCTTAGAGCAAGAGGAGAAGGTTACACGCTCGATCAAACGGATTCAGATTCCAACCCTTGCTGTTGAAGAATTTCCGACAACGCCGCCACCGCGCAAATGGCTTCCCGACAGTCTGCACGCCTCTAGCCCGCGAACAAGGTCCTCCCCTCCCTCTTCTTCTGCAGATAGATCTTAGAAATTATTAGGAGAGATATCGGGCTCAAAAGAGCCGGATCGGGTGAGCGATTCCATGGTTTTCCAAAAAATTCATGATGGCGGGTTCGTCGGAAACTGCCTCTCCGGCGACCGTGCCACCGCCCGACGGTAGCCCTCACCTCAACAGAGGTGGTGGTGGTGGTGGCCGGCCAGGGAGATGGCTGGGTGGCCGGGAAATAGCTTTAGAAAAGCTACAGGAAGTGTTTGTTTTTCTGATGCTGTTCGGGTTCGGGTAAAGAAGAAGGTGAACAGTAGCATTTAATTATATTATATAATGCATAGTTAGGAATTAATTCCCTTTACCTGTATACTAGGTTGAAATTGAAAATTATAGCCGGTAGGGGCTGAAACATAAAAAGTGGTTAACATAGAAAATGTAGCCCTTGAAGTCTAGTTTAATTAAAAATTGATTTCACTCGATTTGAAGCCCTGGTTAGACCATAGCACACTTTATGGTGAGGTCTATCCATAGGTCTGTCTTGACCTTAGAAAAATTCCCAACTCCAATCCAGTCATTAAAATGACTTGAAATTTGGGGTGTGGCTTAATCTTACTTATATCTAGGTGCTATCCAAAAATTAGGATTTTTGGAGAATGCGTTTCTATAGTTTTTAGAAAAATTCAATAATCCTAGCATAATTTAATAAGATGGCTAAATGACTTCCAAACCCTCCCAAATTTTGGTGAGTGGTCCCTGGGTTTATCATAAAGTTCTGGTAAAAATTTCATCTCATTTGGAGATGTTTTGATTAAGTTTTTATCCAACCCTAGGTTGGTCCTTATAGGATAATTTAGGATCAAACACCCCCTTGGTATTTGGGTAGTCATATCACCTCAACAGAGGCTGATATTTTGTCCAAAGGCTGATTAGGGCATGACACACCCTCCAAGGGAGTTTGGGGTGGTTTCGTGTAGGGTAGCCCTAGAACCCTAGGGAAAATCCCATAATGGTGGTTTTTTGGGTTGTGAAGGTCATGGGGTCAAATGACCTTGGACTGACTTAAAATTTGGTGGAGAGAACCATAGGGCCAGTATAGTTCCCTGGACAAAAGTTTAGGGTATTTGGAGACAGCTAGACCACCTAAAATTCTCACCCTAGTTTAGGTCACCAACTTTAATTTGAATTATTAAACTATCAAATGAACTTCAAATCAAGTAAAATTGGAGTAGAGTTATTTTCTAATCTAAATGGCCATGTTATAATTTTGTTGAGATTTTTGGGTTAATTTATACAGTACTTCATTTATAACCCTAGTTGTGCCCTAGATATTTATTTTAATGATTATGGAATTTTTGTTCACTAGAATGTTATGAAATCTTGGATTAGGGCATCTTATAGCATGTTATACCTTTTGTATTTTTCTTGGACGTTTTATCTGATTATTTTGGGTACTTGCTCCTTTAATGTACCAATTGTGATATGTAATCAAAAATACAAATAATGCCCATTTATTATTTGGAAAATTATTAAATTTGGTAAGTGGGTGTTTTAGACTAGGATAGTCATCCTGTAAATTTATTTGGAATTTTAGATGATTATAAATAGTACCTCCTTTAAGCTAGGAAAATTAGTGTTTTACATTAAAATATATTCAGAGCCCAAATATTAGATAAAAATTATGGGACTTGGTTTATGGTAGTTTTAGGTCATCATAAAGCTTATATAATTTTCTCGGGATTTTTAGATACATATTTACAGTACATCCTTCATAATATAGTAGAAATGACCTAAAATGGTAAATTAGGAAATATAGGCCTAAACACCTCTGGAATTTCTCAAAACTTGGAATTTCTGTTTAAATGTCTCATAGGATTTTTACTGATTTTATGATGATTTATTGTTGGCTCATTAGTGCACTTCATGTTCATACTAGGGCATTCAGAATCTTAAAATAAATAAATTAAATGCCCGATAAATAGGAAAATTTGGAAATCTTGGTCTTAGCTATATTAGGTAACGATAGACCTCCAGTAAATATTATAGGAGATTCGGAAGACAATTTGGAGTACCTCCCCTTATACTCCTCACGTATCTTAGGATGGGCTGCATATAGTAAAACCACGGAAACTGAACTAGAGCGGATAATGAACTTTGGGAGATGGAATTTTGGTAGTTTCCGGTTGGTTAGGGCAAGCTAAGTTTAAGTCCATTATTGGGGTCAGGATAAGTAGAGTGCGAGACTGGTTAAGGATAAGGGCGTACGGGAACGACGAAAGATCGTCCACCCCGAGTAGCAGTGGAAAAGTCTTAATACGCTAGGGCCAGATCTAAAGTAACTTAAAAAGGGATCGGGTAATGGGTATCAACCAATAACAATAAGTGCCTTGTGAAAGGGAACGGTGGGCTTCAGCTACCATCATAGTTCCTAGTGCCCTTTGAGAGCCCTTCACGGGGAATACCGGGGGCAGTCCTAGGCTAATATAAACTGTAGAATCAATAATCTAAAGAGCAACTAGTATAATTAGGGTTGAACACATATACACCCTGATAGCTAGGTAGGTAGAATAATTGGTTTGGTTGCCATTCAGACGGTAGCTCTGAAGGTAGATGCACGGACGGGACAGTCCGGGGAGTCGAGGGCTTGAGGGTTGGAGTACAGAATAAAGGTGGTGGGTCTTCGATATCTGATTGTCGTTCACACCGGCATCGGTACGTTGACTCGGCGGTGTGGGACACTTAGCCAAAGAAAGTCTGGTGGGTATAGCCAGCAGTAGTACGCGGATACTCTAGGTTGTGTTCTTCTAGGGGCGTACGGAAGGGCAAGGCCCGGTAGTGTGGATACCCGCCTAGGAGTGGGGGGCCCGACCCACTGTCTCCGTTTGCCACTACGGAGGTTCCTGGGAGTGAAGCTAGCTTCCCGAACAGAGGGAACTAAAGGTCTGTGCGCATAGAGTCATGTGCGTGAGTTGCACTTGCATGAATCATGGCATATCATATCACTACACTCATATTTGCATACAACCGACACCCCAACGTATAAATCGGTATGAGACTTTTTATACGATGGGAGACTTGCACAAGACCCCTTAACTTATAAGTTTGTATGGGCATTCATATAAGTTAAGGTTACTTACTTACTTATTTACTTGCTTATTTTCTTACTGTTCTCTAGCTGCCTTTTTATACAATTGCTACTTACTACTTTTCTTCTTTACCACTTACTACCATAGGATTGCTAGTTGTACTTTATTCTAGATAGTTGTTAGAATAACTCCCCTGTCACCTGCTTGATTATTCTCCACCTTTGTAGCTTCCCTTTCCTCCTCTCCGCTCGGTGCTTAGGAGCCGTAGGGGTAGGGGTAGGGGATGATAGGGCTTAGTCTTTATGACTAATGGTTTTCGAACCACAACATTACAGGAGCTCCGGATGGGAGACAGGGACCAGCAGTCCAGGGACCAGCACCAGCGGAGTACGGTGTGCATGGAGGTGGGTCAGTCTAGCACCGGTGCACCTACGACCAGCTCCGTGAGTGATTAGTACTTTTATAGTTTCTACGATGAGTGATTTGTAGTGAGGACTCTGATGTACCGGGCTCGAGCCCATTTATCTATATTTCATCTGAACCGTATCTTGCAGTACTTATATTATCTATTTCCTGTTATTATCTACTGATGGACTGGATGTGATTTCACTTTTATTTACATGCTTATGTGGACTTATTTACATTTATGTATAATTACTTCTCTCTCTCGTGATCGAAAATGGCCGGTAGAATTGGCGTTTTGTAGTGGCAGCCTTCCCGTGAGTCGGTGCCACCGCAAAGCGGCAGTTCTGGGCTAAGACCCCGGTATTTGAAAAGAAAAAAAATGGGGTCTTACACTTTATCTCTTAATTTGTTGAACGGGAACACCTTCCCCTTCCGAATCGATTGAGACGATCGATCCAAGTAAGACGGTTGGTAGATCTTGCTAGCTTTGCTACGAAGGTTGGATCTCGAAAGAATCGTTGCCGAAATTTGTGCCGTCGCCGATCTTGAAAGAATCGCTGCCGCAATCTTTGCCGCCGCCGATCTCGAGGAGATCCTTTCTAAGTGAGAGCTAAGGTCGTGGACTCTTCGTCTTCTTTAAGAACGCGTCATCGAACGAAGAGGGACACCTAGCACTCCAAAAGTAGTTTGTATTTTATACATTCCATTTTTACTTTTGTTGTAAAGGAACATTGGTTCCTCATTGTAAGGGTTGGGTGCAACCCGTGGTGGAGGAGTGGTGACTCCTTCGAGTGGAAGGGTTCCTTCCATTAGTGTGAGGATTGGATTTCAATCCTGTTGGTGAAGTGATCGAGTCGTCCCTTGTTGGGAGATAGGTCGAAGGGGGAAAGTGGACGTACCCAAATCAGGGAACCACTATAACTGCCTGTGTCTTTCTGTGCTTTGTTTGTTTTCTTTTATTGTGCAGGTAAAATTTTATTTCCGCAAAAAGACTGCACAACACCTATTCCCCCCTAGGTGAAGATAGTTTACACTAGTGTGACTTTCAGCTTGTGGTCCCTCAAAGCAGATAAAACGAAACGCAGATGCTGGTCATGCTCCTCAGCACTGCGGGAATAGATCAGAACATCGTTGATAAACACGACCACAAACTTATCCAGGAAGTCCTTGAACACCCGGTTCATCATATCCATAAAGGCCGAGGGCGCGTTGGTCAAACCAAACGACATAACCAGAAATTCAAAATGCCCATGCCTGGATCGAAAAGCAGTCCGTGAAATATCTGACTTACGGATCCTGAGATGATTGTAGCAAGAATGAAGATCAATCTTAGAAAACACCACGCTACCGCACAACTGATCAAACAAATCGTCTATCCTAGGCAGGGGATACCTGTTCTTAATAGTAACCATGTTCAACTCTCTATAGTCGATGCAAAGGCTCATCGATCCGTCTTTCTTCTTTACAAACAGAACAGTATCACCCCAAGGCGATGAGCTCGGTCTAATAAAACCCTTCTATAACAACTCATCCAGCTGGATACGCAACTCTTCTTGCTCTCGCGGGGCCATTCGGTACGGCGCCTTCGCAATAGGACTTGTACCTGGCTCCAAATATATAAAAAACTCAACATCTCTATCAGGTGGAAGACCATAAATATCATCAGGAAACACATCAGGAAAGTAACACACTACAGGAATCTCCCCCAAGCGCGGTACACTAATAACAGTCCCCACAACTGAGACCAACCAGGCAAAGAAGCCGGAATCAAGCAGCTTCTGAACACATATCGCAGAAATGACTGGGGAGTCCTGGCGCGGATCAGGAAAAACACTCCCAGGCTGACCGTCGTCCTTTACGAAGTCCAAGCGCTTGCCCTTGCATTGGATAACTATATCGTACCTGGAAAACCAATCTATACCTAGGATAACATCAAAGTCTTCCAGGTCTATCACCTTCAAGTCTGCCTTCGCTAGAAAATCCCCCAACATAATCGGACAATCTTGAATGCCTTAATCTGAAACCACAGAATCACCGGAAGGAAACTTGACGCAAAAGGCATCACTAACTTGCTCTAGACCCAAACGATAGCGCTCCACAAAAGCTCTAGCCACAAATGAGTGGGAAGCGCCAGAGTCGAAGAGAACACGCGCCCAGTGGTTCCTCACATTAAATCTTCCTATAAGATTCCACATGCAACTAAGGAAAACAAATGTTAAACGATCGCTACAAAAAAAACATCCAAGCTAGGGAGAAAGAGAACTTGAAATAACCTGAGTCGAGGTCTGCGCTTCCTCCGAAGAAATCACATTCAGCTTTCCCTTGCCTTTATCCACTCGTTGAGGCAGTGGCCATGCCTGGAGTGGCACTGGCTGCAACACAGGCTTGAGCTATGGGCACTGAGCCTTGATGTGCCCTTATTGACCGCATAGAAAACAACTTCTTGCCTTAATCTTATCCTTTCCCCAACAGTGGTCAACATCATGCCCTGACCGCTTACATGCATAATAGAATAAATCTTTTTTTGGTGCACCTTAAATTGCATGCACCTGCTCCTTCTTCTGAGCTCCTAACCTTTTGAAACACTTTTCGAATGGGTGTCCTGACCGACCACGAAAGCTACAAACCTCCTTGCTCTTCTTTCTTGCGGCAGCACCGAGTACCTGAGGGCTCTTTCCTTCAACCGATTTTCTCTTATCTTTTCTCATTTGCTGCCCTCTTTGCTTTGCATTCTCAATTGCCTCAACTTTCAAAGTAGATTCCACCACTCCAGCATAGCTCGTTGATTCATAAGAACTTACTAACTGTTGGACATCACATCTAAGGCCACCCAGAAAATGCTTAACTTGATCTGCCTCGGAGCTTACCAAGTCGGGGGCAAACCGACTCAGTTTGCTGAACTCAATCTCATACTCACTAACTGAGAGCTGCCTCTGCTTCAAATATAGGAAATAATTCATCAGGCAGTCGTGCTTGACCGAAGGCAGAAACTTACTTAGCAACAGGTCCTTGAAGGTCTCCCAAGAGCATCCCTCTTTCAAGCTCTCCTTCTCTCTCAGCCACCAACTCTTCTCCAATCCCTTAAGCTGATAGGCGGTGATAATTGCCCTTTGATCAGGGGTAACTCCAGAGTAGGAGAACACCTCCTCGATGTTTATAAGTCAATCGTGCGAAACCATAAAGTCTGTCTTCCCATCGTAAGTCGGAGGTCCTAGTCGTTGGAAGTGCGATATAAACGTCATATCCGGGGGCAACGCAGCAGGAGGTACCTAGGGAGAGGGAGGAACAGGAACAGCTATACCCACAGCAGGGTCCGACACTCTCGGAGGCTGACCTGCCACAACTGCTAACATAGTCTGGATCTGAGTCTGCATACCCACCACCTGCCTAGACAAAGCTTCATTACTCTGCCGCAGACTTTCAATCAACGCCTCACTATGCACTCCAGAAGACTCACCCTCAGATTGGGGAGTCGATATCGTCGAGGGATGCCTCGCCATCCTATAATCATATTAGCACTAATCAAAACCTAGCCCAACCACTAGAACAAAACTACCCGGTACAGACAAACATACTTACATATGAACTTCAAATGCTAATTTGCTCTAGGAGTTTTTTTTACAAGAATGATGTTATGCTTAACCTAGGATGGTTCACCACCATCATACTAACTCACATGCTTAGATCATGAATGCATGAATTTGTATTTCTTTTGACCCAAAACCATGTGTGTATATATGTCATCATGCAAATCTTTAGCTTGGCACGTTGTGCTTATGAAATGTTATGTTATGCATGTTGTGTTATGCATTCTAAAAAAAGGCCTTAATGCATGTCATAAGCGATCGTACGCATGACAATGTTATGCATACCATACTACATAACATTGCTTGCAATGAAAACAAAAGAAAACGTGCTAATGTGCATTCATGTGGTGAGGTTATGCATCCCATACTACATAACCCTCACATGTTGCCACCAATGGAGGATCCATATACAAACACATATTATGCATCCCATACTACAAAATATGCCCTGTATACTTCTATTCATGCTTATGAGTGTAGTGTTCATGCTTCAGCCAAGACTTACTGATGATATATCGGTGTGTGTATGATATGACGCTAAACCACGAATGCTAATAAGGGAAAGGTTGCCCGACCAATTTGTCAAGCAACCTCCCTCTGATACCAACTTTCATGACCCGCATTTTCTCACAAATAAAATTGTATCAGAGCAAGAGAAAATACGTGTCATGATGCCATATCGTGCATGGGATAACTGCACACGGTCAGGCAAAGCTCCAAACTCTATATCTTTACAGAAAATCATAAATTATTATGAGAGAAAATCAGTTAAATTTGACGGCCGTATCCCTCGGCACAGTGGATAAGCTAGTCCATAATTAAAATATATAGATACGCAGCGGAAAATACTTTGGTTAGGTTAATTTGACATCCTAAATTAGCATAAGTATCCCTGAGGGACGACTCATGGTATGCACGGCTCTAAATTTAATATAGTAATAAAAATAGTTTTTACGTTACTTGAGAAAGTAGTGCTTTAGTTTTATAAACATGATGTGCATGAGGTACATATAGTAATGCTTTTAGGGTTTAAAATACCTAACATGCAACCTAGCATAAATCATTCCCAGAAAGCAAGTGAATAGCCTCCAAATAGGCAAAAATAGCAGTTTCAATTCATACTCAGCATCACAAGTAAGCCACCAATGGGCGTCAACAACCTAACACGAACCCATTGGTGAGCATGCATGTCTATACAGAAAGAGGGAAAACTACCTCACAAGGATGAGGAACAAAAACCTCAGCTACCCAGGTGAAAGTCCACCTAGTGTCAACTACCTTCACTTATGGGGGGGAATAGGTGTCTTGCAACGTTTTTAGTGGAATTAAAATTCTACCTGCACAAGTAAACAAAACAACACAGCACAAATAGACACTAGCAGTTATAGTGGTTCCCCGATTTGGTTACGTCCACTTTCCCCCTTCGACCTATCTCCCAACAAGGGATGACTCGGTCTCTCCACCAACCAGATTGAAATCCAATCCTCACACTAACGGAAGGAACCCTTCCAAACGAAGGAGTCACCACTCCTCCACGAGGGTTGCACCCAACCCTTACAACGAGGAACCTACGTTCCTTTACAACAAAAATAAAATGGAATGTATAAACTATACAAACTTCTTATGGAGTGCTCGGTGTCCCTCTTCGTTCGATGACGCGTTCTTGACGAAGACGAAGAGTCCACGACCAAGCTCTCACTTAGAACGAATATCCACGAAACCGGCGGCAGCAAGAAGAGCGGCGGCTTGGCGTTCGGGATCGGCGGCGGCAAGAAGTGCGGCGGCTGAGCTTTAGAGATCCAACCTTCGTGGCTAAGCTAGCAAGGTCTACCAATGGTCACACTAGGATCGATCGTCTCGATCGATTCGGAAAGAGAAGGTATTCCCGATCAACGAACCAAGAGACAAAAGATCTCTGGATAGACACGTGAGACACGTTGCTTGGCTGAGCTTCTGTCGCCGAGAGATCAGGAGGTATCCACAATCACAGGCGGCGACAATCTTCCCGAGCGACGGCGGCGGCGGAAGAGAAATCCGCGAGTTAGGTTACGTTGGCGGCTCGGTATTCTTTCTTGTATCTTCGTGCCCTTACTGTTCAAAATCCCGATGTATTTATACAGTAGGTCATACAAAATGACCGTTGTGGGCTCCACTAAAAGAAACCCTAGCTCCGGTTTCAAAACAGCGCCTAGAACTTGGTCCGGTCCAGCGAGCACAATAATTTCGCCCAAGGCAAATTCGGCGAGAATCAAAGGTGATTCTCGACGGATCGGCGAGAATCACTTATGATTCTCGCCGAATTCTACTTGGTAGAATTCCGGCTGAAGATATAGCCAACCGGAGAGAATCGGCCAGAATCAATATTCATTCTCGATGGATCGGCGAGAATGCAAAGTCATTCTCATCGATTCGGCGAGAATCACCTAGTGATTCTCGACGATTCTGCCTTAAGCAGAAATCAAGACGGCATTGAGACAGCCGGCTGCAATCGGCAAGAATCAGCGAGTGATTCTCGACGATTCGTCGAGAATCACTAGTGATTCTCGTCGAATCGGCGAGAATCACTTAGTGATTCTCGACGATTTCTACTTAGATGATTTTTCGTCTTTCCACCCGTGAGCTGCTCTTTGGCCCATCCTTGCTCCTTGTCTGCTCTTGATCTTTCTCAGCCCTGTACTTGAAAGTAAGTACACTCCAATAGAGAGAGTACACGTAGGTCAACACACTGATATGCTCAACGAGGGATTACGTTGCCCAGACCCGTGTATATTGACCCACTACACCCTGACATTGGTGTGTACTTAGCGTGGAATAACTGCAAGCACAACTTGAAAACAAATGATCAAATACAATGTCAATTCACCTTAACTGGTCCAGGGGCTTCTTCAAATCAAGGTACATTGTGGATACAATACCCAACACCAGGAGACCACAAGCAAGCTCCACAAGAAAACTAGCCGCTCAACCGGCTACTACTCTAAACCTGAGGCGTTTCAAAAAAAGAACACCTCAACAATAATAAAATGAAAAGAAGTGGAGCATTAGATTCATAAGCAATAAAAGAAGGGGTTTACCAACCCTGCAACAAATGCAATCAAAAAGTGAAGAAGGAAATAATCAAGACAGCAAGAAGAAACACAGTCTAAAGAGCAATCAAAACACACCAGGTGCAAGAATGAATAACAACAGGCTCTGCCAAACACCTGCAGTAGCAACAAGGCAAACATATGCCAAAGAAATAGCAATAATAAAGGAAAGGAACTAATAGTCCTAACTTTGTGAATTATTGGCCGTGGTGAAAACCTTGGGTCGGAGTGGGCGGCACAGCCCTCACCAACTACCATACCCAAAAACACTCAAGGGTGAAAACAACCGGTGGCAACTATAGGGTCCACACACCTAACCATACATGCCCAACACGGCCTAGGTGGTGGTGGCCACAGCTCAGCACACATAATTCACCCCTCACAGAGCCCACAAAACCACACCACCTGCCATAATCCACGAGTCGGCATCCAAGCAAAACTAGCCGAATACCCAACACCCCCCTAGGGAAAAGCCACACTAACAATCCTAAGGAAACACACCAACCCAAGGCAAAAGCGTCGAGTTCACTCGACGCGGCGTTGAGTGAGCTCCCCTCACTCAACGCCGACAACCGTCGGGGAAGGCGTCGAGTTCACTCGACGCCGCGTTGAGTGAGCTCCACTCACTCAATGCAAAATGACTTAACCGCAAAAACACTCACTCTCAGGACGACGGTGTTGAGTGAGTTTAACTCACTCAATGATGTCAACGCCAAACAGCTAAAGGCATTGAGTGAGCTCTTCCCCCACTCAACTCTTTAGACTTAGAAAAAAAATTGACTGCTAGACGGCGTTGAGTGAGCTTCACTCACTCAATGCCAACAGAATGAGAAGAAAACATCGTCAGACTAGATAGCGTTGAGTGAGCTCAACTCACTCAACGCCAACGAAGACGGCATTGAGTGATCTCAACTCACTCAATGCCAAATAGCAAACGGCGTTGAGTGAGCTCAACTCACTCAACGCCAAAAGACTTAGAAAAAAGTCTTTGGCAAGACGGCGTTGAGTGAGCTCAACTCACTCAACACCAAAGGCAGACGGAGTTGAGTGAGCTCAACTCACTCAACGCCAAAAGCAGACGACGTTGAGTGAGCTCAACTTACTCAACGCTGTCAACGCTTTTGGACTTAGTCTCCAGACCAAACAGCTTGGCATTGAGTGTGTCCACCACACTCAACGCTTTTATACTTAGCCTACAAAATTACTTCTGCCCTAAGCTAACACTCAATGCCTGGAAACAGAGAGCTGGAAAATTAATTCCAACCACTTCTTCTCTCCTACTGCCCAGCCACGGCTACCAAAAACAAGCTGGACTAAACTTAGCAACCTAAAAATGTTGCTTCCAGCCTCTCTACCTGGACCAAAAATAGTGAACAGAAAGAGAAAAGAAAGAAGGAAGAAAAAAACACAATTTAAACCTGGACAGCTTAAGTAAAATCTAGCTGGAATGAAACTGTAGCTACCCTAGCTCCTAGGAAGAGAGAATTAAGCTACTACAACAAGAATAATAAGAGTAAGATTAAGTTTGGCAAGGGCAAAGGGCACCACTTGCCTCTACCTCTAGGAAAATAGCAGCCATCTCCAAATCCTGGCACCGACAGCAAGATCGGCCATTTAGAAGACCAAAACTGAAGCTTTGAGGAAGAAGAAGAGAAAACTGAAAAACCCTAATTCCTAAAGACAGCCCTAGAACAAACAATACATACCTAGGAAGGAAGATCTGGAGGAGAGAAAATCGAATCTGCTCTTACCCGAGCAAACCGAGCTCTAGATGGCAAGAAATCGCCGGCCAAAACCCCAGCTTTTCCGTCGCCACTTCCTTCTGTAAGAAGCTAACTGACTTCTTTTGGGGAAGATGAAACCAGCTAAGCTATTATATATTATCTTCTACCCACTCACTCACTTAAAGCTAATAAAATATTCTAGCACATAGAAAAACTCCGCCACTAACTGAATCAAGGAATTCGGCAACCAAGCTGACAAAACTAGCTAATACACACACACACACACACACACACACACACACACACACACACACATATATATATATATATATATATATATATATATATATATATATATACAGCTCATATATATTTATATACATAAAAATTAGCTATCAGCACATAGCCATAAAACAAGCCAATCAAACAAGCCTCAAGCTATACAAAGCTCGGCCACCTAGCCATGCACAGTAATAGCAATAATCTGGTAACACACTACTAGCTATCTCAATAAACGTCGAAACGACGCGAAAAACAAACGATCTCGGAATTCGACGAAACTCGCATCGTAGCTAAACACCCAAGCAACGAAAATAATGGCGAAGACGAAAACAACATCCGACGATTAAACACTCGGGCTAACACCTCCCAAGCCAAAGTACAAGCATTCCCCGATAGACTCAGCCGAGTCACCAAAACAGACTCCGGCTAGCTGGGGAATCTTGCAAACAGGCTACAAATAGGCCACTCAAGGAACCTAAAGATCTAAGACCACGCTCCAACAATGGAAAAAGGGCCAAAATGCGTCATCGTAACGCCAAACAACGATCAAACAAATACAGAAAAACTGGGGGTGTTACATTAACGGAGGCCGCCAAGCGGATGCTAAGAGACGCGGATGAGCGGAAATAAAGTGGTGTGCGCACTTTATTGATTTTTTGTTGTACATATTGTATGTAGTTGTGTTTGTGAAAACACTTGTGTTGGTGCGATGTCGTGGGGCTAGACAAGCTGCGGCCTCTGAGCTTGTAACCCGGATCATCTTTGTTTCTATTGCAACGACGTGGTTGTGTTGGTATCTGCGTTGCGCTAAATATCGGGACGAAATTTCTGTAAGGAGGGGAGGATTGTAACACCCCAAATGTCAATTTGGAGTTCAGGCTGGGTGACACGGCCTGGGACACGGGAGTGTCCCGGGGCGAGTCAAGCTCTTGGTACTCGGCTATGTCGCGAGAGCTCAAAAAAATGAAGTCCACAAGCATTGAGAGGTGACATGGCCTGGGACACGGGCATGTCCCAGTGCGTGTCCTGCTCGGGTTGGTAACCGGGCAGCGTTGAGTGCCGTTGAGTGGCGTTGAGTGGCATTGAGTGTGGCACACGGCCTGTGACACGGGCGTGTCACAGGGGCGTGTTCGGCACATGGCCAAGGATACGGGCATGTGCTTTAGTCGTGTTCTTCTCAGGTTGGCAGTCTTGTGCTGAGTGAAGGACACACCCCTCAATACGGGCGTGTACTTACTGACACGGGCGTGTCATAGGCTTGACACGGGCGTGTCTCGGCCCGTGTTCTTGTCTGGGTAAGTCAGTTCGTGTACCACTTGCAGTACACGGCCTATGACACGGGCGTGTCACAGGCCGTGTTAGCCGGAAAAGTTGACTTTTCAGCCGATTTGTGGCTGTTTGTTTCCCTCATCCTAGATCTAATGGCCCAGGGTATTTCCAGCTGGGTTTAACTCCGGGATTGGCATGAAGTTGTCATTCAAACCTTGGCCATTATCTTTCTAAAGTGAAGAGAGAGAGGAGAGCTTGGAGGAGGAAGGGAGAAGCTTTCCGGCCACCGGTGGAGCTTCAGCGGTCCGACTCGAGTTCCGAGGCCAGCGTTTTGGAGGCAAGGCTGTTGCGGTGCTTTCAAACTGGCCAGTTTTCCATGGCTCTAAAGCGATCGTCAAGGGTAACGATCTCCTTCTTGGATAAGTGAAGTCCTACTTTATGCATGTGCATGAGATTCTCCACCAAAAGGTGGAAAGTGTAAGCGATTCCAGTGGTTGAGTCTCCATCTAGATCTGGAATGGTGTAGTACGGAATAGGCATGCTGTGTGAAGCTCATCTGGACTGGTAGTCTGGATTGGTGATGTTGCGAACCGGAGAACACTCCGTGTATAAAACGAGTATCCTGTGGAGATGGCGAGGACACTTGTGAATTGTGGTAAGGAAGCTTTGCATATCTCCTTTGGTTGTATGCTCGACACGAGCTGGATGATGGATTGGTTAGCGGCTCTGAGTGAGGTGTGGAGTGAGAGGAAAAATGGGAAGCCGACCCGCATCAAGATCTGCGCTATTGATGAGTTAAGCAATGGGTAAGAGCTGACCCGTGTAGGCAAATGGGGGGTTACGGACCTTCCCAGCTTGTTAGCAAATTGGGGTTACGGACCTTCCCGACTTGGTGGAAAATGGGGGGGTTACGGACCTTCCCAGCTTATTGGAAAATGGGAGGTTACGGACCTTCCCGGCTTGGTGGCAAATGGGGGGTTACAAACCTTCCCGTCTTGTTAGCAAATGGGGGGTTACGGACCTTCCTGACTTGTTGTTGTGTGCAAATGGGGGGCTGCGGGCCTTCCCGGCGTGTCGATCGTTATTGCTCAAGTATTGCTAGGAGGTGAACACCTCTGAGTGGAATGGGTGTGAGAGATCTCCGGCATGCGTGTTGTAGTAGACTATTGCACATATCAGCCAAGTTAAGCACCTTTGATCAGTGGAGTTACCAAGGGTTGTTCGGAACACCGTATATGTGCCCTGAGTGCACGGAATGTCGGGCTGCGGCCGGCATTTGTGATGATGTTGTGCTTGCGAGCTCTTAGTGTGTTTTAAAGATGGCTATTGTGATTAAAATGCATGCAGGGAAGGAACCACTACCCCGAGTAAGGGGTAGGGTCATTATAATTGGTCAACTGAATGCTAACCGTTTCTTTGTTTATCACCCTTGGGGTGGACGTTCATATGCAGGTGTTGCAGGCTGATTAGATTGAGCGGGCTGAATTCCTTGTTGTTGCTGTTGGTAGGCCCTTGAAGGCCGTGCGAAGTATTGTATTTCATGTGTGGCCGGCCTGCGTGCCGATGTATGAAATCATATTTTGTAAAGATAAACTTGTAAGGCCTTAAGGCCGGGAGCGTTTGAGTTGTAAACATTCCTGGTGTTTATATAAATGTGATATTTATATAGTAGTGGACATTCATGTTTTGAGTTCATGCAACTTATAATCTTCCGCTAGAATGCTCTGGGTTAGGGTGCGCTGGTATTTTGGTATTAACCTGTGACCTCGCCGTCTATTTGTAGCATATATTGTGGGGGCCCTTGTCATATAAGATCCATCTCCCCCCTTCCGAGGAGTCTCTCGATCTTATGCCCAGAACCGCCGCCTTACGGTGACACTAACTCACGGGTTAGTCGGCACTGCAAGACGCCGATCCTGCCGGCTAGTACGATCATAAACCTGTTCGGCCAATATGAGAAACAGAAGTAAATAAAAGAGTAAAACATCATAGTCCACAGCCACAGTACAAATCATATATACATCAAATGAAAAGTATAACAATATGTAGTCCAATAATGAGTACAATAATGAAAGAAAGTAAGGGCTTATGCCCGATACATGAATATCTGAATATCTCACTCTCTCAAAACATAAGCGGAAGCTATCTATATCATCATCTGGTCTCGTCCTACCTGAGGACGCGCAGTAGTAGTAGTATCCGGTGGTAACGGTATCTGCTCCTCAAGTCCTGCCACCTCGTCGTGCTGGTCCTCCATCTCCTCGAGCTCCTAAAATGATATGGTCACCGACCATTTGTCAAAAAGACTAAGTTGTTTCCTCCGCACCTCGCCCCGCAACTCCTAGGTACCGTGCGGGAGGACGAAGCGGAGGACAACAAGGGGTATCAATGTAAAAATAGGTGACAGTGGTACTATCTAGCAGTATGTAAAGAGTGTAAATGATTCTATTCTAACAGTTCTATAAATGAAGTAAGTGCAGTAGAAAAAATAGTAAGAAGTAAGTACAGCAGCTGAAGTTTGAATAGTAAGAAAACTATACTACCACTATTCTACCATCACAGAAGTAACCTAACTTATATGAATGCCCATACAAACTTATAAGTTAGAGTTTCCAAATTAACTTATCATATAAAAGAGCCCATACTAGTTTATATGATAAGGATCCATGTAGCGTATGACCTAATAAGTATGAATGATTATGCTATGGTTATGCAACATGAAAGTGCAACACACGCACGCGACTCTGAGATCCAAGACCTTTAGTTCCCACTTTTCGAGAGCTTGCATCACTCTCAGGTACCACCGTTGTGGCTACGACAGCAGTGGATCGGGCTTCTCTGCTTTCTAGGCGGGTATACACACTACCAGGCCTAGACCTCTCCTGTACATTTCTGTACATGTACCAAGTGCACTCAAGAGTCTCTGCGTACTAATTTCTAGCTGTCTACTAGACTTTTAGGTCGGGTGCACGTCTTCAGGGATTTTCTGTCTGACCGCAGTGTTGAACAGCATACTGGCCCTTCCACCCGTACACCTTACCCGAGTCACCGTACTGCCATCGGTGTGACTATTGGCCCAGTACCGCATGACCCACCCCCATTTTCTTTATGCACATGCAATTATTTCAACTTGAGCCTCCAGCTCGCAGGACCAACCTGTCCTGGCATAAATCTCCCGAGCCTCAAGCTTGTAGGACCAACCTATCCTTATTCCCTCCAACCCATCACGGGTGAGAATACACATCAAGTAGTTCCCTCCAACCCATCACGGGTAAGCATGTGTACCATTTTCCTTAGCCTAATATACTACTCTTGTCTACTGATTATTAAACTTAGTAGTTTAGGGTTAATCTCAGGACTGCCCAAGGTATGCCCAATGAAGGGGTCTCGAAGGCACTAGGAAACAAGATGGGATGACAAGCCCAAAGTTCCCTTTCGCAAGGATAATTACTTTTAGTTGATGTCTACCTATGATCCGCACTCAACTCTCATTATTACTCTTGGGCGATCCTAATGACTTAAATTGTTATCGGGGAGGGTGACGGTCTTCTGCCGACCTCAACTCCATTTGTTACCCAATGACTTGCATTTTACTCTCGTCACTAAGACCACACTATCCACCAGGGTTATACTTCCAATCGTAATCTCTAGCTCAATTGTCGATCTATCCCCCAGTGGGCCTTATGGTATAACCTATTTTTACTATGTGCAGCCCATGACCTAATACCACCCCGAAGTTGAACTTCCAATTCCTTGGGCCACCAACCCCTAATTATTTATCCTAGGGTGGTATGGACCTATATGATGACCATGATGATTTTCATAACTTCCTAGGTCATTAAGGCTTCTAGTTAAATCATTTAAATTAATTCCCTATGTCACTTTACACATGAAGTAGTACGATTTATAATCCACTGACCTAAGGAATTTTTCCTGGGTTGTATATTTATAAAATATTATTGTCTATAGAGTTTCATAATTTTCCTTTGATTATTTATATTTATTCCTTAATTAATATAAAATCCATATAATTACAATTTTCCAAATGAAGTATATGGAATACATAAGCCAAAATTCCAGGAAAATTACAGAGCATATATATCATTAATTTAAGACTAATGGCATAGTTTCATTAACCTATATAGTGTAATGGCCTATAAAATTCCATTATTAAGTATTTACCAAAATGTCATTATGCTAATTTAAAAATTATCATTATATCCAAAATTTTTGAGATAAATACACAAGGCTAATCATACAAATATGCAATGCTAGAAATAATTCCAAAATTTTCTGATATGTATTTCCATCAATTCATGAATAATTACAATAAGGGTAAAATGATAATTTCAATGCACTTTACTCCAAAAGTTCTCAAACAGAAAAATAAAATTTTCCTAAGTCAAATATACCTTTGTGACTTGACGGACTTTGGGGATTTTCCTTGATCAAAACCTATTTTTCAAATTATTTTCCAAAGAGGCCTATATTTTTAAAATTCGAAATAATGGGATTTTTTATCTCAAAAAACCCATAATTAATTTGAGGGGTGAACTTTACCCTAATGAACCTCTGGAATCAATTCCATGATTTTTGGATGCCTCAATTAGGCTGAATATACAACATATCATTTATTGCTATTTGCACCCCAAGGCCATATTTAGCCAACACATGCAAGTGGATTAACCCAACATGCAGTGATCCAAATGTGCTTAAATTTTTATCATGCACCAATGATGTCCCCAAGGACCTGCCACCAAAGTTTGGGGCCATTTGGATACTTATAACTCCATATATTTCATTTATTTAATTTTTTTATATTATGACAAATACTATAGAAAAATTTGTCCCAAAAATTCCCAATTTTTGGCAGGGGCTAGATATGCCCTAGTCAAGCACATGCCCAAAATTTTGGGACGTGGACTTCTGGTTCGGCATGGGCTTAGGTTTTAATTTCTGCCCTAGCCTAAGACCAGTCCTAGGAAAACAGACCTACAGCCCATTCTACTGTACCAAAAGCGATGATTAAGGTGTCAAAATAAAGTTAACAACATAGGCTATAATTTTCATTCAGGTGTCAAGTTAGGGTGATGCCTCTAAGTACCCTAAATTTCATATGCAAGGTATCTGTATAAGTGTGACAGATTATTCAATATTCGTAAGATTAACACTATATCATATAATAATTAAAGAAGCATGAATCTTAAAGCAGCCGTGGAAGGCATCCAGTCTTATCCCTGATGGATCAACGACCCCGATTTAATTTTTCTGGGCCATCTTTGCTGGCAGTTTTCGGCCAGCTGAGCCACCACCACCGCCGGCGGATGTCGCCACCATCTTCACTGAGGTGGGGGCTTGCGTTTCCCGGCGGTGAGGCTGCCGAAGTTGGCTCCTCCGGCGAACCCGAGCAAGAAGTAAAACTCAGAATTTTCACACTTTTCTCTCATGGCATCGGGCTCAATTGAGCTCGATATCTCCCCTAATCGATCTAGCCGGCTAATACAGAGAGAGGGGCGGTGAAATGAACCGGAATTGGGGCTTGACGGCGAGTTCGGCGGTGGTTTGCCATGATGGTGGTGCTCCGGCGATCTCCTTCCCGATTCCTGGATTCTCCACCAAATCCTTGCTCCAGCTATCAAACTCGAGTTGTTTCCTCGTTCTGAAGCTACTGGTGGGGTTATTTTAAGCTGGGGTGCACTATACAGGGAGTTAACTCCAAGGTGAGCTCGGGCTCACCTTGGATGCTTCACCATTACTGCCATGTGGCCATCCCAGCCTCCTAAATTCTTCATAATTCCTCCGGGAAGTCAGCCAGTAGGCTTTGGATAGAAGGAGCCAAGGCCAAGTTGCCTCACTTCTCCTCTCTTCTCCTTCTCTCTCCTCTTTTGGGTAAAATCTCCAAAATGCCCTCTTGCATGCACTCTCTCTCCACAACCAGAGGGGTAGGGGCTGTCATTGGTGCCTTGGGATGCTAATGGGCCTCATTTGGTGGGCTTGGCCCAAGGGAAATGGCTTGGCCATTATTTTCCTTCTTTAGGACAAAATGTTGACTTGGTTGACTTTTTGGGTTGACTTGGTCAACATGATGAGTGTGCTGACCCCACTTGTTGGTTATGAGCCTAATGGCACCACCCAACTTGGGTTGGGTCAAGGGGGTGCCCTACTTAGGCTAATTGGGCCTATGAGTATGGGTTTGACCACTTTAGGCCAAAGGTTGACTTGGGTCAACTAGGGTCAAAGTGTTGACCTAGTGGCATGCCCTAGAGTCCACTTAGATTGTTTTTAGGGTTAGAGCAATGTGGTGGGGTCATCGTGTGGCTAGGGTCCTATTTAGGCTAGTTTGACCTAGTTTGACTTTGGTCCTATAGTAGGCCCCACATGGCTACAGCCCACTACCTAAGGTCAAACCTAGCTAATTTCCCTAACACCCACCCTATGCCTAACCCAATCTAAGTTAAGGGGCCTAGAAGTAACATGGGATGTTACAAATCCTATAAACAAAAAAAATAATTTCGTCCCCGAAATTTAAGTTCGGGTCTACGGGGTTCTACTTGCAAGAATTATAAGAGACTTTAAAGCATAAATTAAAATGTACCTCATGTAAATAACTCCAGGTATTGCTACAACATCAGATCCCTTGGCTCCCAGGTGTGCTCCTCCCGTCCATGGTTGGACCACAACACCTTCAAGATAGGTACCTTCTTCTTCCGCAACACTCGGATGGCCGTATCATCAATCCGGATCGGCTCTAGTCTAACTGATCTGTCTGGCGCTACTGGTCTGGCTGTGGTAGTAATGTGTTGTTCTAGCTGAAGGAGAGCTCTTCACAAGGAAGAGACATGGAAGATGTCGTATAAGGTACTCAACTCCGGTGGTAGCTGCAGTCGGTAAGCCAAGGGGTCGATCCGCTCCAAGATCAAGTATGACCCCATGTATCGCGGAATGAGCTTCTTGTGCCTCCGCACCCGAGAGACACTGTGTACTGTACGAATCTTCAGGAAAACTCTGTCTCCAACTTGGAACTCCACCTTCCAGTGCCGAGCATCATAATACTTTGCCTGCCTGCTCTGGGCCTCTAGTAGCTGATCCCTGATCAAACGAATCTAAGCCTCCATATCTTCCACAAAATCTGAACCAAGAGCTCGAGTGTGCACGTCCTGAACCCAAGATAGTGGTGTCCGACACTTCCTCCCATAAAGTGCCTCATATGGATCCATACTGATGCTAGCCTGGTGGCTTTTATTGTACGAGAACTCAATCAGTGGTAGCAGCCTCTCCCAAGGCTTCCCCGTATCCAATATGCATAGTCTGAGCAGGTCCTCCATAGTCCTGTTTGTCCTCTCCGTCTGACCGTCGGTCTGCGGATGGAAAGTAGTGCTAAAAGTGAGTCTGGAACCCAAGTAAGCATGCACTACACTCCACTCCCTGGAAGTGAAGCGACCGTCTCGGTCCGAGACAATAGACCTGGGGATGCCATGATATCTGATGAACTGCTCCACGAACACTCTCACCAAAACTGTAATTGGAGCATCCTTCCTAATCGGAATGAACCACGCTACCTTGGTTAGTTTGTCTACAATGACCCAGATGGAATCGTGCCCAGAGTGGGAGCGAGGCAGTCCGTGTACAAAATCCATAGTAATGTCCTCGAACTTCCACTCTAGGACTGGCAGTGGCTGTAATAAACCTCCCGGGCTCTTGCACTCCTCCTTCACGCGCTAGCAGGTCTCGCAGTGTGTCACAAAATAGGTGATATCCCTCTTCATCCCAGGACAGTACATGGTCCTCCGTAAGTCTGCCCACATCTTGGTGATGCCGTGATGCACTTAGTATCTGGAGCAATGTGCCTCTCTGAGTATGTCATCCCGGATATCATCTCCTGCTGGTATATATACTCGACCATGGAATCGAAGGAGACCATCCTACAACATGAAATCCTCATACTTTCCCCCCTTCCAGGGCACTGAAAATAGGCTCTAGTGCAGCATCTAGTCTCTGATGTGTAACAATGCGCTCTCGAATATCATCATCACTGATCAAGGAGCTCTGGTACTCTCGATACACCACTGGCTCGGCCTCCGAAACCATGGTAATATTCATATCTTCCATCATGCATAACAACTCTATAGACATCACCCGAGGCTCCGGTCCAGAAGTGTCGGCTCTCCTGCTCAAAGCAACCGCTACAGTATTTTCCTTCCCCGGGTAATAATGCATCTCGTAATCATAATCGCAGAGGAACTCTAGCCATCTCCTCTGGCGCAGGTTCAGATCCTTCTGTGTGTCAATGTACTTGAGATTCTTGTGATCCGAGTAGATATCACAATGAATCCTGTATAAGTAGTGTCTCCACGTCTTGAGGGCGAATACCACAGCCCCGAGCTCGAGATCATGTACTGGATAGTTATGCTCATGCTTCTTCAACTGTCATGAAGCATAAGTAATAACATGTTCATGCTGCATCAGGACAGCACCCATCCCCTGATAAGAGGCATCTGTATAAATCTGGAATCCTTCACTCCCAGATGGGAGTGCAAGGATAGGGGATGAGGTTAGTCGGTCCTTCAGTTCCTGAAAAGCTGCCTCACACTGCTCTGTCCAATCAAAAACCGAATCCTTCTTCGTCAAGGACGTGAGGGGGAGGGCTATCCTCGAGAATCCCTCCACGAACTTGCGATAATAGCCTGCTAAACCCAAGAAGCTACGGATATCTGACGCTGTCTGTGGCCGTGGCCAATCCCGCACTGCCTCTATCATGGCTGGATCCATTGCCAATCCAGTCCTACTGATAGTATGCCCCAGGAAAGTGACCTCCTGCATCCAGAACAGGCATTTTGAAAACTTTGCATACATCTAAAACTGCCTCAGCCTCTGTAAAACCTGTGTCGGGTGCTCTGTATGCTCCTCCTGAGTCCGGGAGTAGATCAGGATATCATCGATGAATACTATGACGAAGCGATATAAATAAGGCTCGAATACACGGTTCATGAGCATCATGAATGTCGATGGGGCATTCGTGAGCCCAAAAGGCATCACCGTGAACTCGTATAGCCCATAGCATGAACTGAATGCCGTCTTCGGTATATCTTCTTCCCGGATGCGGAGCTGATAGTATCTGGACCGCTAGTCTAGCTTAGAGAACCAGAAAGCTCCCTGAAGCTGATCAAACAACTCGTCTATCTGAGGCAGTGGATAGGTATTCCGAACCGTCAACCGGTTCAGCTCTCTGTAATCTATACATAATCGCAGCGATCTGTCTTTCTTCTTCACAAATAGAACGGGTGCTCCCCATGGCGATGAGCTCGGCCGCACAAATCCCGACTCCACTAGCTCCTGGAGTTGAGTCCTGAACTCTGCCAACTCCCTGGGAGCAATCCTGTAAGGTGCCCGGGACACTGGTCTCGCCCCCGGCATCAATTGAATCCTGAAGTCCAAATCCCAGGCTGGTGGTAGACCGGGCAAGTTCTCCGGGAACACATCGGAGAAATCTCGAGCCACCGGGATGTCAGCTATAGAACTCTCTACTGCTGCCATCTCGAAGCAAATGAGGTATACCTCCTCCCCCTGCTCATAGGCCTTGATAGCCTGTACAGAAGATAAAGAAAGGTGGGGGATGGGACGGATACCTTCAATGGTGACGTTGGAATCTCCATGTCTAAGTGTGATCCTCTTCGAGGGGCAGTCGATCTAGGCATGGTTCTAATGAAGTCAAGTCATGCCCAAAATAAGATCAAAGTCTGGCAATCTCAGGACCGCTGCCGGAACCTCGAATGCCTTGCCTCCGATCTCGGCTTCCATATTGCAGCTATCCGTGGTTCGTAGCTCCGAGCCATCAGGAAGACGCACCCTCATTTCAAGGCCAGGGAACCTTTCCACACCCTCTATTCCTTCAATAAACGTGTCTGACACGAATGAGTGGGAGGCACCCGTGTCGAAAAGAGTATGGGCGGGCTTGCCGCTGATCATAACTATCCCTGGGTTTTATTTGAGTTCAAAGATAAAGATTATTTTTAAGGTTCTCAAGGTACTTATTAAAGTTTAAAATTCTAAATTTTGCAATAATTAAAGTACCTGTAATCACTTCTTCGGGGTTCCTCTGCTCCGTGAGGTCCAGTGCATACATTTGTTCCTGGACACATCCTCGGTCATGATGTCCATAACCTCGGCCTCGACCTCATCCTCGGCCTCGACCCTGGTGTGCTGGAGGGGCCACTGGAGGTGGAGGAGGAGGGAGTGGGTGGATCTGATGTGGGAACTACGACCTGATGTGCCCAGGCTGGCCGCATCCAAAGCACGTGATCTGCCTCCGACCCCGATTATCTTGCCTTATTGGTCCTTGTATCTACAGAGGTGGGGGAGCCAATGGTGGAGGAGGCCCCTGCTCCTGCCTATAGTTAGGACGATGACGTCCCCCACCCCTCCTATATCCAATAACTTTGCCCCTCTGAGTTGTCCTGCTACTTTATCCGGATGATGACCCCTCTAGCGGTCTCTTTCCTCTGCCTTGCACCATTAGCTGGTCAGCCTCCAGCTTCTTCGCCATCTCAATAATCTGTGTAGTGGTGCCATGAGGTATGAACAATAAGGGCTGCCTTAAGGAGTCTCGGAGCCCATGGTAGAATCTTTTTGCATACTTCCGGTGATCCCAGTCATGGAATCCCGCAAATCTAGCCAAGTGGGAGAACTCTCTTTGATATTCGATCACGGATCTGCTCCCCTGCTGGAGGTTCAAAAATCTCGCTTCCAAGGCATCTCTGTCTGTGGAGGATACATAGTGCTCTAAAAATGCATCATTGAATTCCTCCCAAGAAATATTCATCGCCTCCCTATCAACATATGTTGAGTCTCACACAGACTTCCACCACCTCTTCGCATGAGCCTCCAGTACCGAGGTGGCAAGAGGGACTGCCTGTTCGACTGGGCAGCCGATGCCAGCTAATAGCTCCTGAATAGTCTCCAGCCACTCCTCCGTCTTCACAGCATCTTCTGTCCCGCGGTACACTGGCGGAGACAGACTCTTAAAGGCATTCAACCAGTTCGACCCTGGGTTTGACAGCTGTGCCGGGGCTTGCTGGGCTCTGAAGGCATCTAGGATAGTCGTCAGAGTGTGCCCCATCTCTGTCTGCATGAAAGGAGTGGCAGCCGGAGGGGGAGGAACCACATTCTGCGGAGGCTGCATAAAGGTAAGGTAAATGTCAAAAATTGGCCTAACTAATTGCTTAATGGACTGTTTTATGTGACTTTTGCACATGGGCACACTATTGCTTCCGCTGCATAGTTTGTCCGCAAACTAATGCTCGAGCGGGGTGTTCCAGTGTTGTGGACTTCTTTCTCATATGATCGTTGTTCAAGTGATACCAGTTTGTAAGATCCATCTCCCCCCTTCCGAGGAGTCTCCCGATCTTATGCCCAGAACCGCCTCCTTACGGTGACACTAACTCACGGGTTAGTCGACACCGCAAGACGCCGATCCTGCTGGCTAGTACGATCATAAACCTGTTCGGCTAATATGAGAAATGGAAGTAAACAAAAGAGTAAAACGTCATAGTCCACAGCCACAGTACTAATCATATATACATCAAATGAAAAGTATAACAATATGTAGTCCAATAATGAGTACAATAATGAAAGAAAGTAAGGGCTTATGCCCGATACATGAATATCTGAATATCTAACTCTCTCAAAACATAATCGAAAGCTATCTATATCATCATCTGGTCTCGTCCTACCTGAGGACGCGCAGTAGTAGTAGTAGTAGCCGGTGGTAATGGTATCTACTCCTCAAGTCCTGCCACCTCGTCATGCTGGTCCTCCATCTCCTCAAGCTCCTAACATGATATGGTCACCGACCATTTGTCAAAAAGACTAAGTTGTTTCCTCCACACCTCGCCCCGCAACTCCTAGGTACCGTGCGGGAGGACGAAGCGGAGGACAACAAGGGGTATCAATGTAAAATAGGTGACAGTGGTACTATCTAGCAGTATGTAAAGAGTGTAAATGATTTTATTCTAGCAGTTCTATAAATGAAGTAAGTGTAGTAGAAAAGAATAGTAAGAAGTAAGTACAGTAGCTGAAGTTTGAATAGTAAGAAAACTATACTACCACTATTCTACCATCACAGAAGTACCCTAACTTATATGAATGTCCATACAAACTTATAAGTTAGAGTTTCCAAATTAACTTATCATATAAAAGAGCCCATACTAGTTTATATGATAAGGACCCATATAGTGTATGACCTAATAAGTATGAATGATTATGCTATGGTTATGCAACATGCAAGTGCAACACACGCACGCGACTCTGAGATCCAAGACCTTTAGTTCCCACTTTTCGAGAGCTTGCATCACTCTCAGGTACCACCGTTGTGGCTACGGCAGCAGCGGATTGGGCTTCTCCGCTTTCTAGGCAGGTATACACACTACCAGGCCTAGACCTCTCCTGTACGCCTCTATACACATACCAAGTGCACTCAAGAGTCTCTGCGTACTAATTGCTAGCTGCCTGCTAGACTTTTAGGTCGGGTGCACGTCTTCGGGGATTGTATGTCTGACCGTAGTATTAAACAACATACCGGCCCTTCCACCCGTACACCTCACCCGAGTCACCGTACTGCCATCGGTGTGATGATTGGCCCAGTACCGCATGACCCACCACCATTTTATTTATGCACATGCAATTATTTCAACTCAAGCCTCTAGCTCGCATGACCAACCTGTGATGGCATAAATCTCCCGAGCCTCCAGCTCGCAGGACCAACCTATCCTGATTCCCTCCAACCCATCACGGGTGAGAATACACATCAAGTAGTTCCCTCCAACTCATCACGGGTGAGCATGTGTACCATTTTCCTTAGCCTAATATACTACTCTTGTCTACTGATTATTAAACTTAGTAGTTTAGGGTTAATCCCAGGACTACCCAAGGTATGCCCAATGAAGGTGTCTCGAAGGCACTAGGAACCAAGATGGGATGACAAGCCCAAAGTTCCCTTTTGCAAGGATAATTACTTTTAGTTTATGCCTGATGGTGATTTTCTAGAAGTTAAATTACAACCAAACTAGAATCCCGAATAGGCAAGCGTACCTATCGAAATGCAGTATAGGAAGTGTTGTATTGCAATTCGGGACCTGTTGAGTACTTGTACTCACAAGGAAGAGCTATTATTTTATCAAACGGAAAAGTTGGTTTGATTATACTAGATAATAAAACTAAAGCTGAAGCTAAAGAGAAATTCAAATATGAGGAAGCTAGCACTTGATCTAGAATCCCCTTGGACTAAAATAAATCTTCTTGGAAAATAATGAAATGCGAGTTCTTAATTATACTCACTCGACCGTGGAGGTTCCTAAAATATAGAAGCGTCTCTCTCGAGCTCATGCTTCTAACTAACCTTAGGTTGATCGATTAAGACCTCTCGGCCAGTCGAAACCCCTAAGCTTGCTTTATGCGGTGAACCCCACTATTGGATTTGACTCAAATCCGGAAGATTTACGTCGTCCTCTCTCGAGGAGTGCATTCAACTCCTTTTATCTTTGAGTGATCTCCTCGTATCCGCAACCTCTCGGTCATTTAGGATACGGATCTTAGATCGAAGATCATATCCGTGTAATATGAATTCGATGAAATAAAAATCAAAGATAAATCGTAGCGAGAACAATTAAGAACAAGACACTTAATAAGAAGGAGAAAGATCTATTTTATTCTAAGGTTCATCATGATCAAGTGCTAAAAGAAGATTAGCTACTCATCATGATTGGGGAAATACAAATAAAGTAGGAAAAGACATGATTGAAATGGAAATAACTAAAATTAAAGTTACAACAAAGGTAAATCTAACTTAGAAATGAGAAAATACAGCAAAAGAAACAGAAAATTACAAGACTCCAACTCCCAAAATTCGACTCCTCAGCATCTGAAGCTGTCTGGAATTTATAGAAAAAATTTCTGTTTGGTCACGCCCTAGGTCACGCCCGTGACCTAGGGCGTGTCAGGCTCGGAACCGTCGTCTTAAAACCCCGGGAACGTTGGAGGAGAAACCGCCAAAATTGGTTAACTGACGGGTCACGCCCCTAGGTCACGCCCGTGACCTAGGGCGTGTCACGGCTGTTTCTGGAAACGGCGGGAAGCTGAAAATGGCGGGAGTAAAAGTGGTCTTCAAGAAGGTGTCACGCCCCCTAGTCACGCCCGGGACTAGGGGCGTGTCAAGCAGGAACGGTCTCTGGCGGCAACGGTTGGAACGGAGGAATAATTGGCTGGAAACGCCCGGGACACGCCCTGGGTCACGCCCGTGACCCAGGCGTGTCATTTTAATCCGACGTGGCAGCGGTCAACGGTCTCTTTCTTGCTGTCACGCCCCGTATAAATGGTATACGGGCGTGTCATATTTTGACACGGGCGTGACCTAGTCGATCGACGAACGTTGGGCGCGGGTCAGTGAGATTCAGCAGCAGTCTCGGTTATCACGTGTCACGCCCCTGTGACACGCCCAGGTAGGGCGTGTCACAGGGCGTGTCTAGGCAAAAAATAGGAAAATTCTTCTTTTTGCTCCAAATAACCTGTAGATCAGCCCTGCAAGATTAAAAATAATTTTATTAGAACAAATAGATATAAATTATAGAAACAAGTTAAAATAAACTTAATATTATAAAATTAATTTAAAATATCTAACAATTAATATAGAAAAATAAATAAAAAGATAGAAATAAATAGAGTTATCAAATACCCCCATACTTATCCGTTTGCTAGTCCCGAGCAAACAACTTTCTATAGGGAGTAGAAAAATTTTAAATGCTAGAAAAAAAATTGAACCTAAGGAGTAAAATGCGAAGTCTTATGCCTATGTTTGTAGATATTTTTGTAGAAAGACTTACTCAGCATACAAATTAGGTTTTTATTTTTCTTAAAATGCGTTTTCACTATTATTTTTACTTTTAAGATGAAAATCCGGTAAATCTTAAAATTATCTTTAGGGAGAGTGTAGTGTGCGTACTAAGATAACATTGCACAAACAAAGATTAAGATACCCTCCAAAGAAATCCATCAATGTCGATGGCCATAGGCTTGCCCTTTCACACTCTCGCCACGGCACTAGTCTAACTTATAAACATAAATCAATAGGGCTTAATTAGGTTGAAATGTAGGCCTAGGTTTTTGGTGAGGGTGATCAAAGATAAACACGATGGCTAGTCACACCAAAACCTAGAGAAGCTTGTACATAAAGATTTGTTATGGCTCTTAAGAACGTAGCCAAATTCCTATTTCTTTTGTTTCTTTTCTTAATTTTTTTAACTCTCTCATCATATTGAAATTTTTTTTCTACCTCCTCATTTTTTTAATGATAATTTTTTTTTCTTTATTTTGAAGAGGAGAGAAAAGTAAATCAACTTTTTTTTATAAGAAAAGAGCCACCAAAAATGAAAAGGCTCCTAATCACTCACAAAATATTTCTACATTTGTTCTTTCAAGCTCGGGTTTAGGTGTGTAATTAGGATGCTTTTTAGGCTTTGGTAAAGTGCTTGGTGGAGCTAAAACAAAAGATAAGGTAATAGGCTCAAAAATGGCTAAGCAAAGTTAAAATTTTAGGTGCGGGTACAAAAGCTCAAACTTGCCAAAAGAAGTGCCTAAATCATATTTATGCTAATGAGTTTAACTTATGCAAAGTCTTGAGAATAGTTAGAGGGCAAGTTCTAGACATCGAAAAAGAATACCTCTCTCTTGGTCTGCGAAATATCTCTCTAGCAAACTTCTACTTACTCACCTAAATTATTTTAGAGTTTTACCGGTTTTCAAAATTAAAGTAAAATAAGTTGTTTCTACGCATTTAGAAAAATGAAAATCTAATTATATGCTGAATATTTAGATCTACTAAAAATTCTACTTACACGTGCACTTAACTAGAAACACAGTATGGCCAACAGTTCTACTCCAAAATTCAACATTCAATTAAAACATCAAAATTCTCTAAACACTATAAAAAAGTTGAATTACTAGGAATTTTGCATTTGAATAAATATAGAAATAAAGACTTCTCTAATTTAATTTTTGATTTTCTACTTTTTTTTCATTTTTTTTTTATTTTTTTATTTTTTTTTAATTTTGGAAAAACAAAATTTTAAGACGAAATAAAATTTTTTGAGTTTTAAATTTGTTTTAAAAATTTTTTGTGGTTTTTGTTTTAAAAATTTTTTGGAAACTTTTTATATGTTTTGCTTGAGAAATATCCCTCCCCCATACTGAAGCAATACATTGTCCCCAATGTAAAAATAAAGAAGAAAAGAGAAGAGAGGAGACTTCCCTGAAAATACAAGCCAGCATCAAAAGAGACCTGTACAAGATGATGAAAGCAAAACATAATATTTTATAGATTTTTTTTGAATTTTTTTTCATTATAATAATAAAAATAGATACAGAAGAATAAAAATACAGATACAAAGGGGATGACCCTCTACAGATCCAAAGAAATGAAAAGGCACCTACTCCTGGTCAGAAACGTCCTCGTGCTCCTGATAGAAAGTCCGTATGTTCGCGAACTCGCGAGTAATATGCGCTATGGAGGAAGCATGGTTTCGCTCGAGCACGGTGAAGCGCGCATCAAAAGAAGTGAAGCAACCGTCAAAATGGGTTTGCATCTGGTTTATGCGAGTATGGAGCAACCCAAATTGCCGGTCCCAATAATTTGGAGGATCGGGCACTGGAGCAGAGTGCAGCGGTGGTGGCGGAATCTGCGGGGAAGGATGAGTACCGCTGGGACCGGCACCATGATCAAGATCAAGATCACCGCCAGCAACTAACGGGGGAATAGCCTCAAACTCGCCGTCGCGTCGGCGAGCTAAACCAAGAGCCTGAAGGGTCTGGAACTGAAGAGGTTGCGGCGTTTGCATGCAAGTGAGCCGCGGAAGAGCAGCCCACACGCCGGTCTGCTTTGCGAGGAAAGTGATGATATTCCCGCCGTGCACTGCTCCCAATCGCACATTTTCGGCCTGGTGCCGAAAGAAAATGGCGAGCATGTAACCAAGGTTGAGTGGGACCCGGTAAAACATACTATACAAGTATAGTAAGTCTTCCCGAGTCACCACGTCGTGGCTATCGTCGCGTCCAGAAATGGTAAAAGATAGAAGGTTGTGTAGAATACGTAAAGCGGGGGAGATGAGGTGGCTACCCTTAGATTTCTTGGGAGTGTAGGGGGCGACGTCATTACTAATTTCCAACCAAAAAGTGGGGAGACTGAAGTCGGGAGGGAAATCAGTTTTTAGGTCGGGGTAGGCAGGGGAAGTGGAAAAGGCCTCCGAGCAAAAGCCCATGACGACATTGAGTTGGCGGATGGTGAGCTGGTGCATCATCCCGCCCAAGCGAAAGACGATGAAATCATCTTGCGCTGCCCAACGGAACTCAAATGAGGCCAAGAACTCAATGGTGAGCTCGAGGAAAGCATGCTCAGAAATGGAGAAAAGGGGAGCCCACCCTTGGGTAGAGATGAGCTCTCGAACTAGCTCCACTGCTCCGAATTGGGCGAGGATGGCCCAATCCAAGATCCGGAACACGCCAAAGGCTTTGGCGCTCAGTCTCTCGCTTCGATCTTGCTGGGTGGCATTCTCGAATAGAAGCATGGCCTCCGCAGAGGCTGGATCAGCGGGGTGCTCGGAGGAGGAAGCTATGGATCGAGGGTGGTGGCGAGGCATGGTGAGAAATGTAGAGGAAATTTCGGCCAAAGGGAGGAGAGAAGAGAGGGGTTGAAGGGTGGAGGTGTGAAGAGAAGAGGGGAGGAAAAACTCCTATTTATAGAGTTTTCGGGTCGGTCACGCCCCTCTGTCACGCCCGTGACAAGGGGCGTGACAAGCCCGGGTCAAAGCAGAAAGGAATCCGAGGCGGACTGCCTTGGATTCGGGGGTCACGCCTCAGAGTCACGCCCGTGACTCTGAGTGACACGCCCGTGACGTCGGGCGTGTAGGGGAATCCAAAGAGTATCCAATGCGGCGGCATCGGATTCTTCAGTCACGCCCCAGAGTCACGCCCGTGACTCTGGGCGTGTCAGTCAAATCTGACTCTTTAAGAAGGAATCCGAGGCGTGACTGGTCAACGCCTCGGATACCCGCGACACGGGTTCGACACGCCCGTGACAACAAATGTCACGCCCGTGTCATATCCGAATGACGGGCGGGAAAAACGAGGGAGGAGGAACCTCCCGCAGTCTTGGCAAAACACGCCCGGGACACGCCCATGACCAATGGGTCACGGGCGTGACAAACGCGTGTACGATAAAAAAAAATTTTGTTTTTGTTTTTTTTTAATAAATATACTTTTTTTATTATTTTTCTGTTTTTTTATAACATCATTATGTTAAAGAGCCTAATAAAAATAAATTAAAATTTACCGACTTGTAGAAATACGAAGATTCGACGTTCGTCTCGACCCGATCGTCATGCAGCGATGTCCTTCAAGCCTGTAAAAATAAACTTAAAAAGAAAATTAAATAAAAATAATAAAAAAAAGAAAAGATAACCGTGGGGTGCCTCCCACGAGCGCTTTGTTTATGGTCGGTGAGCTCAACCATAGTGGTGCACGCTTATTATGGGTTTGACAACATTATGTTGTCTAATTTTTCGTTAATATTATCACCGGCAAAAAATAATTTTAGCCGGTGCCCATTCACTTTAAAGTTGCCTTTTTCCGGGTGTGAAATAAGAACCGTCCCGTAAGGCCAAACCTCCTTTACGACAAAGGGGTCGGACCAACGGGACTTAAGTTTACCCGGAAATAAGCGTAAGCGCGAGTTATATAAAAGGACTTGGTCTCCCGGTTTAAAGTCCTTTGGGTGCTTAATTTTCTTATCATGATAAAATTTGGTGCGCTCCTTATAGAGTTTATTACTCTCATAAGCAAAGGAGCGCCACTCATCGAGCTCGTTAAGTTGGAATTTACGGAGCTCGGAAGACAAATTTTCATCAAGATTTAAAAATTTAAGTGCCCAAAAGGCACGATGTTCAAGCTCAACCGGTAAGTGGCATGCTTTCTCATAGACCAATCGATACGGCGTACAACCGATAGCGGTCTTGTACGCGGTCCGATAAGCCCATAGAGCATTATCAAGCTTGACCGACCAATCTTTCCTATTAGTAGAAACCATTTTTTCTAAAATTCGTTTAATTTCTCGGTTAACTACTTCTACCTGGCCACTAGTTTGAGGGTGATAGGGGGTGGCTAACCTATGTGTAACGCCGTATTTAGATAATACTTTAGCAAATTGTGCGTTACAAAAGTGGGTGCCCCTATCACTAACTATTGCCCGCGGTGCTCCAAATCGTGAAAATAGTTGTTTAAGAAATCGGGTCACGACTCGGGCATCATTGGTGGGGAGAGCTTGCGCTTCCGCCCACCGTGACACGTAGTCAACCGCTACCAGAATATATTTATTTCCAAAAGAAGTTGGTAGCGGGTCGACAAAGTCGATTCCCCATAAATCAAAAACTTCAATTTCTAAAAATAAATTTAAGGGCATTTCATCTCAGCGGGAAATATTACCTGAGCGTTGGCATTGTTCACAACGACTTACATGTGCGTGAGCGTCCTTGAAGATGCTCAGCCAATAGAAGTCTGCTTCAAGTACTTTCCGAGCCGTCCGATTAGCTTTATAATGCCCACCGGCGGGTCCCTCGTGACAATGTTTTAAAATTTCTGCGCCCTCTTCGTGAGAAACACACCTCCGCACTACTTGGTCCGCACAAACTCGGAAGAGAAATGGATCCTCCCAAAAATAATTTTTCAAATCTGAAAAGAATTTCTTCTTTTCTTGATAAGAAAAACCATTTGGGAGGAATCTTACAACAAGAAAGTTTGTAAAATCGGCGAACCAAGGAGTGGGGAGAGTGATTACCTTATGCATAGCGAGGAGGCGCTCTTCAGGAAATGTGTCATCGATGTCCTCCTCTTTGAGCTCCTCTGAATTGGGGTTCTCCAACCGAGAAAGATGATCCGCCGCTAGATTTTCCGCTCCTCTTTTATCCTGAATCTTCAAGTCGAATTCTTGGAGAAGCAATACCCACCTAATCAATCGAGGCTTTGCATCTGTTTTGGTTAGTAGATAATGCAAAGCCGAATGATCGGTAAAAACAATAACTTTGGATAAAGTAAGGTAAGAACGAAATTTATCAAAGGCAAAAATTACGGCAAGAAGTTCTTTTTCGGTGGTTGTATAATTTTCTTGTGCGGTGGTTAGTGTTTTGCTCGCATAATATATCGGATGAAAATTTTTATTGATGCGTTGTCCCAAGACCGCACCAACGGCAAAACTACTAGCATCGCACATAATTTCAAAAGGAAGTTCCCAATTGGGAGCTATCACGATTGGTGCGTTTATCAATTTTTCTTTAATAAGAGAAAAAGCGTGCAAACAATCTTCATCAAAAATAAAAGGCGCGTCTTTTTCTAATAAGTGGGTAAGGGGCTTAGTGATTTTAGAAAAATCTTTAATAAACCGGCGATAGAAACCGGCGTGCCCCAAAAAACTACGAACGGCCTTAACATTTGAGGGTGGAGGTAATTTTTCTATAATTTCAATTTTTGCTTTATCTACCTCTATACCCTTGCTAGAAATTTTATGGCCTAAGACCAAACCTCCCCGCACCATAAAATGGCACTTTTCCCAGTTCAAGACTAGGTTCATGTCCTCACATCTTTGGAGTACACGGGAAAGATTTGCTAAACATAAATCAAAAGAGTCTCCAAAGACGGAGAAATCGTCCATGAAGACCTCCATGATATCCTCCACTAGTTCATCAAAGATCACTAGCATACACCTTTAGAAGGTTGCCGGCGCATTGCATAAACCAAAAGGCATCCTTCGATAGGCGAAGGTGCCAAACGGACAAGTGAAGGTTGTTTTCTCTTGGTCTTCGGGCGCGATTGGGATTTGGAAATATCCCGAGAGACCGTCAAGAAAACAATAAAACGAGTGCCCGGATAACCGTTCAAGGATTTGGTCAATAAACGGTAAAGGAAAATGATCCTTTCGGGTTGCATCATTTAATTTACGGTAGTCGATGCAAACCCGCCATCTGGTAATGGTTCGGGTAGGAATTAATTCATTTTTATCATTAGGAACTACCGTTAAGCCTCCTTTCTTAGGCACCACTTGGACCGGACTCACCCAAGAGCTATCCGAAATCGGATAGATGATGCCCGCATCTAATAATTTAATCACCTCGGCCTTGACTACCTCCTTCATGTTAGGATTTAGCCGGCGTTGAGGTTGAATTGTTTTGTGAGCTTTTTCTTCCAATAAAATTTTATGGGTGCAAAAGGAGGGATTAATTCCTCTCAAATCCGTGATCTTCCACGCAATTGCGCAGCGATGACGTTTTAAAATATTTGATAATTTAAATTTTTTATAATCGGTCAAGTAGGCCGACACAATAACAGGAAGTTTAGAATCCTCCGCTAAAAATAAATATTCTAAATGATCAGGCAATTGTTTTAGTTCAAGTGAGGGAGGTTCATCATAAGATGTTTTCAAACGATCACTACTAATTTCCAAAATTTCAAAAGTAGGTGTGCGAGTGATCGAATCCTTATCACTATTTTCATAAGTAATTAAATCTAAATTTTCAAAATATGCGTTATGATCAATAGACGATAAAGAATGTTCAGAAAAAGGAATGAAGTCTTCTTCGGGAGAAGCCTCTAAATAGTAACATGAGTCGTCATTGGAGAGCGAATTTTTCATAGACGTGTCAATAGTAAAGGTAACTTCTTCATCTCCGATCTAAGGAGAAGTTTACCGTTACTAACGTCTATAACGGCGCACGAGGTGGCAAGAAATGGGCGACCGAGAATGAGTGGTACCTCGGTGTCCTCTTCGATGTCAGAGATGAAAAAATCTACCGGAAAGATAAATTTGTCAACTTTGACAAGAACATCCTCAATAATACCCATCGGATATCTTATAGACCGATCCGCCAATTGAATGCTCATTCTTGTGGGTTTAGGTTCTCCTAAACCCAATTTCTTAACTAAAGAATAAGGCATTAAATTTATTGAGACACCTAAATCGGCTAACGCACGTTTTACCAATAAATCGCCAAATGAACAAGGTATAGAGAAACTACCCGGATCAGGTAATTTCTTAGGCAATTTATTAAGTAAAACCGCCGAGCACTCCGTGTTCAATTGAACCGTGCAGATATCCTCAAGTTTCTTTTTATTTGATAAAAGATCCTTGAGGTACTTAGCATATTTCGGCGTTTGTGCTATCACTTCGCATAACGGTAAATTTATTTGGATTTGTTTAAACATATCTAAAAATTTATCGCGATGCTCATCTATCCGGTCTTTTTGCATTCTAGACGGATAGGGAAGAGGTGGTTGATAAGGTTTTGGTTTAATATAACTAGAAGGCTTAATCAGAGGAGAAGATGAAGAAATCGTTACCTCCGTATCAACCGGAATTGGAGAAGTTTCAAATGGAATTGTAGAAGTGGTTACCTCCTTCCCGCTCCGTAAAGTGATGGCTTTGGCTTGCTCCCTTGGGTTGGGCTCTGTATTGCCCGGTAGCGCTCCTTGTTGTCGATCGGAGAGCATCTTTGCAATTTGCCCAATTTGAGTCTCCAAACTACGAAGAGATCCGGTGAGATTCCGGATATTGGCATCATTTGTACTCGTGTATTTGGCGAACAACTCCTCAAGATTGGGAGCTTTTGGAGCTTGTGGTGGAAAATATCCTGGTAGGATTGTGTTTAGTGGGCGAGCCGCATTCCCCGGAATACTCCAAGAGAAGTTGGGGTGGTTCCTTATACCCGGGTGATAGGTATTACCATAATTAGTATTACCCGGATTAAAGGGTGGCCGATTCGGATTTCCCATATAATCCACATGCTCGGCCAACGTAGTGGGAGAGGGGGAAGAAGTAGGATCCCAAGTAGGTATAGAAGAGGGAGCAGACATCCCTTCTAATCTTTTGTTTAGCATCTCAACCTGGAGAGATAGATTGGAGACCGTATCAATTTCATACATCCCGGCCGGTTTAGGTGATTTAGACCGTGGTGTACTCCATTGATAGGTATTCAAAGCCATACCTTCTATAAGCTCTTGGGCGGCCGCCGGTGTTTTGTTATTAAGCGTTCCACCGGCGGCGGCATCGATATGTTGCCTAGTTTGAGAATTTAGGCCGTTATAGAAGGTTTGGATTTGTAACCAATCCGGAATTGCATGATGAGGACATCGACGAAGCATTTCCTTGAAACGCTCCCAAGTATCATATAACGTTTCCGAATCAAGTTGGGAGAAATAAGTAATATCATTGCGCAATTTAGCCGTTTTAGCCGGCGGAAAGTATTTCGTAAGAAATCTTTCCGTCATTTCAGCCCATGTTGTGATTGATCCTCTTGGTAGAGAACTCAACCATTGCTTGGCTTTAGTGCGCAATGTAAATGGAAATAACCTTAGCCGGATGGCATCATCGGATACACCATTAATTTTAAAAGTATCGCATATTTCTAAGAAATTAGAAATATGCGCGTTTGGATCTTCATCTTGAAGCCCATCAAATTGTACATATTGTTGTACCATTTGGATGATGCTTGGCTCCAACTCAAAATTATTGGGGGCAATAGCGGGGTGAACAATACTAGATTGAGCCTCGTCCAAGTTTGGACGGGCATAATAGGACATAGTTCGTTGTTCGACCGTATTTGGCTCACCCATATTGGAAGAAGAAGAAGAAAGAGATCTAGGAGAATGAGAAGAAGAACTAAATGAAGAAGGAGAAGGAGAAGACGGTGACAGAGAGAGAATTAAAGAAGGATTAGGAGTGTCTCCTAAGGATTCCGTATCTTGAAAATTCGGAACTCGAAATTGTAAGCGGTGCCGAAGGGTTCGCTCGATTTCCGGATCCAAATCAAAAAGAGGTGACGGATTCCCTCGGGTCATAAACAAGAACAAAACAAAAGATAAAAGTTTTAAGGTTTAAAATTTTATAAAATAGAATTTCCCGGACTTCCCAAGGGCTACCCAGTGACGGGTTCGCAAGGTACTAGGCGGTATTGCGGGATGAAAACCCGACACGGCCCTTTCGCAAGAAATTTTAAATATAAAAATTTAAAGATAAAACTTTTGAAAGAAAAAGTTTGTTTTTTTTTTTTGAAATAAAAGAAAAAGAAAATGATAAAACTAATAAATCCTTGCTTTCAAAATATCAACAAAGAAAAGTCCCCGGCAACGGCGCCAAAAACTTGATGGTGATTTTCTAGAAGTTAAATTACAACTAAACTAGAATCCCGAATAGGCAAGCGTACCTATCGAAATGCAGTATAGGAAGTGTCGTATTGCAATTCGGGGCCTGTTGAGTACTTGTACTCACAAGGAAGAGCTATTATTTTATCAAACGGAAAAGTTGGTTTGATTATACTAGATAATAAAACTAAAGCTGAAGCTAAAGAGAAATTCAAATATGAGGAAGCTAGCACTTGATCTAGAATCCCCTTGGACTAAAATAAATCTTCTTGGAAAATAATGAAATGCGAGTTCTTAATTATACTCACTCGACCGTGGAGGTTCCTAAAATATAGAAGCGTCTCTCTCGAGCTCATGCTTCTAACTAACCTTAGGTTGATCGATTAAGACCTCTCGGCCAGTCGAAACCCCTAAGCTTGCTTTATGCGGTGAACCCCACTATTGGATTTGACTCCAATCCGGAAGATTTACGTCGTCCTCTCTCGAGGAGTGCATTCAACTCCTTTTATCTTTGAGTGATCTCCTCGTATCCGCAACCTCTCGGTCATTTAGGATACGGATCTTAGATCGAAGATCATATCCGTGTAATATAAATTCGATGAAATAAAAATCAAAGATAAATCGTAGCGAGAACAATTAAGAACAAGACACTTAATAAGAAGGAGAAAGATCTATTTTATTCTAAGGTTCATCATGATCAATTGCTAAAAGAAGATTAGCTACTCATCATGATTGGGGAAATACAAAATAAAGTAGGAAAAGACATGATTGAAATGGAAATAACTAAAATTAAAGTTACAACAAAGGTAAATCTAACTTAGAAATGAGAAAATACAGCAAAAGAAACAGAAAATTACAAGACTCCAACTCCCAAAATTCGACTCCTCAGCATCTGAAGCTGTCTGGAATTTATAGAAAAAATTTCTGTTTGGTCACGCCCTAGGTCACGCACGTGACCTAGGGCGTGTCAGGCTCGGAACCGTCGTCTTAAAACCCCGGGAACGTTGGAGGAGAAACCGCCAAAATTGGTTAACTGACGGGTCACGCCCCTAGGTCACGCCCGTGACCTAGGGCGTGTCACGGCTGTTTCTGGAAACGACGAGAAGCTGAAAATGGCGGGAAGCTGAAAATGGCGGGAGTAAAAGTGGTCTTCAAGAAGGTGTCACGCCCCCTAGTCACGCCCGGGACTAGGGGCATGTCAAGCAGGAACGGTCTCTGGCGGCAACGGCTGGAACGGAGGAATAATTGGCTGGAAACGCCCGGGACACGCCCTGGGTCACGCCCGTGACCCAGGCGTGTCATTTTAATCTGACGTGGCAGCGGTCAACGGTCTCTTCCTTGCTGTCACGCCCCGTGTAAATGGTACACGGGCGTGTCATTTTTTGACACGGGCGTGACCTAGTCGGTCGACGAACGTTGGCCGCGGGTCAGCGAGATTCAGCAGCAGTCTCAGTTATCACGTGTCACGCCCCTGTGTCACGCCCAGGTAGGGCGTGTCACAGGGCGTGTCTAGGCAGAAAACGGGAAAATTCTTCTTTTTGCTCCAAATAACCTGTAGATCAGCCCTGCAAGATTAAAAATGATTTTATTAGAACAAATAGATATAAATTATAGAAACAAGTTAAAATAAACTTAATATTATAAAATTAATTTAAAATATCTAACTATTAATATAGAAAAATAAATAAAAAGATAGAAATAAATAGAGTTATCAATGCCTACCCATGATCCGCACTCAACTCTCCTTATTACTCTTGGGCGATCCTAATGACTTAAATTGTTATCGGGGAGGGCGACGGTCTTCCGCCGACCTCCACTCCATTTGTTACCCAATGACTTGCATTTTACTCTCATCACTAAGACCACACTATCCACCAAGGTTATACTTCCAATCGTAATCTCTAGCTCAATTGTTGTCTATCCTCTGGTGGGCCTTATGGTATAACCTTTTTTACTATGCGCAGCCCATGACCTAATACCACCCCGAAGTTGAACTCCCAATTCCTAGGGCCACCAACCCCTAATTATTTATCCTAGGGTGGTATGGACCTATATGATGACCATGATGATTTTCATAACTTCCTAGGTCATTAAGGCTTCTAGTTAAATCATTTAAATAAATTCCCTAGGTCACTTTACAAATGAAGTAGTACAATTTATAATCCACTGACCTAAGGAATTTTTCTTGGGTTGTATATTGATAAAATATTGCTTTCTACAGAGTTTCATAATTTTTCTTTGATTATTTATATTTATTCCTTAATTAATACAAAATCCACATAATTACCATTTTCCAAATGAAGTATATGGAATACATAAGCCAAAATTATAGGAAATTTACAGAGCATATATATCATTAATTTAAGACTAATGGCATTGTTTCATTAACCTCTATAGTGTAATGGCCTATCAAATTCCATTATTATGTATTTACCAAAATGCCATTATGCTAATTTTAAAATTATCAGTACATCCAAATTTTTTGATATAAATACACAAGGCTAATCATACAAATATGCAATGCTAGAAATAATTCCAAAATTTTCTGATATGTATTTCCATCAATTAATGAATAATTGCAATAAGGGTAAAATAGTAATTTCAATGCATTTTACTCCAAAAGTTCTCAAACAGAAAGATAAATTTTTCCTAAGTCAAATATAACCTCTTTTTTGACTTGACAGACTTAGGGGATTTTCCTTGATCAAAACCTATTTTTCCAAATTATTTTCCAAAGAGGCCTATATTTTTAAAATTCGAAATAATGGGATTTTTTATCTCAAAAATCTCATAATTAATTTTAGGGGTGAAATTTACACTAATGAACCTCTATAATCAATTCCATGATTTTTGGATGCCTTAATTAAGCTGAATGTACAAAATATCATTTATTGCTATTTGCACCCCAAGGCCATATTTAGCCAACACATGCAAGTGGATTAACCCAACATGAAGTGATCCAAATGTGCTGAAATTTTTATCATGCACTAATGATGTCCCCAAGGATCTGCCACAAAAGTTTGGGGCCATTTGGATGTTTATAACTCCAAATATTTCATTTATTTAATTTTTGATATTATGACAAATACTATAAAAACATTTGTCCCAAAAATTCCCAATTTTTGTCAGGGACTAGATATGACCTAGTCAAGCACATGCCCAAAATTTTGGGACATGTGGACTTCTGGTTTGGCATGGGCTTAGGTTTTAGTTTCTTCCCTAGCCTAGGACCAGTCCTAGGAAAACAGGCCTACAGCCCATTCTACTGTACCAAAAGTGATGATTAAGGTGTCAAAATAAATTTAACAGCATAGGCTATAATTTTCATTCATGTGTCAAGTTAGGGCGATGCCTCTAAGTACCCTAAATATCACATGCAAGGTATCTGTATAAGTGTGACATATTATTCAATATTCATAAGATTAACACTATATCATATAATAATTAAAGAAACACGAATCTTAAAGCAGCCGTGGACGGTATCCAGTCATTGTCCCCGATGGATGAACGGCCCCGATTTAATTTTCCTGGGCCATCTTTGCTGGCGGTTTCCGGCCAGCTGAGCCACCACCACCGCCGACGGATGTCGCCACCACCTTCACTGAGGTGGGGGCTTGCGTTTCCCGGCAGTGAGGCCGCCGGAGTTGGCTCCTCCGGCGAACCCGAGCAAGAAGTAAAACTCGGAATTTTCACACTTTGCTCTCATGGCATCGGGCTCAATTGAGCCTGATATCTCCCCTAATCGATCTAGACGGCTAGTACAGAGAGAGGGGCGGCGAAACGAACCGGAATTGGGGCTTGACGGCGAGTTCGGCGGTGGTTTTCCATGATGGTGGTGCTTCGGAGATCTCCTTCCCGATTCTTGGATTCTCCACCAAATTCCTTGCTCCAGCTATCAAACTCCAGTCGTTTCCTCCTTCTGAAGCTACTGGTGGGATTATTTTAAGCTGGGGTGGACTGTACAGGGAGTTAACTCCATGGTGAGCTCAGGCTCACCTTGGATGCTTCACCATTGCTGCCATGTGGCCATCCCAGCCTCCTAAATTTTCTGTAATTCCTCTGGGAAGTCAGCCAGCAGGCTTTGGGCAGAAGGAGCCAAGGCCAAGTGGCCTCACTTCTCCTCTCTTCTCCTTCTCTCTCCTCTTTTGGGTAAAAACTCCAAAATGCCCCCTTGCATGCACTCTCTCTCCACAACCAGAGGAGTAGGGGCTGTCATTGGTGCCTTGGGATGCTAATGGGCCTCATTTGGTGGGCTTGGCCCAAGGGAAAAGGCTTGGCCATTATTTTCCTTCTTTAGGTCAAAATGTTGACTTGGTTGACTTTTTGGTTTGACTTGGTCAACATGATGAGTGAGCTGACCCCACTTGTTGGTCATGTGCCTAATGGCACCACCCAACTTGGGTTGGGTCAAGGGGGTGCCCTACTTAGGCTAATTGGGCCTATGAGTATGGGTTTGACCACTTTAGGCCCAAGGTTGACTTTGGTCAACTAGGGTCAAAGTGTTGACCTAGTGGCATGCCCTAGGGTCCACTTAGATTGTTTTTAGGGTTAGGGCAATGGGGTGGGGTCATCGTGTGGCTAGGGTCCTATTTAGGCTAGTTTGACCTAGTTTGACTTTGGTCCTACAGTGGGCCCCACATGGCTACAACCCACTACCTAAGGTCAAACCTAGCTAATTTCCCTAACACCCACCCTATGCCTAACCCAATCTAAGTTAAGGGGCCTAGAAGTAACATGGGATGTTACAGGTCATACCTTCTATTATATATTATTTAACGGGTCGGGTCGTTACAATAGGATTTGTAATTTCCCGATTCATGTTATACCCCTCGCACGTGTTTTGAGTCAGGAAAGTTGACTCAAGCTCGGGGTGTACTGGTAATAGGCGTTGAGTGATACTCGACTAATAGGGCGAATTTCACTTAGAATAATCTAGTATTCAAAAAAAGTCGAGTGCGCTGAGTGATCTCGACACCACTCGATGAAGCGTTGAGTGCGTCGACTGGTGGGCAGGCATCGAGTGCGTTGAGTGATACTCGATGCATAAAAAGAAATGGACTTTGAATTATTCTGGTTTCAGTAGGCGTCGAGTGCGTTGAGTGGTCTTAACACCATTCGACGAGGAGTTGAGTGATACAAAATGCATAAGAAGAAATGGACTTAGAATTATTCCAGTTTCAGGAAGCGTTGAGTGTGTTAAGTGGTCTCAACGCGACTCAATGAAGTATTGAGTGATACCCGACGATCCCATTGCTTTGACTTAGAAAATACTGGACTCAACGAGGCGTTGAGTGATCACGACTCTTTTAACGCAGCGTTGAGTAATACTTGATGATCTCAACGCTTTGACTTAGAAATTACGGGACTCAACGAGGTGTTGAGTGATCATGAAGCTTTCAACGCAGTGTTGAATTATACTCGATGATCCCGACGCTTTGACTTAGGAAATTACGGGGCTCAACGAGGCGTTGAGTGATCATGATGAATTTCGACGATTCATCGAGTTTGTGTAGATGTGCACGACGATTTTGACTTGGAGGATTTTTCAGCCCAAGCGGAATTTACTATCTTGTATATACGGGCTGAACCGTGTTCGGGAAATCCAAATGACTCTTATGGACCGATCTCTTCAACAAGACTTGTTTTAAGTAATAATGGGCGGTCCAATATTAGGGTGACACATCCCAAAGTAATCTAACCCTAATTCTTCTTATAAAAGGAAACATACCGGGAAACCCTAGCTGTCACTTCATTCTTCTTATCGAGCAGTTACTTACCGAACCCAACGGAGACGAAGAAGGTCGTCGGTGTCGTATTTTCTGGAGTTCAAATTCCCCTTCGTAAAGAATGATGTTGCCGAGAAGGATAACAAGATCCATGGCCGGAAATGAGGTGAGCTTCCTACCCTCTCCCTTAGTGTTATATCTTTAGTTATAATGTAGGAGAGATGTCGACTCAAAGGAGCTGGACTTGTGCGAGATAAAGATCTCCTAGGAAGAGACCATGCTAGGACCTCGTCCTAGAAATTAGTTGTCTACAACCTCTCCTTTCTTTTTTTTGAAGGTTATGGACTGGTTTCGTGAAGAGGAATGGTCTATTGAGGATGAATAAGAGAGGAGGAAGTGCTGCATGTGGTTTTGAGCAAACGCTAAAGGAAGAAGACGAACCGATGTCGTTCAGTTTGCATTAAGATGCGTGCAAAAATCTGTTTTTTGTGCGCAGCAAACTTCGAGGCTATTTTCGAGTATGATACGTGCGGATCTAGTTTTTGAGCTAAACATGAAAGTTGTAGTCCTCAGAAAGAAATTTCCAACTAATGGTTATATGTTTTCATAGGAGCTTTTAGCTCTTGGAATGTCCAGTCGAAGCTACTGCATGGTAACAACTTTTGTGCAAGATGCTTTCGTGTTAGTGTATAACCGGTTTTGGACTAGGTAAAAGAAACGTAATAGGATGATGTTGAGGTTTGGATAAGTGTGGTTATATATAGTCGATATAAACAAATGGTTTGTAGGAATTTAATAAACAAATGATTTGGGGAAATTAATGACAAATGATTTGATAAGATTTGGTTGTATAAATGACTACTTGTGAAATCCGATAAGGATGCGCGCAATTGTAACCCGATGAATGATATAAGTTTTAAAAGAGGTGTAGTGCCCAATGATTGAATATGTAAGCTATACTTCGTGCTTGATGAATACGAGAAGAGTTAATATATTGTTGAGATAAATGTATGAATGCATAGTTGTTGTGAATGATTGATTATAAGGAGGGAATCAGATGAGGTAAATCTCATGGCCATGAAATGTGTTGAATCGTGATATCAAGTATTGTATGGGATAATTTGTATAGTCCACTGCTTAGAGTGTGTCTCCCTATGGGTAGTAGTGTGGGATTGGTATGTTGTTCAAGGTGGCTTTCCACCGTGTTGATGTTGAACTCTTAAGTGCTTGAGAGCACGGAAATGTGAAAGGGTGTAAGTGCATGAGTATTTGACCGCACAGGATTGGAAATGATGAAAAGGGACTCGGTTGGAGCCCTTGGATGATTGATGGCAAGGCCATGTGAATTTGCATGCGGTGTGAGTTGACACACTGTGTCATAATCCTAGATTAATGATAGTGTGGCAGGTCTACGGGCTCGCCAATCGTCACACCGGCGGGAGTTGACAGATAGACTTTGGACAGTTGGGCTTGGTCCTTGGTGCTCATTCCTAAGGCTCCTTCCATGCTAAGTGGATGGTTGGGCTTGATCCTGTGGTGTTACGCTCCTATAGGCTCCTTCTGTGCCACACGATAGGCCAGTTTGGGTTGTGTTTTTGGTGCACATGCATCTACCCAAGACCCCTCTGAGCCGTAGTATGAATGGAGCTCTGATGTTGTGTTCTTAGCGTTAAGGCGTATGGAGGACTAGGCCAGGTAGTGTGAAGACAGCCAAGTAGTGGAAACCCCATTTCACTGTGACCGTCTGGCCACGACGGATGGCGCTGGAGAGGTTAGCTACCTTCTCGAAAAGTGGGAACTATAATTCTGTATCAACATAGCAGTGTACGTGTGTGTGAGCATGGGTGAGTCATCATATTGCATTCATAACATTACATTGCACCGCATAAGATCCTTATCATATAAGTTTGTATGGGGCCCTCTTATATGATGAGTACTTTACTGTTAAGCCGATCCTTAACTAATAAATCTATATGAGCATTTTTATAAGTTAAGTTACTTTCCTATTGTATAATTATTTGTGATGGATTGTTAAGATTTGAGTAGAACTGCTAGAATTTGAATGTTGTTAATAATTTTATACCTTCCTACTATTACTAGTCATGATATATAAATTCTCCACCTGCTTGTACTACTGCTTACATATATATATATATATTATACCCTTGTTTCTTTTCTCCATCCGGTGCCTAAGAGTCGCTGGGGGAGCGGATGTGATAGCCAATTAGTCATTATGACTAACGGTTGTTACATCTTCCTTTTTAGGAGGAAACCCCGCAGATAGAGCAGCAATAGGTTGTGCAGGAGGGCATCTAGGCCAGGGTGACAGGACCTGATATGACATTACAATCGCTTCCATCAGTTACGGATGTGAGTTTTTGAGTGACTCATATTGTAGCCCTTGTGGTAATTTTTGTGTACTCAGATATTTAGAAGCCTTCGTTGCTTCTTATTGTTATTGTTGTACTTGTTGGACTTATATACTTGTGTAGATTTTGGCTTCTGTACTTCTCTTTATATTGGGTTGGCATGAATGATATTGGTTTTAGCCGGCAGGATAGGCGTCTTGTAGTATCGGTCAACCCGTGTGTTGGCGTTACCGCAAGGTGGATGTTATGGGCATAAGACTCCCCTCGACCGTGTCTTGTGTTCTAGGAGGGGGGTCTTACACATATCACATATGAGCAAGGCCAACACAAACCTTTCCAACTTCTCCAATGCTCTTATGTGTGATCCCATAGGCTCATATTGAGTTGGCAGTGAGACTACATATTTGGCTGCTTCCAGATCACCATGGTAACACCAACACTAATGTAGAATCAAATTTTGATGTGTCTAGTTCTCCCTCTTGCTCGTTAGTTAAAATATTTACACCTCGTATTGATTGTAATATATTTAGAGAAAAAGTCAAGGTATTTGAAAATGAGTTTTCTTCTATAAAAGAACAAAATTAAAAATTATGTTTAGAATTTTTTTTTGAAAAGTGATTGTGTTATGTGCAAAAATTATAAAATTAAAATTAAGGAAATCGATGAAACATTTGAAGAATTGAGAAATAATTATAAAACTCATATTGATTCTATAGTCATCACTCTTAAAAGTAGCACAATCACCTGTGCAAAAGCTAGAGAAAATCTCAAGATGAAGAATAAAGAATTAGAAACTAACATCAACTTCCTAAAAGATATTATAAGTAGAAATTCACAAAACATTAATCTACAATATCAAGTTAAATCCAAAAGCAACTTGAATATAAATTTTTGATATTTTGACAAAGAAAAACAAAGGAGTTAGAAAACATCAAATATTTGCAAATCAAATTCCAAATAATTATCAACATGATTTACAAAATCAATCCACTCCCAACATAAAATTGAACAAACACAAATTTCCAAAAAATCACTATCCTAAGAGTCTTTATGTTATGCAACATAATTTTGACTTGAAAAACAATATCAATATTTTAAAATTCTCGACGCATTGCTTTTCAAACAAATATCATCACATGAAAACTCAAGATAAAAATAATTGCAATGAAAATTTGAAACATAAAAATGAAATTAAACCAAAGTGTGAATGGAGACCCGTAATTAAAAATGATACATTAACTCCTCTTGAAAGGGTCCATTACTTTCTCCCCATAATCCAACACGCTACATTTGGGTACCCAAAAGAGTCGTCGCACTCGGTCCCCTTTGGATACCTAAATCACTTATTCATTAATATCCAATCAAATGTGTGAAGTAGAATCAAATCAAAATGAAATATACAAAACTCTACTTCACGATATACTTAATATCTATTTTGCTTTTGTTATTTTTTTTGTTTATTTTTTATTTTTACTTTAAGTCAAAAAGTATTATGATCATTTTATATATTTTGCAATATGACTTACACACATTAAGTATATATTCTTTAATAAATCAAATTGAATGAAATTGAATAACAAATCATATTATTTTTAAGTGACATAACTATCTTATTGTCTAGCTTCTATACTTTTTAAATCTATTACCTAGAATTGTCTTATATTTTCATTAAAAATTGAATACTAAATTTTTTATGTGATACTATCAAGTTTAATGAAATTATTCTAAAAATGGATTTAAATGGGCTATTAAGAGGTCTTAAGCAAAAATATTAAATGCACAAATTTCAGATTATTTTTCTAAAATCTTTGCTACATATAATAGTCTAGAAAATCTAAAATCATAATCAAGAAAAATCGGAATTGAAAAATCACGAAAAACATATTTTTTGCATAAAATTTCAACTCCCTATTTAATACCATCGTACGATAACTCTATCGCCAGTGGTAGATGTATTTCTTGAAAACTTTGATTTTCTATAAGTGATAATTTCTGAAAAAAAAAATTTTACTATATTAAGTATCATTATCTTCTACTATCAAATATTTAATATATGTTTTGGGTAATTTATGTAATTAAAATTAAAAAGAAAATTTACAAAACAATTTAAATGTCACCAAAACATACACATATTAAAAAATTTTGATCTTCACATACACCACACTAATCTACTGATTTCCTATTCTTAAATATATTCTAATAATATCATAACTTATGATCTATCGAGAATTAATCCTAAATTAATTATTTTTATTACACTTAGGAATTATGAACCATATGATTGGATATTAGTATTATATTTGGTGTATTGATATAATTTCCTATTGTTTGGGTGCATCTCACTTATATCTTGAACTTAGAATCAATCATAGAAAAAAATCAAAATGTTTAATGATTTAATTCTAAGTCTATGAAAAAAATTTAACTCTATGTTGAATACATGCAAACCAAATTATATATATTGAACATTATCGTATTGTGGTATCTATATGTTTATGCTGAATCAAAAGATTACATATTTCAATTATAGCTATATTTTTAAAAGATCTAAAAGTATTAAAAAATTAATGATCGATTCAATTAACATAAATATTATTTATTTCAAAATCATTGTGTGAATGTATTATATTTTTATATTTGCATGTATCACATTTCTTTGTAGATCATAAAAAAAAAGCGTAATTACTTAATTTTAGGTTTATTATGATTGAAACTCTATTTTTGAATACATGCAACATTATCACTTATTAATATTAAAACATGACATTGAAATCATCATTCTAGCATTAACATCTAATTAATATAATTATCAATGTTAGTTATCTTGTATTGACATGATGACTATGTGACATTTAAATCTACTATAATTCTAAACATCAAATAAACACATAGTTTATGAATTTTTCCTTAAACTTAAACGCTTAGTATATTAATGATTATTTACGCCTACTTTGTATCTCACATTAGCGAGGGCGTAGGATTGTGTGCATTAGAGACCTAACCTCTAAGTCATGTCTTGTCCTTAACCGGGGAGGGTTCCAGTGGGGCCTTGCGAGGCATTGGGGGGAAAGAGTTCTAGGTTGAGCACTGTCTACTGTGTGCATATGGGATTAACACCCCAACCTACGGCATGCGCGCAGATCTGCATGCCCATATTTCACTTAGTATAGGGAAAGGGTGTAGACATATAGCTTGGATATTTTTAATATAGGACATACTACATCATTATCAACGCATGACCATTATTATAAAATCTATCATTATTTATGTCATGCATATTATATCTTTTGTTAGAACATGAATATCTTGTGTTTTTCATACTATATTTATTTGAGCATTCATAATTTTGAAAACATAAGTAATTTGAAAAATAACCTATTTTAACACCTTAGGCAAAAATATTAAATCCACAACTTTTTTTATTTTTCAGAACTCTTTACGGTTATTGGTGTCCCCTAATCTTAGAAAAATGAATAAAAAATCATAATGAAAAATTATCAAAAACAATATTTTCTAAGCAAAATTACAAGTTTTTGTTGTTAGCGACACGCGATAGTACTAGCGCTTGCAGTAGCATTAAAATTGATTGTTCATTTCATTTTTTTTTGTTTTTTTATCTGACATAGAAGATCATACTACTGACAAGTTTTTTAAAGACTTTTATGTTTTCCAAAAAAACTATTTATTTTTAAAATATTTGAAAATCAAATATAAAATTATAAAACAATATCAAAGAATAAAAGATATATGTTTTTCTTTTTATTTCTTTGTGTGTTTGATGTTTTTGAATTTCTTTTATAAAACTCAAAAATAATAATAACTACTTGTTATACATTGTCATTGTCAAGGATGATGAATAATATCAATTAAAGATTAAATACAATGTTTAATTTATTTTTTAAGTTTCTTAAAATATTGTTTTGATTATATCATGTCTTGAATATTATCTTGTTATGTACAATGAAATTGATCGTAGAAAATATGTGTAGAATTATTTAGCATGCCTCTAAGTATGAGTAATATTTTATGTTTGTAACGATTTTACACACTCACTTATTTTGATAACGTACATGTGTTTTGATCATATGTTTGCATGATTGTGCAGTGTAACAACATAATAATTAAATTGCATAAATAGGTTTCATGTACTATATTGAATTATTTATTTCATTTCTTTATTTTTCATGAACTTATTCATTAGAGAAAAGTGATTTAAAAAAATTAAATAATATTGTTTGCAAAATAAGTGAATTTGGAATACTTGGTCACAAGACTAAAAAACATATAGTAAATGACAAGGTAAACTCCATCAAACACTATTTTTCCTGATAAGTCTTAATGAGCATTGTGAGGTTGAGCACCTTGGAAAGGATTGTAAAGTGTCCTGTAGCAAACAAAAGTATTCACCACTTCTCTTAGTACACTGGATTACAAAAATAAAAACAATGTTAAAAAGAATAAAATTGATCACCCAAGCACTACTTCGCTCCCTGATAAGTCTTAATGAGCATTGTGTGTACGAATCAACTTAGTAGTTGTACTTTTTATGTATGTGCATTGAAATATTGTGAAAGTAATTTTATTTGTGTATTTTAATATTGTATTATTTCATTATATATGTCATTTATTTTGATTAATACATTTGTCTACTTTATCAAATCACTTTTGTACGCATCATTTTCTTATATAAAACTTCTACTCATGAGAATTAGATCCTAATAGATATCTACATTATTCTCTACAAACTTTAGTAAATGCACTAGATTATAAAGCATGACCGCTTCAATGTTTTCTTTACTTGAAATGCAAATGTTATTATATTATATCTTTGTATCTTTTCTTGATATTTTCAAATCATGCTTGCAATTATATCTCGATGGAATAGCATCTCTTGGAACTTTAACTCAAATATTTACTTTTCAAATTTAAAACTCAAATATCTTTTACTTATTTTTACTTTATAAAATGATATTTATTTTAAGAGTGTTTATTATATTTGGTTCTTTCAATGTGTTTACTACTTGTACTCTATCATGACATTTTTTTCAACAAGTGGTATCTTGAAATAAAAATGATTACTTTATCATTTCATCTATTTTGCTTACTACTTTATGCTACATCATACTTATTTTCAATAAGTGGTATTTAACAAGCTTTTTATAGCATCCTATTTTTCTTTTAACTTAAAAAAAATTAATTTTTATTGCATACACTCACATCTACCCACTTTTGATATTACCAAAAAGGGAGAATAACTTGCATGAATTTCAAATTTTAGATGGCGTACATTGAAAATTTCATGGGAAACATCTATGCAGGTGGAATAATCATATAAGAGGTGCATATATTATCATATTGCTTGATCATGACTATTCTTCCAATAATTCATCCCTAATCAATCTTAAAAGGTATATATTCATCCCTATCCACTTTTGATAATAACAAAAGGGAGAGAATAAACTGAGAAATCTAGTGGAATAGATATTTAGGGGGAGCAAAATATATAGGGAACACTTATGTAGGGGGGAGACTTCATATAGGAAGATTATGCATTTGTGCTTTAAAACTACCATGCTATAAACATGTTATTCATGTGTATCTTTAACTGCACTTATGTAACACCCCAGAAATCTCAACAGGTCAAATTGAGGTTCAGGCTGGCTGACACGGCCTGGGACACGGGCGTGTCCCAGGGCGTGTTCTTCATTGTCGGCGATCGTTGAGTATCGACACATCGACACGGCGTGGGACACGGGCGTGTCCCAGGGCGTGTCATGCCCAAATATTAGCCAGATTGTCCCGAGAAGGACACGGCGCGGAGGCCCAGCTATGTCGATCGTGACATGGGCGTGTCAAATTGTCGCACGGGCGTGTCCAGTGCCCGTGTTGTCTCGGGGAAAATGCTGATTTCTGTCTCGATGGGGAAACACGCCCCTCGACACGGGCGTGTCAAGTGTCGACACGGGCATGTCCCAGGCGTGTCGACACCCGTGTTCTGATTTATTTTAAAGTCGGTTGTGCACCGCTTCAGGAACACGGTCTATGGCACGGGCGTGTCACAACCCGTATTCGGCCCAGGAAATCAAATTCATGGCTGATCAGAGCCGTTCATTTTCTTTGACCAAGATCCAACGGTCTGGGCTCTTCCCTGGGTTGATAAGTCTGGGATTGAAGAGGAGAAAGCTCATTTGAGTTTCATCTTTCTCTTTCTAAAGTTAAGAGAGAGGGGAGAGCAAAGCAAGGAAGAAGAAGAGGAATCTGGCCGCCGGTGGTGCTGCGGTGGTCCAAATCGCGAGCCGAGTTCGGATTTACGAAGGCAAGGCTGCTACGAAGGCTTTCATCCATCTCAATTCTCTCCATGGCTCTAAGGCGAATTACAAGGGTAACGATTTCCGTCTTGGACATGTGAAGTCCTACTTTCCTGCATTTGCATAGGGAAAACCCGTCCCCGCGAGTGTGTGGTAGGTTGTGGTGTCCCTTGGGGTAGATATGTGAAGTCCCCCTTGTTAGAGTCCTAAATTGGAGTACGGATCTAGGCATGCTGTGTGAAGCCCATCTGGACGTGTTGATCTGGATTGGTGATGCTTTATTTGCATTTCGGAGGAGCCTCCGAGTATTTGATTGTTTATGTGCAATCTGTGGTGGATACCTGTCGCTTGGTGTAGCATGAAGTATTGGAGGAAGTCCAGGAAATTGTGCGAGTTGAGTTCAACTCTTGTGGTGGACGGGAAAGGTGAAGCTCTACCCGCATCAGGCCAGCCTTGCGTCTGACGATGTGAGCAACGGGATAGGCGAATCTATACCCGCGTTATGGTTGTCTAACCTTGGGTGCTTAAGGCCCTGTTAGGATCACATAGTGAGAGTCGACGGCTTGCGTGTCGATCATGACTAGAATACTCATTGGTGGGATCTGGTGTTTCCGGTACACCCGAATATGCCCTGAGTGCACTGAACGTCGGGCCGTCGTGCCGACGTTTGTGATATGTATTGACTGTGTGGTCGTGCACGTCTTGCGTGGTTCGCTATATATATATCATATTGGAAAATGCTATGCAGGGATGGAATTCCGCTGCCCCGTGCCAGGGGCAGGGTCGTTATAATTGGTCAGCTGAATGCTGATCGTTGCCCTATTTTCCACCGCTTTGTGGATTGGTTCTTGCAGGTGCTAGAGGTGCTGGTCCGAGCAGGACTTAGCGGGCCGAAGCCCAAGCTGCGTTGCTGCCCTCGAAGGCTTTGTTTGTTTTGTTTCTTCTTGTTCATGTGTGGCCGGCCTGCGTGCCGATGTCTGTAAACCACACCTTGTTAAGAGAAATTTGTAAGGCCTTAAGGCCAGATACTTTGGTTGTGTACATTCCTATGTTTTAGTGGACAGTTCTCGTTTTGCTTGAGTTCAAGTTTTTCAACCGTGAAGCTTCCGCTAGAATGCTCTGTGTTAGGATGCGTTGGTTTTGATATTATTTCGTAGCGTCTCCGCCTGTTTGTGGAATATGGTGTGGGGCTCCGGCCGGACCCTCTATTATATTCCTCTTGAATGGTATAGGTGTTACAATTTGGTATCAGAGGGAGGTTTCTATCCTCCAACCTGTGGGTTATGGGCCCACAACGCTTCCGCTGCGTGGACGCAATTTGGTACCAGCTTGTTGGTTGATCTCTTCCGAATTCACGGATGAATTCTTTTGCGAGGTGGCGCGCATGTGTCAGTGCCGTCGTTATCACACTTAACTTGAACTCAAGAATGTCCACTTTGGAATACAAATACACTTGTTTGTTGAACTTGTGTATTCTTTTTGTATGTTTGCCGTTTTACTTGGTCGCTAAATTGTGTGTTTTACACATATAGGTGACTAGAAGTGTTGCGGGTCAATCCGAACCTCAACATTCTGTAGAAAGTGCGGCACTAGCTGAGGTGCCCACCCCTCTTCCATCCGCTGAAACAGTACGTTTCATCACGGAAATGATACTTGCTGTGATGAATGCTAAGCAGGCTGGGCAAGCACGTCCTGCAGTAGTGCCAACGCATACTGGGGTACGGCAAGAACCGGTAGAAGCTGTAGTTGATTCGCGGGCAGCAGATCAACAATTGAAGCAATTCTTGAGCTTCAATCCTCCACAATTTACTGGGGCAGGGTCACCGGCCCAAGCAGAGGATTGGCTTGCAAGGATCAAGAGGATCATCAGAGCGATCAAGGTTGAGGAGGGACAGAAAGTAATATTGGCCACTTTCCTACTAGAAGGAGAGGCTCGTTTATGGTGGGATGAGATTGAACTGCATCACTTGGTCGGTAGACAACTTGCGAGAGTCTCGATGGATGAATTTTCTCAGTTATTCTTGGCATAACATCTACCAATGCAGCAAAGGATATCGATGGAAATGGAATTTCAATGGTTAACTCAAGGAGATCGTAGTGTGGATGATTACCTACATGAGATCACACGTTTGGGACGATATGCGGGTACAATCTTCGCCGAAGAAGAGCGTAAGACTAGTAGGTTTTATGCGGGACTGCGAGATGAGCTGCGGTATTTGCTCTCGAGTTCTGTGAGTCAGGGATTTCAAGCCTTAGTTTGTACGGCTCGGTCTTTGGAGACGGACATGAAAAGAGGGAAGGCAAAAGGGACCTTGGCTGTGACAAAGCCAGAGTTCAAGCCGCCGCGTCCGGAGAAGTTTGGGTACCGTAAGAGATGGGGAAAGAAGTCCAAGTCTACTGGACAAGCTCCTTCTGCGACTGTGACAGAGACATTTGGGTATGGATCTCATGCTTGTTTTACGTGCGGGAAGTTGGGACACTTCGCACGTGATTGCCGAGTTGGTCCTCCAAAGGGTGACAAGAAGACGGGAGCGTCTTATGCGGAGAAAGGGAAGACTGTGGTGGAGTCTTCTGCCTCGCACGCGCAGCCCAGGGTCTTCAACCTTGAACAACATGAGGATATTAAGCAGGCGGATGTCGTCACAGGTGCGCGCAGTTTTTAATGTTATTTTATACTGTGTGCTGTGCTTGTTTTGATTGTGATGTTTTAGGGTTTGTCCTTATACGAGAGTATCCGGCGCGAGCACTGTTTGACACAGGTGCTATACATTCATTTCTGTCTGAAGAGTTCATCTTTCGTGTCGGGGTACCTATCCGGACCACGACTGACAGTGTAAAGGTGTTGCTACCTAACGGATGTTTGATGTGCGCAGATAAATCTTGCGGTCTTGAGGTCAAGATAGGGAGTCGGGAGTTCAAGGTGGAAACACTAGTATTGCCGATCAAGGAATTTGATATAATCTTTCGTATGGACTGGCTGTAAGAGCAGCGTGCCTGTACAGATTCCACTTCAAAAGAGGTCACACTTGGGCAGAATACTGAACAAGAGACCAAGTTCATTGGTATACAAGGGATGAGTGGGATGTTGTTATCTGCTCTCCAAGTCGTTAAGGCAGTTCGGAAGGGTGCGGAGTTGTTCTTCACACTCGTAGAGGCGGTGGCGCCAAAGGCTAGTGTGAGTGAAGTGTCGATTGTGTCGGATTATGCTGATGTGTTTCCAAAGGACCTTCCGGGGTTACCTCCCCAAAGGGAAATCAACTTCGCTATCGAGCTGGTGCCGGGTGCGAAACCTGTGGCCCGTTCGCCGTATCGGGTAGCGCCAAAAGATATGGCCGAACTAAAAGTTCAGTTGCAAGAACTGTTGGAGCAGGGATACATACTCCCAAGTATGTCACCTTGGAGCGCGCCTGTTCTTTTTGTGAAGAAGAAAGATGGTAGTTTGCGACTATGTATTGATTATCGCGAACTGAATAAGCTGACGGAGAAAAACAAGTATCTGATTCCTCGGATCGATGACTTGTTTGATCAGCTAGCAGGCTCAACCATCTATTCCAAGTTGGATTTGAAATCCGGGTATTACCAATTGCGGATTAGGGAAGGTGACATTCCCAAGACAGCGTTTGGCACACGCTACGGTCACTATGAGTTCACAGTGATGCCATTCGGCTTATGTAATGCGCCTTCGGTATTCATGGATCTCAGTCGGAGGAAGATCATGCAAACCATTTGCGGTTGGTATTGCATACCTTGCGGAGAAATAAACTGTTTGCCAAGTTCTCTAAGTGTGAGTTCTTGCTCTCGTCGGTGTCTTTTCTGGGCCATGTGGTAAGTGGAGAGGGCATAGCGGTGGATCCGGCAAAGATAAGTGACATTCGTGATTGGCCAGTGATGTCTTCGGTGGCCGAAGTCAGGAGTTTTCTTGGACTGGCAGGCTACTATAGATGATTTGTGGCGAACTTCTCCCAGATTGCTTTGCCTTTGACTACGTTGATGAGAAAAGATCAGAAGTTTGTTTGGACGCCGAAGTGCGTGCGAGCTTTTGAGGAGTTAAAAGGTCGTTTGACCACGGCGCCTGTTTTGACGTCGCCTTGTGGTACAGACGGTTTTGAGATATACAGCGATGCATCAGGAAGCGGCTTAGGCTGCGTTCCCCTGCAGTTTGGCAAGGTGATCGCTTTTGGCTCACGTCAATTAAAGGTGCATGAGCGTAATTACCCCGTCCACGACTTGGAGTTGGCGGCGGTGATATTTTCGCTAAAGTTGTGGCGGTACTATCTTTATGGCGTGAAGGTAGATATTTATACAGATCATAAAAGCCTAAAGTATCTGCTCGATCAAAAGGATTTGAATATGCGACAAAGGAGGTGGATGGAATTCCTGGGGGATTATACCTTCGACATTCACTATGTTCCCGGAAAGGGAAATGTAGTCGCTGATGCCTTGAGTCGTCGGACTCCAGTGCGGGCAAGTTGGTTGCGGATACATGATGAGCGTCTAATCCAGGAGCTGGAAGTGTTGGAGATATCTTGCGTGGAAAGGGATTCTTCGGCCGATGCATGCTTGAACTGGATGGAGGTTCAATATGACCTTGCGGACAGGGTTCGGCGGGCAACGGAGTTTGATGAAAGTCTCCAGCGCTATGCAAAGGAGGGGTCTGGTGACCAATTCTCCTGGGATGATGGGCTATTATGGAAGGATGGCCGATTGTGCATCCCTTGTGCGGGTAAATTGCGAGAAGAATTGTTATATGAAGCACACTTTACAAAGTACTCAATTCACCCTGGGAGCACAAAGATGTACAAGGACATGAAGAAATTGTTCTGGTGGCCCGGTTTAAAGGACATAGCCAAGTATGTGGCTAAGTGTCGTACTTGTGCTTTGGTAAAGGCAGAGTGTCAACGGCCTAGTGGTTTCCAGAAATCATTGCCAGTTCCGCAGTGGAAGTTTGAGGATATTTCTATGGATTTCGTGCACGGATTGCCGAGATCTCAATGTGGGAATGACTCAATCTGGGTGATTGTCGACCGATTAACAAAGGTGGCTCACTTCCTACCAAACAAGCGCGACGATTCAGTGGAAACGTTGGCAAATCTCTATATGGAGCAGATTATTCGATTACACGGTATTCCCCGAAGCATCGTTAGTGACCGTGATGGGCGATTTACTTCAAAGGATTGGAGGCTAATTCATCAGCTGTTGGGCACGAAGTTAGCATTCAGTATGGCCTTTCATCTGCAAATGGATGGCCAAACTGAACGAACCAACAGAATAATGGAGGATATGCTCCGTATGTGCGCCCTTGACTTCGGTAAGAAATGGGAAGATCATCTTGTTATGGTGGAATTTGCCTACAATAATAGCTATCCAGCGAGCCTCGGCATGGCACCGTTTGAAGCTCTGTATGGTCGCAAGTTCCGTACACCGTTAGCTTGGGCAGAAACTGGCGAATCCAAACTTTTGGGACAAAAGGCAGTCGAGGATGTTAACTCAATAATACGCTCTATTCGAGAGAGACTACTAATAGTCCAGGATCGGCAAGCCAAGTATTACAATGCTAAGCACCGGAACGTGAAGTTCGCGGTGGGTGACTGGGTCTATTTAAAGATTAAACCCTTCAAAGGCGTATCTCGGATTCGGCGATTGAAAAAGCTAAGTCCGCGATACCTTGGTCCGTTTGCAGTGGTGGAGCGAGTTGGGGAAGCTGCCTATCGGTTAGCTCTTTCATCGGAATTGGGTGGACTGCATGATGTGTTCCACATCTCGGTACTACGAAAAGCAGTCAAGGATCCAACTCAAGTGATTGAGAATGATCGGGTGCCTGTTGAGTATGGGCTAACGACAAAGGTGAGGCCCATTCGGATCGAGGATCGAGCCGAGAAACAGTTGCGGAACAAAACGATCGGGATGGTCAAAGTCCGGTGGGATAATTGTGGCCGAGAAGAGCTCACATGGGAGCGTGAGCAGACCATGCCAGCCGAGTTTCCCGAGTTATTTTCGTAACCTGCTCGCTCATTTGTATATGTGATAGAAACATATATGTTTCTGATTATGTTATGATGTTATCTCCCTACTGTCTTCAAATTTCGGGAAAAAATTTTATTAAGGAGGGGAGAATTGTAACACCCCAGAAATCTCAACAGGTCAAATTGAGGTTCAGGCTGGCTGACACGGCCTGGGACACGGGCGTTTCCCAGGGCGTGTCTGGGGTACACGGCCTGGGACACGGGCGTGTTCTTCATTGTCGGCGATCGTTGAGTATCGACACATCGACATGGCCTGGGACACGGGCGTGTCCCAGGGCGTGTCATGCCCAAATATTAGCCAGATTGTCCCGAGAAGGACACGGCGCGGAGGCCCAGCCGTGTCGATCGTGATACGGGCGTGTCAAATTGTCACACGGGCGTGTCCAGTGCCCGTGTTGTCTCGAGGAAAATGCTGATTTCTGTCTCGATGGGGGAACACGCCCCTCGACACGGGCGTGTCAGGTGTCGATACGGGCGTGTCCCGGGCATGTCGACACCCGTGTTCTGGTTTATTTTAAAGTCGGTTGTGCACCGCTTCAGGAACACGGCCTGTGACACGGGCGTGTCATAACCCGTGTTCGGCCCAGGAAATCAAATTCAGGGCTGATCAGAGCCGTTCATTTTCTTTGACCAAGATCCAATGGTCTGGGCTCTTCCCTGGGTTGATAAGTCTGGGATTGAAGAGGAGAAAGCTCATTTGAGTTTCATCTTTCTCTTTCTAAAGTTAAGAGAGAGGGGAGAGCAAAGCAAGGAAGAAGAAGAGGAATCCGGCCGCCGGTGGTGCTGCGGTGGTCCAAATCGCGAGCCGAGTTCGGATTTACGAAGGCAAGGCTGCTACGAAGGCTTTCATCCGTCTCAATTCTCTCCATGGCTCCGAGGCCAATTCCAAGGGTAACGATTTCCGTCTTGGACATGTGAAATCCTACTTTCCTGCATTTGCATAGGGAAAACTCGTCCCCGCGAGTGTGCGGTGGGTTGTGGTGTCCCTTGGGGTAGATATGTGAAGTCCCCCTTATTAGAGTCCGGAATTGGAGTACGGATCTAGGCATGCTGTATAAAGCCCATCTGGACGTGTTGGTCTAGATTGCATTTCGGAGGATCCTCCGAGTATTTGATTGTTTGTGTGCAATCTGTGGTGGATACCTATCGCTTGGTGCAGCAGGAAGTACTGGAGGAAGTCTAGGAAATTGTGCGAGTTGAGTTCAACTCTTGTGGTGGACGGGAAAGGTGAAGCTCTACCCGCGTCAGGCAAGCCTTGCATCTGACGATGTGAGCAACGGGATAGGCGGATCTGTACCCGCGTTATGGTTGTCTAACCTTGGGTGCTTAAGGCCCTGTTAGGATCACATAGCGAGAGTCGACGGCTTGCGTGCCGATCATGACTAGAATGCTCATTGGTGGGATCCGGTGTTTCCGGTACACCCGAATGTGCCCTGAGTGCACGGAACGTCGGGCCGTCGTGCCGACGTTTGTGATATGTATTGACTGTGCGGTCGTGCACGTCTTGCATGGTTCGCTATATATATATCATATTGGAAAATTCTATGCAGGGATGGAATTCCGCTTCCCCGTGCCAGGGGCAGGGTCGTTATAATTGGTCAGCTGAATGCTGACCGTTGCCCTGTTTGCCACCGCTTGGTGGATTGGTTCTTGCAGGTGCTGGAGGTGCTGGTCCGAGCGGGACTTAGCGGGCCGAAGCCCAAGCTGCATTGCTGCCCTCGAAGGCTTTATTTGTTTTGTTTCTTCTTGTTCATGTGTGGCCGGCCTGCGTGCCGATGTCTGTAAACCACACCTTGTTAAGAGAAATTTATAAGGCCTTAAGGCCAGATACTTTGGTTGTGTACATTCCTATGTTTTAGTGGACAGTTCTCGTTTTGCTTGAGTTCAAGTTTTTCAACCGTGAAGCTTCCGCTAGAATGCTCTGTGTTAGGATGCGTTGGTTTTGATATTATTTCGTAGCGTCTCCGCCTGTTTGTGGAATATGGTGTGGGGCCCCGGCCGGACCCTCTATTATATTCCTCTTGACGGGTAGAGGTGTTACAACTTACCTATAAACATAAATGTTCTTAAACTCACTAATTTCTCATATAGGTATTTGTTATTATCAAAATGGGAGACTGTTGGAGAATGCGCTCCACATCTCTTGTTTTGAGAATAACAAATACCGTGATGTATTTGATCTAGTCTTTTGTGTGTTTATAGTGTGCAGACTGTACATATTGAATGAGGAGATAAGTACTCAGTCATGGGCATGATTCAAGGGTGTGTACACTTTAGAAAAAACAAAAGGATGAGTTTTGTGTGTTGAACTTCAAACGACCATAACTTTCAATCCGGGAAAAGTTACGGAACGTGCCATCCCATTTTGGAATGAGAACGAAGTCATCTATAATTTGGAAAAAATTTGGACATCAAAAGTGAAGAGGATCTATCGCTGGAGATAACAACTATCGCCAAGCGATAGTGAGAATGACGTCAGCATGACGACGACCACGTCCCGCACGATCACCATGATGCGCACTACTCAGCACTAACACCGGGCGATAGTGGCTATTGCTCCGCGATAGTCCCATGACACAAACACATTTGTTTTCAACCGACACGATCATCACAGCGTGGGACACATGACAGCTCTAGGAGATATCGCCTGTGATAGCTAGATATCGTCGGGCGATAACGATTTTTCTATAAAAGGCTAAAACTTCGTGCATTCAAAGGATAACTTCTGGAGCCTTCATTTCTACATCTTCTTAGAGCCTTCATATCCGAAACTGAGACAACTCCCTTGTGAAAACACCAATATTGAAAGAGGATTTTGAAGAAGAAAGGCTACAACGCACATTCTACACGAAGGTCGAACGCATCAAGAACGCCAACCTCTATATCACCTCCGTCTTCACCTTCAGAAATCCTAGGGGAGTTTTCTCTTGCATTTTTCATTATCTTGTAATCATTTTTATTTTATTCTTTTGTAACGGGAGTGGAGAAATCATTCGGGGAGAACGTCAGATTTTGAGGAATGATTCTATAGGAAATTTGCTTTATTTGTGACGACTAGGCCCTTGTGCGGTTTAGAGAGAATTCATCGGCTTGTGTGCAGCGACTAGGTCAAGGTTAGATCTAGGGGAGGCTAGATACCGTATCTTGGGTAAGATAGGTTATTGCCAGCCGCTCCTTGGGAGAAGGACCAGTGAATCATCAAAAAGGGATTTTTCTATTCGCCTCGATTTCTAGCATTATAGAATTCAAACATTTTTGTATTCAATTTCTAATTAAATAAAATCACGTTTATTTTTGTCTCATTATTTTGATTTAATTTTCATGTTATAAAATATTTTGAAATATATCGTTCAAATTTTTTAACGCAAAATATATTGCAGGGTTCGTTTTTATTATATATAAACGCTTGAATTAAATATTCATGAACTAGCACTCGACGGTAACACTTAATACCGGCGGTAGTGAAGAAATAATGAATTCTGCATTTTTCTAATAGTAATCTTCAATATTATAATTTTTTATATATTAAAATATAATTTTCTATAAAATATTTTAAAATTTATTAATTAATTCTGATATTTTTATTTAAAAATTAAATTTTATAAAGCCCTTATTCACCCCCCCCCCCCCTCCCCCTCTAAGGACGTTGTAAGATCTAACACATGATATCAGAGCTAAGTTATTCCAAAACTGCTTCACTAGCAGGAATAATGGCGCTTCAAGATCTCGCAACCACTAGATTGGACAATTTTCAGTTTAATAAATTTTTTTTATCACCACCTTTATTTATGAGAGAAAATTATAAAAGGTGGAAATGTTTAATGAAAAATTTTCTTAAATCCATAAATATTAAAGTTTGGAATATTACAATTAATGAGCCCCCAATTATTTTAAATAGAAACGAAACGGTTTTAAATGTTAAATTATTAAATTACTTATTTTGTGCACTAGCCTTATATCTTGTATGCTATTGATGGTTTTGCTCTTCGTCTGCTTCATTAATTTTGATTTTCATCCCAAAATTTCAGATTTCATTTCATATTATTGCTGAAAATATTTGGGGGGGGGGGATCCATTTTTGCTTTTATCGTGCTCTGTATCTGTTGATGATCTATTTATTGATTGAGTTTACTTTATCGTGCTCTGTATCTGTTGATGACCTATTTATTGATTGAGTTTACTTGTTCAAGTTTCGGTGATACATAGGCGCACGATCCACAAGCATTCAAAAAAAAAATTCAAAATTCTGTTTTTAACAAACAATCTTTATATGCTATTTTATCACATTTCTATAAAATTATTTTACACAAACAGTTTAAAAGAGCTACGTTTTCATCCTTCACTTCCATCAACTTTTCTTTTCTAACAGCAACAGCCAAAACAGCTACTTTTTCAGATTTCTTTTCAAACTCTGTTTTCCCAAATTAATGACTTTCTGAATTAATAGTAATCAAATCTTATGGAGTGAAGCAACGGACACACTAGAAAAAATTGTGGGTGCAAAGACTGAGAAAAAATAGGACATAATTTCACACACGTGTATATATATATATCTTTAACATCTATATAAAGAAGTATCAAGTCATGAGTTCGAAAATCCATCCGCCGTCGGATCATGGCATCATAAATTGGCAGCCGTCCGATCTTTTTAACATTAAATAATGAAAAGCTTAGGCCTCCTACACCTACTCACCATGAAGGACAAGAGAGAGGAGAAAGAGAGCGGCTGAGAGAGGGAGGGCGGCGGAGAGCTGGGGAGAGCGGTCATCATTTATATTTTATTTAATAGGCTGAGAGAGCAGTCATCATTATATAGGCTGGGGAGAGCAGTCATCATTATATAGGCTGCTTAGGTAGCTGATGTGTTATGATCTAGGGATGTGTAAAAGCCTGCAAAGCTAGAGAGAGGGAAAGAGAGAGAGAAAGAGAGTGTGTGTGTGCGGGTGACAGTGGGGGGGGGGGGCGCAGAGTTATTATTTATTATATATAATATATATTAGGTCCTAAAGCTAGAGAGAGGGAGGGGAGAGAGGGTGGGGGCGGGGAGAGAGAGAGTGCGGGTGAGAGTTGGCAGCAGCAGAGTTATTACTGATTATGTATAATCTAAAGTATTAGATGATATCACATATATTATATTATATATATAGGAGGAGTGAGAGGAGAGAGAGCGGCTGAGCGGTGCTGATGGGTTGCTATATATATAATATATTATATTATATTATATATATAGGTGGGGAGAGAGAGCGGCTGAGGGGCGGACACTCTGTATACATAGAAGATATATTGTATATAATATATAATTATATATATATAAATATACGCGGGGAGAGAGAGAAAGAGAGAGAGGGTGGCTGAGAGGGGGCCAGGCGCCGTATGAAAGCATCGAGGAGGGGCGAAGCCCGTGCGGAGGCGGGCGAAGCCCGTCTGGATGTGGCCGAAGGCCGCCCGAGAGCATCGAGCACGGGCGTAAGACGGCGCGTACGGGCGAAGCCCGTGCGGAGGCGGGCGAAGCCCGTGCGGAGGCGGGCGAAGCCCGCCTGGATGCGGCCGAAGGCCGCCCGAGAGCATCGAGCACGGGCGTAGCCCGTGCGAAGATGCTCGTCTACAAATATTATTATGATGTCTGTCATCATCTTCTTAAGTTTGGCAACATGGACAGTCATTGGAATTCTACTACCATCTCTTTTAATTTTTTTGCTCACATGGTGTTTGTCCAATATTGCATTTAGCAGGGAATGAAGGAATAAGATTTCCTAGGTACAGCAAGCAATAAGAGAGATATTGCATTTACCAAATGTTATAGAGGTATATATTGTCCGCCTCCCTCTTTCTCCATATTTTATATTTTAGGCGTGCTTTGAGATATTAGTCATCATCTCTGTTGTTGAATGTTTATAGGGTTGCTTCGTAGTATTGGCCGATAAAGGGTCAAGCGAAGCAAATAGATTTTAATTATCATGTCTGTTCTAATTGCACTATATGATGCAGTAGATGTCGCTCATTTCAGTTTTCAGTATATGTGCATAATTCAAAAAATTTTAATGTACCTCATCGAATTTATAAACTGGCTTTTATCATACAGATTTTGAGATATGGGCTTCGTTGAGCTAATCCTAACTGAATTCTTGCACATCTTCAAATTTTATTTCGGACAAGGCATCCACATTTACGCATGATTGAATAAATTTCTGAAAATTTACGAACATGGTTTAATAAACTTAATCTTCATTGACCTAATCAAAAAATGAATGCCTACATGTCTACAAATATTATTATGATGTCTGTCATCATCTTCTTAAGTTTGGCAATATGGACAGTCATTGGAATTCTACTACCATTTCTATATATGGATTTTGAACAACAAATTCTTTAAGGCCGCTTTTCCTTTTATCATCAAATTATGATGTCTGTGTTCATCTTCTTATGCTTGCGAAGAATTCAATTCCTCTCAATGTTACCTTCCAACTTTTCATGTTGTTCCTATAGATGTTGGATTCAGTTCATAATTTATTAAATATTTGTTCTTGCTGCTTTACTGTTAGTGTTACTACAATCGCTCCCTATTTAACACCAAAGCTCCTTCAACCTGTCAACAATGAATCAAAACAATGTGATCAACACAAGCGAACATCAACATCGACAGCTACACTACATTACAGGACATGAAATGCCAGTGGAAGATGGGATGACCGAGACAACTGCCATCATCACCGATCAAGTCAATCATATTTCTGATAACATTGCAACGCCAACCCCAAATGAAACATTCATTGCGGAACCCTCAACTCTCATTTCAACAACAATTGCATATGGTATTACATCGTTCATATTTACCTGTCAACAATTAATCTAATTATAACTGTGTTGAATCTGATGTCTGTCAAAACAAAAAAAACATAACATAACCTCGATAATGCAACCTCCTTACTACCTAGAGCAACGCGGCGGAGAGGGAGACCGCCAATTGCGCGAGAAACTACCACTGCGGCACCACGACAAGCACCCACGACATATGCCGCACCCACGACATATGCCGCACCCACGACATATGCCGCACCCACGTCGTATGTCGCACCCACTACAAATGTCGTCCCCACGATAAATGTCGTCCCCACGACATTTATCGCACACCCGACATTTGTCGCACCCCAGACATTTGTCGCACCCACGACATTTGTCGCCCCCACGACAAATGTCGCTCCCACGACACATGTCGCTCCCACGACACATGTCGCCCCTACGACAAATGTTGCACCACGACAAATGTCGCACCCACGACAAATGTCGCACCCACGACAAATGTCGCCCCCACGATAAATGTCGCACCCACGACAAATGTCGCACCCATGACATATGTCGCCGGCGGTGGCCCTGCCCGCTCGCCGCCGGACAAACCCCGGCGGGTTCGCCCGAGGCAGGCGAACCCGCCAGGGGGCGCCGGGCAGGCCGTCGGCGGCTCCGCCGCCGGCTGCGGGGTGAGGCGCGGGAGGGGCGAGGAGGCCGGGGCAGCGGGAGGGCGGAAACGGGGGGATTTTCGATTTTTTTTTCATTTTTTAAATTAATAAGTTATTATATAATTATTTATTAAATTATAATATGATTTAAAAATAATAATTATTTTTTGTAATTAATAAAATTATTATAATTAGGCTTCGCATGCCGGCGGGCGGGCGAAGCGCGCCGGCGGGCTGGCGAAGGGCAAATATGAAAATATGAAATTCACATAATTTTATTAGCACAATAAAATTAATAACTACTCAAATTAAGAGATGCAAATATGAAAATATATTGCAGAAGGAAGAAAAAAGAAAGGCAGATAGCAAATGGTTTGGGTGTGACTTTCCTCTCCACACATATATTTATATATATATAATTATATATTATATACAATATATCTTCTATGTATACAGAGTGTCTGCCCCTCAGCCGCTCTCTCTCCCCACCTATATATATAATATAATATATTATATTATATATATAGCAACCCATCAGCACCGCTCAGCCGCTCTCTCTCCTCTCACTCCTCCTATATATACTTTATATGTAATAACTCTGCCGCTGCCAACTCTCACCGGCACTCTCTCTCTCTTTCTCTCTCTCCCCTCCCTCTCTCTAGCTTTAGGACCTAATATATATTATATATAATAAATAATAACTCTGCGCCCCCCCCCCCCCCCCCACTGTCACCCGCACACACACACTCTCTTTCTCTCTCTCTTTCCCTCTCTCTAGCTTTGCAGGCTTTTACACATCCTTAGATCATAACACATCAGCTACCTAAGCAGCCTATATAATGATGACTGCTCTCCCCAGCCTATATAATGATGACAGCTCTCTCAGCCTATTAAATAAAATATAAATGATGACCGCTCTCCCCAGCTCTCCGCCGCCCTCCCTCTCTCAGCCGCTCTCTCTCTCCTCTCTCTTGTCCTTCATGGTGAGTAGGTGTAGGAGGCCTAAGCTTTTCATTATTTAATGTTAAAAAGATCGGACGGCTGCTGATTTATGATGTCATGATCCGACGGCAGATGGATTTTCGAACTCATGGCTTGATACTTCTTTATATAGATAGCATCTTCGCCCGGGCTACGCCCGTGCTCGATGCTCTCGGGCGGCCTTCGGCCGCATCCAGGCGGGCTTCGCCCGCCTCCGCACGGGCAAAATAATGAAAAGCTTAGGCCTCCTACACCTACTCACCATGAAGGACAAGAGAGGAGAGAGAGCGGCTGAGAGAGGGAGGGCGGCGGAGAGCTGGGGAGAGCGGTCATCATTTATATTTTATTTAATAGGCTGAGAGAGCAGTCATCATTATATAGGCTGGGGAGAGCAGTCATCATTATATAGGCTGCTTAGGTAGCTGATGTGTTATGATCTAGGGATGTGTAAAAGCCTGCAAAGCTAGAGAGAGGGAACGAGAGAGAGTAAGAGAGTGTGTGTGCGGGTGACAGTGGGGGGGGCGCAGAGTTATTATTTATTATATATAATATATATTAGGTCCTAAAGCTAGAGAGAGGGAGGGGAGAGAGGGTGGGGGAGGGGAGAGAGGGTGGGGGCGGGGAGAGAGAGAAAGAGAGAGAGAGAGTGCGGGTGAGAGTTGGCAGCGGCAGAGTTATTACTGATTATGTATAATATAAAGTATTAGATGATATCACATATATTATATTATATATATAGGAGGAGTGAGAGGAGAGAGAGCGGCTGAGCGGTGCTGATGGGTTGCTATATATATAATATAATATATTATATTATATATATAGGTGGGGAGAGAGAGCGGCTGAGGGGCGGACACTCTGTATACATAGAAGATATATTGTATATAATATATAATTATATATATATAAATATACGCGGGGAGAGAGAGAAAGAGAGAGAGGGTGGCTGAGAGGGGGCCAGGTGCCGTATGAAAGCATCGAGCAGGGGCGAAGCCCGTGCGGAGGCGGGCGAAGCCTGTCTTGATGTGGCCGAAGGCCGCCCGAGAGCATCGAGCACGGGCGTAAGACGGCGCGTACGGGCGAAGCCCGTGCGGAGGCGGGCGAAGCCCGCCTGGATGCGGCCGAAGGCCGCCCGAGAGCATCGAGCACGGGCGACTGAGGGGCGGACACTCTGTATACATAGAAGATATATTGTATATAATATATAATTATATATATATAAATATACGTGGGGAGAGAGAGAAAGAGAGAGAGGGTGGCTGAGAGGGGGCCAGGTGCCGTATGAAAGCATCGAGTAGGGGCGAAGCCCGTGCGAAGGCGGGCGAAGCCCGTCTGGATGTGGCCGAAGGCCGCCCGAGAGCATCGAGCACGGGCGTAAGACGGCGCGTACGGGCGAAGCAAACGTTCTGCTGCTGCAGTCCGTTACTTTTAATCTCCCGGTTTTGCCCCCGCCTATACACTGCCCCACCTGTACACTGCCACCGCCTATGACACTGCCACCGCCTGTGACATGTTAACAAAAAAACAAAAATTCTGCAAAGATGAGAGAGCCACCGGGAGCCGGCGACAAAGTAAAAGAGCCTTTCCTTCCTTTCCTGCTGCAACCTGACTTTTTTAAAAAAAAATACTCGCGGTGGTGGCCATGGTCAGCGGCGGAGCTGGCGGCGTCCTCACCGGACCCCGCTGACGGGGACGCCGGATGCCGGCTCCGCCGGCCGGCGGAGTTAGGACGGAGGCGGTCCGGAAGGACGGAGATACGACCGAGGCCGTCAAGAATGCGGCTGTGCCCGAGGCCACCATGAATGAGGATGCTCTCGAGTCCGCTTCCCCCAATGCTTCCGACGACGTCTTCCAAGCCCAGGCATCCGTCGATGTGACAGAGCCGTGTATGCCATGAAAGAAGGTGGCAGTGGAGGTGTGTTTGGCTTGGAAGCGGTGACGATGGCGGAGGTCGCGACAGTGGCGTCAGCGGCGGCGGCTACAGTGTTGTGGAAGCCATGAAGGGAGGTGACGGTGGAAGTGGGCTTTGCTAGCGCTAGGGAGGCGGGGGCGGAAGAGGCGCCACAAATACACAGCCTGAGCGGCGGCGGTACAGAGTCGGGGAAGAAAAGCGAAGTACTGTTAATGCTTGATTCAATTGATGATGAACTGTGTTATTAATCAAATATTAATATGGAATTATATGAGGTAAATTTAATGTAATATAGTATTAATCAAATAACCGTCAAAAAATATATATTTTTTTAATTATTTTTTGTTTGCTATAGGAATGTCAGTCCCGGCGTGATGTTTCTTTCAGCAAAAAAAATCTTGAACTATCGCCGGCCGCCGTCGCTCCCTCTCTCTCCCCCTCCCAGTCTCCAGTTTTTAATCGATTTCTACTGTTGGAGATCTGAAAGTTTAATGACGGAGATGATGGGTGCTGAATTGACCATGGCGGCCACTCTATTCTGAGAAACTCTCTCTTCTTTACTTATATATTATAAATTCTAATTACCTACAAGTTTGGATAAATCTAATTACTTAGTTGTGGTTACTTAAGTTATAATCTTCATGAAATAAAATTAATGAAATTGGTATTTTCAGAACTTTGGGTGGCTTTTGCTAAATTTTGCATTAATTATGTGTGCATATGTTTTGGAACTAATTACTGTTCATCTATTCTACCAAATCCCAATTCAACTCGGCGTCGCAATCGCCACTTGCGTTCCCGTATTTCACCGGCTCAGTGCCACGATCGCCACTCGCCGCCCCGCGGCACGTATGCAAACAAATCATTCATAGGTGCGGAGCCGCGGGTGCCGGTTGCGGCGCTAAGCCGGTGAATTGCGTGGAAGTGGGGATCGCTTCTATGCGGCCGAGGGACGCCCGAAGCATGGGCGTGCGCAGGCGGGCGAAGCTCGCCTGATGCGGCCGAAGGCCGCCCAAAGCATCGAGCACGGGCGTAGCCCGTGCGAAGATGCTCGTGTATATATATATATATATATATATATATATATATATATATATATATATATATATATATATATATATATATATATATATATATATATATACACACACACACACACACCCACACGAGTGAGGGTGCATGGGGGCACACGCGACAGTGAAGCCCCCTCCTCTGGCGGGCTTCGCCCGTCCCCAGCTTTTATAAATATAATAGTCAATTCTTATAAATATAACTTTTTTCTGAGATGACACCATTTTATTGTTAATCAAGAATTTAATTAATTAATCAAGTGTTTAATTAATTAATCCATAGATTATTTAATGTTTTTATTTGAAATTATTTTTTATTATTTTTTATTTAATTATTATTTAATTATTTTCGTCCGCATTTAATTAATTGTCCGAACTGTATGGTTTAATTAATTTTATTAATTAAATAGTTATTAAAGAATAATAAAACAAACTAATGATTAAAAGAAAAAACGGATGATCGAGATTGCTTTGAAGGATCTCAGATGTTACATGTGCAATCGCAAGGTCAACGATATTTTTTTTGTATATATGTATAGATATATATTATGTATTATATATATATATACTTAAACATAGCTTTTATATATATATATATATATATATATATATATATATATATATATATATATCTACTATTATACGAAAACTAATCTTTGGTGAAATATTGCAAATCTCTTTATATTGTCCTTATAGTTGTATTCATAATTACACAAATATACATAACTTTATATTAATATATTATAAAGTCAATATCATTTTAGGTAATTACACAACTTTGTAATATTTAAATACAAAAAATAAAAATACTAGGTATCCTAAACCTATGGCCTATAGCTAGAAATGACAAAAGAAAGATTAATGTTTTAACGTTAAAATATAATTTGTTTTACAAAATAAAAATTGTGGGTGCAAAGACTGAGAAAAAATAGGACATAATTTCACACACGTGTATATATATATCTATAACATATTATAAAGAAATATGGTGGTCTGCATATAACATGAGTTCGAAATTAAAGGATAATTAGGTGGTCGTCAGATTTCAGAGTTTTGATCGTGAACCGTTGGATCAAACCAACCCTCTTTCAACACTTTTTTATAGATATCCTAAACCTACTCTAGGAGAGTCCTAAACCTATGTGAATTAATTTTAAAAATGGATTAGCAAAATAATTTTGCGGACCCGCAAAGCCGGCCAGTCTGCGAAAAACCCGCAAGCCCAGCCCGCGAAAAACATCAAGTCAGCCCGCCCACAAGTCAGCCACCCCACATTACATCAAATTATTAAAGCAGAATATTCAATATATACCCGAAAAAGGTCACTGAACGGGCGGTGTGGGACTAAAACAGGCGGGTGAACAATGCACCCGTCTGTTTTAGTCCCACACCGCCCGTTCAGTGCTTTTTTTTCGGGTATATATTGAATATTCTGCTTTAATTGTTTGACGTGATGTGGGCTGGCTGCTTTGCGGGCGGGCTGGCTTGCGGTTTTTCATGGGCTGGGCTTGCCGGTCGGGTTTTTCGCGGGCTGGCCTGCTTGCGGGCGGGCGTCTTGCTGTTTTTGTGGACTGGACTTGCTATTTTTTACAGGGTGGCCGGCTTGCGGGTCCGCCCGTTTGTTTTAATATTTATATATAATTTTTTTATTATATATTTTATTTATTTAAATTTATTAAATGTTTTATTATAAATAGCAGGCGGGTATAACGGGCAAAGCCCGACGACGGCGGGCGAAGACGGAGGCGATAGAAGCCCGTTGTTGCCAGCCGGGTACTGTGGCGCGTAGCCATCGGGCCGGAGGCCCGTACCTGTCACTCGTATATATATTTCATTATTGTATAGAAAAATTTGTCTTTGATGCAACACTCAAAAATGTCAAATATACTCTCATTTTTAAATTTTAATGACTTGATATATATTACAATATATTTCAAAAAAAAATATAATGTCTATTCAAGTAATCGCACTATCCCCAAATTTAGAGTAATGATGAAAATCCATTAAAATTCAAAAACTTTTTAATATAGCTCCTACACCTATTATGATAGGCTATCATTAAACATATCAGCAGTCTATTCGAGGAAGGTTGTCATTAAGCATATCAGCGGTCTATTCGAAAAGCAATGTAATTTTTTTTTAATTAATTCAATTTAATTTTTTCATGTTTTCAATTTGAATTTTTAATTAATTTATTTTATTAATATTTTCAATTAAAAAAAACAGGCGGTTGGGGGGCGGGCAAAGACCGCCGTCGCCGGCCGGGTACTATGGCGCGTGACCATCGGGCCGGAGGCCCGTATTTGTCACTCGTGTGTGTGTGTGTCAGAATAACATATATAAACTCAAGTTTTTTTAAGCCTAAAAAAGCTTGAGCTGGTTCTCCCACAATACATGTCAGAATTAGACAATAATATATGCATTTTATAGCCAAGAATGAGATCTAAAACTTTCATGTTGAACATTATTTCAAAATTTGCACGGTTTGGTCGGAATCTCGTCTGAAAGGTTGCAGGCTCGAAATGAATATATTAATAATAAATTTCAAAATTCGAGCCAACAATCTTTCGGGTCAGATTTCGGCTAAACCTGCAAATTTTGGAAAAATGTTCAACATGAAAGTTGTAGATCTCGTTCTTGACTCTAAAATGCATATATTATTTGCCTAATTCCGGCATGTATTATGGGAGAACCAACTCAAGTTTTTTTAGCCTTAAAAAAACTTGAGCTTATATATTCCAAACATACCCGGCCGGCAGTACCCGGCCGGCTTATATTACAAAATGCATATATAAGCTTAAAAAAACTTGGGCTTATATATTCCACGCGCCACAGTACCCGGCCGACGACGGCGGGCTTCGCCCGCCCCCCGGCGGCCGCGAGTGACAGGCACGGGCCTCCGGCCCGATGGCCATGCGCCACAGTACCCGGCCGACGACGGCGGGTTTCGCCCGCCCCCCGACGCAGATATTACTTATATATAAAATGATATTACTCATTATATAAAATATTATTATATAAAATATATATTATATATAAATTATATATAAAATAAAACATACAGGCTGGTGAACAGTTGAGTCGAATTGTTCACCCGCGTGTACTATAATATAAATTACTTTATAAAATATTATTAATATTTATAGTATTATAATATAATTAAAATATAAATAGGCGGGTGACTGTTTAGTCCCACACTGTTTGAAAAAAATAAATTTTTGTGTTTAAATACAATTCTATGCAGAATTTTATTGAAGACTTTCCTTTAGCGGGCTTCGGGCTTGCTTGCTTTCGTGGGCAGGCGCCTTGCGGGCTGGCTAGCCTATTGATTTGCGGGCCCGTTGTTGGGTTTTGCTAGCCCAATTGCATGGCGGGCTGTCGGCCTATTGATTTACGGGTCCGGTGTTGGGTTTTGCTAACCCAATTTTCAACCTATTTCACATAGGTTTAGGACATACTCCTAGAGTAGGTTTAGGAGGGCTATAAAAAATCTGAAGAGAGGGTTAGTTTGATCCAACGGTTCATGATCAGAACTCTGAAATCCGACGGTCATCTAATTTCCCCATAATTTCGAACTCATGCTATTTGCAGACCTCCATATTTCTCTTTAATATGGTATAGATAGATAGATAGATATATAGGACAGGAATCATATGCGAATAGGTGAATAGTGTGAATATGCGAATATTAAATTTCTGTCGTTCAGTTTCATCATCGCGCTGCTACAGTGCTTCCTCCATCCTGACTATTTCACAGTCGGTGACCTGCGGCGGCTGGCTCGCCGGCCACCCTGGGTTTGCCGGCGGCCACGCCGGCGAACCCTGGGCGGCCGGTGGCCGGCGAGCCAGCCGCCGCAGGTCGCCACCGACGCCGCCGCAGCTGCATCACGCGGCCATGAAATTCTCACTGCCGCCGGCTGCGGGCTCGCCGCTTGCCGGCCGCCCGGGGTTCGTCGGCGGGCACGCCGACGAACCCCGGGCGGCCGGCAAGCGGCGAGCCCGCAGCTGGCGGCGGTGGTGAGGATTTTTTGGTCGTGTGATGCAGCGGCGGCGGCGGGCTCGCCGACCACCGGCCTCCCGGGGTTCATCGGCGTGCTCGCCGACGAACGCCGGGAGGTCGGTGGCCGCCGAGCCCACCCCGCAGTTGTCGTGGTTTCGCCGCCGGCAGCCGCTGCTGCTACAAAATGCGCCGTCCGCAGGATGTGGATTCAACGGCCAGGAATTCTGTTCGCATCTTCGCACGGGTTGCTTCTTCGCACCTGATTCGCGGCCTATATATCAATACCATATTATTAAGAAATATGGTGGTCTGCAGATAACATGAGTTTGAAATTAAAGGGTAATTAGGTGGCCGTCGGATTTCAGAGTTTTGATCATGAACCGTTGGATCAAACCAACCCTCTCTCCACACTTTTTTATAGATATCCTAAACCTACTCTAGGAGAGTCCTAAACCTATGTGAATTAATTTTAAAATTGGATTAGCAAAACCAACCGGCGGACCCGCAAGCCGGCCAGCCCGCGATAAACCCGCAAGCCGGCCAGCCCGCGAAAAACCTGCAAGCCAGCCAGCCCGCGAAAAAGAAATTCCGCAAGCCCGACCGCAAGTCAGCCAGCTTACATTGCTTCAAACAATAAATGCGGAATTTTCAATATATACCCGAAAATTAACTTTGAACGAGCGGTGTGGGACTAAAACAGGCGGGTGCACTGTTTTAGTCCCACACCGCCCGTTCAATGTGATTTTTCAGGTATATATTGAAAATTCCGCAGTTATTGCTTGAAGCAATTTGGGCTGGCAGGCTTGCGGTCGGGCTTGCAGAATTTCTGTTTGGCAGGCTGGCTGGCATGCAAGTTTTCGCGGGTTGGCCGGCATGCAAGTTTTCGCGGGTTGGCCGGCGTGCAGGTACTGTGGCGAAGCCCGCTAGCCGGGTACTGTGTCGCGTAGCCATCGGGGGCGGTCGGGCGAAGCCCGCCGTCGCACGCCGAGTACTGTGGCCATCGGGGTCACAAACACTGATTATGAATGGACATTTGTGAATGCTCAACCTCACCTAAGAAATTCCTTTCACTTTTACGTTCAAAAATAGTTTCTTTTTTATGACGGCAGAATTTTTATCCAAATTTACCGAAGTAAAAAACCCGTGTCAAACAAGAGTCTAGATAATAAAAAGACCATTTATGACAACTTTTTAAATAACGAAGTGATATCGGCCCATGGGAATTTGCCTATTAATCTAAAATAACAGTACAATTTACATATTAGTATTAATGCCATCATATAAGCTTTAAACCATTTTCATTTATTTCGAACACTCGACTACAGAGTTACAGTGCCACACTCACATTAAATTGCTCTTCTTTTTTAATTTCATCACTAACATTTCCTTGTAATTATAATACTTCACTGCAATCATTATTTATAATAATATATAAAAATAAATATGAGCAAAAAATACTATAAAAATACTCATAATAATATAATTAAATACTTAAATATATTATACTAAATAAGCTTTAGAATAAAAAATATATTATACAAATCTGTGGGCAACCTGCTGCGACATAGTATGATCCATTGTTCGATGTCCATCGTGATTACGTGCAACAAAACATAATTTTACAGCAGGGATCGAACAAACATGGCAACTATTATGCTACAAAATAACTACATCATTAAGGGCGTTAATTTTGCATGATTGCATGACCAAATTATTAAATTTCATACCTCTAAAGTCCGACTTGTAAACTCAAAATTCTAAACCATAGTCTTAAAAAGAGGCAATAATCCAATGAAAAAAAATGAGGCACGTAAAAACGCGGACTTGGAACGGTTCGAGTAGAACACATTCTTACAAACATCCACGAGAAGTAGCCTGAGAGGAGGATGAATTAAAGGAGCTTCTTCCTCTCAAAATAGGTCTTCAGATGCCAAACCTGCAATCCGGCGACCGATAAACAAACACCCAGCGACAGGAAGCTCAACCAGCCCATCTTAGAATTCGTTGATATGTTCATCTCTTGCATTTCTTCCTCTCTGAATAAACATAACCATAAATAAATACATAAATTCAAGACTTCAAGTGAAAGGTAAGAATATATAAATATATATATTTACACATGGTGTAGCTAAAGAAAATAACTAAATGTAAAAAAAAAAAAAAATGAAACCACTGTTCCGTACTTTTAACCCAATAAGACCATTACTTCTGACAGTGAAATGAAAAGAAGTCTTATTCTATTCAAATCTAGGCTCCTTTTAACGTAGCATTTTTGCTCTCGTGAGTTTGGACAAACACCGCCTCAGAATGTATGTTTGGCGTGACAACTACTATGAACACCATCAAGAAAATAAAACTATTTTTGAACATAAAAGTAGATAAAGTTCCTTAGGTGAGGTTGGGCATTCACGAACGACAGTCTCATAACCACCGCCTTCATGCCCGCCACCGTGCCAATCGTAGCCTTAATGAAATAAGAATTCATGCTGTCCTTTAAAACCTACTAACACGTGTGGATAGAATAATGCACTCACAATTCAAAACTGCATTGCTTAGTTGATTACAAACAAATGGGGCTGAGAGAAGCGATTACAAACAAATGATGTGAAGAGAAGTGTCCGAGGAGGATGATCCAGCAAGGCGTGGGAAAGCCGAAGAGAGGCACGAGAAGGAGACGGATGGAGATAGGGCGGGTCAAGCACGAAGGCAGGTGCGAGACTCACGGCTCTTACCGTTGGAGTTGTGCGGAGGGCGACGCAAGTTGAGAGCGAGGCAAGTTGATAGCGACCGAAAAAGAAAATGTGTTTGGAAGGTTGTCGGTCGGGGCGGGCTAGAGCGAGCAACGATGGCTTCCGGGAACAATGAAAGAGATCCAATTAGGGTTCCGAAGGAAACCCTAAGCGAGCGACACATTGGACCAGTTAGGGTTCCGAAGGAAACCCTAAACCCTAAGGCTTCCGGGAAAAGTGAAGGAGATCCAATTAGGGTTCTGAAGGAAACCCTAAGCGAGCGGCACGTTGGACTAGTTGATAGGTGTGGCTATCGTCGAACAACACTAATATAATTGCATAATACAAACAATGAGGTAGGCTCAATACCAACTCTTGAGGGCAGGATTCTATGAGAGTCCAGATTTGTATACGAAACTCATTTCTAAAATATGACCGCAGTAATGTGTCATGGGATTTGTTAAGAACTCGAATTCAATATCAAGATCATCGTTATTTGTGGAGCACTCAAAGTCAGGAGTATCGATTCTTGTTGGCATATTTGAACTACAACGTCCGGGCAGAGAAGATACAAAAAGACCGTCCTTTTGATGCAGGACGGTTCTGCTAAAGAATCAACCATATGAATTATGAATGCATGAATGAACTTGATAATTTTCAGGCTACTAAACTTACAACAATGAGAATTATAAATAATATAGAACGAAGATCTGTTATGTGATGTATTGATAATATTATTAGTAAGTGTCGCATCATGTGGTATCAAGTCAAGCCAAGTAGTGTCTTTAATATTTTAATGTTCTCTTGTATTTACGGGTGTGCCACCCGGGGGGCCTATAAATAGACCCTTAGTATTTGTATCAAGTTATGAATGAAAGAGTTCTAGTTTTCCCTTCTTGAATGTGAGATTTTGGTAGTTCTCTCCTCTAACGAGCAACCCCGCTTATGCAGCCGCGGTTACGGCTCCACGGTATCATTCATCACCGCCATCTTCTCCAGCGACATTCTACGATCCATAACAACTGGTATCAAAGCCACTCATCTGTCCTTTGCACCTCAACTTCCGCTGCAATCATGGGCCATCAAGGCCTCTCTGTACTGAGGGTCCCTGTTGAAGAAGTCTCCTGCGTGCCCATTTTACGCACCCTCCCGTCGTTCCCTCTGCGCAAGTGTGTCTGGGCGGAGCACCCCTGCCCTCCTTCGATCGAGCCCGCTAGCCTCATCGTCCATCTCAGCCACAAACGCTGCTAGCCAGCAGCGTCGCCGCTCTCCGCTGTTTAGAAAGCCATCCAGCGGGGGACGCAACTTTTCGTTTTCACGGCCTTTCGTTCAGCCGGAAGTCGCAGCTTCCGCGAACCATCTTTTCCGCGCGGCCATCGTTTTTTGCGGCCCTACGTTCCGCTGATTTCTCCCACTGTCGACGCCGCTATTTCCTTCTTGAGCCGCTCACCTCGTGCAGCTGTCTTTCTATTTTCCGCGCGACCCGGAGTTTCCTCTTATTTTCTATTTTCAATCCCCCCCCCATACCGCACGCCTTACAAAACAAACTTTCCAAATTCGTACCCCTCAACTGTATTAAAAAAACAGTAGTAAAGGAGCAGCAGCCTTCCGTTTCTTTTTTCCCTACCTCAAGCCCTCCCCACAACAGCTACCCACTTATTTTAAAGTCGCCACACTCTCCTTTATTAATCATTTTTGAGCAGTCCTATTTCCTCGCCCACGCTTATTTTTCAATATTGGGTGGCGGAGCGGCTCCCACAACCACTCCCAATCAACCGCTCCAGAGGGCTTCAGTCGTCCTATCACCCGCTCTCTCTCTCGCATGCGATGTCCGCCTGCACGATGACTGACAATTCCAATTTCTTGGCGGCTCTCCAAGATTACAGGACCTCCATTGAGACCCGCTTTCAGGACGCTGAAATACGCCATCTGGACGCTGAAGCACGCCACTGGGACGATATTGCCTCCCTCACCCTCAAGCTTAATGAGTTGACCGCCCCACTTCCCGTGCTCACCACTCGACCTACAGATAACGGCAGCTCCAGTCAAGCACCTCCGCCTCCGCCGCTTATCAGCCATGAGCCGCCGGTCTTCCTTCGGCAAGAAGTGATTTTACAGCCGCGCTACCCCAGGATAGACTTTCCCACCAATGACGGGATTCCATTGGACTGGCTCACCAGATGCGAGCAATTCTTTGGCCACCAATAAATTTTGGTCGCTGATTGACTTCCTCTAGCCTCTTTTCACCTACTCGACTCAGCTCTGTTGTGGGCCACTCGGCTCCTCAACAACCAACCAGGCCTGACATGGGGCGATTTCAAGCGGTATTGCAACCTACGTTTCCGCCCGCCCATCTGCAGCAACCCCCTCAGAGCTCTTACGACACTCCGTCAAACGGGCATAGTGGCAGATTACTTGGAGCAGTTCCAGCTCCTAGCACGCATTGCACTACCCCTAGCAATGCAAGTCAATATCTTCACAGCCGGACTTCAAGAATGCCTACGACTAAATGTCGAATATGAGTCCCCGCCAGACATAGTGACTGCAATGAGTCTAGCTAGACTATGAGACCGCTGCCTCCAGTTGGCCCGGGATCCCTACTTGCCCACTGACATTGACACTCAACAAGGACACCTCGAGGGTCCTTCTGCCCCGCCGGTCCGTCGCTTATCTCGGACCGAGATGTTGGACCGCTGCGTTCAGGGTTTATGTTTTAATTGCGACGAGTAGTACACTCACGGACACAGATGCAGGAAGCTTTTCTACCTCGACGTGGAGGACTCGGACGAGGAAAGCATCGGATGACGCTCCTCTTTGTGTGATCTCCCTCGAGATTGGGGTCAAGCTTTTTTTGAACAATGAGAGTGATTTTATGGTCAACGTCTTATTATATCGAGTTATGTGGTTATATTATTTAAGTGTGCATCATGTATGTTGGAGCATGTGTTCCACGATTCTTGTTTTGCTAATAACAAATCTCGTTTGTATTTGATCATAGTGTGTTTATGGTGTGCAGATATAACAGGTCTAACACTAATCATTTGGGCTTGGATTCGGGATTGAAAAGAGAAGTTGCGGTGATATCGCCTGGCGATATCCAGTATCGCTACCAGGCGATAGCTCAAGGGACAGTTACCGCATGATCTCCACGGCGTACAGTTACCTATGATATCGCTTGGCGATATCGATATTGCTCAGGCGACAGCTCACGATTGGCCACGATCGGATCATCCCATAGAAACCTCAGAATCATGGGACATGGGCAGCCGGATATGATATCGCTGGCAGGCGATAGCCAGTATCGTCGGCGATAGCTTCAAAGTATAAATTTGACTCATTTTTCTATGGATATCACAATTTTCAGAATTTGGAGTGTTCCTTCCTGTTCAACTTGTCCAGAGAGCTCCAACATCCAGAAAACTTCATCTTGCCAAGAAGGTTCAAGAGCGAAAAAGTGATGACTCGTACGCGGCATCTCAAGCGACCTTTGCGAGGATTCGTCGTCATCTTCAGCACTTTATTTAGAGAGAGTTTTATTCTGAAAGTTATTCTTTATACTTCTTCATTTCATCGTTGTAAGCATTAGAGGAAATCGCTGGCTTGTGCGTGACGTCTAAGTCCTTGCGTGGCTTACGAGAAAATCGCCGCCTTGTGTGTGGCGTCTAGGTTCTTGTGTGACTTATGTAGATTTTGCCGCCTTGTGTGCAACGACTAGATCGTGGTGAGATCTAGGTAGTAAGATATAGGGAGAGATACGCTATAGCCGGCCGATTCATGGTAGAAGGACCAATGATATCAAAAGTAGTTTATATTTTTCATAGCCTCAATCTCTAGCTCTATAAAGATTCATTATTGTTTGTTTTTAACACTTATGAAATATAATCATTTGTATTTTTATGATTTTTTAAGTGTTTATCTTTGATTATGAAAAATTGGTTTTGATTTATGTAATTATTTCACGAAGTAAGAATTGATTAAGAGCTAAATTTTGTTAACCCTTATTCACCCCCCCCCCCCTTAAGGATGTCACACGATCCAACACTTGGTATCAGAGCAAGGTTGCTTCAAATCAGTTTTACCATCGGGAGTCATGGTGCAACACAATCACGCTTTTGTAGAGGATCAAGGCATTAGTAGACGACCACTTTCCACGGGCACTAACTACAACTATTGGAAAACACGGATGCGTTGTTTTCTAATAACATTAGACATCGATGTATGGAACATGGTAAAACTAAGCTACACTCTACCGACAATAATCGTTGGTAGCGTAACCATGGAAAAACCAAAAGACAAGTGGGATGAGAATGACAAACTTAGATGTAAAAATAATGTCAAGGCAATGAACGCATTATTCTGTGCATTAGATAGAACATAGTTTAATAGAATTTGTGCTTGTGAAACAGCTTTTGAAATTTGGAATTTATTAGAAGTTACTCCTGAAGGTATTTCGCAGGTAAAAGATTCAAAGTTATTTCAACTGGAGTCGAAATTTGAAAAGTTCGGAATAGAAGTAGATGAAGACATTGACACAATGTACACACGATTTACGAAAATAGTAAATGATTCAAAAGTCCTTGGAAAGACTTTTTCCAATGGTGATTTAGTAAGGAAAATATTGAGATCACTTCCCTCGAAATTCAATCCTAAAGTGACCATCATTTTGGAATCTCATGATCTTAAAACATTACAAATTGAGAGCTTCATTGGGAATCTCAAAACTCATGAGGTGGAGTTAAAAATTCAACATCAAGAATACAACTTGGAACCAAAGAAGAATACTTTGACATTAAAATCAAAGGAAGATGTGGACAGCGATACTGATGAAGATGATGAGGAGAATGAAGAAAGTTTTTTGTACGGAAGTTTAAGAGATTCATGAGGAATTCGGAGAAGAATAAACTCCTTCAAGAAATTTTTTAACAAAAAAAATTTCTCTTACAAGAAAGGTAAAGGAAAAGGAGAATGTTATGGGCCCGACACCGGCCGAACCACAGCCAAGCGGACCGGAACCGGACCAAGGAGGAACCAAACCGGCTGGGCGTGAATCCGGGGTGGACTCCGGGCGTGATCAGCTATGGGGGCGTGTTTACCATAGGAGCTCCACCAAGAAATAAGTACCTGCCATATTGTGAGCCGCCATATTTGGCACGTAATAATTCCATATTTTATTTCATATTTAAAACCCGTTGTTAAGGCCTAAACGGGGGGCCCTCTTTTCCTATTTTTATATCGCTAAATAAGGATAGATTTTATTCTGTTCCCGTTGTTAAATCCCAGACGGGGGGCTAGCTTGCCTATTTATATGGCCTGTTTTGCTTGTAATGGCATGCGGAAATAAATCCTATTTTGCTCTTCTCATCTAAGTCTTTTACCTTCTCACCCCCCCTTCCCTACCGACCGGTCAATCGGACCACCACCACCATCAATCTGGAGACAATCGGAGGCACACGCGATCATCAAGTGCGGCACGCAACAAAACTTGTATCAGAGCCAGCGGCCGCCGTTCGACAACCCGCCGGCCTGCAACCACCCCGCCTTGCCGAGCAGTCCAGCGTGCCGCTCCTTCCCACGCCGCCGAGCCCTCCTATGGCCGACCGCGAGACACTCCAACTCATCTTGGCTCGCCTCGACAACATGGACTCGCGTTTGGGAGAGATGGATAGCCGCACCAACCAACTTTTGGCCGATCGTGGCAAACGCCCCAGTCAATCATCGGCTCCGGACCTGGCCGACAACGAAGGCCACTCGGGCCATCACCTAGAGGGGCCAACTCTTCCACGCTATGTTAAACTTGAATTTCCCACGTTTGATGGACGGGAGGACTCCCTGGCGTGGCTTACGAAATGCGAAATCTTTTTCGCCAACCAACGCACCACGGGGGACGATCGGTTGGGGTTGGCGTCGTTACATCTCAATGGCGTGGCCCAATTATGGTTCACCCAAATCCACAAGGAGCAACCCCATTTGCAGTGGGACGAGTTTCGCGCCGTTTGTTTACTCCGTTTCGGGCCGCCGACCCGAGGTAACCCCTTGGGGGATCTCATCGCGCTCCGACAAACTGGAGCTTTGGAGGACTACATCGATCGTTTTCAGTTGCTTCTGGCGCGTGCCACCACCTGCCGGATTGACCAACAGGTCTCAATATTCACGGCTGGGCTCCATGAACGGCTCCGGCTCGATGTGGAATTCCAAGAGCCACCCAACCTGACCACTGCCATGAGAATCGCCCGCACCTGCGAACGTCGCATCCTTCTGGATAGGCAGTTCGTTCCCCGCCGGGATGGGGGACAATTCCAACGAGGTGGTGGACATCAGGCTCCTCCTCCCCCTACGGCCATCAAACCGGCGGAGGGGCCCCGAACACCTTTTCGCCGCCGAATAACAAACGCCGAGATGGTCGAGCGGCGCGCCAAAGGCCTTTGTTTTAATTGCGAAGAACAATTTGGGCCGGGCCACCGCTGCAAAAAGCTCTTTTGGATCGATGTAGATGACCCCTCCGACGATGACGACGACTCCGCAGGGGAAACACCGGAGATCTCCGTCAACGCCATCGCCGGGCCACATGGAGGCCACATGCTCCAGCTACCCATTGAACTTGGGAAGGCAACCTTGGTGGCCTTATTGGACTCGGGCAGCACGCATAACTTTATCCGGCGACAGACCGCGGACACCCTCGGCCTCCAGGTCACTAACCGCCGCAAACTTCAGGTCTCCGTCGCCAATGGCAACAACATGGAGTGCTCCGGTCTTTGCAAACGTGTCCCACTTACCATCCATGGCCGACAGTTCGAAATCGATCTCTTAGTCGTCGATCTCGACGGCTTTGACCTTGTTCTCGGAGTCCGCTGGTTGCGCACTCTGGGACCTATAACCTGGGATTTCAATAAACTCACCATGCAATGGAGGAACAACTCCACAACAATCGAATGGCAATGTTTGGCGCCTAGCACTCAACCACACGCCTTTCTCATCCAAGGCGAGAACCCGAGCATGACCCCACCGGACACAGACATCTCCGGCCTACTCCAGGAATTCGCCGATACCTGCTCCATCCCGGCGTCTCTACCACCACACCGCAACCGGGACCATCGCATCACACTTCGGCCCGGCACCGCCCCCGTAGTGGTCCGTCCATACCGCTACCCCTTCTTGCAAAAGGATGAGATCGAACGGCAGTGCACCGACATGCTCCAGCGCGGGGTTATTCGCCGAAGTGTATCTCCTTTTTCCTCCCCGGTGCTTCTCGTCCGCAAAAAGGACAACACTTGGCGCCTTTGTGTGGACTACCGCGAACTCAACGCACACACTGTCAAAGACAAATTTCCCATTCCGATCGTCGAGGAACTCTTGGATGAATTGCATGGCGCCCGCTATTTCTCCAAACTGGACTTATACTCGGGCTACCACCAGGTGCGCATGGCCGTGGAAGATATTGAGAAGACCGCATTCCGTACACATCACGGGCATTTTGAATTTCTCGTCATGCCTTTTGGGCTGACAAACGTGTCTTCAACCTTTCAGGGCCTCATGAACGAGGTATTTCAATCCATGCTTCGCAAGTTTGTTTTGGTTTTCTTCGACGACATTTTAATTTACAGCAAGACATGGGATGACCATCTACAACATCTCCGGGAGGTCCTCACACTTCTCCGCCAACATCGGCTGGTGCTCAAGGAGTCTAAGTGCTCCTTTGGGAAGGCTAGTGTCTCCTACCTCGGGCATATCGTCGACCACCAGGGCGTGTCCGCAGACCCCGACAAGCTCCAAGGAATTGCCGCCTGGCCCGTGCCCCGCTCACAACATGACGTGCGGGCATTCCTCGGACTGACGGGCTACTACCGACGCTTCATACAAGGGTACAGCAGCATCGCCGAACCACTCTTTGCGCTTCTGCGTCGGAAGGATTTCCTTTGGACGGACACCGCTCAGCAGGCCTTCCTCGCCCTTCAACGCGCCCTCATCTCAGCTCCGGTTTTGCATCTACCCGACTTTGATGCTCTCTTCATCATCGAATGCAATGCCTCGGCCCGCGGGTGCGGGGCGGTCCTTCAACAACACGGCCACCCAATCGCGTACTTCAGTCGCCGCGTCGCACTACATCATCAAAAATTACCGGCATACGAACTTGAACTCATCGGGCTGGCCAAGGCGGTTCAACACTGGCGACCCTATCTATGAGGACGAACGTTTGTCATCTGCACCGACCACTTCAGTTTAAAATACCTATTGGAACAGCGGTTGACGACCGTCCCACAGCAACGGTGGGTCAGTAAATTACTGGGATTCGAATTCACCGTGGAATATAGGCCCGACGTCCTCAACAGAGCAGCGGACGCGCTCTCCCGCCGGCCCACCGAGGATGCCCAACTCTGCGCCATCTCCAGGCCCGTGGCGTCCATCCTCGACACCATCTGGCGCGACCACTCCACCATCCCAAACTATGTCGAGCTCTTGGATCAACTCCACGCGGGTCTACTACTGCCCACCTGGACCATCACGGACGGGCTGCTGCATTACAAAGGGAGAATCTACTTACTTCCCACATCTCCCCACATCGCCACCATCATCCGCGAAATACATGATCGCGCATACGAGGGGATACACAAAACTCTTCACCGCATCCGTGCATCCTTCTATTGGCAAGGCCTTCGCCGCTCCGTCCAAGAATTTATCTCCTGCTGCGCCATATGTCAACAGCACAAAGCCGATCATTTGCTTCCCGCCGGCCTCCTCCAGCCTCTACCGGTGCCCTCGCAAATCTGGGCCGACCTCTCCATGGATTTCATCGAAGGACTCCCGCGGAGCAAGGGAAAATCTGTCTTAATGGTGATTGTGGATCGCTTTTCCAAAGGGGCCCACTTTATCTCCCTTTCCCGCCCCTTACTGGCCGAACGGGTGGCCCATGTCTTCTTCTAAGAGATCTTCCGCCTTCACGGTCTACCCGAAAGTATTGTTTCCGTCGGGATAAGCTCTTTACCAGTCAATTCTGGACGGAATTGTTTCGACTCAGCGGCACCACTTTACAATTTTCATCAGCCTACCACCCCCAGTCCGACGGTCAAACCGAGGTCGTAAACCGGACCGTGGAAATGTATCTCTGGTGCGTCACGGGCGAACACCCCAAGGATTGGGTCTCCTGGCTTCCGTGGATCGAATACTGTTACAATACCTCATATCATTCGGCTCTCCACACGACCCCTTTCCGACTCATCTACGGGCGCGATCCGCCCAAACTACTTGCTTATGAACAAGGGACGTCGGCCAACACCTCCATCGACGACCAGCTCTGCGCCCGGGACAAGCTCCTCGCCACAGCCCGCCGCCATCTTTTGGCCGCCCAACACCGCATGGAGATCCAATGCAATCGCGGTCACCGCGACGTCGCATTCAATGAAGGAGATTGGGTCTGGCTTAAACGACGGCCCTACCGCCAGGCCACCCTCCACTCGGCCGCTTCCAATCAAAAGTTGGGCCCACGGTTCTTTGGTCCCTTCCAGATTATACAACGCATCGGGGATGTCGCATACCGCCTTCGCCTTCCGGACGAGACACGCATTCATGACGTCTTTCATGTCTCCCAACTCCGCCAATTCATAGGACCATCGGCCGCCGAATACCCCGCTCAGCTTGAGGACAAGCTGTCTTCCAACGCGGGCGGAGATGTTATGGGCCCGACACCGGCCGAACCACAGCCAAGCGGACCGGAACCGGACCAAGGAGGAACCAAACCGGCTGGGCGTGAATCCGGGGTGGACTTCGGGCGTGATCAACTATGGGGGCGCGTTTACCATAGGCGCTCCACCAAGAAATAAGTACCTGCCATATTGTGAGCCGCCATATTTGGCACATAATAATTCCCTATTTTATTTCATATTTAAAACCCGTTGTTAAGGCCTAAACGGGGGCCCCTCTTTTCCTATTTTTATATCGCTAAATAAGGATAGATTTTATTTTGTTCCCGTTGTTAAAGCCCAGACGGGGGGCTAGCTTGCCTATTTATATGGCCTGTTTTGTTTGTAATGGCATGCGGAAATAAATCCTATTTTGCTCCTCATCTAAGTCTTCTAACTTCTCACCCCCCCTTCCCTACCGACCGGTCAATCGGACCACCACCACCATCAATCTGGAGGAATCCGGAGACAATCGGAGGCACACGCGATCATCAAGTGCGGCACGCAACAGAGAACCTGAGGATGATGATGAGCGTCCGCTACCAGAGTGCTATCACTGCAGAAAGAAAGGACATATAAGAAGCAAATGCCCAAAATATCTGAAAGAGCAGAAAGAAAAGAGACAAGACAAAAAGAGCAAGAATAAGACTTTGAAGGCAGAGACTTGGGATGATACCTCATCTGGAGGTACGAGTGATTCAGATTCAGAAGAAAATGAAGAAGCCAACATGTGCTTGATGGGGAAGAGCATTTCACCATCAAAAGACGAATGCAGTGTCCAGAACAACACTGAAGTAACTCCTCCAACATATGAACTCTATACTAAATTTATACGCACTTGCGAATTTTTAAAAAAGAGTTTTGAAGATATTGATCTTTTGAAATTTGAAAACAAAATATTATTAAATGGAAAAAAAATTTGTCTGATGAATTGAAAGTGCTTGGAAATGAGAAGATCTTTTGTCAAGAGTGCGATTACTTTTCGACAAGATTAAACGAATTAGAAAACACTCTCGCTAAGACTTACGTGAAAATTGATACTCTTACCAAAGAAAAAAAGAACTTAGAGAGAGCGTTAAAATATTCTCAATCTCAAGTACAAAATGGCAAGAAGACATTCTCAAACTAGTGTGTCATGTTTGTAACAGAGAACACCGCCTTAAAAGCCAAAGTTAATGATCTAAATATGGCAATTAAAAAGTTTGGAGTTGGCCAAAAATTCCTGAATATGATATTAGCCAACCAGTGTCATAGATCTGCTAAGTTTGGACTTGGATACGTCACTGGAAGCTATCGCTTAGCGATATCCACTATCGCTGGTGATAACAAAAAAATCTCGAAAAGTGAATTTTAAAAATAAAAATAGTATTCATTCTGTCGATACTACCTCATCTTCCAGTAAGAGTCCGCAGAAACTGTTGCCAAATGTTATAGGTTTGGTCACACCACAGACTCATGCAGGAAGAAAGGTTCTTGTGATGCTAAACAAATCTGAGTATCTAAGACGTCCACCTATTCTATGGGAGACACCACTTGGCTAACCAGATCTTTACTCTCATCTTCTACTTAGGTTTGTTGGCAGGCTATGGACAGAGAAGACGTGCGGTACTTGGAATCAGCTTGTTCCAAACACATGACGGGTAACAAATTAAAGTTTCTTAGCTTGGAGATGAAGAAATGAGGTTCATTGACATTCAGAGACAACAGTAAAGGAAAAAATCAAAGGCATTGGTGTAGTGGGCAACAATTTTTTCTCTATTTCAAGTGTTTTATTTGTTGAAGGTTTGAAACACAAGTTAATTTCTATACGTCAATAATGTGATAGGGGCTTAAATGTTTCATTTGAATCATCTTCAAAGCTTTGCAAAATCATAGATTCTAAAAGTAATAAAATTATTTTTACTACACCAAGAATCAACAATGTTTATACAATTACTTTTCATGATTTATCTCATTGTAGTGTTAAATGTTTTATTTCAAAAAACGATGAATTAGAATTGTCATAGAAGACTAAGACATTCTAGTGCAAAACTTGTTGTAAAACTTTCCAAAAATAAATTAATTAAGGGATTACCTTTGCTATATGAAAAGTTTTCTTCTTTATGTTCACCTTGTCAAAAAAGAAAATTTTCTAAATTTTCTTTTAAAAATAAGAATATTGTTACTACTACGAGGCCTTTGCAATTTTTTGCATGGATTTATTTGGTCCAATAACTACCCAAAGTCTAGCAGGTAAAAAATATACTTATATTTTGATTGATGATTATTCTCGTTTTTGTTGGACACTATTTTTATCTTCTAAATCCGATGTGTATTCTGAATTTACAAAGTAATGTACTCGTATTCAAAATGAACTTGATTTAATGCATACGATCGGATCATGGTGGAGATATTTGAAAATGAAAAGTTTATTTCTTTTTGTACAAATTTAGGGATTAAACATGAATTTTCCTCTCCTCGCATACCACAACAAAATGGTTTAGTGGAGAGGAAAAATAGAACTCTTCAAGAACGTGCGCGTACTATGTTATCTGAATTTAAATTATCTAGATCATTTTGGGCTGAAGCGGTTAGTACTACTTGTTATGTTACAAATGGAGTCATGTTACGTCCTATTTTTGAAACTTACGATATTTGAGTTATATTTTCAAAAAAAGACGAATGTATCTTACTTTAAAGTTTGTGGATATAAATATTTTATTTTAAATATAAAAGATGTTTTAGGAAAATTTGATGAAAATGTGATGAAAGAATATTTATTGGTTATTCTTCATGCTACGTCCTTGACCTGGGATTTGCTGATGGTCTCCTCCTCCTTCCTTGCAGATTGCTGCATCTCATAGGAGAGCAGTTTTCCAAATAGAGTGTGAGGGGGAGTATCAGCCAACTTTGTCATCTCTCTGATGACACAAATCTTGGTGTACCAGTCTCTAGTTAAAGACCTAAGGAATTTGTCATTAAGCTCATAATGACTGAAGACCCTACCATAAGTCATCAGCTCATTCACTATTCTGAATAATCTTTCATTGCAAACAATTATGCTCTCTCCCTTGGACTGTCTGACAGCCTAATACTCCTGGTTGAGCACGGAGTTTCTGTCATCTCTGACCTCTTCAGTTCCCTTCATGTAGACCACCAAAGTGTCTCACATCTCCTTGAAGGTCTGACAGTGAACCAGATTCTGAAAGATTGAGTCATCTATGGCATTGACAATGATGTTTTGTGTCCTCTTATCCATGGTTGCCAAGATGACTTCATCCTTAGTCATCTCTGAATATTTCTTTGGTATCTTGATTGTTGCATCCATAACTGAGACTTTCATAGGGATGAAAAGTCTCTCTTTGATTGTAATAAAGATCCTTGGGTAAGATGCTTCCATGAACAATCTGATCCTCTCCTTCCAGATTCCAAAGCTCTCCTTCCTGCAGATAGAAAGCTTCATGGAACCTAGCTCCTTATGGTTCTCTCCTGAACCCATAAGTATACTTCTTTAGGCTACCCTTTGAGATCTACTTAAACTGTTAAGTCTTTTTTGAGCAACCTCCCTTTGATACCACTTGAAAGTCTTTAGTTTCAAGGATAGTTAAAACACCTAGAGGGGGGTGAATAGATTTTTGGTCTCTTTAGACTTTTTCTTAACTTTAGGTATGTTGTGAGTTAGTTATATGTTAGCCTTCAAGAAATCACAAAGCACACACCAGATTTATAGCGGTTTCCAAGATTATGGGTACATCCACTGTCCATCTCTCCTTTCTAACAGTGTGTTAGATAAGGCACTTCTCCAAAACTCAGCTCCTAAGAGCTTACAACACAGATCCCTCAGGATCTCTCAGTCTTCTTCAAGAACTACCTCAGACACAAGACCCTACCTCAGAGCAAGTTTGCTCCTACAACTCAGTGATACAAAGATCACCTACCACTCAGAGAGAATGACTCTCCTACAGCAAAGGCACAAGGCCCTACCTCAGATCCAAAGATGGATCCTACAACTCAGGCACAAAGGCCCTACACTCAGAGAGAATGACTGATGTAGACCTGAATTAGGGTTTCAAAATGTTAAATTTTTATAGTAAAATATTTTATTATTTATAAATAAAATCAGAGTTTCTGATAAGGGGATTTTTTAATTTTGGAAAGAGGGCCGAGCGGGCCAAATTGAGATGTTCGCGTGTAAAACTGCTCTTACCGATAAACTTCGCAAAATCGTTATTTGTTATTTAAAAAACTTTGTCAGCGCTAACAGTTCGAGCCGAGGCGGGATTTGGACGTTCATAAGCACAAAGCACAACAACAATTTATGAATTAAAACGGTAATTAAGGCGAGAGAACGTTCGGGGCAAGCTCGTAATTATTTAATGTTTGCATAAATTTAAATCTAACTATTAAGAGCAAGGGGTGAGTGTTGTTACCCCAGGAGCACTATCCGGACCAATTCCGTAGACTAAATCAAACCGAGGTCACTGCCTGCCTTCTATTCTCTGACTAGAGTAGGCTTGGATCGTCGGCCAACCCCAAATGACGGTAGATGCAGGAATCGGGCCGGTGTGGTTGCAGGCAGGCAAAGCTGACGAGTAGCGACCGCCAGAAAGTGTGCCGCTGTCGATGGCGGGTCGGCGTGAGAAGCAGTGGCCGCAGAAGGCCTCTTCGCAAGTGACGACAGGTTGCAGGCTTGGCGTCGAGAGACAGTGGCCCGCCGAAAACCCAAGTCGCAGTCGGCGGGTTGTGAGGGCACGTCGTGGAGCAGCCACAACGTTGAGGAAGCACACGAGAACTAGCGGTGGATTCGGAAATATCGGGATTTGGGGGCCGGCACTGTAGAGAGAAACGATGAGTCGTTTCTCTCTATTCTTGTCCGGGCTACCCTAATCAATGGCTGACTCCTCCTTTTAATAGAATTAACCATGAATTGAATGTATTCCTTCCTTTTTATTTTCTTCAAGTAGGGAGACCATTCCAAAATGATAAAGATTTTTATTCTCCCCTTTTATTGTTTTTTCCAAATTAAGCAGGTCACAACTTTCTAAAGTTTAAGTTTCCCAGATTTATGGTTTTTTCCCAAAATGATTTCATATTTAAATTTATGAGTTTTTAAATAATCTTAAGCTTGCCCGTTACGTCTTAGCGACCAGAATAACCAGACCTATTTATTAAGGGACTCATCGGACGGTCAACCCGACGAACCGAACAATTTCGAACAAACAAGAGTATGAAGAAAATACATGAGAAAAGGCAAATAAGTGCGTAAATAAAAATGTGTGACGCCTAGTGACGTCAAGTAATAACTGATGCGACGGAGGATGCATCAATGACTCTCCTACCTCAGGTAAACAGCCCTACCTCAGTCACACAGGCCCTACACTCAGATCAATAAATGATCCTACCTCAGTCTTTATAAAACAGGCCTACAACTCAGATCTAAAGAATCCTACAGAAAAGAAAGTGTTTTGTTGGTGTTGATGTGACTCCAGAGAAGTTCTCTGAGTCCACTACTTCCAGAGATGAGTTAACTCAGCCCTAACCTCTTCTCAGAATAGCCTTCACTCAACGCTTCTGGACTTAGCAGCTTCACTGATTGTCTGCCTTCAAGCTGAGGCGTTGAGTGAACTGGCTTCACTCAATGCTTCTGTACTTAGTCGAATTTCTTGATGGATTTGCGTTGAGTGAGCTGTCCTCACTCAACGCATTTGAACTTAGACAGATTTTTCTATCTATCTTTACTTAAGCATTGACTGATCATTATTTTGCCAGCGCTTGCTTCTTTGGGCGTTGAGTGAGCTGTCCTCACTCAATGCTTTTGGACTTAGCCAGAATTCTCCACTGCCAATGTTGAAGCTTTGACAGACTCAAATATACTCGACGCCTCTTGTTATATGGGGTTGAGTGAACTGCCTTCACTCAACGCCTGTGGACCTAACCGCATTTCTGTCTTGCAAACTGCTGGGCTTTGACTGTTTATCCTTTACTCAGTGCTTTTTGGAATCTAGCGTTGAGTGAACTGGCTTCACTCAGTGCCTATAAACTTAGATGATTTTCAGTCTTTCCAGCATCCTTCCTTGGCATCTGGCGTTGAGTGAACCGACTTCACTCAACGCCGGTGGACTTAGACAAATTTTTGTCTCTCCACCTTTCTACCATGTGGCCACCTGTCACAATCACTTAGACAACCTGTCTAAACTTGTTCCAAAGAACATCCTGCACATGATGAACTTGAACTACATCAAAATACAAATATGCTCTTAGTGTTGGTGATGCCTCTTCAAATTTAGGGAATATTGAGGGCAGTATTCTCAACAGCTCCAAATTATAAATTTGGCTCATTTTTCTGTGGAGATCACAATTTTCAAAATTTGGAGTATTCCTTCCCGTGCAACTTGTCCAGAGAGCTCCAACATTCAAAAAATTCCATCTTGCCAAGAAGGTTTAAGAGCAAAAAAGTGATGACTCGTACGCTGCATCTCAAGCGACCTTTGTGAGGATTCATCGTCATCTTCAGCACTCTATTTAGAGAGTTTTATTCTGAAAGTTATTCTTTGTACTTCTTCATTTCATTGTTGTAAGCGTTAGAGGAAATCACTGTCTTATGCGTGACGTCTAAGTCCTTGCGTGTCTTAGGAGAAAATCATCGTCTTATGCGTGGCGTCTAGGTCCTTGTGTGACTTAGGGAGTTTTTGCCACCTTGTGTGCAGCGACTAGATCGTGGTGAGATCTAGGAGGAGGCCAGTAGCAATATCTAGGAAGAGATACGTTGTAGCCGGCCAGTTCTTGGTAGAAGGACCGGTGAAATCAAAAAGAGTTTATATTTTTCATAACCTAAATCTCTAGCTTTAAAGAGATTTATTGTTGTTTGTTTTTAACGCTTATGAAATAAAATATAATCATTTGTATTCTTATGATTTTCTAAGTGTTTATCTTTGATTATGAAAAATTGATTTTGATTTCTGTAATTATTTCACCAAGTAGAATTGATTAAGAGCTAAATTTTGTTAACCCTTACCCCCCCCCCCCCCCCTCAAGGGTGCCTCACGATCCAACAATGTGGTATTAAGTCAAGTCAAGTATTGTATTTAATATTTTAATGTTCTCTTGTATTTATGGGTGTGCCATCCGGGGGTCCTATAAATAGACCCTTAGTCTTTGTATCAAGTTATGAATGAAAGAGTTTTAGTTTTCCCTTCTTGAATGTGAGATTTTGGTGTCTCTCTCCTCTAACGAGCGACCCCGCCTAGACAGCCGCGGTTACGGCTACACGAGTATCCTTCATCACCGCCATCATCTCTGATGACATTCTGCGATTCATAACATGATCATAATTAGGCAAAGTTTCTATTAAGAGAACAAGTGCGGTAGTCCACACACGAGAGTACTTGAATAAACTAAAACAGTCAAGTCACGACATACTTGGTCACAGATTACAAACTAAAATTTCTCGTAAAAGTGAATCCACACAAGATTCAACACAAAAAATGACAACCAAATAATAAACCCAAAATAAATCACAAGATAGAAGACTAGGTGGAGAACCGATGAGTTGTCATAGGCCGGAGAGGAATCGGAAGGCTGAATTTGGACTGTCGTAGGGGAATCTGAGGACTGCATGGTGTTGTTTTTTTTAATTGACTGCTTTGGGTTGGACTGCTGGTTAATGCTTTCTGTGGGCTGGATGAAGTCAGTGGGGCTGGGGAGGCTGTTGTATGTGTTTGTGAATGGACGTCTGGGCTGATTAGGGAGTGGGCAAAGGCTGAATTGCAGTAACTGGAAATTTGGGATGCTGGATGGATATCTAGGGGCTGGAATGGTTCCCGGACAGCCTCTGGACAGAAAACCGAGGAAGGGGAGGGGTCTGGCTTCAGATCTGAGCAGATCCAGGGGCTGTAGAGAGGAATGGTGGGGCTGGGAAGCAGAAACAAGGGCTAGAATTGTCTCATAGACAGGAGACGTGAGGAGATGGAGGGCTGTCAACAGTTGGGAGCAGTTTGAAAGGCAGGGGGGGCATTGACTACGATAGTGGAGATAATGGGGAGGAGGGTTCTGGCGGATTATGGAAGGAGTGGAAAGGTAGTTTTGAGGAGTTTTAGAGGTGGGCGCAGTTATGGAAATTACATGAGTTAATGGTAGTTATGAGGTAGTGGAAGATAGTTACTGGTAGCTATGACGGTTAAGTGGAAGTTATATGCAGTAATGCGGGTAGTAGGGAGGTGGAAGGAAGTGGGCCGTAGGCCAAGGTGGCAGCCGGTGGCGGTGGTTGCCGAAAACGGGAAATGGGGAGGAGGGGGACCACAAGGGGAGGGAGAAATATTTTCCTAGGCGTCGTACCTAGGGCTCCGACTTTGATACCAATGAACAAAAGGAGAAAGTCCCTTGAACTTTTGATGTCTTCTAAATAAGTCTTCTATCCCTACTTATAGACTAAGAAGTCACCACAAAAGATCATGATTCTCCGATCATAAAGCCCTCAAAATATATTAAAATAAAATTCAAAAAATATAAAAATATAACTAAAATTCATGTATCGTCAATCCACACAAAATGAATGGCAACAGAACTTCGATAGGCGAGAGGTGTAAGCACCGCGAGGTGTTCAGCGATCTCGTACTAAACGAATTGAACTTTCCAACAAAAAAAGGAAAGAGAGAGAGAAAAGCGCCGGCACTGACATCTCGCTCGCTACCTCTGAAATCTCCGGGTCTCGAAGAAGCAACCCAAGCGGGGTAGAGGAATTGGTCGACTCATCAGGCTCATGACCTGAAGACTGCAGGTTCGAATCCTGTCCCCGCCTAATCAAAGCAAAGATTCTGATTGAATATCTCGTATAGAATATAGAAGTGAAACGAATGCGAACAGGATGTGAGAGCTCAAGTATCTGATACGAGATTTGAATAGGATAGGAGAAAGAAGAAGATGCTCTTGATTTGCTTTGACTCCTTCTTGAGCGATCAATAGCAAACGGCCTACAACTAGCCCTATACAAACCTTAGAAAAGGTAGTGAGATTTTCTATCTATTAAAACCTGAGTACCCATACATGATGCAAAGATGTTGAGAACATCGTCATTCTAAGACAGAAGATTCCATTCGGGGAACCGGATCCAAGTCAAATCGAGAGTGTCCAACGACGGCTTGCAATCGGCCACGAACTGTGAGAGAATGGAATGATCCAAGGAACCTCAGACATGATCATATCAAGCTCCTAGGGCAAAATCAAGAACATGACCATAGGCAGTTCTCCTTTATTTAGGGTTCCAAAGCGCATGTACCAGCTTTGACTCTAATTCATAGAAAGTGATTGAACAATGTTCTAGAAGTCAGATCTAGTGCTACTCATGAGCGTACAAAGCTTAGAGCAAGGAAGAATAATAGCTAATCAGGAAGACCGGTTGCAATCAGTCTTGCAAGTCCAAGATCAGCTGTGTAAGAAAAGGAGTCAGCACATTTCCAATTCGAATCTCCTGTCTTAGGAATGGTCTCGCGAAGCCGATAACCGTTCAGCTAAGATACGAGATGACTAGTGAATAAAGACAGAATTCCTTCAGTAGGGGAGGGGCAAAGTCCATCCTTTTTCGAAAAAAGTGACACAGCACAGAGAATATCAGACTCAGAGAGATGAAGAAGAGGGGGAATAGAAGGAATGAAACTGTGCGTAGAATCAACGGGAAATAGAATCTCTGTCTTGGTACTTGCCCGAAGAAGACGAATCAATCATATTCTAACCGCCAGTTCATTTCTATGAGCTGAGGAAAGGAAATGAGCTATCCGCTTTGGAATTCCGTTGTGGCTCTAAGTCATCTCCTACGGAGTACCCGCTCTCTTATCTTAAATCAGTGTGCACCGAGGGAGTCAATCTTTCTAGAGTAGAGTAAGTGTGCAGTGGACCTATTAGCCTATTTCTTGTTCATTCAACTAATTGCCTAGTTCACTTAGCCCTCTAGCTTCAAGCTATCAGTCAAGTTAGGAGGAGAGGAGGATTCAATCTAGACTGATCCGGAATCAGAGTTTGAATCTGTACTTCCTTTCCTTGCATCTCTTTCAGAGCCTTGTCTGCCGGCGAATACGGGATTGTCTCTGTCGGAATCGAGGTCAGATCAAGACTGGCATGAAGTGATGGGATTGAACTTGAACTCTCAGGTCTTGCATTTCCTCTAGAAAGCATTACTGCCGGAAAGAAGAAACTAGGCAATAAAGCCGGGTTGGAAGGAATTCATATTGAAACCTATACTAATTGAAAGAGGCAAAGACCGAGAGAGTTGAAGAGAGAGCTGACAGCTCGCCATGTTGATAAAGAGACTTTCCAGTTGACAGAAGAGCGATTGGATTGAAAGAGATAGGTAAAGAACGAGAGCGCGCCCCTGAGTTTTGCGTCGTTGTGCCTGGGCTGTGAGGGCTCTCAGCCACATGGATAGTTCAATGTGCTCATCGGCGCCTGACCCTGAGATGTGGATCATCCAAGGCACATTAGCATGGCGTACTCCTCCTGGTTCTCACCCTTAAAGCCATCTACAAAGTTGAGACTTTCGAAGAAGGAAATGACCTACTAAAGAGTCCTATTCCTTTCCGGTCTACATTCAAGATTCTTCAAAGGCACTGCGCTGGGTCGGTATGTTGCCTGGTGACATTTTCTTCTTTCTTCGGGATTCTACTGAACGGGGTAGATCCACTTAACTAGAAGCCAAATCACGTTTAAGGCGCATAAACAAAAGGGCGCCTTCGGATACATAGGGGCTACTCTAGTCAATCAAAGTCCTAACTAACTAAGTAAGGAAAAGACTCTCCAAACAGAAGTACGTACTGCACGGCCGAGAAAGCGATTGAGAAAGCCAACCATTCTATCTGGATCTTTATTCCGAATATCTTCTCCTGGTCCTTTTGAAAGAGAGCTTATGAGCAGGTTCGATTCAAGATCGGTTAAAGCCTTCATCTCTTTCCTTCATATGAACTAGATTCAACCAACCTAAGGCCTATAGGAATAGGACCAACATGCTCAACCAACATGAATGACTGCAGGGGATTCACGACCTTGGCCGGCCTCTCCTTCATTCCTCACTTCCTTGAGCTCGATGCTAGGAGTTCGGAAGCTACCTGTTGATGCCTTTGGCTACCTCGATCAATGGACGATTAAAGGGCCGATTTCCCGTATGGATTGCTACTCATGGACAGATAGAGTACCCCCCCTTTCGTGCGTTTTTCTTGGCTCTGATCGGCTTTCCTCCTTTCTTTCTTGGCTTTCAGGGGACTAATCCTTTCACTAAAGACCGACACGCTATTCCATTCCGAACAAAGGGCAGAATGAAGGCGAGCGATAGCGAAGTTTCTCTCCTCGTAGCTCAGTAGCTAAGCTAAGAGTTCTTTCTATAGCAGTTGATGAGCCCAGGAGATAGAAGGTAGTTGGCTTTTGAGTTCAGCAAGAATACCAGATGACTTGCCTTCGAAGTTCTTAGTTCTTTCCTAGTGGACTTACTATAAAAGACGAGTGAGGAATTATCTTATCTATCCATTATAGATAGGAGTTCGCCTCTGTAGCTAGCCAATAAGGCAACCCACGGGGCGGGAAACGCAAGCTCTCTGGTCGTGCATAGTCTGGCCTATCGTTCAGTGTCGGAGGCAAATAGAAGTAAAGTGGTCGCCCTAATAGAATGGATCCGTGAGCACTTAGGAAATCTCTCGAGAAGTTGATAGCCTTAGTCTCGTGAGGTTCGCATCTTCGACGCCCTTGTTGCTACCACAATAGCTCTGCACTCAAAGAGTTTCTTAATTCGATTGATTATGATTGTTTTTTTCATGTTTTCTTCGCTTTGCGCCTTTAGGCCTTTTGGTATGTATGTCCCTCTCTTTGAACCTTGTCGGAGACAAGCCTCCAATACTAGAGCTTCTTCTCATACGAGATTTGTCCCCCTCCCCTTCTATAGGGGACTAGAGCAAGCTCAGGAGACTCTAAAAAGCAGATAGAAGGAAGTGTCGTCTTGATGGACAAGTACAATGTGTTAAGCATATAGCTATGCTTGTTTACAAATCCGCTATACCCGCTTCAAATACGGGTTTTTTTTACACCAGCTTCCTGAAAAAGCTTTCTTTATTGAATATAATAGTCAAAAAGCTAACCTTGAAAAGAGCTCTTCCGAGGCATTGATGTCAAATTTTCGGGGTTTGGGCGCATCATCCAATGACTAATTTGTGTTTGCACAAGTCTCGTCAATAAGGTGTAAGGAACAGGTTTGTTCCCATTAATCGGCTTATGGGCCCCTTATCCTTATTATGGAAGGCACTGATTCATCGCTCTAGGGAGCAAGAGCTAGACCTATAGTACAAATAGGTAGTACCAGCAGCATATCCGTTAACAAAGACAAAGCCTATCAAGATTGCAAACCCTAATAACACTCTCAGCTTCAAACAAGAAATCTCGTATGTAAGCACACTTGTAAACCTACTAGTCAATCTGTACTCTACTTATCTCACCCTAGCTCTAACTGTTCTATTAAAGCATATCGAATACAAACCCTAGTTCTATTATAGTGCAAGCATACAAGAACACGGGAAGGGAATAGCTGCTCTACCACTCGCTCGATGCCCTCATCTCGCTTCGTTGCTTCAAAGTCGTAGGCAGATGGATTTCCTTTTCTCATAAGAGAAGAAAGGGAAAAAATGGGTTTCTTTGAAAGAAGAGCTACTAGTGATACCTCTTCAATAGAAGAAAGGAAGAAGCTCCTCCCACGCGCAACCAACTTCCCCACCTTTGTTGCCTACGCCCGCATTCTGTCCCCGCCTCTGTTGCCTGTGTGTTGCGCCTCCTCTGTTGGGATCCCTGGGAACTTCCCTGGCAAATCTTGTTAAGGGCATTTTTTCCCTTCTGATCAGTAATGGGAGCACTTCCTCTACACTTTTGAGTCTTCTCAAGGAAGAAGGACTAGACTTCTCGGTGCCCTTTTGTGTTGTGATCCCCATCAATTCTATCCTCCTTGAAAACATTAATCTCTGCAAATGAAGATGATAGTGCTCCCAATTGAAGGTGAGGTGAATCCTCTAGCTCTGGTACTATGCAGATCTCATGAGCGAGGATCTACATAACAACATTAAATGGATCTAAGGGTACTACTGCTGCAAAGGATGGAGCGATACTGCAGAAGTTGATGCTGAAGATGGTACCAAGCATGGTGTTGTTGAAGCTGGCGACGATGCTGAAGATTGTGTTGTTGCAAAGATGGTGTTCACGATGTCAAAGTCGGATTAGAGGAAGTAGTGATGGTATTGCTACTGATGTTGTCTTCGACACCGAGAATGGTGATGTTGTTGTTGCAGATGCTGGAAATGGCATTGTCATAGTTGGTTTTGAAGATGATGCTGACAATGATATCGGTACTGAAGAAGGCGTTGGGAGTCGTGTTGTGATATTAACAATAACTGAGTGGTAAGAGGAGGATAATGGTGAAGGGGTGGGGGGGTATGTAGGTGGAAGGTAATGGGCTTGTGTAACCATGTGGCTCATCAAATCTTCAATGTTGATTATAAGTGAAATTCTCATATTTTTATGAATATTAAGTTTATAACCACTTGCCCAAATTATCCTAATGACGGTATAAAGGCTCATTCGCATTGCATTTAATTTCCTACCAATTCTCGAGTAACGTCTCACCATGAATACAAACCACAATTTGTTCAACTTCTTTAAAATTTTCAAAGGCTCTACAATGCTCTAGATATCTTTCTAGAGGGGTACACGGTTAGGGGGTTTCATGGGTTGGTTGTAGAAAAATTCATCATGCCTGCGATGATCAGTTAAATAATCACCTGAGGTATCAGCACTAGTAATAATAAAATAGATTCTCAAGCCATCGAGAGCACTCTCACACTCGAATAACTCACTAATAATGGATACATTCCTTATGAGTGATGGTTTATCTAGAGGCTCTTTGGGGAGTGTAGAAAATTCATCACGAATGCGACAATCACCTGAATAAATGCCTGAGATGTCGACATTATAAGTCAGAATTAGGATGTGTCCAATGTCCCTAAGGATGGAAAACTCGCACGGTGGTTCACTGAGATATAAGAAACTTCGTCATATGTGTCATGAGTAATATGAAAGGTTCCCGAGAAATTGGGAGTTCACTCAACAACTTGAAAGACGGGCCCTACGTACATAATACTAAGCTCAACATCCCCAAGAATGAGTACGCTCCAGATGAGGTTTTGAGGATCCTATATTCTCAAACGAATCTCTTAATTGAATCTCATCTTCAATATGACTAGGCGTGGGTATTAGACATTCTATGATAATGTCGCTCTCGAGAACATCGGTGATAAGCACAATATTACATTTCATAGCTTGCACTATTAGGTCAGGGATCGACTCCTCTTAGCATCGCACTAGACTGTGGAAGGAGGGTTGTAACTCAACCTCTAGGGTTTGTGTTTTAAGTTTTCTAATGATATCAAAGTGAGAGTCCATACAGTCCAAACGAGCTAACATAATTTTTTGGAAATCAAGAGTCAACATATCAGTGTTGGTGACATTCTTAAGATGATGACCTCAACGAAGTCCCAATAAACATTGGGTCGTGCCTAAAAATTAACTCGAGTCCTATTAATGGAGGTTTAAGGATGAGGATAATCATCATAAGGGTACAACGACCTCTTAGGAGAAGCTCCACGAGGTTGAACTAAGAAAATAGATACCTCGATAAGGATAATCATCATAAGGGTACAACGACCTCTTCTATTTTCTTAGTTCGGTTAAATAGAAGAGAAGAATAATAATGACGCTCTGGATCATTAAATAGAAGAGATGAATAATAATGATATCTTAGGTAATAATACATCACTTTTGAGGGCAATGTAAGACTAAGAAAATATGAGGCTTAAGAATGAAAAAACATTAAAGTACACTGCTTCAGTGTGGTTTGACTGACCACATAAAGCGTAGAATATGGCCACCATCTTGATTTTTTCACCTATGTTGTGTCCACGCTGATGAGCCCTTTGGGATGTTCATTCGCCACCCTACCAAGAAGTCGGGTGCATAGCAAGACGAGCTTTCTAGATTAGGGTCTATAACGGGTAAAAGATACCTCGATCGATGGGTAACTTTAAGGAGCATGGAGCAGGCATTTGACAAACATGACATAATGGAGGTAGATAGGACGTTAGATATGGCTGTGAGAAGAAATGGAGGATGAGGTGCCATCAACATAGCAATGATAACAGATTCCCATTCAGTCCGCTGAGCTATCAGATCAGTAGTCAGAGGGTGATGTTGGCGCAACATGTCATAGATACGTTTGACTTTTGTTACCACGACATCGAATCTCCAGAAGATTCAGGTTGAAGAGATGAAAGTATCCTGGCCAGAGCAGAATGAGTGTAGCATGTATCACATAATTTTAGTTAACTCATGTTCCATGATGATGTCATACAAAATTTTCTCTATAGAGTTCAGCATCTACACCTGAACGCGCTTGTACAACCCCGTATTCGCGAAGCGAGGACCCCAAGCAAGGCTTAGGGCATGCTAGTAAGTTTTGAGCTTTAGAACTCCTTTGAGGGGCGGGTGCGGCGAGTAGGCGGACACCCGTCCAGCGTGGTAGGCTTGAGGGGAAGCTGCGGGACCGGCCGGAGTCCGGAGGCGCACCCCTGCCTCGCGGCTGGGCGAAGGCAGGCGGGGCAAGACCGGCCCGGGGCCGGGCTCTCGCCCCTGTCTCGCGGCTAGGCGAGGGCAGGCGGGGCGAGACCGGCCCGGGGACGGGCTCTCGCCCCTGCCTCACGGCTAGGCGAAGGCAGGCGGGGCGAGACCGGCCCGGGGCCGGGCTCTCGCCCCTGCCTCGCGGCTAGGCGAAGGCAGGCGGGGCGAGACCGGCCCGGGGCCGGGCTCTCGCCCCTGCCTTGCGGCTAGGCGAGGGCAGGCGGGGCGAGACCGGCCCGGGGCCGGGCTCTCGCCCCTGCCTCGTGGCTAGGCGAGGGCAGGCGGGGCGAGACCGGCCCGGGGCCGGGTTCTCGCCCCTGCCTCGCAGTCAGGCCGTGCGAGACCGACCAGGGGGGGTGCTGACCGGCGGGCGTGAGCTCCTGATGTTACCGTTTTACCCCCGAGGTGGTTTTTTCCTCTTTGCCCCCCGGTGTGGAGGTTTTCTATTGGCTGGAGGCATTTTTGCCCTAGGGGCGTTTTGGTCATTTTACCCCCAAGACTTGGAAAAACTATAAATAGACCCTTAGGGGTGCCTTGGAGAGGACTTGTCATTCTTTCCTTAGCCACAAATCTCTTTGGCTTTCTTCCTCCAAGGCACCTAGCTCAAGCATTGGCTAGGGAGGGGGAGACCTCAAAGGTCTTCTGGGTGTGAGGTGGGACCTCCACGCTAGAGCCAAGGGTCAGTTCATAGCTTCCTAAGTCTTCGGTCCGTGACGTTCTTCCGAGCATAGTAGGTGTGAGGTCACCCCTTTCCCCAAGGGTCGAACTCCACAGAAGTCAATTTTGGCTTCGGTCATTTTTGGCTTCAACAGTTTTGGTGCGGTGAGCGTGGAGAGTGACCAGCACAGAAAATCTCGGGAGAGTGTCATGACTGGAGATCAGGAAGCTAGTGATGACCTCGGTGGTCTCCCCAACCTAGGACCCTTTGTAGGAAGGGAGGAGTTCATGGCTTCCATCGAAGGCATCATGGGGATGCTTAGAAGCATTGCCCCTCGGGCTGACAGCTCAACCCCCACCCCCCAGGGACTAGCTCCTAGGGGTCTCGGCGAGCTAACCCAGAGTGGTCTCGGCGAGCTGGCTCCTAGGGGGCAGGGCGAGATCACCCCAGCAGGGGGAGAAGTGAGTATGCCGGATAGAAGGCCTGGGAAGGAGAGGATGGTAGAGGGGGTCGAGCGAGACCTCCCAGGCCGGGAGCTGTTCCCCAGCCCGGCGAGAGCTAGCCCCCCAGACGAGCAGGTCGCACGAGTGGAGGTGGCGAGAGCTCCCCTTAGGGGGTCACCCTTCAGTGAGTTGATCATCTCAGCTCCCGTTCCCGAAGGGTTCAGAGAGTCAGACATGGTTTACTATACCGGGAAGGATGACCCCGTCCAGCATCTGCAATGGTTCGAGGATGCCGTCTCCATCAGGCCAATGACGGATGCCTTCAAGTGTCGCCTCTTTGCGATCATGTTGAAGGAGAAGGCAAGGGACTGGTTTCATCAACTCCCTCCAAGGACCATCTTCGGGTTCGAAGACTTGAGCCGGAGCTTTCAGCTTCGCTTCTCCACCTCCAAGAAGAGGAAGAAAGGTCCCGAGTCCCTCTTCCTGATAAAGCAAAGGGCCGAGGAGTCGCTGGCCCACTACGTTGACAGGTTCCAGGAAGAGGTCCTGGACATCCAAGAGGTGCCAGGGTATGCCCTCCAGATGGCGTTCACGGTAGGATTGCGCGAAGGGTTTTTCAAGATGAGCTTGACTCGGAAGGCCCCCCTTTCCTTCGAGGAGCTGATGGAAAGGGCGGCAGAGGAGATAGCCATGGAGGCAGCCAACCCGGCCTTTGTAAAGAAGTTGGCAAGGTTGACAGAGGTGGAGTCAAAGGAGCAAGGTGGCTCGAGGCATCATGAAGGGAGAAGGAGAGAGGAGCATAGAGCTCAAGGGTTCCAGAGACAGGAGGGTCCGGAGCCAGGCTGGAGGCAGCAGGGAGGACCTGCCCATGGTCCAGGAAGGGCTCTCATCCAGAATGGAGGGAACCATCATGGGGGCCAAGGGAGGTTCAACTTCCAGAGGCAAGCCCCAAGACAACTCCTGCCCCCACCCCAGCAAGCGATGGCGATTGGCCGAAGGGATAGGAGGAATCGCAAGGGGAGGGGGGGAGGCAGGGTAGAGTTGCAGTACTGTGACTTCCACCAGTTGGAAGGTTACGCCACGGCTACCTGCCCCGAGTTCCTGGAGGTGAGAGGGGCGAGAGGTCCTGCCCAGCAACCGCCGCCGGAGCGGATTGAAGTTCTACCCCAAGGAGGGGGTGAAGATGTGTGCGAGGACCGGGTCGATGTAGGACCTCGAGCTGGTATAGCTGTGATCCACGGGGGGGTGGGGATCGAAGCCGCTCGGAAGGCAAGTCTCCATGTGATGTATCGGCGGAGCGTTGCCTCGACATCCCAGATCCCTCCCCCGGAGGAAAGGGTCACCTTCTCATCAAAGGACATGCCAGAGCATGAGGATCCCTTCTGCGACGCCCTAGTCATCCAAGCAGCCGTCGAAGGCTTCACCGTCTCCCGGATTTTGATTGATAACGGAAGCTCGGTCAACGTCATTTTCAAGAAGGCGTTCGAGGGGATGAAGGTGGAGCCAAGGAGGGTAGTGGCGTCGGATGGACCTCTGTTCGGATTCTCAGGGGAGAGGAAGGAGGTGGAAGGTGGAGTCGGACTCCAGGTGAAGTTGGGAGGGACCTCAAGGAACTGCAGGTTTGTCATTGTTGACGCTCCAAGCAGCTACAATGCCATCTTCGGAAGGCCCCTCATCAGCGCCTTCCGATGTGTGCCCTCATCCTTCCACCAATGTCTCAAGTTCAACTCAGATGGGATCCAAGTCAGGATCAAGGGAGACTCTAGGATGGCGAGGCAATGCTACGTCACGGCAGTCAACACCATCTCTTGGTTGGCTAAGGCGGAGGAGATGGAGAAAATCATGGAGAGCCTGAGAAGGATGGAGGTGTCCAGTGGGATAGAACCTGATGGCGACCACCATGCCCGGGCCCCCTGAAGAGGCCTCGCCTCGGCGGAGTCATGTATCTTACTTTCCTTTATGTTGTAATGAGTCCAACCCCCGGCCGATAGGGTCGAGAGGGTCATGTAACCCAACTTTTTTTCCCTTTTGAGGATGTTGAATTTTGGCAGAGTTCAGGTAGCATAGCCCAAGTCCCTTAGCTCCGAGATGATTCCGCTGTCAGGCTCTCACTAGCTGGTGGGCTCAGGTTGATCTCTCGTGGAAGCCCAAGTCCCTTAGCTCCGAGATGATTCCGCTGTCAGGCTCTCACTAGCTGGTGGGTTCAGGTTGATCTCTCATGGAAGCCCAAGTCCCTTAACTCCGAGATGATTCCGCTGCCAGGCTCTCACTAGCTGGTGGGTTCAGGTTGATATCTCGTGGAAGCCCAAGTCCCTTAGCTCCGAGATGATTCCGCTGCCAGGCTCTCACTAGCTGGTGGGTTCAGGTTGATCTCTCGTGGAAGCCCAAGTCCCTTAGCTCCGAGATGATTCCGCTGTCAGGCTCTCACTAGTTGGTGGGTTCAGGTTGATCTCTCGTGGAAGCCCAAGTCCCTTAGCTCCGAGATGATTCCGCTGCCAGGCTCTCACTAGCTGGTGGGTTCAGGTTGATCTCTCGTGAAAGCCCAAGTCCCTTAGCTCCGAGATGATTCCGCTGCCAGGCTCTCACTAGCTGGTGGGTTCAGGTTGATCTCTCGTGGAAGCTCAAGTCCCTTAGCTCCGAGATGATTCCGCTGTCAGGCTCTCACTAGCTGGTGGGTTCAGGTTGATCTCTCGTGGGAGCCAAGTCCCTTAGCTCTGAGATGATTCCGCTGTCAGGCTCTCACTAGCTGGTGGGTTCAGGTTGATCTCTCGTGGAAGCCCAAGTCCCTTAGCTCCGAGATGATTCCGCTGTCAGGCTCTCACTAGCTGGTGGGTTCAGGTTGATCTCTCGTGGAAGCCCAAGTCCCTTAGTTCCGAGATGATTCCGCTCTCAGGCTCTCACTAGCTGGTGGGTTCAGGTTGATCTCTCGTGGAAGCCCAAGTCCCTTAGCTCCGAGATGATTCCGCTGCCAGGCTCTCACTAGCTGGTGGGTTCAGGTTGATCTCTCGTGGAAGCCCAAGTCCCTTAGCTCCGAGATGATTCCGCTGCCAGGCTCTCACTAGCTGGTGGGTTCAGGTTGAGCTCTCGTGGAAGCCCAAGTCCCTTAGCTCCGAGATGATTCCGTTGTCAGGCTCTCACTAGCTGGTGGGTTCAGGTTGATCTCTCGTGGAAGCCCAAGTCCCTTAGCTCCGAGATGATTCCGCTGCCAGGCTCTCACTAGCTGGTGGGTTCAGGTTGATCTCTCGTGGAAGCCCAAGTCCCTTAGCTCCGAGATGATTCCGCTGTCAGGCTCTCACTAGCTGATGGGTTCAGGTTGATCTCTCGTGGGAGCCAAGTCCCTTAGCTCCGAGATGATTCCGCTGTCAGGCTCTCACTAGCTGGTGGGTTCAGGTTGATCTCTCGTGGAAGCCCAAGTCCCTTAGCTCCGAGATGATTCCGCTGCCAGGCTCTCACTAGCTGGTGGGTTCAGGTTGATCTCTCGTGGAAGCCCAAGTCCCTTAGCTCTGAGATGATTCCGCTGTCAGACTCTCACTAGCTGGTGGGTTCAGGTTGATCTCTCGTGGGAGCCAAGTCCCTTAGCTCCGAGATGATTCAGCTGTCAGGCTCTCACTAGCTGGTGGGTTCAGGTTGATCTCTCGTGGAAGCCCAAGTCCCTTAGCTCCGAGATGATTCCGCTGTCAGGCTCTCACTAGCTGGTGGGTTCAGGTTGATCTCTCGTGGGAGCCAAGTCCCTTAGCTCCGAGATAATTCTGCTGTCAGGCTCTCACTAGCTGGTGGGTTCAGGTTGATCTCTCGTGGGAGCCAAGTCCCTTAGCTCCGAGATGATTCCGCTGGCAGGCTCTCACTAGCTGGTGGGTTCAGGTTGATCTCTCGTGGGAGCCAAGTCCTTTGCTCCGATGACGATTCCGCTGTCAGGCTCTCACTAGTTGACAAGGCCGGTTGATCGCTCGTAGAGGTTGATTTTTTATCCTGAGGGGGTCTCGCCACCCAGGCTCTCATCAGCTGGCATGGCAGGTTGACCCCCCCAGGAGGTTAGATCTTTTTGCCCTGAGGAGGTCTCGCCACCCAGGCTCTCATCAGCTGGCATGACAGGTTGGCCCCTCGGAAGAGACCTCATAGTCTTTCGATACCGCGAGAGCAAGCTACACTCAGCGAATACGTTGGGTTGGATGTTTCTTTTCGAGCTTAGACAACCTCGAAAAGAGCGGGGATTGTGTACAACCCCGTATTCGCGAAGCGAGGACCCCAAGCAAGGCTTAGGGCATGCTAGTAAGTTTTGAGCTTTAGAACTCCTTTGAGGGGCGGGTGCGGCGAGTAGGCGGACACCCGTCCAGCGTGGTAGGCTTGAGGGGAAGCTGCGGGACCGGCCGGAGTCCGGAGGCGCACCCCTGCCTCGCGGCTGGGCGAAGGCAGACGGGGCGAGACCGGCCCGGGGCCGGGCTCTCGCCCCTGTCTCGCGGCTAGGCGAGGGCAGGCGGGGCGAGACCGGCCCGGGGCCGGGCTCTCGCCCCTGCCTCGCGGCTAGGCGAGGGCAGGCGGGGCGAGACCGGCCCGGGGCCGGGCTCTCGCCCCTGCCTCGCGGTTAGGCGAGGGCAGGCGGGGCGAGACCGGCCCGGGGCCGGGCTCTCGCCCCTGCCTCGCGGCTAGGCGAGGGCAGGCAGGGCGAGACCGGCCCGGGGCCGGGCTCTCGCCCCTGCCTCGCGGCTAGGCGAGGGCAGGCGGGGCGAGACCGGCCCGGGGCCGGGCTCTCGCCCCTGCCTCGCGGCTAGGCGAGGGCAGGCGGGGCGAGACCGGCCCGGGGCCGGGCTCTCGCCCCTGCCTCGCGGCTAGGCGAGGGCAGGCGGGGCGAGACCGGCCCGGGGCCGGGTTCTCGCCCCTGCCTCGCGGCCTCGCAGTCAGGCCGTGCGAGACCGACCAGGGGGGGTGCTGACCGGCGGGCGTGAGCTCCTGATGTTACCGTTTTACCCCCGAGGTGGTTTTTTCCTCTTTGCCCCCCGGTGTGGAGGTTTTCTATTGGCTGGAGGCATTTTTGCCCCAGGGGAGTTTTGGTCATTTTACCCCCAAGACTTGGAAAAACTATAAATAGACCCTTAGGGGTACCTTGGAGAGGACTTGTCATTCTTTCCTTAGCCACAAATCTCTTTGGCTTTCTTCCTCCAAGGCACCTAGCTCAAGCATTGGCTAGGGAGGGGGAGACCTCAAAGGTCTTCTGGGTGTGAGGTGGGACCTGCACGCTAGAGCCAAGGGTCAGTTCATAGCTTCCTAAGTCTTCGGTCCGTGACGTTCTTCCGAGCATAGTAGGTGTGAGGTCACCCCTTTCCCCAAGGGTCGAACTCCACAGAAGTCAATTTTGACTTTGGTCATTTTTGGCTTCAACAGCGCTCATCCTCCCGGAACAACTGTTCAGAAGTAATACTGAAAATATTGTAAAGTCATATGACAATGGAGTCTGCATATCTGAAGAGCTAGACGGAAAGAGTTTGGGGATAGTTATCTCGGCCTATGAGAGTAAGGATAACAAAATGGAGCTCCTCATGAGTCTTATGAGGAGACAAACATGATATTGTTGGAGTAATGCCAGAAAAAACGTCAAATAGAGTACACATAGTGGAATGCCAGAGAAGACCTTTAAAAAGGAAAATTTGTCGTGAACAGTTTGGAGGCCTAATCTGAGCTATGGAGGACCCGATTGAAGAACCGAGAAGAAGAGCATGAGGTATGATATGTACCAAAGGCCCAGTTTAATAACCAAAAAGTAGAATTGGAAGTCCAGTCTGTATTGGAGGGACCATAAAGATCAATAGATCATATACAAAAAATCGGATGCCTGATCCCAATCGGAGGCAGAAGTGTAAAAGGGAAAGACCTGCAAGAATGCCATAGAAAGTAGAAACTCCCTTAGAGGGGACCATCTGACTCAACATCGAAGGGAAGGGACTTCCTTGACGGTAGAGGGATAGAAGCAAAGAAGAAAACAAACAAACCAATAAGCAGTCGAACAAGGCGGAAGATCGATGGGCTCTCGAATGACGCAATAGGTAAGCTCTAGGTCAATGATGGCGTGGAGACAGTCAGAAAACAATGTAATGGAAACAAGCATTGGCGGTAGTGAGCATTGAGGATCCATCTAGGATGCAATATTAGGTTTATTATCATACAATAATTGAGAGGAAAAATAACTTCCCTATTCATTGGGGATCAAAAGATCCTATAAGTACAGGGGAGTCATGTATACAAAACAAATAAGAATAGGAGCAAATGAGAAATAAATAAAATTTAACAAGGAGCAGCATTTACCTATCAAAGCATGATTGTGACATTGAGAGTGATTAATCTTAAATGAGCATAAAATATATATATGATTGCATTATTAACTATTGATGCAGTACGAGTCAGTAGGTGGCGGGAGAACCGGATGCCCAAACCCTAAATGCAGTGCAAACGATGACAAGATGAGTGCAAAGAATCTATGATGACCTTAAAATGAAACCATGAACACTCTAAAATGACCTGCAACTTTGCAAGCATACACACATTGCAATCAAATGCCGACTTAATGAGCATGCAAATGATTAGATCCAATTGCAATTTAGCCACAAGCAATTAATTAAGATAAAGATTTCAAATAGCCGCACAGTTGTTTACAATATTAATTTAGAAATAGCAAGTTAAAATCCACAACTAATGAAAGCACAATTAATTTAAGCACGCAATGAATAAGACCTGCAAATCACGAGATATCACAATACTAAAAGCAAATATAAGGTAACAACCAACAAAACATGTGTCCAAATACACAATATTAGAAAACAGTAATTCCAAATAACGACTTACACATGCAGGCAGCGGCGGAGATGGTACTTGATGACAATCCAAGAACGAGTGACTCTGTCAAGGGTAGCAGAAAGCTGGATACGGGGTATGGAGGGGGTTGGGGGCTAGATGGTGGCCAGGGAGGGCTCGGGAAACAGGAGGGGTTGAATAGGGTTTGTTATGGATGGAGGGGAGCGTGGAGAGGCTTGAAAAGGGGCAGTCGGGCTCTGGTAGGGAGGTTGACAACGGTTTAGGGTTAAGGATGGGGTTATAGATGAGTAGTCAGACAAAGAATAAGCGTGGCGGTGCGGCTGGGGTCTAGTAGGAGAGGGTGAAGGCAGATCTAGGTGTTTTAGGGGTGGAGCAGTTGCATGAATGGCGTGGGATTTGGCGGGCTTCGGGTTTAGGTGGAGGGTTCGGCAGAGGTTGGGAAAAGGGAGGTTAGGCCGATGTTGCTGAGTATCGATGATAGCATGGGAGGAGGGGATGGCTATAGGAAGTTGGGAGACCGTGGCTGGGAAGGAAGAAGGGAGAAAGGCAGGGAGAAGACAGAAACTACCTGGAATCGCATCAGGGGACTCGCTCGGTGTCTTGCTAGAGAAAGGAGGGACCCACGGTTGCAAAATTACACTATAACCTGTGACCCCCCCCCCCCCCCCCCCCCCCCCCCCCCCAGCCGCAACCTGCATATATATGTCAAAACTAAAGTAGGGCTCCCGGATCGGATGACACATAATGTTCGAGCTGATTGAGTGTCAACACAACTCAAAAACATAAAATAAATATATGAAATCGACTCAAAACAACCATCTGAACACAACAGTGGACTCGGATCGCCCGAATGAGTAGCAGACCACAACGATCTCCATCAACTATTTGGCTGAACAAGCTGAAAATCAAAATATATTTAAAATGATATCAATTTTGAGAGTGCTGGAGCAACTTCGTCAGTTTGATGGCAACATTACCATTGTTGCGGGTCTCTTAGCGCTCTTTCGATCCGGAGAATCAAATTGCCTCAACTCAAGAGTGAGCCAAACGCGCAAACAATTAAAAGAGAACAAACAACAAAGACAGCAAGACCATTTACGTGGAAAAACCTGGAGAAGAAAAGAACCACGGGGTCGGTTCGGTGACGACCAATTCCACTAGTTTATTTGAGATTACAAGTGTTAGGATTCGGAGAGTAGCAGACCATCGCTCCGATTACAGGTACTTGAAAGGTAAAAAGATGCAAAGTCTTTCTTGAGCGCAGGAGGGGCATCCAGAGCAGACAATGGGGGCAGGCGCAGGAGCATCCACTGTGGAAAGCTAAGTCCACACTTGAGAAGGCACTTGAGCGGTTGCATGAGTAGACACTTGAGCGGTTGCTTGAGTAGGCATTTGAGCGGTCACTTGAGTAGGCATTTGAGCGATCACTTGGGTAGCAAAACAACATAACTATAAGTCTTCGCCAAAAAAACTTCAGAGTTCCAAGTCTTCGCCGGAAAACCTTCAGAGCTCTCTTCTCTCTTCTTGGTTGCTTGTCATCAAATGAAAGCATAGGGGCATTTTTGTGGTACTTCTAAGAGGCGCCTTGGTAATTTCACAACCTTGAGGTTTGAGCCGGCGAATAAGGTCGCACAATCCTGGTCACAGAAAAACTTTCCCCGTACAAAAGTTGTTTTCCGATTTTCCACACAACCCTCAATATCCTAGAAACAAGCAATCACGAATTCAAGAAGAAATAAGAGAAATATAATTTTATTCAAAACTAAAAATAAGGGCTTACAACAATACAATTAGATCTCCATGACGTCGGAGATCAAAGGCGATTAAACAAACAGGTTTCTTTTGGTTTTTATACTGACCCTCAACCAGGACCGGTTGACTCTCTCTCTTCTACCCAAGAAGATTGACGAGTTGGCTCCTCACCTTCCACCCAGGAAGGGTCTTAGAGTCCACTAGATCTTCCAGATCTAGACGTTCTCCCAGGACGATTTCCTACGGAATCCTTCTCGGATTCCAACGACCTCCTCGATCGATTTTCCTCACACACAGAATGATTAGAAAAGAGAAAAGGTACAAATAAAGAAAAAGAGGTTTGAAACTATTGATCCCTCAAAGAAGAGTTCCTTCGTAGAACGGTGCGCGATCGATGCTTCTGAATGTCATTATTCTTGCGCTCGATCAACTGTTGATGGTCGTTGGAGACTTCGTTTTTTGGAGTTCTTCGATCACGAACGAGAAGGAGAGATTTCACTTTTCCTTGCACGGAGACGGTGGTTCGCAACTGCAGAGGCGATGGACGAACCCTAGGCTTGTAATTCTCCACCTTGTCTACTCAGAAAGAGAAATGCGCGCTTTTACACTTTTCTGTTAAATAATCTACCGTCGGCGGTAGCGCTAGAGCCCGACGATAGATCTTTTCACGCGGTGTCGTCAGTTGTCCATCAAATTAGGAAAAATATCCTAAAATAGTATTTCGCCGCTTTTGGATATTGCGGCGCGGTAATGGCTATCGTCCGGCGGTAGCGGTTTCTTCTCGACGCAATTGATTCGACGGTCGTCGAAATGGCTAGCGCCTGGCGGTAGGGCTAGCGCCCGATGATAGGTCACAAAGAGAAATGCTTGCTCGCTCGCTTTAATCCTGCGTAACAAGCATCAATGGTAGAGCTAACGTCCGGCGATAGGTCACAGAGATTGAAAATCTCGCTCTTCATACCTGTAAACTTGCACAATATACCCAACACAAGTATGATCAAATACAACTTGAGATTTGATATTATCAAACTAGAGTGATGCGAACCATCTTCTTCCAACAAGTCGGAGAAATATTGAACTTTCACATCATCTTCTTCATCATCTTCTTTAATCCAGGCACCGGCTTGCTTGTCTCCTTTATCTCCGGACCAAGCTCCCTTATCTCCCGACCCTGTTCCTCAACCATCTCATAAAGATCTTGACGGGATTCCCGGAGTGAACCTCAATGAGGAAAAGGAGGTTGTGAAGTAGATGGTCGAGCGTTTTGTGCTATAAAGATCTCCTCTACCATATATGTCCGAGGATGACTATCGTTTGGAAACAATGTCTAATCGATAGTCGGATATTTGTGGACCAAAATCCTCTGAATCACGCTGCGCAATGGCAAGGTGTTCAATCGTTGGTGCTCGGGAGCTTTCAGCCAAAAAGTATATCACATCATATATAAAATCAAATCTAAAACAATGAACATTATACCTGCCAGGATGCAGTATGTCACCATGGAGAGCTGAGCGGTAATCTTCTTCGTGTCTCCTAACTTGTACATGAGCGAGTGGCGCAAGTTGTCCTGGATAATGATAGCATCTGGTGTGAGCATAGCCACAGTCGTAATGAGGTCACAGCGATCTTACACACCATGAAGAAGCTGATTTATTAGGGTCCAGTTTCTAGAAGTCCTGAAGGACTCGACGATGTCGAGTCATTCGGAGTCTGGAGTCAAGTCGTACATTTTCTCCAAGTCCTCGTGCTCTATGGTCACAATGTGTGAACCTACGTTGGACTGCACCCCCTCCGTCTAGTGTCGTGATTGCTGGATCTAGGAGATTGTTATAAAACTCACGGACGAGTACTGATGAAAAGGGGGCTTCTGACACAAGCACCGGAAGAACTACCGTATCGTCCAAGTACGCATATATGTGGGGATATCAGCCTACGCCAATCTCTATGACCATTGCCACACACATAGTGGCACTCTCCACCGCAGAGTGGGTCGGTGCAGGAGTTCAGGAACGCTTTGAGAAACTCCGTCGTGGTTGAGAACTGGTAAATGCCATATCCTGAAAACGAAAAAAAATTGATAAGAAAATTGAACTCTGTTTGTTACCGCCGCTTGGTAATGTGTTACCGTCGCGCGGTAGCCTGACGGACAACAACTCGTCTTCTTCCTCCGAATCTCCCCCCAAATCTCTAGTTTTAATAATTATGATGTAAAAATTTAGTGAGTCGGGGATACCTAATCACATATAGCTTAAATATAAGAGATTCAACCTTTGATCCATGAAGAAAAACGAAATCCCTAACTCTAATTTCTTTGAGACTTCAAATCCCTAACCTACCTCCATGGATCCTGCCCTAACATGTAAACCTTCTATGAATACAACCTTAATCTCATCATAAATCAAAAAGGGGAAGAAAGGCAATGGTTTTTACCTTAGATCGGAGGAATCCCCGGCAGAAACTCTCGTCACGGGGTGAAAATGAAAAGGGAAAATGTGAGGGGGTCGGGCCAGGGCTGAGTCTATTAAAACAGGCTACCGCGGCACGATACCACTACCGCCGGCAGTAGCATAGTTTTTTTTAAAATGCTTGAAAATATTTTGAAAATGTTTTAAAATGTTACTATAAAATGCTTGAAAATGTCTCAACTACAATTACTGCTTACTTTTGACTCTCATTCCTTTGTGTGAACATTGACTTTAGACCAACTACCATTACTGCTTACCGTTGTATCTCTCTTTAGCGGGGGCGTAGAATTGTGTGCACTAGCGCCACGTACCTATAAACCACGTCTTGTCCTTGACCGGGGGAAGTTTCATGTGGGGCCTTGCGGGGCACTGAGAGAAAAGAGTGTTAGGTTAGGTGTGCGTTGGTGTATGCTTGTGGGACTAACACCCCATCCTATGACATGTTCTTTACAGCTCCTCATGCCCATCTGTCACTTAGTATGGGGCTAGGGTGTAGACGCATACTTTAGATAGTTATATTCTTGGACATGCTCTTATCGTATCATCTGCATTAATAGTGTCTCACTATAAATCATGATCCTCTAGTTCATGCATTTTTGGTTGGTATGAACATGTGAACCCGGTGTCTTTTGTTTGATATATATGGTTGAGTGGTGATATATCTCGTGTTTTTTGTATTTATTCTTTTTTATTTTTATGATGCCTTTAATCGTCTTGTACCTCAGTCCGGTGTGAGTTTCTTTTTCTCTCAATGTTATATAAACAAAAATTAAATAAAAAATTGAAAAATACAAAACCTTAAAAACAAGTTATTTGATTTGTTTTTGTTAGTTGCGTTTTTTATTATTCAATATATATATATATATATATATATATATATATATATATATATATATATAAACGCCCAAAATCAAAAAATAATAATAAATTTTTGCCTAGTATTCACGTTTGTTTATTTCAAAACTGCAATAAAATGGTACGATCTTTATTAGGACATGCATGACTATAACTGAAAATATAAAGATTTCGTGCAATGTTTGATTTAAGATTGCAAAACTCTGTTTAACATTGTATATTTGTGTCATAATGTGTCTAATTTATTGGTATTTAGCTACTAAGTGCAACTAAATAGGATAGTGTATGTTTAATATGACTAGGTATGTGTGGGGATTTAGGTAGTATAATGACATTTCACTGATCACACATCTCTAGAAAATGCACTCTTGTAGAAATTTCAAACTTATCATGCTATAACTCGTGATATTTTGTCTTAACATACTAGGAATAATTTGAAAAATCAATGTCACGCTATTCATTTTTCATATATAGAATTTAGAACATTGAGCCAAAATTACAGTAATAAGGTCTTTTTATACAAGTTAAAGTGTATTTATCTATGTAAGTAGATTTTGATTGATTCAGGGAGCTTGAAAAAAAAAGTATAAATTGATAGTAAACAAAAAAAACTCATATATGCTATCATAATATGTGTCAAGGAAACCCCCAAGCACTACTCATATCTCTTGATAAGACTTCAACATTGTGAGGATGAGCACCTTGGTCTTTGAAATCGTTTCGATCTTTTGCAAAGAGTAAATTGAGTTCGGGCCCCTTTGTTCTAATCTTGGTATATTGTAGATAGAAACATGACACGATTTTTCACGTTATCACTCTTGTGTTAGCATATTGATTTATTGAGATAAAACATGTACTAATGATTATTTTTACTTGATGATTTTTTTTATGCTTCGCATCCACCTGTCATTGTTCTATCTAACACTTACATACATAAGAATTGGACTTAAACTTCACTTCCTGTTTATTGCATGATTGTACTAGTACACAATTACTATTCATGACAGTTACAATGTTACACTGCATTCACTCTATAAATCACCTGACATTGTACGCCAAATATTGTGTATTTAGATTCACATGATTTGTCAAAACAATTTCTTATGCTCTGCAATAATTTAAAATGTTGGCTAGGTCTGCAATCATTGTGCTTAGCTCATATTTTTCTTTTCTCCCATGCATTTGTGTATGTTTTGCAAAAACTTCATCTCTTTGCTTAATCAAAGGACACTTCCGTTAATTCCCCGAGAGATTTGTGTGCTCATGAGTAAGTCCTAGTCTAGTCACCTAGGGGAAGATCACGTGTAGGGGGTACACAAATATAGAAGCACACATGTAGGGGGAGTCATACTTCTGTCACTGGGCTATCTTGTTTCGTAAACCACGTTTTATTTCATGCTTATTGTTGGATACACTATATCATGCTACTAATGATTTATATCTCATGAACGAGAGTTGATATTAAACTAGAGAGATGCGGACTATGAGTTCCAACAGAACGGCGGCGGCGGAAGACCGACATTTGTGCGCGCGCGCGGCAGCTAGGCAGACACGGTTGTTGGGTGTGTGCGTGCATGGCGCTCGCGTGCGATTGTTGTGCGCGTACGCGCGACTCTTATGCAATCGAGTCCTGCTCGGTCGAGCAGGTACACTTTGGCGATCCGGTCAAGGTTATGATCTTGAAAACTCCCCAAACACAAGTTAAATTTAGAGCGTTGTTAAACGCAGGCCCCTTTAGGCTATTCGCAGGCCATGTTTTCAAAATAATACTCCCTTTTTCTCATTTCTACCTGTAGGCCAGCCCATTCCCAGCACCACAACTCGCAGACCTGAAACCCTAGCCCATCTCGCACTGCTCTGAACTCGCCCTCTCTGTTGCGCCGCTTGTCGTCGGCTCCTTCGCCCGCCGTCGTCTCCTCCGCCCGACGTCGTCTCCTCCGCCCGTCGTTGGCTTCTCCGCTGCCGTCGGCTCCTTCGCCCGCCGTCGTCTCCTCTAACCAGTTGGAAATATGTAGTTGCTCTCTGAAAAAACATCAAACCTGTCCGCATTTCAGGTACAATTAAGCAGCGAGCATGCTGAAAGTCTTTGTCCAAGAAAATACGGCCTGACAATCGGCGGAGAATTTGATTTGCTCCAAGTCTAACTTGAATGCTTGTAGATAGGAAATATGGAGAAAGCGAGAGCTCCGTTTCCCAAATTATCTGCAGGGTATTTTGTGTTGGAACTAATATATTCACAGCAAGTAAAATGATACAGTTTCTTGATTTTATAAATAATGACAATTTTACTTATAAAATCTCAGATATACAAACTCAGAATTGATAAAACAGAATAAAATGATCTATAAGAAATAAAATGGGGACAGAAAGCGTGTAAAAACATATCTCCCTTGATGGTAGATATATTTGAGGAACGTCAAATACAAATTGACGGCTACAATTAAAAAAAAAACAGGTGATAGATTGTCGATTATGATTCGACGATGGTAAAGTGAAGTTGGCGAAAACAAATTAAAAATGCATGTCTTGTGCGTCGAAGGTATGCGTTGATAGACTTTCGACTAACAAATTGAGACTATAAGTATTTAATTTTTGATAAACATGTTTAATGCCAAGTTTTGATTTGATTTGTTATGGGTGATTTGATGTGCTTAGTTGTATGATAAAATTATTCTATTTGACTTGATTAATTATAAAAGAAATGAGATTAATTTTTGAATTTGGCCTGCATATGTGAAATTTGGCCTACATGAATAATTCTTTGGCCTGCATATATCCGCGGCCTGCATAAAGCCAAAAGCGGCCTGCATATAACATTGCTCTAAATTTAAGGGAACCCTATCAAATGCCCCCCCCCCCAATTTTCGGGGGGCGCGACTTGTAAAGAGTGAGCCCGGAAATTTTTTTGTTGCTAACATATTCTTATGCGTGCGAGCTAGTATTATCGACTTTATGTGTCGGATTAATTTTTTCATGCATGTCACTTTGTGAGTTTTCATATGCAAATGTCGTGTCTTGTGCGACTATGAGCTTATCACTTCACGCGGATACCGAAAGTTGGCATTTTAGCTTTAATCTTGCCATTTGGCGCTAGCGCCGAGGGCCATTGCCACAATTGTGAGCATGCCACCTAGTATTAGCACTGAAGATCGTCACTTGATTATGAGCTTGATGTTGGACGTTAGCATTGGAGGTCGTCGCTCGGTTACGAGCCAAATGTTTGGCGTGAGCACCGGAGTTCGTCGCTTGATTACAAGCTTGATGTTTGGCTTAAGCAGCGGAGTTCGTCGCTCGATGTTCGTGTCGGAGGTAGACACTTAGGTGGCATAGAAGAACCATTGTCCGTCTTTATCGGGGGTCGTTGAGCTTGTTGTTCAAATCCGGAAGTCGTCGCTCGGCGTTGATGCCAGAGGTAGACGCTCAGATGTGGCGTAGATGGACTTTTGTTCACTCTTACTAATTGGAAAACTTGTTGCTCAGATTCGGAGGTCGTCACTCGACATTGATGTCGGAGATAGACGCTCGAGTGCGGCATTGAGGGACTTTTGTCTGCTCTTACCGGTTGGTTCACTTGTTGTCCGGAGAAAGTTGCCGCTCAACATTGATGCTAGAGGTAGATGTTCGGATGAGACGTAAAGGGACTTTTGCCCGCTCTTACAAGTTGGCAAACTTGTTGCTCGGATCCGGAGGTCGTCGCTCGACGTTGATGCTGGAGGTAGACGCTCGGGTGAGGTATAGAGGGGCTTTTATCAGCTCATACCGGTTGGTTAACTTGTTGTTTGGCTCCGAAGGTCGTCGCTTAACGTTGACGCCGGAGGTAGACGCTCGGATGTCAAGTAACGTGCAAGCGGGATGCCCTGCACGACGGTAGAGAGATGCCCAACAGCGTAGGAGCGTGATAAGCTGCAGCGCGGGAGCGTGATGCTCAGCAACGCGGGAGCGTGATGCCCTGCAGCGCGGGAGCGGGATGTCGTGCATCGCGAGAGCGCGGGAGCGGGAAGGCCCGCGAGAGCGCGGGAGCGGGAAGGCCCGCGAGAGCGCGGGAGCGGGAAGGCCCGCGAGAGCGCAGAGCGGGATGCCCCGCAGCGCGGGAGCGGGATGCCCCGCAGCGCGGGAGCGGGATGCCCCGCAGCGCGGGAGCGGGATGCCCCGCAGCGCGGGAGCGGGATGCCCCGCAGCGCGGGAGCGGGATGCCCCGCAGCGCGGGAGCGGGATGCCCCGCAGCGCGGGAGCGGGATGCCCCGCAGCGCGGGAGCGGGATGCTTTACTTTATAGGCAAGCCACGCTCCCCAAACTTGGAGTCTGTTGCTTGGTGTTGAAACAGGGCCTGTGGCCTTAATTATCAGAGTTTTGCTTCCGGAGACCTGTATTATTAACGGAGTCGAAAAAATGATTGACAATATTATAGGAAAGCAAATCATTCATGTGCATGCAAGTTGAGTCATGCGACTTATTATAATAAAGATAAAAGTGGGAAAACAAAAAAAAGGATTGCTGGTAAATGTGGCGCAGAATTTGCGCGCTTTACTAGGAGGAAATCCCCCTTGCCCGGAGTTTCAGGGTTATCTGCGTCGGGCTGCTATGTTGTCCTTAACTAGATTGTCGTCCTGTGGTGTGAGTTGGTTCGGGTCAGGGCTCTGCAGGAATCTTCAAAGGAGACCTAAGCGGACAAGGCGCTCGATCTCTTCCTTCAACCGGTTGAAGCCTTTGGTTATATGGCCATGCACGCGATGGAAGTCATAGTACTATGATTGATTTCCCTGTTCGGTGCGAGTGGCTCGGGCCAGCGAAGAGCATTACTGTCGTGGATGGCAAGAAGCACATTGGTTCGGGTGGTGTTCAAGTGAGTGCAGTCATGATGCTGACAAGTTCTTTGGTTTAAGCGGGGGTGTCACGATGCTCGTCGTTCCACTGGGGAACCAGTAGTGGCTCCTGGTCCTTCTTTCTCTTCGAACTGCTGTAGGTGTGCCTCAATTACTTCATCTACCGCGATTTGAGGCTCGGCTCGGTGGACGAGGTCGGGGTAGCTGGGCATCGTTCCCCATATCAGTGTCGAATAAAATTTACCTGATCTAGGCCCTTCGAGGAAAACACCGCGCAGGAGCACGGGGTCAACCCCTAGAATTTGTAGCGCTTATGTAATGAAGCAGTGGAAGAAATCCTTAAGAGACTCCCCCTCGATCTGCCAAATTCTGAAGAGGTGAGAGGTTTCCTAAACGATCCGCCGGATGGCGATAAACTGATCTGCGAACAATCGGGTTAACTCCGCAAAGTTATTGATTTCTCTCTATCAGGGAATGAAACCAGGTGCGAGCTTCTCCCTTCAAAGTCGTCGGGAACACTTGACACAGTAGGATAATCCAGAGGGTTGCCCGTCCCATCAAAAGTCTTGATATTGGGGAGTTTGAACCCGGGAGTAACTAGATACCTCAGAACCTGTGGAGCTAGCGGAAGATGTGGTGAATGGGGTGTCGTATGTTTGTGCCTTGGTGCCCCCTCCCCCTCATGCCAGTATTCCTCCTTGATCATGCGCCTCACTTTCTCGCGAGTGAGTCTCTTGTCGGCCTTGGTCGACATTGACTTCCAAGTGGCATGGGTTCAACCGTGCGCACCCAAGAAGGTCTTCCGGTCGTGCGGCATGCGCGAGCTAGCAGTGCTAGCAGTAATAGATATCTTGTCTGCATCAGGGTATTCCAATCTGCCAGCAACTTCTGGCAAGGCATGGTTCGAGACCAGCAGCGATCGCTTGGGAGGCGAGTGGGTTGGGGGCGTGGGAGGCCCCCAGATCCCTCGGCAGGGTGAGCACCTTGGCCTGACACTCCACCATTAAGCGCCCGCAGTTTTCAACGAATGTTGTTGATGCTACTTAGGATTCTTTATGGAGCGGCATGTTGCTGATGAGCGAATTTGCAGGAGCTCGAGCGGTATGTCCCTCGGGAACTGCCTTGTCGGCAGTGCAGGAGCTTCTTCTTGTCATTGTTATTAGTTTGGAACACTTGCGTAAAATAAACATGCCTTCAAAAATTCTTTAGAGCTTTTGGGAACACTTTACCACAGATGGCGTTAAACTGTTTCGGGTCATTTGGCGCTCTCCCGGTCCGGAGAATCGAACTTTCTTAGCTCCATAGTGAGCCAAGCATGTAAACAATAAAAAAAGAACCAACAACAAAGATGGCAAGACTTTCTACGTGGAAAAATCCGAAAAGGGAAAAAACCACGGGGTCGGTTCGGTGCCAACAAATTCCACTAATTTGCTTGAGGTTACAAGTGTCAGGATACTCAAGAAGGTGACAGACCACCGCTCTGATTACAAGTACTTGAAAGTAAAAAAAAATATGAACAGTCTTTCTTGGCGCTCGCAGGAGAGGCATAGAGACCAGACACTGGAGAAGCCATTGGAGCAAGTACTATAGAAAGCAAAGTCCACACTTGAGAGGGAACGGGAGAAAGGCACTTGAGCAGTTGTTGAGTAGGCACTTGAGCGGTCGCTTGAGTAGGCACTTGAGCGGTCGCTTGAGTAGGCACTTGAGCGGTCGCTTGAGTAGGCACTTGAGCGGTCGTTTGGGCAGGAGAGCAAGAGAACTCCAAGTCTTCGCCGGAAAACCTTCAAAGTTCCAAATCTTTGCCGGAAAACCTTTAGAGATCTCATCTATTCTTGGTTGCTTGTGTTCAAATGAAGGTCTAGGGCCATTTTATAATTTTTCTGAGGGGTGTCTTGGAAAGTGCGTCGACTTGAGGTTTGAGCCGGCAAATGAGGTCGCACGATCCCGGTAGTCTGGATCACCAATTTTCGGAAAATGACGGGCATACCCCTCGGGCAGGTTCGGGAAGGCTCGCTGGCGGCGATGGTGGCTAAAGGCGGAGGAGAGCGGTGTTGACGAACAGTGGCGGAGGAAGACTGGAATCTGAGCAGGGGCGCGCGCGTGCGGCCGCTGTGCGCGTGCGCGGCCTATAAGGGCGTGCACTGCCTATGCTTAATTATAACTTAAGTTATGAGGTGATTAATTTGAACTTAATTATGCCATCGTTGTTGTTATTAATTATGACCTGTGTATAACTTCTCATATTCTCATCTACCTCATGTACCTCCATTTTTCAAATTAATTCTATTTACCCGTCTCTTTCTAAAATAATAAAATTTCACTCTATCACTATTAATTAACAATTTTTTACCAAAACATATATCTTAATATTTTCACTTTTGTGACACTCAATTTAGGTTTCAATGACTTTGTTGTCCAGCACTCAAAATCTCAAATACATAAAGCATGTCATAATTATGGACATCCATTAATCATTAGCATGCTCTATTTCCTTCTGTATCTTTTAGCAGATGCCCCATTTACAGATCTACTAAGGCTCTGTTTGGGGGGACTTATTTTCACCGGTCAAGCGGTCATGACCGCATGAACCGGGACTTAATTTAAGTCCCGGTTCATGCGGTCATGACCGCTTGACCGGTGAAAATAAGTCCCCCCAAACGGAGCCTAAATTGTCTCAACAAACTAAAGACAACTTATGGTTGTGCCGTCGTGGACACCCTATTTTGAGAAAGTGAGATTAGGTACTTTATGAAGATTGTAATTATACTGTAAGATATAATCACTAGTTGGGATATAACCTTATGAATACAATGTATAATTTGACTCTTCCTATTATTCGCCCCTGACACTCCTGAGATGTGCGTACAGAGATATAACATGAAAATTAATAGAAAAGTAACCAAAGAAACCAGGAAAGAGACGCTATACTCATTGAAATAAGGCTTCACTTCTCGGAAACATTTATCTTAAATTTGAAGTGAAAGAGTTTATGATGTGTATACCTTTCACGCAGGTAAAACATTTCATCATGAATAGACTTCACTGTATCCTCTAACTTCTTTAATTCCAGTTCCATGACCTGCAAGGAAAAAACATATGCAAGTATATAATGATCTACCACTAAAAATCATATGCAAGTACATTTTCTTTTCATGTTCAACAAGATGCCAAAGATACATCTTGCAAGTCTTGCAGTTATCATGGCAAAAAAATGTTCATCTTCTCAGTAAATATAAAATGCAATCAATACCAATATTAAAACGGTGTTTGAAACTCTGTCAAACTAAAATCTAAGCAACTAATTCCTCAAATCAAAATATGACCCATTCAATTAAAATCCTAAAATATGACTCCGTCAATCTAGATATCTAAAATGTTCATTTAAAATTAAAATACTTTAACCCCGCACTTATATTTCCTTCACACGTCTCTACAATTTGATTCCTCTTGAAATTAAGAAATGCAACCCTTCTTCTACAAGCTTTTTAAAGCCTGTTATTTTTCAAAAAAATTCCTGTTCCTTCACATCAGCTGGTTCTGCAATTTTCTTCACCAGGGAGATTCGGTCCTACAAAACTCCCTCAGACTGAATAACAACAACGGGCGGACCCACCATCGGACACACCCGGGCACGTGCCCGGGTGTGATTTTTCGCGGATTTCACCGGGCGAGACAACCCTATTATCGCATCGCTGCCGCTTCTCCATTTCCGCACTCTGATTTTGCCCTAGCCCGTCGCTGCTCCCTAGCCCGCCGATCGCTGCTGCTCCGCACTCCGCAGTCCGCCTCCGCAGTCCGCCTCCGCAGTCCGCCTCCGCAGTACGCCTCAAGGATCGCTGCTGCTCCGCAGTCCATGTTCTTCTTCTTCTATCAGTTATGCCAAATTTTATCACTTAACACTTCTGTTATACCAATTTTGATTTATCAGTTCTGCCAAATTCCTTTTTTTCTTCTGTTATACCAATTTTGTTTATCAATTATCCCAAATTCTGTTTATCAGTTATCCCAAAAAAATTTTATCAGTTATACCAATTCTGGTACCAAATTTCTGTTATAGCAATAATTTGTGAGAGTTGCTGGCTGATTGCTTTTTGTAGTGCTGTTATACAAAATTTCTGTTATGCCAAATTTCTATTATACCAAATTTTTGTTATACCAAATTTCTGTTATACCAAATTTCTGTTATACCAATTATTTTGTAGTGTTGTTGCAATAAGATGAGAAAATAATAATCGCATGCTATTCATCCACATAGGGGGGATATAAATAGTAATACATAATACAAGGATAAATGCTATCCGCACACCACCATCCAACATAACCAATACTCCCCCTCAAGCTGGCGCGAAGAGATCAAGCAAGCCCAGCTTGCCATAAGTAGAGAGAAGTCTGGAAGGCCCAACTGCCTTGGTGAAGGCATCTGCAGTCTGCTCGGCGGAGGGAACATAGGTCGTGGCAAGAGTCCCTGAACGAATGTGCTCCCGTAGAAAATGAATATCAACCTCGATATGCTTAGTCCTCTCGTGCAGAACAGAGTCGGAGGCTAGCATGAGAGCAGACTGGTTGTCACACACCAGCGTCGAGGAACCGGAAGGAGGAAAGCCCAGCTCGGTCAAGAGAGTACGAAGCCAAAGGAGCTCTGTGGCTCCATGGGCCATAGCTCGGTACTCAGCTTCAGCAGAGGAGCGGGAGACGACACTCTGCTTCTTGCTCTTCAAGGAAATGAGATTGTCACCATAGAAAGTACACATCCCTAAAGTAGAGCGCCGATCAGTGATGGAACCAGCATAGTCAGAATCTGTGTAACAGATAAGTCCGGGAGATGGGGACGAACGGTAGAAGAGCCCGAGGCCAGGCGATCCCTTCAAGTAGTGAAGTATCCGAAAAACTGCATCAAGGTGAGAAGTACGGGGGGCATGCATGAACTGGCTGACCACACTCACAGCAAAGCTAATATCTGGGCGAGTGTTGGTCAAGTAGATAAGCCTGCCAACAAGACGCTGGTATCTGCCCGGATCAGGGAGAGGGTCGCCGGATTCAGCGTGTAAGCGGTGGTTCGAGTCCATGGGTGTAGATACTGGAGAGCACCCAAGAAGGCCAGTATCACTCAAAAGGTCGAGTGTATACTTGCGCTGAGACAAGGAGATCCCCTGCTTGGACCTGGCCACCTCAATTCCGAGAAAGTACTTCAGAGGTCCCAGATCTTTTACCTCAAATGCCGTCCGAAACACCTCCTTAATCTGAAGAATACCCGAGCTGTCATCACCAGTAAGGATGATATCATCCACATAGACAAGAATAATAACCATGCGACCATCCGCAGCAGTCCAAACAAAGCATATGTGATCTGCGTGACATCTAGTGAACCCACTCTGAAGCACAACAGTCCCAAACCGCTCAAACCACACACGAGGGGACTGCTTCAGCCCATACAGATCCATCAGCAGAAGACAGACACGTCCCAAATACTCCCCCTGAAGCTCATAACCGGGCAGCGGATCCATATAAATCTCCTCATTAAGAGAGCCATTAAGAAAGGCATTCGGCACGTCCAGCTGGTGAAGAGGCCATCCAAGGCAGGAAACGAGGGAAACAAGAAGACGGACAGTAGAAAGCTTGGCCACAGGGGCAAAGGTCACCCCGTAATCCGCTGGAGTCTGGGTGAAGCCCTTCGCGACAAGGCGAGCCTTGTAGCGTGCAAGAGACCCATCAGCATTATACTTGATGGTGTAGACCCACCGACACCCAACAGTCTTCTTGCCGGTGGGAAGGGGGACCAAATGTCAGGTACTAGCCCTCTGTAAAGCCGACATCTTAGCCTCCATAGCCGCCACCCACTCAGGATGCTGGAATGCCTCAGTCGTCGAACTCGGAATCCTGATCTGATCGGTGGAAGTCAGGAAAGCCCGGTAACCTGGGGAGAGACGCTGGTAGGACACAAATCTAACAACAGGATGGTCAGTAACACAAAAACGCTTACCATTGCGAAGTACAATAGGCAAGTCAGAAGAAGGAAGAACATCACCTGTCAGAGGATATGGCATCAGGTCCTGTGAGCTGGGCTCTACCAGCGGAGTACGAAGGATAGGGTGAACATGTGAGGGCCCACGTGGACCCCAGGTATATTTCTGAGCCGGAATCGAGTCGTGTAACGGAGCAAGGGGAACAGGGGCCGGCTATAGTGGAGTGGAAGGAGGAATGGGAACTGGAGCAGGTTGTGGTGGTGGAGGGATACTGTAGAAGGGGGTATCCTCAAAGAACGTCACATCCATGGAGTGAAAAGTCCTGCGAGAAGTGGGGTCAAAACAACGATATCCCTTGGATGAGGAGGAATATCCCAAAAATAAGCATCGGATAGCTTTGTTATCAAGTTTAGTCCGAGTGGGACTACGGTCTTGGACAAAGCACACACATCCGAACACCCGAAGGGGAATAGGAAACAAAGGGCGGCTGGGATATAGGAGGCTCAGAGGAACCCAACCCGCTAGAGACTGGCAAGGCAGACGGTTGACCAAAAAGGTCCCCGTAAGAAGAGCAGCGCTCCAAAATAACTTGGGGACATGGGACCCAAGGAGAAGGCATCGGGTCACATTCAGGAGATGGTGATTTTTGCGTTCTGCCAGTCCATTTTGTTCGGGGGTGTAGGGACACGAGAATTGATGAAGGGTTCCTTGGCTAGCAAGGAGAGCAGAAAAAGAGGAAGAAGTGTACTCCCCCCCATTATCGGAGCGAAGAATCCGGATACGTGAGGAAAACTGAGTAACAACCATATGAGAAAACTGGGTATAAAAATCAAAAACATCATATTTTGCACGCATAAGGTAAACCCAACAGCAACGAGTAAAATCATCTATAAAAGAGACAAAGTAACGAAAACCATCATAAGATACAACCGGGGCAGGCCCCCAAACATCTGAATGAACAATCTCAAAAGGTACAGAACTATGAGAAATAGATACAGGATAAGAAGTGCGTGTGTGTTTGCTAAGCTGACACACATCACACTGAAACGGGTGCTCAAATGAGACACTCGGAAACAGGGAGGACACAATCTTAGGGTTTGCATGTCCCAATCTGACATGCCAAAGAGAAGATGTAGTAGCAGCAGCAACAATGGATGGTGGTGGAAGACAGGGTGATGGTGTCTGAGGTGGGAGATCCAGCTGGTAAAGCCCGTCGCACTCACGGCCGTAGCCAAAAGTCCTCTTCGTGGTCAAGTCCTGAAAAACACAGCCAGAAGTGAAAAAAGTCACCGAGCAATGTAATGTACGAGTCAGTTGACTAACAGAAAGAAGATTTAAAGCAAGCTTGGGAACATGAAGAACTGATCCCAAGGTGAAGGAGGGTGAGAGAGGAACGGTGCCCTGGTGAAGAATGGGTGTCACGGAGCCATCAGCAAGGCGAACCTGCCGATGGACACTCGGAGACACAAGAGAGGAGAAAAAGTGTGGCTCACCAGTCATATGATCAGTGGCCCCAGAGTCAATCACCCAAGGGGAGGAATGCCCCTCATGAGTGACATGAAGGGCCGTCGAGGTACCTGACGCAGATGCCGAGGTCGACGAGAACGACGAGGAGGCAGGCAACGACTGAGCAGAAGGAGGCTGAAACGAGGACTGCTGCTGAAGCTGACACTGAAGGTGCTGCACTTGAGCCGTAAGCTGACTCCAGTCAGCGAAAGAAGTCCCAGAAGAGGTACTGTAATCAGGCTGGCCTCCAAAGTCGGAAGAAGTAGCGGCGACGGTACGAGTAGCGGAAGACTGCTGGCGCAGGTGAGGAAAGAGTAACCAGCACCTGGCCCTCTCGTGACCAGTCCGCAGGCAATGCTGACACTGAACAGCAGCAAACGGGCTCCCGCGGCCACCCACACGGCCACGGGGGGTAGAAGTCCGCCCCCCTCGCACAGAAGAAGAACGACCAGACGCCAGGGCTGAATGATCCGGAAGAGGAACGGTAGCAGGAACGGAAGAGACAGCAGTCAAGCGGGCACGGCGCTCATGCTCCTCAACCATGGAGTAAGCATCCAAAATATCAGAAAGAGGGTTTATGCTGACAATCTGAACCCTAATCTGCTCAAATTCGGGCCGCAAGCCCATCAGGAACTGGTAGGTCTCCCTCTTCTCCTGGCGACGCTTGGCAACAAGCAGATCCTCGGGATGGGGAAAAGCACTAAACGGCTCGAGGTCTGAGAGTTCCTGGAATCTCCCAGAGAGAAAGGTAAAGTACTCGTGCACGGAACGGTCCCCCTGACGAGCTGTAGAAATCTCCTGAAACACAGAATAAATCCGCGTATCAACGCGGGTGTGGCCGTAGGTACGCGTCAAGGCAGCCCAAAGAGACGGCACAGAATCAAACCGCATAAACTGCTCGTAAATCCGGGGCTCCATGGAGCATTGAAGCCACCCGAGAATCTTGAAATTTTCGGTGCGCCATTGACGGAAAGCCTTATCGTCGGTAGGTTTTGGAACACCATTAGGTTCAAGCCAATCGAGCTTGTCATGTCCGACAAGATGAACTCGCACGGAGTTGGACCAAGCGATAAAATTTCGTTCATTGAGAAGAGAGGTAGTTATGCGACGAACAAAGCCATCAGTCGAAGTAAGAGAGGAGGAATCCATGGGGGAAGAAGATGCCCCCTAAACACAAGGAGAAAATCTGGAATTCATGGGGGAAGAGGAAGCCCCCTAAACAGAAGAAGAAAATCTCATCCCAAAGGGATAGAAAGACCAAAGATCACAGAGCAAGAGACAGAAGGGGCGACGGCAGCGGTTCCGGACGGTAGCAGCGTGCGGCGCAGGCGGGATGATCGCGGCGTGCGGCGCAGGCGGGAGACGCGGGATGATCGAGGCGTGCGGCGCAGGCAGGAGACGCAGGAGACGCGTCGTGCGGGATGGTCTGCGGATCACATCGTCTTGGACAGGGACCGGCGTGAGGTGCAGGTGGCGACGTAGTCGAGCGGCGCGGACGGCGTGCGGGACGAGAGTATCGGGCTAGGGTTATGTCGAACCTCCCTCTGATACCAAATAAGATGAGAAAATAATAATCACATGTTATTCATCCACATAGGGGGGATATAAATAGTAATACATAATACAAGGATAAATGCTATCCGCACACCACCATCCAACATAACCAATAGTTGCTAGCGATGAGTTAACAATTTTAGTTTGTAAATTACAAGATCAATATTTTGTTTTCTTCGGTGCCTACTTAGGTGTTCGATGGATAAGTTTTTTTCAAAAGTGAGCTCAAATCAAATTTCTCAATATTCTCAAGCATCAGATGCATGTGGTAAAAGGACTCGATCTGAATTTACCTTAAATGAGTTAACTGCTGATCTAGGATTAAGACAACCTATTAACTCGTATGATATAAACATACAAGACACGATAAGAAGAAAATACTTACAGAATGGTCCTTGTCAACCGGTTTTACCAAATTTTGCACAAACTCAAATTGGAAATAAAGCTCGTTGTTTCAACAAGATCTGGTTTAACGAGTTTAAAGATTCGCTGGAATACAATATAGATAAAGATGATGCATATTGTCTTTATTGTTACATTTTTCCACAGAGAGATTGTGATTTAACATTTGTATGTCGTGATTTCAGATATTGGAAAGATAGGACGATCTTAGAGAAAGATGTAGGAAATCACACAAGTGCACATAATAACTCTAAGAAGATGTGCATAGCTTTAATGAATCAGAAGCAAGGTATTCAAGTCGCATTTTGCAGGAAGAGACACAACGTAATATCGTGTTCGTTTGTGTGCATCAATAGATTGTATACGCTTTCTTTTAAAACAAGGGTTATCTTTTCGCGGGCATGATGAGTCTAAAGAATCCAGCAATCGAGACAATTTTTTGAACTTTTAGAATTTCTTGCATTGCATAACAATGAGATTAAGTCAGTGTAGGGGTGCAAACGAGTCGAGCTCGAGTCGAGCTTGGCAAAATTTCCAAGCTCGAGCTCGAGCTCGAGCTTTTCATTTCGAGCTCGACGTGCTCATTTATCCCAGCTCGAGCTCGAGCTCAATGCCAACTTATCGAGCTCGAGCTCGAGTTTCGAGCTCGCGAGCTCGAGCCCGAGCTGCTCGCGAGCTTTTTAGCTCATGAGCTTTATTTTCTTTTTTTTATATATATATTTTTAAAAATGTATAAATAAAAAGCTCGTGACCTGGCTCGCGAGCTCATGAAAAACACTAGATGAGCTCGATCTTGACTCGTAATCGAGCTCGACTCGTAATCGAGCTCGAGCTCGTCGAGCTCGAGCACGTCGAGCTCGTCGCGCTCGAGCTCGAGCTCCACAGGCTCGAGCTCGAGTCGAGCTTTTTTCGAGCCGGCTCATCGAGCTTTCGAGCCGGCTCAACTCAACATGCACCCCTAAGTCAGTGGTTTTCGAAAATGCACTTACCAATTGTCAATTAATATCTCTAAAAATCCAAAAGGAGATAGTTTTTTGCATTGCATCAGAGATAACAAAGACAATTGTTCAAGACGTTGGGGATAGCTGCTTCAGTATTTTGGTCGACGATTCACATAATGTGTTAACAAAAGAACAAATGGTCGTGGTTTTACGTTATGTTACTATCAAAGGTCTTATTATGGAGCGTCTTCTTGGGTTTGTTCATGTTGTAGACACAACTGCTTTATCATTAAAGAAAGTTATTGATAATTTGTTTGCAAAACATTGCCTAAGTATTTCTAAATTGCGGGGTCAAGGCTATGATGGTGCTAGCAATATGAGGGATAAGTTCAAAAGACTGAAAACGTTGATATTGCAGGAGAATAATTGTGATTTCTACATTCACTGTTTTGCCCAACAACTGCAACTAATATTAGTAGTTGTTGCAGAAGATCATGTTGAAGTTGCAAAGATTTTCACGCTTATTAACCATGTGTTGAATGTTGTTGGCGGATCTTATAAACGATGCGATAGTATAAGAGTATTAGAAGTTGATCGGGTTGCTTTAGAGCTTGGTTGCGGGGAGTTGGAAGGTGGTCGAAGGGCAAATCAACCGCTTGAATTAAAAAGGGCAGGTGACACACGGTAGAGTTCACATTATGACACAATATTAAATTTTATTCGGATGTTCTCATTTATTGTTGAGACACTTGAAATTATCAATGTTGATGATGCAGATGGAAATCAAAGAGTAATGATCAATACTTTAATTAAAAGTCTCTTAACTTTTAATTTTATTTTCCTTTTGCATTTAATGAAAAATATTTTATCCAAATTACATGAGTTATCACAAATTTTACAGAAGAAGGATCAAGACATTGTTAATACAATGAAGTTTGTAAAATTTACAAATCAGTTAATGTTTAATTTAAGAAATGATGATCTTGAATAGAACTCCTTCATGACTGAAGTATCAAAATTTTGCACAAAACAACATATAGAAGTTCCTAATATGAATGAAAAATATACTCAAACAGGAAGATCAAGACGCAATGAAAGAGAGGTTACAAATTATCATCATTTTCGAGTTGAAATCTTCAATACAGTGCTCGATTGGACTTTAAACGAATTAAATGATCGTTTTAATGAAGTGAACACTAAACTACTTTTATGTGTTTTTTATCTTGACTCTAGTGATCGATTTGGCTCATTTGATAAACAGAAGTTAGTTCGTCTCGCAGAATTGTACTCATCGGATTTCTCACAAATAGTATTGTAACTACTTGAATGACAACTTGATATGTATATTATAAATATGCGCTTTTTACCAACCGACACGTTCTCATAGTAAAGGAATTGGTGGCCTTTTAAAACTATTGGTGAAGTTGAAAAAACAAGATCACTATCAGTTGGTTTTCAGGCTTTTAAAGCTGACATGTCATCTACCCGTTACAACTGCTATAGTTGAAAGAATGTTCTCTGCAATGAAGATTATAAAAAATCGTTTACGAAACAAAATGAGAGATGAATGGATGAATGACTGTTTGATCGTTTATACGGAGAAAGATGTTGTTAACACTATTACTAATGATACTATTATTACAAAATTTCAAAATATGTGTCCACGAAAGGTGTCCTGTTGAACGGTATGTCTTATGTTTTTTGGTTAATAACTTTTTATTAATTGCAATATTAGTTTAATTTTATTTAAGCATTGCATTTAATTATTTATTTTAAGATTGTGCCCGGATTAAGAAAAATTTCTAGTTCCGCCCCAGATAACAACCAATAGCACTGTTCTCACCTCAGTTTTAATGGGGGTTTTTTTGGTTCTTCTCATACAAGTGTGAAACAGAACTTCTATATTATGTATGTGACCAATTCTTCCACTTTTATGTCTTTTAGGCTTTGAGTTTCCTTAATATGATTTATCAGAATGATCAGATGTGTGAAGATGATGATTTCGATGACATCCTACTGATTTCAAGGTGCGGACAAATTGAGGCATTTGTCTGAGAGAAAGAAAACTCCTAGACTTTTTCTTCCCTCTTCAAAGATTCAATTTTTTGCAAAATTTCTAGTTTGTATAGGATAAGAAGGCATGATGATAATTACAGTTAGAATTGGATCAAAAATCTTTCCCTGCCCGAACAAATCAGCTACTCATTCCAACCCATTTTTTTTCTTGTTGGCACTTTCACTTTATTCTTTCTTTGGGTCTCTTAAACCACAAAAGGATCAGTTAAATTTGTTAAACATTTGATACATGATTTTCATATAGAAAAGTACACGGAATATTGGGAAAAATACTGTAAACTGTGTATATCTTTCTTGTGTGTCAAAATACAAATATGAATGCACTTATATAAGAAGAGAAAGAGAGAGAAGGGCTCCCTTTCAAGATGCGGGACAAATACATAAGGAGAAAGAAGGCCTATGATGGCCATTCTACGGGCCTTTACATGTTTCTTTTCAAACACTCCCCCGCAAGCTGGAGCATGCAAGTCGTAGGCACCCGGCCTTAGTTATTAAAGGCGCAAGGCGCGCCAAGGCGCAAAAGGGTCCTGGAGCCTAGGCGCAAGGCGAACGCCTGATGAAGGCAAGGCGCAACCACATATATTTTAAATAATCAACATCAAACATCATTTTATCTTCTCGATCAAATTCTTCATCTAGTCTACTAATTAATCATTCATTACTATCATTTATCTCTTTAAAAATAGAATCAATGTGATCACTTACATCATATATAAGTCTCAACGCACAATTATCTTTCACAAACACTAAATCAAAAAACAATTATTGATTTCTTACATTATTTATTTCTTAATTTTTGAATAAGAAAATTTACAACAAAAATCTCACTCAAACACGTCTTCTATATTCTAAATGCGCAAATAAGGCGCACGGAGGCGCAAACCTCTGAGCCTGGTGAGCCTGGAGCCTTATGCGCGCCTTTAATAACTTAGCACCCGGCTTAAACAAGAACTGATTAAATAGAGCACTCAGTAGAGCCTTAGTGAGAAGATCAGCAACTTGGTCAGTAGCCGGAACATGTTTCAATTCAAGCTTCTTCATTTGAACATTTTCCCGAATGAAGTGGCAGTTAACTTCAATGTGTTTCGTTCTTTCATGAAAAATGGGATTCTTAGCTATGTGTATAACCAATGTTGTTAAGATCTCGATTTAGATCGGACGATCTTACGATCTTACGAGTTTTACGGGGGAAACGAGTCACGAGTTAGGCTGGATCGGGATCCCTGCAAAATCGCCAGGATCGACGTTTAAGATCGTAGGATCGTGCGATCCTACGATCATTTTCGATCCCAGCGTTTGCATCCCTATTTCTTCCCGATTGGCATTCTAGGTCGTCCTGATTCCGTCTCTCCCGCAACTGATTCAGCATCCCGATTTCGTCGCTCCCGCAGCATGATTCCGTCGCTCCCACAGCATCCCGATTCCGAGCATCCCGATTCCGTCGCTCCCGCAGCATTCTAGGTCATCCCTTCTTATTTCTTATTATTCCTCTGTGTCCAGATTTAGCAACAGGTGTCCAGATTTAGCAACAGGTGTCCAGATTAATACATATTTCTCATGCTTTTGATTTAATTTTTATTAAAATACGATCTTGCGATCCGTGTCGATCCTACGTTTTACGATGTTAGGGATGCCTCCCGATCTTAGTTAAGATCTCGATCTTCACAACATTGTGTATAACAACTTGACTATCACAGAGTAAGCTAGCTGGTGAGAAAAGTTTGACTCTCAGAACACCTAGGAAACTTTCAAGTCATGTGAGCTCAGATACAACAGACGTCATCGAACGGTACCCAGCTTCGGCCGAAGATTGAGCAACCATAAACTGTTTCTTGCTACGCCAGGTAACAACTTGACCTCCGAAGTATGTACAAAATCTGTCGGTGGAACACTGATCATCCAGGGAAGCAGCATAATCAACATCTGAATACGCAACCAATGTTGGAGTAGAAGAGGAAGAAGTTTTGTATATCAGCCCTTGACCACGAGTTGTTTTCAGGTATCTCAGAATATGTTCGACCTCCTGTAGCTGAGACATCCGAGGAGAATGCATAAATCGGCTGACAACCCCAACAACAAAGAAGATATCTGGTCTTTTGACTGTTAGATAAATCAGTTTTCCAACAAGACGTCGATAGTATTCTGGATTTGGAGGAGGAAGATCTTTGTCAGAGGCATGTGCACAAAGATTGTGATTAACATCCATAGGAGTATTGATCGGCTAGCATCCAGAGTAGCCAGCATCCTGAAGGAGGTCGAGACAGTACTTCCGTTGAGATAGGATAAGGCCATCAAGACTTCTTGAGATCTCAACGACAAGGAAATATCGAAGGTTCCTCAGATCTTTTGTTTGAAAACAGAACTAAGATGTTGTTTGATCATTTGTATTCCATGTGAATCATCTTTCGTGATTAGGATGTCATCGACATATACTAAAAGGAGAATCGTGCATGTTGTTTGATGTCGAGTAAACAGGGAGAAATCAGTCGAGCTCTGAGTAAATCCAAGTTCTCAAACAGCCCTACTGAACTTGTCGAACCATGCTCGAGGAGATTGTTAGAGATCATAAATCGACTTCTTGAGGTGACAAACTCGGGACTCCCCCGTAGTCTCAAACCCTAGAGATTGTTGCATGTAGACAGTTTCTTGTAAATCGCCATTTAGAAAAGCATTATTGATATCCAGTTGATGTAAGGGTCATTGGCGATGCACCGCCACGGAGAGTAGAACACGAACCATGTTTAGCTTGGCCACTGGAGGGAACGTTTCCTCATAATCGAGGTCTTGTTGTTGAGTAAATCCACAAGCCACCAGACGGGCCTTAAGATGGTCAATTTTCTCATCAAGAGCATGCTTGATAACAAAGACTCATTTACATACAACAGCAGTCTGTCCTGGACGAAGAGAAACCAGATTCCACGTATGATTAGCCCAGAGGGTTGTCATTTCTCCGTCCATAGCCGTCTGTCAACCCGGATGTTGGAGAGCCTCCTGCACAGAGTTAGGGACAGAGATAGAGGGTGATGAAGTAACAAAGGTGTGAAGCGTTGGGGATAGCTGGATAGGCGATGTAAGGATACATAATTCATCATGGGATGGGCTGTGGAGGCAGGGGTTGGGTCAACAAGTCACATAGTGTCAGAATTCGAAGTCGACTGCAGTGTGCGGCGGGGCTAAGAGGTCGACCAGTATAGACACGAAAAAGAGGGGGCTTGTGGAGAACGGGAGCTAGGTTGTGAAGGAGTGGTGACGGAGGAGATGTAACTGGGATGACAGGTCGTGGTAACGATGGTGGTGGAAGAGATGGGTTCGGGATGGAGGAAAACGGTTGGTCTTCCAGAAAGGTAACATCAGCCGAAACAATCACCTTGCGAGTAGTGGGAGAGTAGCAAACATATCCTTTCTGAGTACGGGAATAACTAACGAACATATGTTTGGCTGCCCGAGGATCGAACTTGTTAGTGGATGGACTAAGTATATTAACATAGTAGGTTCAACCAAACATTTGAGGCGTGAGAGGGAGTGGCGGTGTGGAGGGGAAGATAAGACTAAACGGAGTGGCATTGTTGAGGACGGAGGAAGGTAGACGGTTAATGAGATAACATGTCGAAACTGCAAAGTGTCAATAAGCCTTGGGTACCTGCATTTGAATCATGAGAGAGCAAGCAACATCAAAAGAATGTCTATTTTTACACTCAGCCACACCGTTTTGTTTGGGAGTATAGGCACACGAAGTCGAATAAATAATCCCAAATTCCGAGCAGAGATTATCGAACGCATGATTAGTGTATTCTCGAGTATTATCTATTCAGAGTGTTTTAATTTTGTCGGAAAATTGTGTGCGAGTTTCAAGAACGAAAGCCCGGAACACACGGGAAAGCTCTGAGCGATCATGAAGTAAGTACAATCAGGTCATTCGAGAATAATCATCAATAAAAGTGATAAAATAACGATAACCAGACAAACTAGTTATTTTGTATGGGTCCCAAACAACAGAATGCACTAAAACAAATAGAGCAGTGCTCCGAGTACAATGAGGAGGGAAAGAGGAACAATGTTGTTTTCCCAAAATACAAGAATCACATATAAATGCTGGAAGACAATTATAGTACAACACCACCTACCAGTCAGTGGCAGACATCACCCCCTTTCAGGCAGTTTATGGGCATCCTCCCCCACCAATACCGGTCGGGCTCACAGGGTAGTGTCGGGTCAAAGTAATTGCAGAGGAGGCAGTATTTTATTCCTTGTTTGTACGGTCGTTCGGCCTAGTGGGTCTCTCCATATATAAGAGAGTATGCAAACTTCATTGTGCGCTTGATTTATTTTTATCTCTCCTCTTTAAATTTAAGAAAAAATGACTAAAAAGACCAAAACAAATGAAAAGGAGAGTTGATTATATGAGGGGTATTTAGGGAATAAATGTTATACCATTGTGAAGGGTATTTTGGGCATCCAAATGTTAAACCATGGCTCTTTTTCACATTGCTTATAGTATACAGATATATATATTTACAAGTGACAGACACAGGGCTCTGCCCCTACAACTAACCGTGACAGTACCCCGATTGCGACAGACATGAAGCTCCACCTCTATCAATTAATGCAGCTTAAAATAAACACATCATCAATTAATTAATGCGGAAAGTATACAACACTTTTCAATTTTTGTTAAAAAAATCCGCATACTGATACATATATCAATATACATGTCAAATCAACTTTAATAAAATTGATGGGTTTAATGGTAACTACTCGAAAATACCGCAGACATGCCTAATGACAGCCTTCCTCAAAAATACCACTCATTCCTAATGATAGCCTACCTTAGCAGGTATTGGAGCTCTACTATTGTTTTTTAATTTTATGGATTTTCAACATTACTTTTAATTTATGGATGGGGTGTAACTACTTGAATGAGCATTGTTTTTTTGTTTTTTTAATAGATTATAATATATGTTAAGTCATTATATAATACGACTATATTTGGAAATTTTGAATGTTTCACTAAAGGCAAGTTTTCCCTTTTAATATTGTAAAGATATATATACTATATTAAAAGGGAAAAACACCTTTTGGTTAAACTTTCAATTTTCTGATTTTACCCACATTTTATAACAAAATTTTAAATTTCTTTAATTTATGTGTTTTTTATTTTATTTTAAAAATAGTGCACTCATCTATACTATATTAAAAGGGAAAATACTCTTTGGCTAAACCTCAAATTTTTTGATTTTACCTCCTCTTTATTACAAAATTTTCAATTTCTTTAATTTATGTGTTTTTTATTTTTAAAAAATGTTCTCTCGTATAAGCAAATTCTCCTCCCTACAAAAAATTGTGTTATCCTCGTCGCTCGCAAACCCCGTGCACACATCAAAAATGAGTGACAGGCGAGTATAGTTCTCGAGAGTTTGCGAGCGGTGGGAGCACTATCGCGTCGGGGCAATGTTGTGGTGGGGGTATTGTCGCATGGGAACTGGGGGGACCGTGCATGTCGCGGTTGGCATTAACTTTAAGTATAAAAAATAGTGTCTTTTAAGTATCATGTGCCTAGATTTGAAATGTATTACTCTTAAATTTATTTATTACAAAATAAGAGTGAGATATGATTACATTATAGGGGACATGGAGCAATATCTACTGAAGAAAGTATTAGAAATAAACTTAGGCTCACTTCAATCTACAAATAGAACAAGAATGCACCAACAAGATGGATACAAAAACTGATGAATGCTTATGAAGAAAAGAGATTAAACTAGACAAAATATCAAGAAGTACCCCAAAAAAACTAGCTCAAAATATGGCTAAACATTATCTAGAGATTGATAAGGAAGGTCTGGAAAATAAAAGAATAAACACAGGCATCGCTAATAGGTAGGATAAGGCTAATGATGATGATGATAATTGCAAAGATTTGTGCAATATATTGTTTGACCATAAATTTAAAGTCAAATAGGACAAATGTCACAATCCTTATAATTCTGTTAAGTATCCATGCAGTACGTTCATATAAGTTATCAGACAATAATGCAGTACCCAAGTATCTGTGAATAATGTGGATGGGATAGATTATGGCTCCGTTTGGCACAGTGTTTTTGGTCACGTGAGTTTGGACAAAAACGCTACCTTCATAGAATGTATGTTTGGCATGACAACGTTTGTGACCAACACCAAGAAAATAAAACTAGTTTTGAACATAAAAGTGAATGAAGTTCCTTAGATGAGGTCCAGCGCTCATGAGGATGGTTCATAACCACCGTGTTCAAGACTGCACGGCTGCACCAAACGGAGCCTAAGTTGGAAACAAAATAAATTAGCCAATTCTCGGACTCCATCCTTCTCAGTATTAGTGCACTCAACCTAAACTATACAGTCCCAATAGGATGGATATTCAACTGGGGCAAACCCCCTGTGAACTTATTTATTCCTTCAAGAACTATCATACCTTAACAACTCAATTTTATGAAATTAATTTTCCTATCCAGGCTAACAATTGATATCAAACTGAAGTTAATTTTAATAGGAGTCTTGGGTTATTTTCTATGTGCGAGCCTCCATTAAAAAGGAAGGAAACAAAAGGGAGATAGCTGCTCACATCAATCTGACCCTTTTTAGCTACATTTGTCCAATCCTTTGCAGCCACGCCAGTTCTCCAATCAAACTCCACACTGATGGTGACAGCCGGCTTATGATCGGGCGTCCAGAAGCAGGCCAGATAGTCGCCAGTCTCCGACGAGGTGAAAGCGAAATTGCCAGAATCCACATGATCGGCGTAGTGAACACTGTTCCCGTACGGAGAACTCACCTGGAACACAAGCATAGAACAAAAAAAAAGGCCACGGGTTAGGGTTTTTCGAAGAAAGGGGGCAGAATTTACGAGTTTGGATTGAACAGAATACCCTGACGGTGATCTTGTGGGAGTCCGGGAGGGGTTGGTCGTCGGCCGGATTGACGACGGAGTATTTTCCGACAACCATGGAATTCAACTTGATGTCCTCGGAAATACACTTGGTCTGCGCCGATTGCACATCGAATCGAAGAGCCTCCGAAAGAGGAGTCAACACGAAGATCAAGAGGCAGAGATTCGCCGCGGATCTAACACCGCCAATGCCCATCTCCTTCTTCCCTCTCCTCGAGACTTCCTCTGGAGATTGTGCGAACAGTTTCTTCTATCTAAATACAGAGAAATGGTGCAATGAGACAACCGTGAGAGTCGAGGAAAAATCTGTGCGTAACGCACCTAATTTTATGTGAGGTAATAAATTGGCTCTAATTTATAGCGGGCCCTCTTCTAGTTCACTCTCCCATAACTCTCGTTTCATTTGAATTCCCCGAAATCTCACTATCGCTCGCGCCCTAGCTCTCGGCTGTCAAAATCTTCGTCGGGGTACTTCAATCAACGGCTATGGACTCTCTGCATCGCTCTGAACGCTTTGCTCCGGCTTTGGACTCTCAATATTAGGGTTGTACATGGGTCGGTTCGGTTCGGTTCTGCCTAGAACCGAGAACCGAATCATATAGGTTCGGTTCTAAATATTTGGAACCAGAACAGAACCGAGTATTTCTCACCAAGAACCAGAACCGTATTCTCGGTTCCGGTTCAGTTCTGGTTCTAGTTTCGGTTCCTAAATATTAACAAATAGTCAGATATTCATCATATCATTAGCAACTGTAAAAATTTATTATTTATAAGCATAGCATATAATGTCAACAAACAGAAATAGAATAAAAATAAACATATGAAAATTGTCAAAATCCAAATAAGGGGTGAGTTCGGGTCCTAAAGCCTTAGGGTTTGGGTTTTTATTGTTTTAAATTTTAATGTTTTATTAAGGGGTGAGTTCGGGTCGAATCGGTTCTAGGTAGAACCGACACCAGAACCGAGAACTGGGTTGTAACCCCGGTTCTTGAAAATTTAAGAACCGGAACCGAACCAGTAACCGATAGAACCGACCCAAATGGCACCGGTTCGGTTCGGATCGGTTCTTCGGTTTTCGGGTATTTATGCACAGCCCTACTCAATATTGCCGTCTATTTTTTAGTGCACAATAGAAAACCCATTTTCCCGGCTTTGTCAATCTAAACACCCTATTTGCAAGATTCGATAAGTTACCAACAAACCTATCAGTGAATCTATTCTGGAATATATAGCAAACCTGTCAAAGAATTATTGGGGGTTGATTTTGCTCTAGATATTCTACATAAGGCATATTAAGTTTGGAATTTGCATATATAGTACCTACAGCGTAAAGTCTAGCCTTAGAATGACACGAACTCATTAAGACACTTTGAGTTGGTCTCGACGCGTGCAGACATATCATATTAAATATCTAACAATTCCCTCCTATGTCCGTCGTAAACCGAACATCGGATTGGGTGGTTTGTGCAATGTTCAATCAAACGTGAATCATTCACAACCGTGTTCATTACTTGTTAATCACATTGGAATTAAACAAAAAAATAATATGCACGCATAAATAAAATAAAACTCGGTCGCATCATAGCATAGTCTCAGGTACAATCGGGACACAATGTCTTATACGTCTAGTGTCCCAAATAAACAGAGAGCAAAATGATCCAAACACAGGTGTACAAAGAAAGAGCTACACAGTGCTCTAAGCAGAGATAAAAGAGACGCAATAATACTCAAGTTGTCATCATCTTCACATGTACAGTAGGGCATCCTCATCATGATCGCAAATAATAAGTGTTCCTCCATCTCTAGCATCTCTTGTAATTTTCAATAGAGAATTTCATTTAAAATGAATCAAAATCTTTGAAAATGTACATGTATATAGTTATAATGTAAGAATGTAGTACTTGTAAGCTAGGAGGACACATACTCAGAGTATTATATATTTAACCTCAGAATTTGTTATTTGTTTCCAAAAAAAATGATTTTCGAATTTTTGGACACCGCAGCTATATTTGTGTTTCTATATGGAATGTCACGATTACTGTCGTTATAAAGTTAACTGGAACTCATTAAGTTTAGAATGGAACCAATTAACATAAGAAAAGTCAAAACAAGTCAGATCATGTTATCAAGTTTGGAATAATACTCTCGTGCAAGACAAGATGGCTGAATTCAGGTGAAGTTGTTAGCATTAGATTTGAACTGAAACAACTTACCAGATTCGTATTCAGCAACCAAGAGTGTTGAAGACAAAAAAATCTTTACTCCAAAATTCGGATCAATGCAGCTTAAGGTTACTAATTTTGTGGTCCGACATTATAATTCGGATGGCTAGCACGGGAGAGAGAAAATTATCTATAAGCACACCCCAAGTGCTCCAACAGGCAGTTCCTACCAGGTACATAGAAATTTAGGAGAAACTGCCCCTTAGCAACAAAAAGTTAGGTGAAGTACTAGGCACGCATGGACTTGGCAAGTATCCAACTTGAGGGGACCTCAACCTCTTTCAAAAGTCTCATTTCTAGCACCCCTAGGGGTCTATTTATAGAGAAATCCTGGGGAATATTGGCAAGTATCCAGCCTCTGCTAGCGAGTTACAAGGGCCACTCGCCCACACTCGCGATGAACTCGCCAAAGCTCACCTCTGCTCGTCTAAGCTCGCTTCTTCTCACCGAAGCTTGCCTCTGCTCGTCGCTAGGTCTGCGAATAAGCATGTCTTTAGGCATTTCTAGTCTCGACAAATTACTGGTTATACATGAAAGTCACACTAGTGTCAACTACCTTCACCTATGGGGGGAGATAGGTGATTTGCAGTCTTTTTGCGGAATTAAAAATTTACCTGCACAATAAAACAAAACAAGCACAGCACAGAAAACACACAGGCAGTTATAGTGGTTCCCCGATTTGGGTACGTCCACTTTCCCCTTTCGACCTATCTCCCAACAAGGGACGACTCGGTCACTTCACCAACCGAATTGAAATCCAATCCTCACACTATGGAAGGAACCCTTCCACCCGAAGGAGTCACTACTCCTCCACCACAGGTTGCACCCAACCCTTACAATGAGGAACTAAAGTTCCTTTACAACAAAAGTAAAAATAGAATATACAAAATACAAACTACGTTTGGAGCGCTTGGTGTTCCTCTTCGTTCGATGAAGCGTTCTTGAAGAAGACGAAGAGTCCACAACCTAAGCACTCTCTTGGAGAAGATCTTCCCGAGATCGGCGGCGGCAAGGATTGCGGCGGCGATGCTTTGTAGATCCAAACTTCTTAACAAAGCTAGCAAGGTCTACCAACGATCTTATTTGGATCGATCGTCTCAATCGATTCGGAAGGGGAAGGTATTCCCGTTCAACAAACCAAGAGACAAAGGATCTCAAGAAAGAAATGTGAGACGAGTTGCTTGGCTAAGTTTATGTCGCCGAGAGATCAAGAAGAATCCGATCAGCGGCGGCGACAACTTTTCGAGCGGCGACGGCGGCGGAAGGAAATCCGCGATCTGCTAGGTCACGTCAGCGACGACCGACTTGTTCATTTTCTTCGCTACCTCTTACGTTCAAAATAGGAGAGTATTTATACTGTAGAATACTCCTTTATGACCGTTGTGGGCCCCACAAGACGAAACCCTAATTCTGGTACAAACAGCGCCTGAGTACATGGTCCGGTCCAGCGAGTCGACAGAAAACGCCTAAGGCAAATTCGGCGGGAATCATTGGTGTTTCTCGACGATTCGGCGAGAATCACTTATGATTCCAGTCGAATTCTACTTAGAAGAATTCTTGCTGAAAAGCTTGCCATCCGGAGAGAATTGGCAAGAATCACAACTATTCTCGACGAATCGACGAGAATGCAAAGTCATTCTCGACGATTCGGCGAGAATCAGTTGACGATTCTCGTCGATTCTGCCTTAGCAGAAATCTTGAAGGCGTTGAGTCAGCCGGATGCAGTCGGCGAGAATCGGCGAGTGATTCTCGACGATTCAGCGAGAATCACTAGTGATTCCCATCGAATCGGCGAGAATCACTTAGTGATTCTCGTCGATTTTAACTTAGACGATTCTTTGTCTTTCTGCCCATGAGTTGGTCTTTGACCCATCCTTGCTCCTCTTCTGCTCTTGATCTATCTCAGCCCTGTACTTGAAAGTAAGTACACTCCAATAGAGAGAGTACACGTAAGCCAACACACTGATCTGCTCAACGAGGGATTACGTTGCGCAGACCCGTGTATATTGACCTACTACACCCTGACATTAGTGTGTACTTAGCGTGGAATAACTGCAAGCACAACTTGAAGACAGAGCATCAAACACATTGTGAATTCATCTTAGCTTGACAGGAGGCTTCCTCAAATCCAGGTAATTGTGGATACAATACCCAACAATCTCCCCCTATTTGAAGAAGCCAAAATCCTACTAGCTAAGATGAATTACACCAACCAGAGTAATATACAAGGCAAATTAAGAAGGACAAGACATAGAGAAATAAAGGCAAACAGAACAATATTTGAGTCAATCATGAAATCATATATATATATATATATATATATATATATATATATATATATATATATCCATAAGAATTGTTCATACAACAACATGAAGATAAAAATATGCATTGAGGAAAGACAAGCCATAATCATAAGCCTATTTCTCCTTAGCTAAATCATCCTTTAGTTGTTGAGCAAAGAATTTCTTGCTTTGTCTCTCAAAATACTCCTTAGGCTTTGGATAATATCTGGGGGGAGGAGCTTTATTTTCCACGGTGTTGGACCTGAAAAAGATATTCCGTTTAGCTTCATATTCTTTATGTAGCTCCCACTCATACTGATTGTATACATCATTCCGATTTATTTTCCCCCTCTGCTGTAGCATAAAAGTATCCAAAATAATGCTCCTTGAAACAGGACTCCATCTTTCATTTCTCACTTCATCCTCCTTCAATCTTACTTTCTTTTCGGTTGGAGTTTCTTTGGACGTCCCTTCTTGGAGTTTCCTTTTTCCTCTTGATATGGCTTCCTGGTCAAACATGACCTTGAGAGTAGCTTTTTCAGCAGCCCTGGCAGCCTTCTTGGCATTAGCTTCGCTAAGCGGAACCTCCTCAACACTTGCAATCTCATCAGCAGCAGTGGTAACCTCATTTGGAGAAGGAACCGGAATTGGAATTTGAATACCTGATGCCTGCTGAATGAGCCAGTGACAGCTATCAAAAACATACTTATTTGACTGTTCGAAGTTGTCGATGATAATCCGTTGTAGCCCTGCCATCTTAGCTTTATATTCTTCCTCCCCCTTTTTTGGCTTCGAGGGCAATTGAGTTTGCATAAGTGTGCAGTGACCCATCGATGTGCTGCACAGTCTTTGTAAACTCAGTCAGCAGGTTTTTTTTATTTGTATTTAGAATCACCATGTTGGCATCGAATTTCTTGATGCTGTCGGCCACAACATGAGCATTCTTATTTACTACTGCCAGATCGGTCGTATTTTTCTGAAGCCCTTGCATGAGAAGTGTGACAGCAGTGCCAGCCTCTGTATACTTGGCCTCGAACTTCTTTTCCATCACATCCAGCTTGTGATTAATTTCCACGACGTTCTTGAGCATTAGATCCTCAGATTTCTTAATCCTTTTTAACACTTTGTTATGTGCTTGCTCAAAAGACAGTTTGAGCTCATCCACTATACCTTGAATGACGTTCACTGTGTGATTTGCTAGATTAGATCGAAGTGGATGTCCCTGAGGCAAGCCTTGGTCTAGCTCTTCAGCAGATTCACTGGGGGAGCTTGATACATGCACTGTCTCCACTGGGGGGATAGGGGCAGCCTCTGTAGTTTGCTCAGGAATGCTTATCATCTTTTGCTGAGAGGACTCCCCCTCCATTATTTCACCAGATTTCTCATGAACTACCATTGGAGCCCGTTCCACAGATGGAACTTCAACTTCATCATGTGGCTCCACTGTCTCCACCCTCTCTCTCAAGGTTGTTTCATCTTCAACGACATCATCCACTTCGTCAGCACCCTCATCTTCTATATCATGATTGTCAATTGCATCATTATCTAGGGCTTCCTCATCTTCCTCCTCATCCAGGGTATCAACTGCATCTTTGGCTATCTGAGAGATGTCAGAAACAACATCAGCAGGAGCAGGTACTGAGAGATCTATCATGTGAGTTCCAGTCACAAGGGGTAGAGACTCCCCCTCGGTTCCTGCAGGCAGCAGATCAGGAACTTCACTGGGTTCAGCCACGGGATCTTCTAGAGTTCTATTGTCCTCATCCTCATGGGACTCAACCAGGGATTCATCATGTTCTTCAGCAACGACTGCTTGACTAATTCTTCTTTCCCATCTATCAAAAACACTTGAATCCATTTTCTTCAGGTAGTGTAGAGAAACTCCCTTACTCATATCGAACCTGTCTCCATCCAGCTGGTTGAGAAACAGGCTGATGATTCTTCCAAAACTTGGGGTTCGCAGAGTATCTTTTATTTTCTCAAACAACATAGCTCCCCAGTTGTATCTCTTTCGACAGACTATAGCCACTAAGATCTTGAACATATCTCCCGAGATATGATCGTGGGAGCCTGGTTTGTAGATCAAGACTTTCCCAACGATATCCGACAGTAGCTTCCCTTCCTCATTCATTTCCTTTCTCTTGATTGATTTGGTTCCTCGAGCTAGTCCACAGAATTGGAGAGTCCTGGCTCAATCCTCTTCCTCCAGATAGTCCTCATCTTCAGAACTGGAGAGCTGCAAATATTGTGTCAGTTTTCCTGCAGACACTTTGATCCGTACTCCAGCAATCTTACTCTTGATCACTGTATCTTCATGTCGTAGTTTTGCCATTGCAAAGAACTCCAACACCTCCTTATCCAAAATTTTGCAAGGATGCTCCAGGATGAATGTAAGTCCGACCTCTTCAAGCATGAGGATAATATTCTTAAACTCATCGGAGGCATGAGAGAAGCCTGTCCGAACCAGTTCACTTCCAGTGAGGAGTCCTGCAGTGGTTCTAGGAGCCATTGCAAACCTAAACAGGACATCTAACATTATCAGTACTTCTAGAATAGGAGATACACTTAGACACGAACCTTCAAGAATGAGAGAAACTTACCCTAGCGCCGAGCGGTTTGAAGGGACGATGGCGACTGGAAGGATCGTCGACCGTTGATGGAAACCTGACGGGAAGGTGCAGGATTCACGGAATCGACGGGAGCACGGGATGGTCCTTGCGATTTGAGGGTGTTATCGACGGGAGCCCAGAGGAGAGACGGTGAGCACCAGGCGAAGCAGCTTCCGCATGACCACGAGATTACGCGAGGAGACTGGGAAGTCGACGGGATGCTCTAGGGGATTCGTCGGGAGTTCAGCGATATTTGGGGAGATGAAGAGTCAAACCAATATATGTTATTTAAATCTTCCGAACCGGGGGGAAGTCGATTGGATTCGACGGGGTTTATTAATTATTTCTTTCGTACGATCGAGGAGAGTGCGACGGGATTTTCTATACACATTAACCGTGGCATGTTAATTTCAAGCCTTAGCCTTCATTATATTTCTTAATCACGAAACCTCGATCGAGTTGAATAATATATGAGCCCTATACGTAATTCCAGAGTTATTCTAGGTGAAAATTGCAATATTTTGTTACACCCACTGGCATACATTCTTTAATTTCAAATGGGCTGATTTATGCCTATTGAGATTCATTATCAAATATATAAATATGTACCTATAGGGAATTCTTCAGATTGTACCTAAGGATCATTTAACAGTTTCGGTCTGTCATCAAGTGTGTGAACGGATGTGTGTATATATACATATAACCATTCACTTTTTGGAGTAAGAATTGACAAATTCTTGTGGATAAATATGAGTATATATATATAAACATCAATATAATATGACTCAAGTATTGAAACTGAATGCGTGTACCTGGGATCATAAAATTGATCATTCAGATCTTCTACTTGAGGTACACCAGATGTCCAATTTGAGTAGGCCATTGTAGTTAGCACTGCTCTTATCCCAAATACTTGTTCCATGTCATTCTTGGAACATCTCATGTCTAGTTCCCGTTATATTTACGAGAACCTAGACTATCCTGCAACAAAAAATATTATCCTACCTTAGAAACCCAATAAGTATTAGGTCCTAGGTTCTTGTCAGCATAAAATCTTGAATGCCTTCCTACAAGAATCCTTTCAGGAAGGCTAAATCTGCCCAGAGGAAGTGGACATACCCTTGCCCTTGGCATAGAGGGATTGTGCCAACAATCTACGACAAAGTGACCCATCTTGCCACAACACCAACACTCATGAATGTTGTATCGCCATTTCTGACCTGATGTACTGACTGAGGTAGTCATGATCTTAGGTCTAAACGGAACAGGGCAGGTTCTTCTCACAAAATTGCCTTTTCCACCGTGACACGTGGGAGGGTGGAAAGAGAGCATGTGGTGAGTGTCATGAGGCCTGGGAGGTGGTGCCTTCCTTTCAGTCAGCACACTTCCAGAGGCCCCATGGGTACTTACCACATGTTTCCTGACCCCCTTTCCTGTGTCCTAGGGAGGTAAGTACGACAGTGAGAGCTGGTTCCTGCATATTCATGATGAGTTGAGGCAGAGGCCGAGAATACAAAGGGTTCAGGATGAGCCTTGGGTATTCTCTCATGGGTAGCCATGACAGCTCTTGCACTGTGGGCATTTCCACCTGAGGGCCGATCATTCTTGCAGTGACCATGGATATTCCTATGGTCATACCTGAAAGCATGATGTGTGCCCTTCCTACTCGGGGTGGGGGGTCTGAACACAGTTTCCCCATTTCTCCATGAATTAATGATTTGGGAGATCCACCTATTTTCTGTTTTTTTCTTGATAGCATCTATCTTTGAAACGTTAGAAACTATCCTCTTCTCGGTCTCCAGACGACTCTCTAGATCCGAGATCTTTGAGTCCTTTACCTTGATGGATTCCAATTGGAGATTCATCAAGGTCTTCAGCTGAGCAATCTCCTTAGCTTGCTCCTCCACAAGTAAGTTGCTCTTCTGAAGGGCACTCTCAAGGGAATCAAGATTTTCAATCTTTTGATTGAAGCTATCCATATCCCTTGCATCACTAAAAGGATAACCCTCTTAACTATTCCTGTTTTCAGGAACTTCAAGGGGAGAGGAGCATGATGAAGAAGTTACCTGATCCTGACTTTGATGTTCCGGGTCAGCGTTAAGATCGGCAGAGACTGTTGTGTCAGCTTCATCAGAGCTGCTTTCCTCGGCATCTTCTTCAGTCTCTGACATGGACACAGGAGCCCTGATACTGAGAGATTGGTCTTGACCTTCATCTTCAGAAATGAGGACCCCCACATAGGCTTCATCCTTTTGTTGGCATCCAGTCCTAGCTATCTCCGATCCTACCATGAGATCTGAGATAGTTTGCCACATAGACTTTGCAGTCTTACACTTGTCCAATCTTGACCGAGATGATCCAGACCACACGTCAGTGATGATCTGACGAATCAGCTTGTCCAGGTTGAAAAGTGTGAGCTCAGTCTTAGACATCTCTTCGAGACTCTTGGGGATTTGGAGATCGTTTCCTGAGCTGGAAGCCTTCATGGGAATGAAGGGACCCTCTTCCAAAATGAGTGATGCGCGAGGGTCAATGGCCTCCAGATGAAACATAACTCTTATCTTCCAGATTGGATAATACTCCGTTGTGCAAGCAGGGAGTCTCAGAGGAGAGACATCAGAGTCCAGCTCCATGCTTGAGTCTTGTCTTCTTCTTGACACTAGAACCGGGATCTTACTCAAGGTGTTAACCTTATTGCTGAGTAACCTCCCTCTGATACCACTTGAAAGTCACACTAGTGTCAACTACCTTCACCTATGGGGGGGATAAGTGATTTGCAGTCTTTTTGCGGAATTAAAAATTTACCTGCACAATAAAACAAAACAAGCACAGCACAGAAACACACAGGCAGTTATAGTGGTTCCCCGATTTGGGTACGTCCACTTTCCCCTTTCGACCTATCTCCCAACAAGGGATGACTCGGTCACTTCACCAACCGGATTGAAATCCAATCCTCATACTATGGAAGGAACCCTTCCACCCGAAGGAGTCACTACTCCTCCACCACGGGTTGCACCCAACCCTTACAATGAGGAACCAAAGTTCCTTTACAACAAAAGTAAAAAATAGAATGTACAAAATACAAACTACGTTTGGAGCGCTTGGTGTCCCTCTTCATTCGATGAAGCGTTCTTGAAGAAGACAAAGAGTCCACGACCTAAGCACTCTCTAGGAGAAGATCTTCCCGAGATCGGCGGCGGCAAGGATTGCGGCGGCGATGCTTTGTAGATCCAAACTTCTTAACAAAGCTAGCAAGGTCTACCAACGATCTTATTTGGATCGCTCGTCTCAATCGATTCGGAAGGGGAAGGTATTCCCGTTCAACAAACTAAGAGACAAAGGATCTCAAGAAAGAAACGTGAGACGCGTTGCTTGGCTAAGTTTTTGTCGCCGAGAGATCAAGAAGAATCCGATCAGCGGCGGCGACAACTTTTCGAGCGGCGACGGCGGCTGAAGGAAATCCGCGATCTGCTAGGTCACGTCAGCGACGGCCGACTTGTTCGTTTTCTTCGCTACCTCTTACGTTCAAAATAGGAGAGTATTTATACTGTAGAATACTCCTTTATGACCGTTGTGGGCCCCACAGGACGAAACCCTAATTCCGGTACAAACAGCGCTTGAGTACATGGTCCGGTCCAGCAAGTCGACAGAAAACGCCTAAGGCAAATTCGGCGGGAATCATTTGTGATTCTCGACGATTCGGCGAGAATCACTTATTATTCCCGTCGAATTCTACTTAGAAGAATTCCTGCTGAAAAGCTTGCCATCTGGAGAGAATCGGCAAGAATCACAACTATTCTCGACGAATCGGCGATTATGCAAAGTCATTCTCGACGATTCGGCGAGAATCAGTTGACGATTCTCGTCGATTCTGCCTTAGCAGAAATCTTGAAGGCGTTGAGTCAGCCGGATGCAGTCGGCGAGAATCGGCGAGTGATTCTCGACGATTTGGCGAGAATCACTAGTGATTCCCGTCGAATCGGAGAGAATCACTTAGTGATTCTCGTCGACTTTAACTTAGACGATTCTTTGTCTTTCTGCCCATGAGTTGGTCTTTGACCCATCCTTGCTCCTCTTCTGCTCTTGATCTATCTCAGCCCTGTACTTGAAAGTAAGTACACTCCAATAGAGAGAGTACATGTAAGCCAACACACTGATCTGCTCAATGAGGGATTATGTTGCGCAGACCCGTGTATATTGACCTACTGCACCCTGACATTGGTGTGTACTTAGCATGGAATAACTGCAAGCACAACGTGAAGACAGAGCATCAAACACATTGTGAATTCATCTTAGCTTGATAGGAGGCTTCCTTAAATCCAGGTAATTGTGGATACAATACCCAACAATACACAATTCCCGTATTTTTCGAGATCGACTCGAGCTTGGAAAACTAATGTAAGACGTATAGTTTAGAGAGATGGTGTTAGACGATACGTTGTGCAAGATCCTTCCCAGAAATGGAGCTCAACTGAAGGAGAAAAGAATGTCAACGCCTCTTAGGAGCAAAACTCAACTAAAGGAGGTGGAGAAGAGGTCGACACCTCACAGGAGAGCTCAATTTGCGGTGAAGAAGAGGTCGACACCACATAGAACTGGAGCTCAACTAAAGGTGGAGAAGAGGTCGACACCTTATAGGATCTGAGCTCAACTAGAAGTGGAGAGAAGGTCGACACCTTGTAGGAGTTGAGCTCAAATGGAAGTGGAGAGAAGGTTGATATCTCGTAGGAGTCAAGCTCAATTAGAGGTAGAGAGAAGGTCGACACCTCATAGGAGGAAGCTCAATTGGAGGTGGAGAGAAGGTCGATACCTCATAGGAGTCGAGCTCAACTAAAGGTGGAGAGAAGGTTGACACCTCGCAGGAGGAAGTACAATTGGAGGTGGAGAGAAGGCCTACACCTCGTAGGAGTAAGTACAATTGGAGGTGGAGAAAAGGTCAACACCTCGCAGGAGCCAAGCTCAATTGGAGGTGGAGAGAAGGTCGACACCTCCCAGGAGGAATCTCAACTGGAGGTGGAGAGAAGGTTAATACCTCCCATGAGCCGAGCTCAATTGGAAGTGGAGAGAAGGTCGATACCTCGCAAGATCCGAGCTTAACTGGAGGAGGAGAGAAGGTCGAAACCTCGCAGAAACTGAGCTCAACTAGAGGTGGAGAGAAGGTCGACACCTCGGCTGAGGAAGCTCGACTAGAAGTCGAGAGAAGTTCAACATCTCCCAGAAGCGGAGCTCAACTGGTGGTGGAAAGAAGATTGACACCTCGCAGGAGCCGAGCTCAACTAGAGGTGGAGAGAAGATTGATACCTCGCGGGAGCCGATCTTTACTAAAGATAGAGAGAAGATCGACACTTCCCAGAAGGAAGCTCAACTGGAGGTGTAGAGAAGGTTGACACCTCACAGGAGCTGAGCTCAACTAGAGGTTAAGATAAGGTTGACACCTCACAGGAGGAAGTTCAACTGGAGTTGGAGAGAAGGTCGACACCTCGAAGGAGGAAGTTCAACTAGAGGTGGAGAGAAGGTCGATACCTCACAGGAGTCGAGCTCAATTGGAGGTTGAGAGAAGGTTGACACCTTACAGGAGAAGAGCTCAACTAGAGGTGGTGAGAAGGTGGACACCTCCTAGGAAGAAGCTCAACTTGAGGTGGAGAGAAGGTCGACACCTCCATGAGCCGAGCTCAACTGAAAGTGGAGATAAATCACACTCGGGGGACAAGTAGGCGACATGTAGGAAAGGAGTTCGATCAAAGACCTGGACTACGACACCAACACACTTAAGGACATCAATTCAACCAAGGGGGCAAGTAACCGGCATGTTGGAGAGAAGCTCGAGTAGAGACCTGTACCACGATAATAGCAAACTCGAGGACTTCAATTCACCCGAGGGGGCAAGTAGTCAGTATGTTGGAGAGGAGCTCGAGCAAAGACCTGGACAATGACAACACACTTGAAGACTTCAATTCACTCAAGGGGTCAAGTAGCAAACATACTTGAGAGGAGCTCGAGCAGAGACCTAGACTATGACAACAACATACTTGAGGATTTCAATTCACCCGAGGGGTCAAGTAGCTAGCATGTTGGAGAGAAGTTCGAGCAAAGACGTAGACTACGGTAATAACACACTAGAGGACTTCAATTTACCCAAGGGGGTAAGTAGCCAGCATGCTGGATAAGAGCACCAGTAGAGATCTGGACCATGACAACAACGTACTCGAGTACATCAATTCACCTGAGGGGGCAAGTAGCCATCATGCTGGAGAGGAGCTCGAGCAGAGACCTGGACTACGACTATATTGGGTACATTGGGAATTATGTACCTGATTTTAAGAAGCCCTTTCAAACTCAATGATATAAAAAATTCGTATTTGATATATGTTGAGTTTACTCGTGCAGGTTCTATGTTGAAGAAAATAAACTAAGTACAAAAGTGTCGATACACTAGACAAGTGTCGACACCTTTGTAAAAGCAGTACTAAGACATGGAATCAAGTTGTGTAAACACTCAGGATTAGTGTCGACACCTTTTACACAAGTTGTGTTGAGACAAGAAGCTAGCAGTGTCTACACACTTGATTGTTGTCGACACCCCTATAAGAGAAGTGTCGACACCCAGGATTGGTGTCAACAGAATCTAAGTACATAAGTGTCAACATCCAGAACTGATGTCAACACCCTTATGTAGAAGCTCTCAAGACAAAAATTCTTCTAAGTTCAGAATTCGAAGCCTGAAGTTCTGACAACCGTCAGAACTGTCAGATGTCAATGGACTAACTAGGGCAGACGGTCACTCTTGCCAAAGCCTATATAAGGAGACCAACACAACAAAAACGATATAGATTTTCTCATTCTTCTCATCTCAGTCTGTCCGATCAATTCAACAAAATTCTGAAGGTGGAGAGGAGGTAGATCGTGGATCAACTCCAATCTTCTCTAGCCAAGTTCAATCCTACCTTCTCCTCAAGAAGCTTTGAAAAATATAAGAAGGGTTGAACTATTTCTTCTCAATCAAGTTCAAGGAAGAAGATTACTCATCAAGATCTGATCAAGAAAAAGTCACATATTTCTTTCCTGCTAGGTGATTTATCAAATCTCAAATTCTAGTCTACTTTAATTCTTATTTTGTAAGATTTGGTAGTAGATCTGAGGGGTAGGAGATATATATATCTCTGAGTTGTAATCTTAAATTATAAAGGCTGAGGTAAGGTTGAGAGCCTGAGGTAGGAGAAGGACTTTCTCTGAGTTATAGGAACAGTTGTGTTTTGAGGGTGTAGGGCAAGGGTTTGCCTGAGGTGTAGGAGTGAAGGTGCACTCTGAGGTAGGATTCTTGAAGGGAATCTGAGTTGTAGGAGCCAGTTGGGCTTCATGGTTTAAGATCTGAGGATCTGAGGAAAAGAAACGATGAGTTTGGGCGAATCTTGTTCATTACTAGATAGTAGAAGGGGGAAGTGGATGTACCCATAATTTGGGGAACCACTATAAAATTCATGTGTGTTGTGCTATGATTTATGTTGTGAATGTTAGATTAGATCTGTGTTGATCTTAGTTAATCTGTTTTTTTGATTGTTGTGGCTGTGTTAACTTCCTCACTAAAGAAATTTTTGTGTCCATAAGTAGCCAAGATTTGAATAAATTTGAATTGAACCTATTCACCCCCTCTAGGTCAATCAGTTTCCTAAAACAAACACTTTACAATTGGTATCAAAGAGAGGTTCACTGTGAAGGCATAACAACCTAGTGAGAATCCTAAGGATTAATTGAGATCTAATCATGGCTCAAAGAGAAAACCATTCCATCAAACTCCCAATCTGTTCTAAAGAAAACTTTGGGATCTGGAAAGAAAGGGTTAGACTCTTTATGGAGGCTGTAGATCCATGAATATACATCAATGTATTGGAAGGACCTTTCATACCTATGAAAGTGTCATGTCTTGATGCCAATATAAGGACACCTAAGACCTTCATGGAGATTGACAAGGATGAGATAATTCTGGCCTCTATAGACAAGAGGGCTCAGAACATAATTGTTAGTTTCATAGATGACTCTACATTCCATAATATGATTCACTGTAAAACAGCTAGAGAAATGTGGGAATCTTTGATAGTGTATATGGAAGGCACTGATGAGATTAGGGATGACAAAAAATCTCTATTAAACCAGCAGTATGAAGCCTTCAGGCAAGACAAAACAGACACAGTAACTAAGACCTTTGAGAAATTCTTCAGAATTGTGAACAACTTGAGAACCTATGGAAGAAAATTCACAACCTATGAACTGAATAATAAATTCTTGAGGTCCCTAAATAAGGAATGAGACATCAGGGAAATGGGTAAATTAGCCAATATAGACCCACATGCTCTATTTGGCAAGCTACTATCTCATGAAATGCAATTGAACCTCAGGAAGTCTGAAGAAGACACAGCTAAGGCTCACAGTAAGGAGAAAACACTGGCTTTAAAGGCTGATTCATCCAAGAAAAATAGAGAAAAAACTGCACCCACAATCAGAAAAGAAACACAGTCAGAAGACTCTGAAACTGCTTCATCTGGAGAAAATATAACTAAAGAAGAATTGTCATTACTCTCCAGGTAGTTTAAGAAGATTCCGAGGAGAAAAAAGGCAAGGCAGCTGGAAGGGTCTTGGTGGAGATTCTTCTCACAAGAAGACTGACCATTCAGAGAATCCCAGGAAAAAGAAGTCTGGGGACAGGTATGACTCTTCTTAGAACAAACAATTTAAGACTAATGTTATTTGTTATTGCTGTAATAGGTTAGAGCATTTCAATGCTGAGTGCCCAGAAAAAAGAAAGGAAAATGAGACTGAAAACAGGAAGTCTAATGTACATAAGAAGGCTGACAGAAGTGTGTTAGCTAAGAAGTAGTCAACACTTTCAGAAAGTGAAACTAAATCTTCAGAGTCTGAAGAAGGGGAGGCTCTAATGGCCTTGATAGCCACTGAAGACTCGGACATGAGAATAAGATCTTCACTCTCCATATTTGATAGCGACTCTGAAGAGGAGGGACTCATGGCCAACAAAAGGCTCAGGATGAACACCATCCTCATGAGGTAAAATCTCTATCCAGTAGTTTAAATTCTAGTTCTTGTTTAGACTCAGACTATGAACAAGATTCAAAATCTGAGGCTGACATCAACAATCTCATATAGAAGTATGGGATATTTTTGAAAGCTCTTATGAACACAAAAAACTTGTTAAAAAACAAGCAAAGGAAATTATGAATCTTAGAGCTGTTGCTTTTCCGTTTAAGGATGCAACCATAAAGTTGGATCATCAAAAAGTAGAATTGATAGAGTTAACTCACAGACTAGATGAACAAACTTAAATCATTGCTGAACAAGCCAAGACAGTCAAGAACCTGAAAGCAAAGCTTCTTCAGGAAAGACAGCTTTTGGACAAGTTTTCCAAGCCTAAGTCAGTCTTGCGGATTATTGATACATTTTCTGCACCATTTAGAAGTGGTGTAGGATTTATTGAGGATAATAAGATCTAAACCTGGTCCAAAAGGGAAAGCCCCAATGGATTCAGTTAAACCACCGGCCAAGCATTTGAATTCTAACAGATGTAAGACATCATATGTTCCTGGAAACATGATTGCCGAGTGCTCCATCAGCAAGGTCAATAAAGAGTCTTGCTGGAAAAGAACTATATTTAATGATAACAAGTCATATAGACCTCCACAAAGTGTGATCAATCCAAGGTGACAAGTGAAAGTCCACCTAGTGCCAACTACCTTCACCTAGGGGGGGGGGGAATAGGTGTCTTGCAGCGTTTTTGTGGAATTAAAACTATACCTGCACAAATAAACAAAACAACACAGCACGGAAAGACACAGACAATTTATAGTGGTTCCCCGATTTGGGTACGTCCACTCTCCCCCTTCGACCTATCTACCAACAAGGGACGACTCGGTCACTTCACCAACAGGATTGAAAACCAATCCTCACACTAAGGAAGTAACTCTTCCACACGAAGGAGTCACCACTCCTCCACCATGGGTTGCACCCAACCCTTACACAGAGGAACCAACATTCCTTTACAACAAAAGAAAAACTTGAATGTATAAAATACAAACTACTTTTGGACCCCTTGGTGTCCCACTTCGTTCGACGTTGCGTTCTTGAATAAGTCGAAGAGTCCACGACCTAAGTGATCTCTTAGAGAGAATCTCCCTGAAACCAGCGGCGGCAAGAAGTGTGGCGGCGTAGCTGTCAGGATCGGCGACGACAACGAAGTGCGGTGGCTGAGCTTTGGAGATCCAACCTTCGTAGCAAAGCTAGCAAGGTCTACCAACGGTCTTGCTAGGATCGATCGTCTCGATCTATTCGGAAAGGGAAGGTATTCCCGATCAACAAATCAAGAGACAAAGGATCTCTAGGTAGACACGTGAGACGCGTTGCTTGGTTGAGCTTTTGTCGCCGGGAGATCGAGAAGAAACCACGATCAGCAATGGCGACAACCTGCACGAGCGACGATGGCGGCGGACGGCGATCTACGATCCGTTAGGTCAAGTCGGAGGCCGGCCTTTTTCGTTTTGGTTCACCACCCATTACGTTCAAAATAGGAGTGTATTTATACAGTAGAATACTCCTTTATGACCGTTGTGGGCCCCACCAGAAGAAGCCCTAAATCCGGTTCAAAACAATGCCTGAATATTTGGTCCGGTCCAGCGAGCAGAAGAAATTCGCCTAAGGCAAATTCGGCGAGAATCATTGGTGATTCTCGACGAATCGGGGAGAATCACTTATGATTCTCGCCGAATTCTACTTGGCAGAATTCTGGCTGAAGATCTTGCCATCCGGAGAGAATCGGCGAGAATCATCATTCATTCTCGACGAATCGGCGAGAATGCAAAGTCATTCTCGACGATTCGGCGAGAATCAACTAGTGATTCTCGACGATTCTGCCTTAAGCAGAAATAAAGACGGCATTGAGACAGCTGACAGCAATCAGCAAGAATCAGCGAGTGATTCTCGACGATTCGGCGAGAATCACTAGTGATTCTCGTCGAATCGGCGAGAATCACTTAGTGATTCTCGACGATTTCTACTTAGACGATTTTCGTCTTTCTTCCCGTGAGTTGCTTTGACCCATCCTTGCTCCTTGTATGCTCTTGATCTTTCTCAGCCCTGTACTTGAAAGTAAGTACACTCCAATAGAGAGAGTACACGTAGACCAACACACTGATCTGCTCAACGAGGGATTACGTTGCGCAGACCCATGTATATTGACCCACTGCACCCTGACATTGGTGTGTACTTAGCGTGGAATAACTGCAAGCCCAACTTGAAATATATCATCAAATACATTGTGGATTCATCTTAGCTAGACAGGAGGCTTCCTCAAATCCAGGTAATTGTGGATACAATACCCAACAATCTCCCCCTATTTGAAGAAGCCAAAATCCTACTAGCTAAGATGAATTTCACCAATCCAGATAATACATACAACAAATCAAGAGAAGAACAATAAATGCAAACAGAATAATACTAGAGTCAATCATGAAATCACATATATATATATAGATATCCACAATAATTGTTCATATGATAACATGATAAGAACGATAAACAAAAAGGAATACATCAGCAAAAATCCTAGGTCTCTTTCTCCTTAGCTATTTCATCGTTTAGTTGCTGCGCCAAGTGTTTCCTGCTTTGTCTTTCGAAGTATTCCTTTGGCTTGGGGTAGTATCGGGGGGGGGGGGGGAGGAGCTTTATTCTCCACAGTGCTGGACCTGAAGAATATGTTCCGTTTAGCTTCAAAGGTCTTGTGCAGCTCCCACTCGTACTGACTATAGACGACGTTCCGTTTTATCTCCCCCCTCTGTTGTAGTATAAATGTATCCAAAATGATACGCCTTGATACCGTACTCTACCTTTTGTTCCTCACCTCATCCTCCTTCAATCTGATTTTCTTTTCCGTTTGCGTTTCCTTGGATGTTCCTTCTTGAATTTTTCTTTTGCCTTTAGCTTTTGTTAGGGCTTCTTGGTCAAACCAGGCACTGCGCTCAGCTCTTGCAGCAGCCCTAGCAGCCTTCTTAGATTCAGCCTCACTCAGTGGAACTTCTTCAACCCTTTCTTCTTCCTCATTAGCAGCAGCAGTCTCTTCCGGAGGGGCAACCAGAACGTGAATGCCTGAGGCCTGTTGAACTAACCAGTGGGCCGTTTCAAAAACATACCTATTCGATTGATCGAAGTTGTCAAATATTATCTGTTAGATTGATCGAAGTTTAGTTGTCAATTAGTATCTGTTAGATTTAAAAACATACCTATTCGATTGATCGAAGTTGTCGAGTATTACTTGTTGAAGCCCTGCCATCTTAGCTTTATAATCTTCCTCCCCCTTTTTGGCTTCCACAACAATTGAGTTTGCGTAAGCGTGCAGGGACTCATCAATGTGCTTTACTGTCTTTGAAAATTCATTCAGCAGGGTCTTTTGATTCGCGTTCAGAGTCACCATGTTGGCATCAAATTTTTGGATGCTATTAGCCACAACATGTGCATTCTGATTAACCACTGCCAGGTCATCCGTGTTATTTTTAAGTCCTTGTATAAGAAGAGAGACAACTGTGCCGGCTGCTGTGTACTTTTCCTCGAACTTCTTTTCCATTACATCCAGCTTGTGATTAATTTCAACTACGTTCTTTAGCATCAAATCCTCAGATTCCTTAATTCTTTTTAGCACTTTGTCTTGTGCTTTCTCAAAAGTAACTTTGAGTTCATCCAGAATTCCTTGAACAATGTTCACAGTATGATTAGCTAGATTAGCTTGTAGTGGATGACCCTGAGGCAAGCCTTGGTCTGGCTCTTCAGCAGATTCACTAGGTGAGCTGGACACTTGCACGGTTTATACAGAGGGAAAGTTGGCAGTCTTGGTAGATTTCTCAGGAATGCTTACCAATTGTTGCTGAGAGGACTCCCCCTCCATTTGTGCACCAGATTTCTCATGATCTATCACTGGAGCTTGTTCCTCAGATGGAACTTCAACATCATCCTGAGGCTCCATCATCTCCACCCTTTCCCTCATGGTTGTTTCATCTTCAACCTCATCATCCTCTTCTTCATCAGACTCATCTTCCATATCCTCATTCTCAACTGCAGCATCGTCCACATCCTCCTGGTCTTCCTCCTAATTACCTAGATCAGTGGCCAGGGTATTAACTGCCTCTTTTGCTATCTGAGAGATGTCAGATCTAACATCAGCAGGAGCGAGTAAAGACTCCCACTCAGTTCCTGCAGTCAGCAGATCAGGAACTTCACCGGGTACAGCCAAGGAGTCTGCTAGAGTCCTATCGTCCTCATTCCCATGGGACTCAGCCGGGGACTCATCACGTTCTTCACCTACGGAAGCTTGCCCAATCCTTCTCTCCCATCTATCAAAGACACTGGAGTCCATTTTCTTCAGATAGTGTAGGGTAACTCCTTTACTCATATCGAATTTGTCTCCATCCAGTTGGTTAAGATAAAGACTAATAATCCGTCCAAAACTGGGGGTTCACAGAGTATCTTTTATTCTCTCAAACAACATGGCCCCCCAGTTGAATCTCTTCCGACAGACAATGACCACTAGGATTTTGAACATCTCACCCGAGATATGATCGTGGGAGCCTGGTTTACAGATCAGGACTTTCCAGACGATGTCTGACAGAAGCTTCCCTTCCTCGTTCATTTCCTTCCTCTTGATAGATTTGGTTCCTCTAGGTAGTCCACAGAACAGAAGGGTCCTGGCTCGATCCTGTTCATCCAGATAATCCTCCTGATCAGAGCTGGAGAGCTGCAAATATTGTGTCAGTTTCCCTGCAGACACTTTGATCCGTACACCGACAATCTTACACTTGATCACAGTATCTTCACGCCGAAGTTTTGTAGTTGCAAAAAATTCCATCACCTGCTTATCCAGTATTTTGCAAGGGTGCTCCAGGATGAATGTGAGTTCGGCCTCTTCAAGCATGAGGATAATATTCCTGAACTCATCCGAGGCATGAGAAAAGCCTGTTCGAAGCAGTTCGCATCCAGTGACAAGGCCGGCGGTGGTTCTTGGAGCCATTTTAAACCTAAGGAGGAAATACCTAAGTCTAAACCTTATTAGTAACTCTAGTAGGAAGCTACACTAAAGACAAGCCACTGCAAGGAGGAAGAAACGTTACCCTAACGCATAGTGGTTTGTCGGGATGACGGTGACGGAATCGGCGGGATCGACGGGAACGCCTGGACGAGCTAGGGAAGGAGTCTAGATTCAAGTCATCACCGGGATTCGAAGCCGAGACCGTCGGGATGCATGCGATTCCGGGAAGTCGACGGGATGCCGGGGATTGAAGCCACTCTGAAGCTGCTCTGAGACCAGTCGACGGAACAATACGAAGGAGGGAAGTGAATCGAAGGGATACGAAGGGTCAGCGGGATTTACGCGATATACTGTATTACGAACCGGGCGGGTTAGACGGGATTCTGACTGGGTTTTCTAATAGATTCCTTCGACTATTGCAGTGGGATTTAGACGGAGCAATGATTTAGGAGAGTTCGACGGGATTTTCTAAACAACTCTGAGAGGCATGTTAATTTTGTTACACTCGAGTCAATGACCGAGGTATATAAGCATTTGCCTCCAAGTCATTTCTTGATTAAGTAACCTCGATCGATTTGAACATAATATAAGCCCTATACTTAATTCCAGAGTACTTCTAGGTGAGAGATAGTAATCTTTTGTTCCACCTATTGACATACATTCCTTAATTTCAAATGGGCTGACTTATGCATATTTAGATCCCTTTTCACATCTATAAATGTGTGACTATAAAGAATTCTTCAGATAGTACTTTAAGGTCATTTTACAGATTCATTCTGTCCTCAGGTGTGAAAACATATATGTGTATATAGACACATAACCACTTACCTTTTAGAGAAGAAATTCACAAATTTGTGTGGATATATAAGTATATATATATATATGTAAATATCAATATAATATGACTCAAATATTGAAACTGAACGCAAGTACCTGGGATCATAAGATTTATCATTCAGATCTTCAGTTTAAGACACACCAGGTGTTCAATTTGAGTATGCCATTGTAGATAGCACTGCTCTTATTCCAAATACTTGTTCCAAGTCATTCTTGGAACATCTCCTGTCTAGTTTCCATCATGTTTACAGGAACCTAGACTGCCCTGCAAAAGAGAATTACCTTGCCTTAGGAACCCAATATGTATTGGGTCCTAGGTTCTTGTCAGTGTAAAATCTCGAATGCCTTCCCACATGAATTCCTGTCAGGAAGGCTAACTCTGCTCAGAGGAAGTGGATATTCCCTTGCCCTTGGCACAGAGGGATTGTGACAAAAATCTACGGCAAAGTGACCCACCTTGCCACAGCACCAACATTCGTGAATGTTGTATCACCGTTTCAGACCTGATCTGTTGACTGAGGTAGTCATGAGCTTAGGTATAAACGGGATAAAGCCGGTTCTGCTCACAAAATTGCCTTTTCCACCGTGACACGTGGGAGGGTGGAAAGAGAGCATGTGGTGAGTGTCATGAGGCCTGGGAGGTGGTGTCTTCCTTTCAGTCAGCACACTTCCAGAGGCCCCATGGGTACTTACCACATGTTTCCTGACCCCCCTTTCCTGTGTCCTAGGGTGGAAAGTACTATAGTGAGAGCTGGTTCCTGCATATTCATGATGAGTTGGGGCTGAGGCTGAGAATACAAAGGGTTCAGAATGAGCCTTGGGTATTCTCTCATGGGTAGCCATGACAGCTCTGGCACTGTGCGTATTTCCACCTGAGGGCTGATCATTCTTGCAGTGACCAACGTTGTTTTTATGGTCATACCTGAAGGCATGATGTGTGCCCTTCCTACTCGGGGTGGGAGGGTCTGAACACAGTTTCCCCATTTCTCCATGAATTAATAATTCGGGAGATCCACCCATTTTTTTCTTTTCTCTTGATAACATCTATCGTGGAAAAGTTAGAAACTATTCTCTTCTCGGTCTCTAGACGACTTTCTAGATCCGAGATCTTTGAGTCCTTTACCTTGATGGATTCCAATTGGATATTCATCAAGGTCTTCAGCTGAGCAATCTCCTTAGCTTGCTCCTCAACAAGTAAGCTGCTCTTTTGAAGAGCACACTGAAGGGATTCAAGATTTTCAATCTTCTGATTGAAGCTATCCATATCCATTGCATCACTAGAGGGACAATCCTCTGAACAATTCTTGTCTTCAGGAACTGCAAGAATAGAGGGGCATGATGAAGAATTTACCTACTCCTAGCTTTGCTGTTCAGGGTTACCGTCAAGATCGGCAGAGACTGTTGAGTCAGCTTCATCAGAACTACTTTCCTCAACTTCTTCTTCAGTCTCTGACAAGGACACAGGAGCCCTGATACTGACAGATTGATCATGCCCTTCATCTTCAGAAATGAGGACCCCCACATAGGCTTTATCCTCTTGCTGACCACTGATCCCTTCTTTCTCTGATCCCTCCATGAGTTCTGAGATGGTTTGCCACATGGACTTGGCCGTCCTACACTTGTCCAATTTAGAGCGAGATGGTCCAGACCAGACATCAGTGATGATCTGACGAATCACCTTGTCCAGGTTGAATAGTGAGAGCTCTGTCTCCGACATCTCTTTGGGACACTTGGGGATTTGGAGATCTTTTCCCGAGCCGGAAGCCTTCATGGGAATGAAGGGACCCTCTTCCAGAATGAGTGATGATCGAGGGTTGATGGCCTACAGATGAAATAGTACTCTCATCTTCCATACAGGATAATACTCCTTTGTACATGAGTGTAGTCTTAGAGGAGGGACATCATAATCCAACTCCATGCTTGAGTCTTATCATCTTGTTGACACTAGAGGCAGGAACTTACTCGAGGTATTAACCCCTTTGATGAGTAACCTCCCTCTGATACCACTTGAAAGTCCACCTAGTGCAAACTACCTTCACCTAGGGGGGGGATAGGTGTCTTGCAGCGTTTTTGCGAAATTAAAACTATACCTGCACAAATAAACAAAACAACACAGCACAGAAAGACACAGACAATTTATAGTGGTTCCTCGATTTGGGTACATCCACTCTCCCCCTTCGACCTATCTCCCAACAAGGGACGACTCGGTCACTTCACCAACAGGATTGAAAACCAATCCTCACACTAAGGAAGTAACTCTTCCACACGAAGGAGTCACCACTCCTCCACCACGGGTTGCACCCAACCCTTACACAGAGGAACCAACGTTCCTTTACAATAAAAGAAAAACTTGAATGTATAAAGTACAAACTACTTTTGGAGCCCTTGGTGTCCCTCTTCGTTCGACGTTGTGTTCTTGAATAAGTCGAAGAGTCCACGACCTAAGTGCTCTCTTAGAGAGAATCTCCCCGAAACCAGCGGCGGCAAGAAGTGCGGCGACGTAGCTGTCAGGATCGGCGGCGGCAACGAAGTGTGGCTGCTGAGCTTTGGAGATCCAACCTTCGTAGCAAAGCTAGCAAGGTCTACCAACGGTCTTGCTAGGATCGATCGTCTCGATCTATTTAGAAAGGGAAGGTATTCCCGATCAACAAATCAAGAGACAAAGGATCTCTAGGTAGACACATGAGACGCGTTGCTTGGCTGAGCTTCTATCGCCAAGAGATTGAGAAGAAACCACGATCAGCAACGACAACAACCTGCACGAGCGGCGATGGCGGCGGACGGCGATCTACGATCCATTAGGTCAAGTCGGCGGTCGGCCTTTTTTGTTTTGGTTCACCACCCATTATGTTCAAAATAGGAGTGTATTTATACAGTAGAATACTCCTTTATGACCGTTGTGGGCCCCACCAGAAGAAACCCTAAATCCGGTTCAAAACAGCGCCTGAATATTTTGTCCGGTCCAGCGAGCAGAAGAAATTCGCCTAAGGTAAATTCGGCGAGAATCATTGGTGATTATCGACGAATCGGCGAGAATCACTTATGATTCTCGCCGAATTCTACTTGGCAGAATTCTGGCTGAAGATCTTGCCATCCAGAGAGAATCGACGAGAATCATCATTCATTCTCGATGAATCAGCGAGAATACAAAGTCATTCTCGACGATTCGGCGAGAATCAACTAGTGATTCTCGACGATTCTGCCTTAAGCAGAAATCAAGACGGCGTTGAGACAGCCGACAGCAATCGGCAAGAATCAGCGAGTGATTCTCGGCGATTCGGCGAGAATCACTAGTGATTCTCGTTGAATCGGCGAGAATCACTTAGTGATTCTCGACGATTTCTACTTAGATGATTTTCGTCTTTCTTCCCGTGAGTTGCTTTGACCCATCCTTGCTCCTTGTCTGCTCTTGATCTTTCTCAGCCCTGTACTTGAAAGTAAGTACACTCCAATAGAGAGAGTACACGTAGGCCAACACACTGATCTGCTCAACGAGGGATTACGTTGCGCAGACCTGTGTATATTGACCCACTGCACCCTGACATTGGTGTGTACTTAGCGTGGAATAACTGCAAGCCCAACTTGAAATATATCATCAAATACATTGTGGATTCATCTTAGCTAGACAGGAGGCTTCCTCAAATCCAGGTAATTGTGGATACAATACCCAACAACAAGGAATTCTTGGATCTGGTTCTAGTATACAACACTCATTTCTGAAAGGGAAAGGTGTCAATTTTGTACCACAACCTTGGAATCTGAAAGCAAACTCTAAGTTACACAAAAGTTCAACTTCAAAGGTGCAGTCTAAGAGAATGTATAACAAATATGAATGTTGGTGTTGTGGGAAGGTTGGGCATTTTGCTCTAGATTATTGGTACAATCCAACATGACCCTCATTTAGATCTCAGTCTCATGCATTCAGAAAATCTACTGTAGTTCACACAGCTAAGTCTAACAGGAACCAAGGCCCCAAAACTATTTGGGTGCATAAGGTTAAGTAATTTTGTGATTGCAGGTAGATCCAAGTACCACAGAAATGCCTATATGGTACTTGGACAGTGGCTTTTCTAGGAACATGACTAGGACCAGGAGTCTGCTGATAGATTATAGATCAGTAAAGGCTGGACCAAAGGTGATCTTTGGTGGCACGGAATGTGGCTACACAAAAGGATATGGTAATATTTTTAATGGTCTAGTGACTATCATAAAAGTGGATTATGTGGAAGGATTGAAACACAATCTGATAAACATAAGTCAGCTTTGTGATATAGGCTAAGAAATAGTCTTCCACAATGATAAGTGTATGATAAGGAAAACAAGTGATTAAGAGATCATGTCTGATAAGGAAAACAAGTGATCAAGAGATCATCTTGTCAGGCACTAGGAGTGACAACATTTATTGTCTAAATTTCTTATGTATAAATGAGGATTCTCCTGTATGCCTAGTAGCAAGTGAGAAAGACTCTATGGGTGCAATGTCACAAGAGGCTAGCTCACTTAAATTATAGAGCTATGAGCAAGTTGCTTTCTATGTACTTAGTTAGAAATGGACCCTAGCTAAAATGCTCCAAAGAAGGTATGTGTCCAGCATGTCAAAGATGCAAACATACAAAAGTCTCCTTTAAGAGCATTCAGTTCAAATACATTGAGAGGTGTCTATACTTACTTCATATGGACCTATTTGGTCCTATGCAAGTTTTTAGTTTAGGTATGAAGTCTTACACCTATGTGATTGTAGATGATCACTCAAGATTTGCTTGGGTATTCTTCCTAAGGAGAAAGTCTGAAACTCTTTACATTCTTGTTGATTTTATCAAACAAATTCAAAATGAAAAGGGATATTCTGTGGTCAAGTTCAGAAGTGACCATGACACAAAATTTCAATCTGAAAGAATGACAAATTTATGTAAAGAACTAGGGAACTTTCAGGAATTCTTCTCTCCTAGAACTCCCCAGCAAAATGGGGTTGCTGAGAGGAAACATAGAACTCTCATTGAGGCTACTAGAACTATGCCAAGTGACACATTTTTCCCAGAATATTTCTGGGCTGAGGCTGTAAACACTGCCTGTTATGTTCAGAATAGGGCCTTGATCAACAAAAGTCACAACAAGACTCCCTATGAACTAATGAAAGGCAGAAAACCAAGTCTGCCCTGATCTTTTGAAGTAAGTGCTATGTCCTAGACAATGTGAAGACTTATCTAACTAAGTTTTTAGATAAGTCCTATAAAGATATTTTTATAGGCTATATTAATCATAGCAAGGCATATAAATCTACAACTTGAAACATTAAGTGGTAGAAAAATCAATTAATGTTGTTTTTAATGAAACATCTATTTTATATAATATACTACCTAACAATTCTATTCTAAGCGATGTTGACTCTAAGATGGAAAAATTAAATATAGGAGATTCATCTTCTATAAAATTAGAGGCTATAAACAATGTTGTTGTTCCTATAGAAGACACGGTCACTACCCAGGGGGAGGAAGAGACTCACCCTTCTCTACTTGAAGAACTAGGTGATGGTAGAAATATGCCTGTAGCTGTTAGACACCTTAGAGATCATCCTATTGATCTAATAATAGGTGATGCCAGGCTAGGTATGACCACTAGGAGTAGACATCATAATGAGGTTCTATTTTCTAGCTTTCTCTCTCAGATAGAACCTAAGAAATATGAAGAATCCAATTCAGACCCCAACTGGATCATGGAAATGCAAGAAGAGCTCAATCAATTTGAGAGATATAAGTTCTAGAGTCTAGTTCCTAGACCTAGAAATAATAATGTTATAGGAACTAAGTGGATATATAGGAATAAATTAGATGAGAATGCAGTCATAGTTAAAAATAAGGCAAGACTTGTGGCTAAGGGGTATAGACAAGAGGAAGGAATAGACTTTAACCGAACCTTTGCACCTGTAGCTAAGCTAGAAGCCATTAGATTGTTTTTAGCTCATGCAGCTTACAAAGGATATAAAGTCTACCAGATGGATGTTAAATCTGCATTCTTAAATGGTACATTGAAGGAACAGGTCTATATAGAACAGCCACCAGGTTTTGTAAATCCTAAACTTAGCTCTCATATCTTCAGATTACATAAAGCATTGTATGAGTTAAAACAGGCACCTAGAGCCCAGTATGAGATAATGTCTAGCTTTCTTATAGAGAACAAATTCTCTAGGGAAAGATAAATAAGACACTATTCCTAAGGGACATCAAAGGTTCAAGCATCCTAGTCGAGATTTATGTAGATGACATCATTTTTTATTCTACTAATGAGCAGTTATGTAGGAAATTTGCCAAGCTTATGCATGATAAGTTTGAAATGAGCAGCATAGGTAAGCTGAAATTCTTCTTGGCATTCCAAGTTAGATAATCTAAAGATGGTATATCCATCTCTCAGTCTAAATTCACAAAAGAGTTTATTAAGAAGTATGGTATGGAAAATTCTTCTACCATGAGAACCCCAATGGGTTCCTCAGTATCACTACGTACACAAGGATGAATCTAGGAAACCAGTGGATGAATCCTTGTATAGAGGCATCATTGGATCACTCTTTTACTTGATAGCTAGTAGACCAAATATCATGTTTTCAACATGTGTCTGTGCTAGGTACCAAGCCTGCCCTAAAGAGTCTCATTATACAGCTGTTAAAAGAATACTTAAATATCTAAAGGGCACACCCAATCTTGGGATTTCGTATCCTAATAATGGTGATTTTGATCTAACTGGATATACATATGCAGATTTTGTAGGCTATAAAGAGGACAGAAAGAGTACTTCAGGAACTAGTCAATTTCTAGGGAGAAGACTCATCAGTTGGAGGAGTAAGAAGCAGACAAGTGTAGTTATTTCAATAGTTGAGTCTAAGTATATATCAGCTGGGAGCTGCTGTGCACAGTTACTATGGATTCAACATCAATTCCTGGACTACAGTATACATCTAAGTAAATCTGTTATGTATTGTTCTTCTACTAGTGTAATCTCAATTGCTAATAATACTGTTTCTCACAGTAGAACCAAATACATAGAAATCAGATATCACTTTATTAGAGAACATGTTGAAAAAGACAAATTCTGTTTATATTATACTCCAACTGAAAATCAAATTGCTGACATATTCACAAAACCCTTAGATGAAAACAAGTTCAATTTCTTCAAGTTTGAACTAGGTATGTTAAACATAGAGTAAATCCTATTGTTAGGGTACTCAAGAATTCAGGTTCAGAATAACCATTTTCATTGGTACATAGAAAATCCCTGTTCAACTTGATAAGTTAAGTAACAAAGTCTACTTACCTAAATAAATAAGTAAGACATTAAAAAAGTCAAGTGACATTAGTTAGAAAATAAGAAAATAAAAAATTGGCTAAGTCCATATAGAATGTGTCGTAACACAAAAGAAAGTGTCGAGACACCTGAGAATATGTCGAGACACCAACAGATGTCTTGACACCTAGGTTATGTCGAGAAATAATTTCCTGGTGTCGACTTGTGTCGACAAAAAGTTGTCAGTGCCGAGACTTTATCATTTCTAGAAAATTTTGGATTAGTAAACCTTGAGCGCTCCCTTTCATTTTCCCCGTAAGGAAGCCTATAAATAGAATATGTGAGGAGTCGACCACACCTTCTTGTATTTCTGAACTGTTTCTTCCTAAGTGTCGATCCCTAGAACTCTGTCAACTCTGCATTCCTCATTCTCTACTCAAATGGCACCTAAGAATGAAGATCATCTTTTTGAAGGATACAAACTAGTGCGAAATGGTTTTAATTAAGCAACTAAAGATATCAAGGGTGTTATTACCCTAATCACCGACGCCAGACTGGAATATGTACTTTCTGGACCTTCAAACATTTGGAAAAGAGAAGTTCTTGAATTCTATACCAATGCCAAGGTCACATCTGAGAAAATCAAATCCAACGTCAATGGAGCCAAGGTCCGCATCACACCCAATCGATTGGCCAAGGTCTTTCACATGACCAAGTTTGGTCAGGATGATGATGAAGAAGTAGTAGATTCAAGACGAACTAAAGATGCCCTGACATGGTGTGGATTACCCTCTACCACCAAGGTAGGAAGTACCCTTGCTAGAAAGGGGATGAATTCTCAAGGTAAATTCTTATTAGAAATAGTGGGTAAGGTACTCTTATGCAAGACTAGTGCGCACGACAGAATGTCAACTGCCATGTTCAACATCATGACTAGAATCATCTTCAAGCTAAAGATAAACTAGAGCAGGATACTATTTGACAAGATTGCTGAGAGTGTCAACAATCCTAATATGGGTAGAATAGTAAGCCTTTACCTTGTCCTAGTACTCCCAAACAATATAAACCTTAAGATTGGTGATGTTTTTAGTTATCTACCTAAATCACCTAGATGGGGGTGAATAAGTGAGGTCTGCGTGTTTTTGCGAAATAAAAACTTGAAAGAGCGGAGTGCAAAAAATAAACAAACAAGCCACAGAGAAAACAAGATTTATAGTGTTTCCCCAATCTTGGGTACGTCCACTCTCCACCTCACCGATCTAGCAACACGCTAGACTCGGCTACTTCACTATTATCTCGGATTGAAAACCAATCCTACAACTCGGAGCAATGCCCTTACAACTCAATCCTCAAAACGAGATCTACACTCGGAAGAAAAAGAACTTCCTACAAAATTCGGAGACAAAATCTCCTACAAGATTAAAGATGTTGTAAACAAAAATATACAAACAAAATTATCTCAGATCTGGATCTTTGACCTTTCTTCTTTCTTAAACTTTGAAGCTTTGTCAGAAATGGATCAAAGAAGACAAGTCGAAATTTATGGATCTGAAGACTTGGGATCAGCATGATCAAGAAATGGATCTGTAGAAATTAAATGCCTTGATCTATTGATCTCTTCTTGCTCTGAATCACTTGAATTAGAGAAGAGCAGCATCGAGAATGTCGATGAAGAGCGGCGGCTTTCCCAATTTAGAATGAATTGTATGATTCAGAAAACTTGTTCTCTTGTGTTAGGGTTAGTCGAATTTGATAAGACATTTTATAGGAGAAGCCTAACGGTCATAATCATAATTGACTGCACACGTGGACCAATAAGAATCGAGATTAGATTTGAAATCGTTTCCGTCTGGACTTAGAGAAAATTAAGGAAAATTTACTGCATTTCTCGAGTGAGTAATAGACTACTCGAGAACAAGTATCTGTTTCTCGAGAAGAGGACGTATGGTTCTCGAGAACAAGTCCACGGGAGATGATTTCTGGCTTCTCGAGAAATAGCTTCTATTACTCGAGAACTATATAATAACTTCTCGAGAACTAACTTCACTTCTCGAGAACTAACTTCACTTCTCGAGAACTAACTTCACTTCTCGAAACTTAGCTTTTGATTACTCGAGTACTAGTCTTCTGCTTTCTCGAGACAGGGCTTGGCCTTCTTGAGTAATGGCTTATGTTACTCGAGTACAACACTTAGAAAAATTTATGAAATGATTTTTGAGATAACTCGAGAGGAAGGTGAGTAGTATTCGAGTACTACATGACTTTTTCGAGTACTAAACAAGATCTTCTCGAGAATAGCTTCTGCTACTCGAAAATTATACAGAGCTTAACTCGAGAAATCATTCTAACACTACTCGAGTACTAAGAGTCCTTCTCGAGTAATGGACTTAGAAAAAAATTTCTTTCTGAAAAGTGTTTTTCTTCAAGGTGTACAACAACTACCCTTTCTCCAATTACTTTACTACTTGAAAAAGAAGTGTGTCCCAATAGAGTGGTTACACATGAGTCAACACCATGGATCACACAATGAGAGATTACATTGTATGGTCCTGTGTTTGGTGACTCATTGTAGTCTGACATTGGTCTACACTTGCAACTATAACCTGCAAGCACTCAACTTGAAAAGAGTATTAAATACAAACTTAATTCATCTTAGTTCAAGAGTGACTTCATACAAATCTGGGTTATTGTGATACAATACCCAACAATTGGTTCAAAGATCAATCATATGAGGAGAATGTATATGAGGATTCTGAGAAGGTGGGATAGGAAGCTGACATAGGACTCCTCTGATCAGCAGAAGACAAAGAAGCTCAAGGAAGTACCTAAAGTCGATGATGAGTCTACTAGTGACTCAGGGGATCAAGAAGGATCTAAGATAGAGGTTCAATCTGAAGATCAGGTAGTTGCTTCCCCAAGGACCACTCTTGCTGATGATGCTAAGATTGAGGGGGATCCACTCCCTTAAAAATATAAGTCAGTAGGAGAATCAATCCTAGAGAGAGATCAACTTGAGGGGGAGAACCTCCCTGTACTACAGGTATCAGACTCTACTAGTGCATATAATACAGTCATAGAAGTAGTCCATGACCTGGAGACCTTTCAACAACAGGAGGATGTGCCATCACAAGATGTGGTTGTGTTTGGGCCAGCAAATGAGACTGCTATCTCAAAGGACACTGATGAAGGAGATGGTACATTCCAGGAGAACCATATGATCATATGGAGGACACCACCCATGCTAAAGTATCTGCAATGGTTGAGGGGTAGCTGGAAACTCATGCCCCACATACTAAGGAATTTTTCAGCAAGAACCAGTGGAAGTGGAGAGCTCTACAGGATCTGAAGAGTAGAAAGTGTCTATGCTTAAGAAAAAAAATTCACAAATGCGGGCTAGTAGCAGGAAATACAAAACAACTATACAATCTGTAACACAACCTGCACCACCTTTGGACTTTAGCTCACTCTTGCTTCAAATGCAAATAATGTTGGATCAACAAAGGATAGCTCTAGAAAAGTATGTTGATGAGAGCAATCAGGGGATCCAATTTCAGCTAGCCCAAGATATCAAGTCCATTAGATTTGAAGTGAATTTGCTAAAAAAGGACATGAGAAATTTCTTCCAGAGGGGTGCATATGGTGTGGTTCACCTAGCCAAACAATTGAAGGAGTTCAAGGAAGCTCTAGAGGTTTTGGATCTTAAACAAGGATGTGTGCTTGAGAACCAGACCAGAATGAATGAAAAAATGATCAAAATGCATGATATTTCACTGGGAAAGTTAGCTATCCAGACTACTGAACTGGAAACAAAAATAGGTTCAACTGATACAGCTCTTGAAACTAAGATATATACTCATGCAAACTCTGTAGTTCAAGCAGTCAAGGCTTCATGCAAAGACTTAGATGATCACTTTCTCCAAACAAAGACACATTTGTCTGCAGGGTTCAGACATCTGGAAGACCAAGTAAGATTTCATAAGAATGACCTCCGTGATCATGTGGAGCGAGAAGTCATAAAGGGGGAGATAATGATTGTAAAGTCAAGCTCTGAGCATGCTATCTTGACCTCAAATAGCATCATAGGCACTCTAGGCCTTCCTCCTATTGCCTATGATGATCTCACTACTGAGTCTTGCAGCCATCCAGCACAATTTGAGACTATTTAACAGGATGTGCAAACTATGTATAGTCCTCCTCCACATGTTCAGAATATAGTCTGTGAGGAGGTGGAAATGACTGATACTGCCCTACTCAAAGAACAAGAAGTTCAGTTAGCTAAGAAAAGATTCAGGGAGCAGGCTAAGGCTAAGACAGATTCTGAGCAGTGGATTCCAACTTCCAGATTCATTATACTCACAGTATGGAAAGCGGTTTATAATAATATAATTGACAAGGGCAAGTGGTATTCTGAACGAGAATGGGCAAAGCATACAAAACAGCAAGAGATCATTCATAAGTTCAGGAAAGCTCTGAAGGCTGAGGAGATTTCTGCTGACTCCATTGAACCTAACAAATACTTCCCTAAGCCATATCACTATGTTGAAAGGCAAAGAATTAAGAAAGAGGAACTTGCTAAGGCACATGTTGATAAAGGCAAGAAGAAGGTTGATGACCAAGTGCCTGAAGTTAAATCAAAAGGCCCATTAGGAAAAGGGATTGTTATCAAAAAACCTGATCCGTATTAGAACCCTTTTCCTTAGGAAATTTCTGTGATTTTGTAGTTCAAGTTCAAAAACAATGTAATTTTTGAACAATTTGAAATGAACAGTTTAGTTGAAATTTTCCATATCTGTTGTAGTATTTGTTGTTTAAGTATATATATTTGTTACAACACCTGTAATATACATCTCAATTATTTTACTTTGACATTATGGTGTATATCATTGAATTGGGGTTATGAATTCTCTAAATAGAGAGAGATTGTTGGGTACATTGGGAATTATGTACCTTATTTGAAGAAACCATTTCAACTCAATGATATACACAAATTCGTATTTGATGTATGTTGAGTTTACTTATGCAGGTTCTATGTTGAAGAAAATAAACTAAGTACAAAAGTGTCGAGACACTAGACAAGTGCCGACACCTTTGTAAAAGCAGTGCTGAGACAAGGAATCAAGTTGTGTCAACACTCAGGACTAGTGTCAACACCTTTTATACAAGTTGTATTGAGACAAGAAGCTAGCGGTGTCGACACACTCGATTGTTATCGACACCCCTATAAGAGAAGTGTAGACACCCATGATTGGTGTCGACAGAATCTAAGTACAGAAGTGTCAACACCCAGAACTGGTGTCAACACCTTTATGCCGAAGCTCTCAAGACAAAAATTCTTCTAAGTCCAGAATTCAAAGTTTGAAGTTCTAACAACCGTCAGAACTGTCAGATGTCAGTGGATTAACTGGGGCAACTGGTCACTTTTGCCAAATCTTATATAAGGAGACCAACACAACAGAAACGATATAGATTTACTCATTCTTCTCATCTCAGTCTGTTAGATCAATTAAACAGAATTTTGAAGGTTAAGAGGACGCAAATCGTAGATCAACTCCAATCTTCTCCAGCCAAGTTCAACCCTACCTTCTCCTTCAAGAAGCTTTGAAAAAGCTAAGAAAGGTTGAATTATTTCTTCTCAATCAAGTTCAAGGAATAAGATTACTCATTAAGATCTGATCAAGAAGAAGTCACCTGTTTCTTTCCTGCTGGGGTTTTTTTTATCAAATCTCAAATTCTAGTCTACTTTAATTGTTATTTTGTAAGATCTTGTAGCAGATCTGAGGGATAGGAGATATATATATCTCTGAGCTGTAAGCCTAAATTATAAAGGTTGAGGTAGGGCTGAGAGCCTAAGGTAGGAGAAGGACTTTCTATGAGTTGTAGGAGCAGTTGTGTTCTGAGGGTATAGGGCAAGGGTTTGCCTGAGGTGTAGGAGTGAAGGTGCACTCTGAGGTAGGATTCTTGAAGGGAATCTGAGTTTTAGGAGCCAGCTGGGCTCTGAGGTGTAAGATCCGAGGTTTTGAGAAAAAAAGGAGAAGTTTGGCCGAATCTAGTTCATTGCTAGATAGGCGAAGGGGGAAAGTGGATGTACCCATAATTTGGGGAACCACTATAAAATTCATGTGTGCTGTGCTGTTGTTTGTGCTGTGAATGTTAGATTAGATCTGTGTTGATCTTAGTTTATCTATTTTCTTGATTGTTGTGGCTGTGTTAACTTCCTCACTAAAGAAATTTTTGTGTCCATAAGTAGCCAAGATTTGAATAAATTTGAATTGGACCAATTCACCCCCTCTAGGTCAATCAGTTTCCTAAAACAAACACTTTAAAGACTACAACATACTCGAGGACTTCAATTCACCAGAGGGGGCAAGTAGCCAGCATGTTGGAGAGAAGCTCGAGCAGAGACCTGGACTACTGATGAGTGGTTATTTATACATGTTTTGTCCATGTTTTAATATTGTTTCTAATTCAAGGTTGTAATATTTCATGTCAAAATTTAGATAAATTGTTTGTTTGTAGTTTTATTCTTCAATTAGCTTGTTTTTCATTTTTTAACCACCACTTTAATCTAATATATTATGTTTTGTGGCAAGGTTCACGGTCCGACTAATTTGGACGGTCTGATCGGAGCTGAACCGTCATGTTATTTTAAAAATATATGTAGGATCTAATAATCTATATATAATTACAATAATAATAATAATAATGTAAATAAAAAGGGTTAATATAATAAATATAATGTATATAAATTAATTGCAATCTACTTATAAATTATAATAAATAGTATAATATGTTAAGTATTATTTTAAGTGTTATTATAATTATTTTACTAAGTAGTATTATTATAAGTAGTATTATTAATATTTACGTATTATTATATAAGTAATATTATGTATAATATCTTTTAATAAAAAAAATTTCGATTACGAATGTATAATAATTTATATAAAGTAATATTTTAAGAATGTTTTTAATTATATTTTAAATAGTATAATGTTAAATAGTATAATTATATTTTAAATAGTCTAATATTGTAAGAATTATAGTATGATAAATCTATATCATATATATTATATTTAATATATTCAGGGACTAAGCATCCATGGCCAACTGGTCTAGTGGAGTGGGAGCTTTGTTGAGTTTCATGAGGTCGCGAGTTCGAATCCAGGTTACAACAGCTTTGTGCCCTTATCTGCAGCCCTTATCCTTCCAGCTCGACCTGCCAACCCGCTACCCAACCTACTACCTGCTAGCCGCCCTTATCCACAGCCCTTATCCTGCCAGCTCAAAATCAGCCGCCCTTATCCATCCAGCCAAATCAGCTGCCAGCTCAACATCAACCACGTGTCCGCCACTCCATCAGCCAGCAAGTGCCCAACTTTTCCATAAGTTGATTTTCAACTTTTCCAAAAGTTGTTTGCCAGCTTTTACAAAAGCACTTTTCAAAAGCACTTATTTTTTTCTCTATAAATAGATGTTCAAGGCTGATGTTTTAGAAGAACTGGTAGAGTTTCACATAGTTTTATATAGTGTTTATGAGTAGCTTTTGGGTGATATTTTTCTAACTCTAGTTTGGCTTCTTTTGTGTGTAACACTTTTTGAATTAATAAAATTTTTGTTTTCAAATTACTTTTCAACTTTTATTGCTTTTAACTTAGTTTCCATTTCTGTTGAGAAAGGTTGTGTGCGTAAGTACTTTCTTTTTTGTAATTCTTTTTCTACTACCACCCCCATCCCGGATGAGAGGCTAAGAACTTTTTAGCGCTTGATTAAGATGGTTAGGATGAATATTATTTCTGCAATTTATAAGTCTTTTTAATTTCCTACTACCACCCCTATCCCGATTAAGAGGCTAAGAACTTTTTAGCATCAACCGAGATACATTGGGAAGGATATTATTTATGCACTTTATAAGTCTTTTACTTTTCTACTACCACCCACTTCCCGATGAGAGACTAAGAACTTTTTAGAACTCGATTAAGATGAGCTTCGGGAAGGATATTAATTCTGCAATTTTAAACCTCATTTTCTAAATTAAAAACTTAAGCTTACCTAATAATTAAGTTACGTGGAACCGTACAAATTGATGCATGATTTTCATTTCTGTAGTTCGTAACTAGTACCTGAAAGGTTCGTGTCCACGAATTAAACACTCTCAAGTAAAGAGAAACTACGCCTCATTCTCAAAAGAGATGAACGTAAGCCTCCCGAGTTGAACCTTCAAATATCAATAGGAGGTCAATAGTGGGGTTCACAACGTAAATCGTGTATTAAAGTAATTTTGATTAGATACAAAAGTTTAGTCAAACTACTTAATCGCAGGTGGATGTATCGTTGATAGAGGGGCACTCATTTTTAGGGAACCACCACGGTCAAATATTTTAATAGAAAAGTAGAGTTTTTCTTGTTTAAAAAGTATTTTCCAAAGTAAATCAAAATCGAGGGCTCTCTACCTCATCTATTTTCAAAACCCTACGTATTACTTTTGTTTTCACTTTTAAAAATCATCAACTCTTTTCGGTAAAATAATAGTCTCATTTCTTAAAGTAGAGTACTCAACACAGATCTGTGAAAAAATATGACCTTGATATTTTTAAAAATACTGTATTATTACTCAAAAGGTACGCTTGCCTTAATCACAGTATATACGTAAAAAACATAAAGTGATAGAACACATAAACGCATAATTTACAAATCTAGCTTAGTTTTCAAATTTAGCCTATCTTAAAATGAAATTTTACTTATCAAGTTTTTGGTGCCGTTGCCGGGAATCATTTTGTGTTGATATTTGAAGAAAAAAGGAATCACTATTACTTTTATCTTTGTTAGTATTTAAAACTACTTTTTATATAAAAAACAAAACAAAACAAAAAATAGTGTTTTTTTAATTGTTTATTATAAAAACTATTTTAACAACTTTTAGTTTTGTTTAAATTTTTTTAAAAAATTATATAAATAGATTTTTAGTGCATGACTCGCAGAAGCTCTCAAATTGATCATAATCTTGATTTTGATCCTGAAATCAACCGCACCTATCACAGACACCTTCGATCTCATGATCAAAACTTAGTATTAAATCTCGAAGAGTCTATCGAAACCACACATGTTGAAATTATGGCAGAACAAATTCCAGTCGCGGCCCGGCAAAGGACTATGTCTTATTATGCGCGACCGAACTTGGATGACACTGGGTCAAGTATTGTTTGTCCCACGATCGTTAATACTAATTTTGAAATCAAATATAGAATAATCCAAATGATCCAAAACTCAGTACAATTTTATGGATTGCCATATGAAGATCCCAACACCCATCTGTCAAATTTCCTAGAAATATGCGACTTTTTTAAAATAAATGACATCACTAATGATGACATTCATTTTCATTTTTTTTTCATTACGGATGAAAGCCAAGCAGTGGTTAGGTTATCTACCTAGAGGATCCATAACTACCTAGGCTAATATGACCAAAATTTTTTTAACAAAGTATTTTCCGCCTGCTAAAAATGCTAAATTACGTGCGGATATTTCTTCATTTCTTCAAGGTGACTCTGAGTTTCTCTACGTGACTTGGAAATGCTTTAAAATTTTTTTACGTTGGTGTCCACATCACGTGTCCACATTACACACTGCCGGCTTATAGTGAACTAGAGTTTGTCCTTAGCACCTGCAATTAAGAAAATAAAAGCAAACACAAAAAATCACATAAGTATTTTATAGTGGTTCCCTAAAATTATGGGTACATCCACTTTCCTCCCACCTTACTAACTTCCTGTTAGTCAAGGAACTTCTCTAAACCAATGCTCCAAGGAGCTTACACCTCAGATCCCTCGGAATCTCTCAGTCTCCTCCAAGATGAACACCTCAGCCAAAAAGGCCTACACTCAGTGATACAAGTATCACCTACCTCGGGCACTTAAGACCCACCACTCAGGCTATGGAGGATAGCCCTACCTCAGATCAAGCTTGCTCTTATAACTCAAAGAGATACACTCTCCTACAGTTCAGGCAAAACTGTCATACTTCTCAGTGAGTAACACTCACCTACCTCAGAGAGATACACTCTCCTATAGCTCAGACAAATTTGCCCTACCTCAGACCCAAAGGTCTTACAGCTCAGATCCAGAAGGATCCTACAAAGAGAAATAGTTTAATCAACTTTGACACAGAGAAATTTCTCTGTGTCAACCACTTGAGCAAAAAAATTTCTGCTCCAACTCTCCTCATAATAAGGAAAGGATTTGCTGGAGGAACTCAGAAGAAAACTTCTAAACTTACTGTTGAAGGCTAAAGATCTATTGATCTTGAGTCTTCAAACAACCAACTGAACCTGCCAAAATATGAAGGTTCTTCTTTCTTAAGAACAGATTCTGAATCTACTGTGGCAGATGGAGACCTGCACAGTTAACTAAACTTTTCTTCCTGGAGAGCTTCAAGCTTTTCACATACAACAATGAAGAAGAAGATGAAGATGGCATCTCTCCTTTTTGAATAATGTATGCCCTAAAAGTTATTTTTGTCCTGGCCATATCTCTTTCTTTTGTAGTTCGCCGATCAACGGCTCTTAGAGATTGGTGGGCCCGACCTGCAGCTTCCAGCTACGCATTGCTTTAACGGAAGAAGACGTACAATAGCTTCACGAAAAGTTTTGTCGTGTAGTGCAGCTTCCCCGTGTCTTATTTGAACTTAGTTGACTTTGTCGATTTTGCTGACGTCAGCACCTGAGAACTTAGCCAAAATCGAGCATCAGAGAATAGATGTTGAGTGAGTAAGCATCACTCAATGCCAAAAACTTAGACAGATTCACTGTCTCTTGGCGTTTAGTGAGTCACCTTCACTCAATGCCAAACTACTTAGAATATTAAGTCTGATTCTAGCCGTTGAGTGATTCAGCTCCACTCAATGCCAATCTTGCTTTATCAGCTTCCAACTGCTTGGCGTTGAGTAAGCATCACTCAACGCCAAACCCCGTGGACAAAATTCTGTCTACACTAGGCGTTAATAGCGTTGAGTTAGTAACCTCCACTCAACGCATTTTGCCTTAACTAAATTTCTACTTATTCAGCAACATAAGCGTTGAGAGCGTTGAGTGAACACGTCTCACTCAATGCTTTCTGCCTTAGCCAATTTTCTTTATTTAGTAGCATGACGTTGAGTGAGTTGACTTCACTCAATGCCTGTGTATATAGCTACAATTTAGCTCATTCCAACTTTAGGCTTTTACTGCTTTAGCCTATCTCACAGCCTTTTGTTATATAGTATTGAGTGAGTTGACTTCACTCAACGCATGTGGACTTGGCCATTTTCTCAGCTTTCCACTGCCTTGGCTTTGACTGTATAGGCTTCACTCAGTGCTATAAGCCATCTGGCGTTGAGTGACTGATCTTCACTCAACGCCTGTGGACTTAGACAGTTTTCTGTCATCCCACGCCTTAGGTAAGTGTTTACCTAACATAGCCACTTAGGCTACCTGACCTATCATAGTCATCTACAGACATGTGTATATCATTGATAATATTGACTTCACTAAAATCCAGGACATTATGGGCAATGGACCCAATAATCTCCCCGTATTTGAGGAAGTCAAAAACTCTTAAGCAATGATAATGACATACACAGAACCATGCAGCACAAGGCAAAAACTAAATAATTGAGAAGTTATCTATAATTACCACACTTCCTTGCTTGTAGAATACATTACTGCATCTTGTAACGCCCCAAAACTCGGAAATGACCCGGTAGCATTTTAAGGCAAATTTGTGTCATACTAGGGGTGATACGGCCTGTGACACGGGCGTGTCCAGGGCCGTGTCATGCTCGGGTTCGAGGATTTTCCACATGGTCGATGAACTGCACTCGACGTTTTGGGGAATTTGAGAACACGACATGAGACACGGGTGTGTCCAGGGCCGTATCCTGCTCGGGTTGTCAGCCAGGCTGTGTCCAGAGAACTACACGGCCTGGAACACGAGGGTGTCCCAGGGCATGTCTGGCACATGTCCTATGATACGGGCGTGTCATAGGGCCGTGTCCTGTTCGGGTTGGTTTGGTCCCATTTGGTGGAGGAACACGCCCCTCAACACGAGCGTGTATTATCTAATATGGGCGTGTCAAGTGTGACACGAGCGTGTCAGATGCCTGTGTCCTGTTTGGGACGTGACGGTTTCAGTGTTGGTTGGGGGCACACGGCCTTGGACACGGGCGTGTCACAAGCCGTATTCGTCCTTGTAAATTGACTTTAAGTGCGAATCGTGACCGTCCTTTTTCCTATTTTGGGATCCAACGGTTCAGGCTTTTCCCTGCTGGTTTAAGTCCAAGAGATGAGTGTTTTCTTCCTCAGTTTACTTGGGATACTCTCTTTCTAAAAGAGTTTAAGAGAGGGGAGAGAAAGGAAGGAGGAGGAGAAATCCGACCGCCGATAGAACTTCAGAGCATCGAATCGCAAATCGAGTCCAGATCTGTGAAGGCGAGGCCGTTACGGTGCTTTCTATCCGACTAGGTCTTCATGGCACCGAAGAGAACCACAAGGGTAATGATTCACTACTTGTACATATGAAGTCCTCTTTCCTTTTTGCATAGGAAGCCCGCTCTCACGAGTATACGGTGAGTCTGAGGAGTTCCTTCGGGTTGACATGAATAGTCCCTGTTGTTTTGCATGTAGAGTCTGGAATCGAAGTACGAACATAAACATGGTGTGTGAAGCCTACCCGGACAAGTTGGTCTGGATCAGTGATGTTTCTTTATGCATGAATAGCCGGAGAAGACTCCGTGCCGATGGTGGTTTTCGGGTTTTCTACGCGGTAGATTGCAACAGGGAGCCTTGGGGACTAACTCCAAGGTGCACCCGGAAAACTGGTCGGAAACGCATTTCTACCAACTTGTAGGCCTGAGAGCCGACTTGAACATAACTGGGTTATGTAATTATTGTGTGGTGGATTTGGGACTCGGGAAAGCTTGGCCCGTGCATATGGCTTAAATTTACATTGCGGTGTGAGCAACGGGTTAGGCGGAACCATACCCGCTCTATGCGGTTCGGTACAAGCGACCTAATGTACGTGGTACTTGCCATTGGCATAGATGGAGCGTCTTAGGCTTAGGCCGGATAAACTATAATGCTCATGAGATTTTCTGTATTAGGGGCGGTGGTGAGACCACGGATTTTACCGGGTTCACCGAGTAAGTGCCCTGAGAGCACTGGGTGTGTGGCCTTGCGAGCTTGCACCTATGGTGTATTGTGCAAATGTTGTACTTTTACTTAAATCGTTGGTTTATACTAATGCAATGCAGGGAAGGAGCATCGCCACCCCAAGAAAGGGGTGGGTTCGTTATAATTTGTTCAGATTTAGCTGACCGTTGCTTTTGTTTGCCACTGTGCAGTGGAATGTTGCTTGCAGGTGCTGCAAAGCAGAGTGGCAAATAGTAGGCTAAAGCCCTTGTTGCAGTACTGGCCCTCGAAGGCCGGAGTGTATTGTTTACTTTATTCTCATGTGTGACCTGCCTGCGCGCCATTGTATGGAAGACACATTTTATTTAAGTAAACGTTTATAAGGCCATAAGGTCAAGTACTTTTTGTGTTTTGTACGCTCATTCCTAAATTTTGGATTGTTAGTGGACATTCAAGCTTTTGGCTTGGCTTCTTTCTTTGCAACTTATAAATTCCTTCCGCTAGAATGTACTCTATGTAGGACGTATGTTATTGGTTGAATGATTTCATTTAGTAACCCGCCGGTCTGTCTGTGGTATATAGCGTCAGGCCCCGACTGGACCTACTGCTATATGCTATGTGATGGATAGGGGTGTTACAATTTGGTATCAGACTACCGGTTTCGATCACGATTTAATGAACTCGTGGGCGAATTCTTTTAAGGGGTGGTGAGCACATGTATGTGCGTCATCGTAATAACTTAAAAAGAACTCATGAATGTCCACTTAGGAATGAAAATACACATGTTTGAGGAACCTACGTGTACCCATAATTGTATTTTGCAATTTTGTTTGGTCACTAAATATTGCTTTGTACGTATATATAGGTGACCAGGAGTGGTGTAGGGCCTTCGAAAAATACGCTTTCTGAGGCTAGTAGCACAACAAACGATGTGCCTGCAACACCTCTCTCGGCAGAAACCATAAGATTGGTGGCAGAAGCGGTCTTCGCTATGATTAATGCTCAGCCTGCAAGACAAATGCAGCAGCATGCCCTTACGGTGGAGCAGGTACCGCTTCAAGCCGCGGAACCGAGAAGGGTGGATCAAGTGGTAGTGGAGCCAGTGGTGCCTAGGAGAGCAACTAAAAAGCAATTGAAGCATGTTATGACCTTCAATCCTCCGGTGTTCTCGGGGAAGGGAAACCCATCCCAAGCGGAGGATTGGCTTTCCTGGGTTAAGAGAGTCTTGACCGCTATGGAGACGGAGGAGTGACAGAAGATGACTATAGCCACTTTCTTGTTGGATGTCGATGCAAGGTTGTGGTGGGAAGGTTTAGAGCTGCACCACTTGGGGGGAAGGCAACTCACGGACATCTCGATGGAGGAGTTTTCGAGACTGTTCTTGGCAAGGTACCTTCCCTCGGCTCAGAGGATTGCGATGGAGAACGAGTTCCAGAAGCTGGTGCAAGGAGAGAGTAGCGTAGACGAGTACCTCCACGAATTTACACGTTTGGGTTGGTATGTCGGCGCTACATTCGCTGATGAGGAGCGAAATACAAACTGATTCTATGAAGGTCTGAGGGATGACCTAAGGCTACTGCTGTCGGGGCCTATGACGCAGGGTTTTTTAACCGTGGTTAACACGACCCGGTCTTTGGAGAAGGATATGAAGAATGTGCAGGCGAAGAAGGACTTTGGTGCTAAAAATACAGAGTTCAAGGTGCCGACTACCTCAAAGTTTGGGTATCGTAAGTTCTATAAGAAGGCTAGGAATTCGGGTCCATCCGCTTCTTCTGGTGCTTCTGGGGAGACTACAGGTCATACCCTGGGCGCATGCTATAATTGCGGGAAGATGGGGCACTTTTCCCGAGATTGCTGGAGCGGACGCCCAAAGTCCGAAAGGAAGCTGGGAGCAACTTATGAGGAAAAAGGCAAAGCGGTGGAGTCAACCGCTTCACATTATGCTCCAACCCAGCCTAGGGTATATAATCTTGGCCAGCAGGAGGCCATCAAGCAATCCGATATGGTGATAGGAACGATTTAAATTATAGCAATTTAGCTTTAATTACTTGGTACCTTGCGCTTGATAGCTTATTATTGCTTGTACTAGGCTTCATTTTGATTTTTGATAATCCGGTAAAAGCACTCTTCGATACGGGAGCTTCACACTCCTTTTTGTCCTAAGGATTTATATCACGCATCAGAGTACCTTCTTCGATAGAAAAGGACAAACTGGATGTGTTGTTGCCTAATGGGTGTTCAATGCATGCAGATAGAGTCTGTTGCGTAAAGATATGGATTGGGAGTCAGGAGTTCGACTTGCAAGCGTCATTACTGCCGCTGGTGGAGTTCGACGTGATTTTTTGGTATGGACTGGCTCGCGGAGCAGCAAGCATACATTGATTACAATCGCAAGGAGGTCAAGTTGGGAACTGGTCATGAGATGACATTTGTAGGCTTGAAAGGAGAGAGCAAGACGTTGATGTCTGCTCTTCAGGTGGTTAAGGAATTTCGTGCCGGTGTAGAGCTGTTCTTCACACTAGTGAAGACTTCGAAGCCTAAGCCTACTTTGGACAGTATTCCAGTGGTATTCGAGTACCCTGACATGTTCCCTGACGATCTCCCTAGAGCCCCACCTCAGCGGGAGATTGACTTCATTATTGAGCTAGTGCCAGGTGCCAAAGCCGTGTCACGCTCTCCTTATTGGTTAACGCCTAAAGAGATGGCGGAACTGAAGGTTCAACTTGAAGAGCTGTTGGAGAAGGGTTATGTGCGTCCATGTTCGTCGCCTTGGAGCACACCGGTACTTTTTGTTAAGAAGAAGGATGGTTAATAAGAAGGATGGAAGTATGCGACTCTGTATCGATTATCGAGAGCTGAACAAGTTAACGGAGAAGAACAAGTACCCGATCCCAAGGATTGCCGATCTGTTCGACCAGTTAGTCGGGTCATCGGTGTACTCAAAATTGGATCTTATGTCCGGGTATTATCAGTTGAGGATACGGGAAAGTGATATCCCCAAGACATCGTTCAGCACGAGATATGAGCATTATGAGTTTACTGTCATGCCGTTTGGGCTGACTAATGCGCTATCTGTATTCATGGATCTGATGAACAGAACTTTCAAAGAGTACCTGGGCCATTTCATGATAGTCTTTATCGACGACATATTGGTGTACTCTCAGTGCAAAGAGGATCACTTCAAGCATTTGCATTTGGTGATGGAGACGCTAAAGAGGAACCAGATGTATGCCAAGTTCTCCAAATGCGAGTTTTGGTTGTCCTCGGTGGCATTCCTTGGTTATATAGTCAGTGGAGAAGGGATTGCGGTGGATCCGGTGAAGATAGTTGCGATACGGGAGTGGCCTGTGTTGTGTTAAGTAGCAGAAGTCCGGAGTTTCCTGGGGCTTGCCGGCTACTATAGGCGCTTCGTAGAGAACTTCTCGTGGATAGCATTACCTCTCACGGCTTTGATGAGGAAAGATCAAAAGTTTGTGTGGTCGCCGAAGTGCGTGCAAGCTTTCGAGGAACTGAAGAGTCGGTTGACCACGACGCCTATTCTATGTTTTCCGGTTGGGATCGAAGGTTTTGAGATCTATAGTGATGCTTCGAACAGTGGTTTGGGTTGTGAGAGTACTAAGTTGTTAGCCTAAATCACCTAGAGGGGGGTGAATAGGTGAAATGCGTGTCAAATGCGGAATTAAAAAATAACACAGCACACATCAAGCAATCACAGAAGACAAGAGATTTATAGTGGTTCCCCAATCTTGGGTACGCCCACTTTACTCACCGATCTAGCAAATCACTAGACTCGGCTACTCCACTATCTCGGATTGAAAACAATCCTACACCTCGGAACCACGTTCCTACAAAACTCGATCCAAATCGGATCTACAAAACTCGGAAGATAAAGCCTTCCTACAAATCTCGGAGAAAAACTCCTACAATGAAATTTGGTTTGAAAATAAAATACAAACAGTAATATTCTCAGATCTGGATCTTGATAGTCTTCTTCCTTAAGAACTTTGGCTTAATCAGAGTATGTTGAAGACGACTTGAGAGAGATCCACAAATCTGAAAAACGGAATCACCTCGATCGAGAAAATAGATCTGAAATCTTTGAGGCTCGGCGAGATCGAGTGATTAACTTTCGTCTGGATCGCTGGAGAATTAGAGTTGAAAAACAGCGATCGAAGATCGTCGATCCAGAGCTTCTTCCGTGAACGTCAATGGCGGCGGCGTGAGAAATTAGGGTTCACGGAACTTTTTCTCTTTCTTAAAATAAAATCTCTGTAAACTTGTTATTAGTCAAATCTGAGAGGACCTATTTATAGGTGGACTCCAACGGTCAGAAAATTAATTAGGGATGACACGTGGACCAATCAGAAATGATTAATTTGAAATACACAGCGAAATTGACTTAGAGAATTTCAGGAAAATTTAAACAGATATACTCGAGTCATAGAAGAAACATACTCGAGTATCAGATGGTATATACTCGAGTGGATAGTAGAAGTATACTCGAGTATAAGAAGAGAAGCTACTCGAGTGATTCAGAGATCAACACTCGAGTGATTTTCGAACTACTCGAGTATGAGAGTGTATACTCGAGAAAAAACACTTAGAGAAAATTTCTCAGATAAGATAGGAAAAAAATTACTCGAGTGAAAGGGTTGGAGATACTCGAGTGAGGGGAAAAGGAACTACTCTAGTATGTTGAGAAAACTACTCGGGTAATCACTAACCTACTCGAGTATGAATAACGACTACTCGAGTACAGAGTCACTTACTCGAATATATAGGGAACTACTCGAGTATGTAGACTTAAAATATTTCTGAGATGAGAAGCACATATCTACTCGAGTATGAACAGAACATTTACTCGAGTAATTAACCAACTACTCGAATGCAAGTTATCATCTACTCGAGTATAATACAGTCTACTTGAGTATGTAACCCAACTTACTCGAGTGCAGACTCACTTACTCGAGTATAAAAGGAGGTACTCGAGTATGTGGACTTAGAGAAAATTTCGGATCTAAGAACAGAAGGATCTACTCGAGTAATATATGACTTACTCGAGTGACTAACTATCTACTCGAGTATAAACTTATCTACACGAGTATACAGAGTCTACACGAGTATGTTTGAGGATCTACTCGAGTACTAAGTCACTTACTCGAGTATATGAAGAAGGCTACTCGAGTATGTGGACTTAGAAAAATTTCTTCTGAGAAAATAAACTTCAACACTTCAGTCCACCAATCCAAGTGCTTGTATAGAAAGTGTATCCCAATAGAGAGGCTATACATGGGCCAACACTTTGGATCACACAATGAGGGATTACATTGTATGGTCCTGTGTTTGGTGACCCATTATAGACTGACATTGGTCTACACTTGGCAATGAGAACCTGCACACATACAACTTGAACACAATATCAAATACATCTTAATTCATCTTAGTTCAAGGTCTGACCTCCTACAAATCTGAGGTATTGTGGAGACAAATCCCAACAATCTCCCCCTATTTGTAGATGTCAGCACCCTCTACACTAAGGTGAATTACTTAATGTAAAAAGAACAACACACATATACCAAAAGAAAATAAGGTAAGCTAAAGCAGGGTAAGTAAAAAGATAGCCATAACCAGAATCAAATATATATATAGAAATGTTTTTAACAGATTAAAATATCCATTTCCACATTCTCATTGACTCAAGAAGGGGCTTCTTTGTTCATTCTTTCTCTCTTCAGCTCTTGCCTCTCTAGGTAACTGAAAGGTTTAGGAAAATATGTTCTGGGCCTAGGAGGAGCAGCTGGGTTGTTGTATCCCCAATTCCTGTCATGAAGTCTGATCTTGATCTGAGATGCTTCATAAGCCTTCCATTCTGAATAACTATAATACTGATCTCTGTGCTCACCAAGATCTGTTACTAACTTCTGGGTATCAAGGATCAGAGATTTGGAGGTTGGACTCCAAACTTCAGTATGAACAATTGGTGGTCTACCTTCAGAAGCTAGGGCAGGCTCTTTTCTAGGTGCAGAACGGCTGGCAGAAGCGCCGTCACCATATTTTCTTTTCATTCTTGGGGCACCTTGAGAACTAGGAGGAATTTCATCTGCCACATATCAGTATAGGAGAGAGGGGGCTCAGTCACATCACCATCAGGTCTGGGTGAGAAGACTGGCACACCTTCTGGTATGGTTGCCTGAGCTGGAGCATCTGCTGGAGGATGTTCTTCAAGAGGATTTAAGAAGCTGGGAATGATGGTAGGGTTGAGCTGGGCATTAGGGAAATTCTGGTTGTTTACCCATACAGCTGTATCATAAATGTAGAATTTGACAGATTGGAGTTGAGATAGAATATCTGCTTTCAAATTCTTGACTAGATCATCCACAGTTGTTTGAGCTTGTTCAGATAGTTTTTCAACTATTTTTTCAACTTGTTCTTTGACAACTTTCTCCCCCTTGCTGATATCTACAGCTAGCTTGGCAATTGCTTCATCTCTGAAAGTGCCAACTTCTTCACATACTTTCATCACATTTTCTTCAGCATTCTTGTCCAATATTATCTGATTATGTGCAACAGTTTCAGCTTGATTCCTTAGTTCACCTATACTTATAATAGTGTGATCTATTGCTTTTCCACCCAATTGAAACAATCTCTTTAGCTCATCAGTATTGGCTTGAATTTCAGCAAAGCCTCTACTCATCTCCTTTTCAAGAGTAGTGACCTTGTTATTTACTGAGGCTAGAGATTCATCAAAGTACTTTCTTTGTTCAATGAGAGAAGCGAAGAAGACGATGCTCTGTGATTTTCGGAAGATGAGGAGTCGGCAACTACTCGAGTGAATGAGAAGTGGAAAGGGTTTCCCGATTTTTCTATATATATATATAATCCTAATTAGGTTTTAGGAAAAATAAATATAATTTCATACCTGAATGAAGCGGCAAATAGCTCGGTGCGAATAGAAAAATTAGAAATCCAAAATAGAAGTCCGTATACTCGAGTAGCTAGCATCATACACGAGTATTAGGCGGAGCATACTCGAGTAGGTAGCCTCATACACGAATAGTAGACAAAACATACTCGAGTAGGTAGAGTTCATATACGAGTATCTTGTCAAATACTCGAGTAGGTCAGACTTTTTACTCGAGTATTTTCCGTTTACTCGTGTAAGTCTTGATATACTCGAGTATCTAATACTTGAAAGACAATTTTCCTTAGTAGATGTCTATTGCCACTGAAAACTTTATCTCTGATCAGCCAACTCCACTGATATCTTCTTGATTTGTGAGTCCATCACTAGTCTTCTTTGTTGAGCAGTCCGAGTTTCATTTTGAAGAACGAGAACTTGGACTCGTCCAGCGGCTTAGTGAATATATCTGCAACTTGCCTGTCTGTGGAGACATATTGTAGATCTATGTCTCCATTTTCCACATGCTCCCGGATGAAATGATAGCGAAGCTCTATGTGCTTGGTCCGGCTGTGGGAGACTGGGTTGTTGGCTATTGCTATAGCGCTGGATGAGTCGCAAAATAAAGGAATGTTTTGGAACTTCATGTTGTAGTCTTCAAACTGGTTCTTGATCCATAAAAGCTGTGCACAACAGCTGCCTGCAGAGATGTACTCTGATTCAGCCGTTGAGATGGCTACACAGTTCTGCTTCTTACTGCTCCAGGAAATAAGTCTCCTTCCGAGGAATTGGCAAGTCCCGGAAGTGCTTTTCCTGTCGTCTTTTCTACCTGCAAAATCTGCATCTGAAAATCCAATTAGTTCACTATCATTACTTCTTGGGTACCATAAGCCAAGATTTGGTGTACCTTTGAGGTATCTCAGGATTTGCTTTGCAGCGATGTAGTGAGATTCCTTAGAGTTCACCTGAAATCTAGCACATACACATGTTGAGAACATTATATCTGGTCTACTTGCAGTAAGGTAGAGCAAGGACCCAATTATACTTCTGTACTTGGTTTCATCAAAAGGTTTCCCTTTCTCATCCTTGTCCAGAGACATAGCTGAGGCCATTGGAGTCCTCATAGAGGTTGCATTCTCCATTCCGAATTTCTTAAGTAGCTCTTTGGTGAACTTGGTCTGTGAGATGAAAATTCCATCCTCAGATTGTTTCACTTGAAGCCCTAAGAAATACTTCAGCTCTCCCATACTGCTCATTTCAAACTTCCCTTGCATAAGTTTAGAAAACTTCTTGCAGAGGTTGTTATCTGTAGAGCCAAAAATGATGTCGTCGACATAGATTTGCACTAGCAAAATCTTGCCTTTTATTTCCCTAAGAAATAATGTCTTGTCTATCTTTCCTCTTGTGAACTTGTTCTCAAGAAGAAAGGTGGAGAGCGTCTCATACCAAGCTCGAGGAGCTTGTTTATGACCATATAGTGCTTTTTGCAGTAAATAAACATAATTAGGAAAGGTTGAATCAACAAAACCTGGCGGTTGCTCTACATACACTTCTTCCTTTATGTCACCATTTAGGAAGGCGGACTTAATGTCCATCTGATAGACAGTAAAGCCCTTAAGTGCATCGTAGGCAAGAAATAACCTGATCGCCTCCAGTCTTGCTACTGGAGCATAAGTCTGGTCGAAGTCGATTCCTTCTTCTTGACGATAGCCCTTGGCGACAAGTCTGGCTTTATTCTTTATAATTGTTCCATCTTCGTCCATCTTGTTCCGGTAGACCCATTTTGTCTCAATGATGTTCTTACTCTTGGGTCTAGGAACAAGTGTCCAAACTTTGCATCGTTTGAACTGATTCAGCTCTTCTTCTATGGCTACAATCCAGGATGCGTCGGAGTTGGCTTCCTCAAACTTCTTTGGTTCAACCTGTGACAAAAAACTTAAGTATAAATTCTCGTTAGTTGTACCTCGACGAGTTCTGACGCCATCCCGAGGATCTCCTATAATTTGGTCAACAGGATGATCCTTCAAGTGTCTGAACTCTAAAGTCCTTGCATCTGAGATGTCTTCAGCCACTGGAGTTGCATCTTCAGCGGGGATGTGTTCTTCATTTTGATCATCTACCTCTTCAATGGGGGTTGTAGAGGTGATCTTGATGAATGTCTCATCCTTATCTTTAGTAATTTCATGCAAGCTAAGTTCTTTCAATTTTGTACCTGCATCTATAATAGGCACACTAGACAAGTTGCTTTGCAGCAGACTCGTCTCATCAAATACAAGATGTATCGACTCTTCTACCACCAGAGTTTTTCTATTGAATACTCTATAGGCCTTACTGTGGCTACTATAACCTACAAAAATACCTTCAAAGCTTTTCTCGCTAAACTTGGTGGTGTGATACTTGCCATTGTTAAGTACGAAGCACTTACAGCCGAAGATTCTAAAGTATGAAATGGTTGGTTGCCTGCCTTTTAGAAGTTCGTAGGGGGTCTTATCATGATTCTTGTTGATGAGTGCTCGATTTTGCACGTGACAAGCGGTGTTGACTGCTTCAGCCCAAAAATACTCTGGAAGTGAGGCATCACTCAACATGGTCCGGCAAGCCTCTATGAGTGTTCTGTTCCTTCTCTCAGCTAATCCATTTTGCTGTGGGGTACGAGGAGAGGAAAACTCATGAAAGATACCTTGACTTTCACAGAATTCTGTCATGGCTCCAGACTTGAATTCCGTTCCATTGTCACTTCTGATTTTGACTACGGAACAGTTGTATTCATTCTGGATCTGCCTAACAAAATTAGTGAAAATACCGAAGGTATCTGACTTGTGTTTCAGAAAGAACACCCACGCAAAGCGCGAGTAATCATCCACAATAACCAACGTATATTCCTTACCTCCCAAACTTCTAACTTGCAGTGGACCAAACAAGTCCATATGGAGAAGCTGTAAGCTTCTATTGGAATCCTTGCCTATTATGCTTTTAAATGAATTCCTTGTTTGCTTGCCTTTGATACAGACATGACAAGGACTGTCCGTAACGCACTTGACATTGGGGGCATCACGTACTAAGTTTTGAGAGAATAATATATTAATAGTTTTGAAATTAATATGTGCTAGTCTCTTGTACCATTGGTCAGCAAGAGATGCACTACTTTTTGCTAAAATACATACTGGTGTAGAAGTCTCAATACAAATGAAATTTAAACAGAAAATATTTCTGCTTCGAGTGCCTGATAAAATAGTTTCCATGTTGTTAACCGATTTTATCAAACACTTGTCAGCATGAAATTCAACTACGTATCCTTTATCGCATAGTTTGCTTATGCTGATGAGATTGTGTTCCAATCCTTCAACATAGGCTACATCCGAAAAGGAAACGCTACCGTTAGAAATCGTACCATAGCCTTTAGTTATCCCTCGATCTGAACCTCCAAAGATGACCTTTGGTCCGTTGCAGACTGAGGTGAAATTCTGGAGTAGGCTTCTTGTCCCGGTCATATGCCGAGAACATATGCTGTCCAAATACCAGATTGGCATTTTGGTGGCCTTTGGACATACCTGCAATTACAATCACTTAGCCTTAGGAACCCAAACATGTTTGGGTCTTTGGTCTCGAGTTAGAAAACTCCCCCTACGAGTATTAGCCTCATGAGTGGTCATTCTCACGTTGCTAACTTGAGGGGTTGCATCATTACTAGGATTGAACCAACAATCGATGGCAAAGTGACCAATTCTGCCACAACACCAACAGTCGAACCTGTTGTATATTTGCCTAGTGTATTCCTGCTTGATTTTCTGAAATGATGGTTTAGCAGGAACCTAACTTTTGGAGGAGGAGGCTTCATGATGAAGACTGCTATATGAAGTCTTCTCCTTCATAGGCTTTTCCACAATAGGTTTTACCTTGGGTGTCTTCTTGATGTTATGACCATGAGCATAAGGTCCATAGCTTTGAAGTTGAATCTCTTCATAAGGTGCTTTGAAGACACTCTCGCCGAAGTTACGAGGACGAGTCCAACCTTGGTATCTTGACTTAGGCTTCTCAGGGATCATCCTAGAAAAGTGTCCATAGGTAGACTCATAGTCGAGTTCGTTCGTAGGAAAGATAACTTTCTTGAACAGAACAGGTTCCAAGGGAGCTTTCCCTTTTTCCTCAGCTAGAGCCTTCTGGGCCGCCTTATTCTTTCTCTTAGCCTTGTTTCTCCTAGAGGATTTACTAGAAGAACCAATGTGGCCTAAACCAGCACCCTTGGCCTTAGCAGAGAACTCAACAACGATTGGAAGAACTGTCTTAGGCTTAGAGAAACTCTCAACAAGTTTCTTTTCAGCCTCGAGTTGTTGTTCCAATTCTTTGATGATTTTCTCTTTAAGGTCGAGGTGCTTGAGAGCTTTATTGTATTCCTCCATAGCAACATTGAGGTTCTCTTGAAGAGAGTTAGTCTTATTGACTTCTTCTCTCAAGCTGCTCTCACTAGCCTGTAGAGATTTTATCGCTTTGGCTTGAGTTTTCACAAATCTACGACATTTTTCGTAGGCTGTGAGTAACTCCTTATACTGACCCATGAGTTCAGATTCATCTTCAGAGGAATAGCCCTCTTGCTCATTATCATCATCAGACTCAGAGAGAGGAGGGACTTGTTCATCATCTGAGTGAGCCATGAGCCCAAAGTAAGCTTCCTCTTCTTCACTCGACTCAGATGAGTCAGAGTCGCTGAGAGTTTTGCTCTTCTTGGCTACTAGACTCTTCTCTGTCCTCTTCTTATGGTGTGAGGATTTCTTTTCCTCTCTTCTTCCACCTTCTTTCTTTTTGTGAGGGCAGTCGGCGATGACGTGACCTGGCTTATTGCAACAATAACAAACGATGTCAGTCGAAATCTGTTTGTTCTGTTTAGAGTTATACCTGTCATGGCTACTTGAGCCTTTATTTCTCTGATCACCATCACGTCATGATCTTCTGAATGAGGCATTTTTGCCTCTCCATTGCTTCTTCTTATTTAAGAATTTCTTGAATTGCCGGGAGAGCAATGAGAACTCTCCTTCAGATAGTTCTGAGCCTGAGGTGCTTGGCTCGGAGCCTTCTTCTTCACTTATTTCTTGAGGAGGGGCTGGTGAGGCAGCTTTGCCCTTCCTTGAACTGTCGGCCTTTAAAGCAACTGACTTTTCTTTTGAGGAGAAGCGACTGTTCTCTTCTTCAGCTTTTCTGGAGTTGATTTGCAGTTCATATGACATCAGCTTGCAAAATAGGTTCTGTGGATCTGTCTCTGCTAGTCTGCCAAACTCTCGGATGGCACAAACTTTGTTATCCCATTCTTTGGTGAGAGATCTCAGAAACTTATCATTCAGCTCTCCATTTGTGAAGACTCGGCCATACACTCTTAGACCATTGACTATCTTGAAGAAGTTTTCAAATGTGTCAGCTATAGCCTCCTTTGGCCCTTGCCTGAAGGCTTCATACTTCTGGTTCAGTAGGGACCTTCGATCATCCCTTACTTCTTCAGTACCTTCCATTAGAGTCACTAGGGATTGCCACATCTCCTTGGCAGATTGGCAATGAATCAGATTCTGCAGCATTGAGTCATCGACTGCACTTGCTATAATATTTTTAGCTTTCTTGTCCAGAGAGACAAGTGCAATCTCATCCTTATCTAGATCCATCAATTTCTTGAGAACTTGTTTGGTGGAATCTATGGTGGAAGTAGTCATAGGAATGTGGGGACCTTCTTCAGCAATCATGAAGATCCGGGGATCTACTGCTTCCATGAAGAACTTTACTCTTTCCTTCCACATAGGAAAATTGTTCTTGGTGCAGATAGGGAGTTTAGCAAAATCCTTGGTCTTACTCATGCTTGATACTATTCAAGAAACAACTTAGAAGGATAAGATCAAGGTGTTAACCTTTTAACGATCAACCTCCCTCTGATACCAATTGAGAGTACTAAGTTGTTAGCCTAAATCACCTAGATGGGGGTGAATTGGTGAAATGCGTGTCAAATGCGGAATTAAAAAATAACACAGCACACATCAAGCAATCACAGACGACAAGAGATTTATAGTGGTTCCCCAATCTTGGGTACATCCACTTTACTCACTGATCTAGCAAATCACTAGACACGGCTACTCCACTATCTCAGATTGAAAACAATCCTACACATCGGAACCACGTTCCTACAAAACTCGATCCAAACCGGATCTACAAAACTCGGAAGATAAAGCCTTCCTACAAATCTCGGAGAAAAACTCCTACAATGAAATTTGGTTTGAAAATAAAATACAAACAGTAATATTCTCAGATCTGGATCTTGATAGTCTTCTTCCTTAAGAACTTTGGCTTAATCAGAGTATGTTGAAGACGACTTGAGAGAGATCTACAAATCTGAAAAACGGAATCACCTCGATCGAGAAAATAGATCTGAAATCTTTGAGGCCCGGCGAGATCGAGTGATTAACTTTCGTCTGGATCGCTGGAGAATCAGAGTTGAAAAACAGCGATCGAAGATCGTCGATCCAGAGCTTCTTCCGTGAACGTCAATGGCGGCGGCGTGAGAAATTAGGGTTCACGGAACTTTTTCTCTTTCTTAAAATAAAATCTCTGTAAACTTGTTATTAGTCAAATCTGAGAGGACCTATTTATAGGTGGACTCCAACAGTCAGAAAATTAATTAGGGATGACACGTGGACCAATCAGAAATGATTAATTTGAAATACACATCGAAATTGACTTAGAGAATTTCAGGAAAATTTAAACAGATATACTCCAGTCATAGAAGAAACATACTCGAGTATCAGATGGTATATACTCGAGTGGATAGTAGGAGTATACTCGAGTATAAGAAGAGAAGCTACTCGAGTGATTCAGAGATCAACACTCGAGTGATTTTCAAACTACTCGAGTATGAGAGTATATACTCGAGAAAAAACACTTAGAGAAAATTTCTCAGATAAGATAGGAAAAAAATTACTCGAGTGAAAGGGTTGGAGATACTCGAGTGAGGGGAAAAGGAACTACTCGAGTATGTTGAGAAAACTACTCGGGTAATCACTAACCTACTCGAGTATGAATAACGACTACTCGAGTACAGAGTCACTTACTCGAATATATAGGGAACTACTCGAGTATGTAGACTTAAAATATTTCTGAGATGAGAAGCACAGATCTACTCGAGTATGAACAGAACATTTACTCGAGTAATTAACCAACTACTCGAGTGCAAGTTATCATCTACTCGAGTATGTAACCCAACTTACTCGAGTGCAGACTCACTTACTCGAGTATAAAAGGAGGTACTCGAGTATGTGGACTTAGAGAAAATTTCGGATCTAAGAACAGAAGTATCTACTCGAGTAATATATGACTTACTCGAGTGACTAACTATCTACTCGAGTATAAACTTATCTACACGAGTATACAGAGTCTACACGAGTATGTTTGAGGATCTACTCGAGTACTAAGTCACTTACTCGAGTATATGAAGAAGGCTACTCGAGTATGTGGACTTAGAAAAATTTCTTCTGAGAAAATAAACTTCAACACTTCAGTCCACCAATCCAAGTGCTTGTATAGAAAGTGTATCCCAATAGAGAGGCTATACATGGGCCAACACTTTGGATCACACAATGAGGGATTACATTGTATGGTCCTGTGTTTGGTGACCCATTATAGACTGACATTGGTCTACACTTGGCAATGAGAACCTGCACACATACAACTTGAACACAATATCAAATACATCTTAATTCATCTTTGTTCAAGGTCTGACCTCCTACAAATCTGAGGTATTGTGGAGACAAATCCCAACAGGTTGTGTTATACTGCAACATAGGAGAGTGATATCTTATGGCTCGCGCCAGCTGAAGGTGTATGAGAGGAACTATCATGTCCATGACTTGTAGTTAGCGGCCGTGATATTCGCTCTGAAGCTGTGGAGGCATTACCTGTACGGTGTGAAGGTCGATATCTATACCGACCACAAGAGTTTGAAGTACTTGTTGGATCAAAAGGATCTAAACATGCGACAATGGAGATGGATGGAGTTCCTGGGGGACTACACGTTCGAGATTCATTATGTTCCTCGAAAAGGCAATGCAGTTGCAGATGCATTTAGTCGTAGGGCCCCTGCGCGGGCCAACTAGTTATCAGTTCATGACGAGCATTTGATTATGGAGTTGGAGGCATTAGAGATCTCTTGTGTTGACAAGCAGACAAGTGCCGAAGCGCAGTTGAACTGGACAGAAGTTCAGTATGACCTGTCTGATCGGATTCGGCAGGCTCTGGAGTTGGACAACAACATGAAGCAAATCATGGATGAGGCTTTGGATGGGTCAAATTCCCAATTTAATGTTGTTGATGGATTGTTATGGAAGGACAGTCGTCTCTGCGTCCCAAATGTGGGTAAACTGCGGGTGGAGTTGATGTACGAGGCTCATCATACCAAGTACTCGATCCACCCAGGGAGCACGAAAATGTACTGTGACATGAAGAAATTGTTCTGGTGGCCAGGACATAAAAAGGACGTGGTAATTTATGTGGCGAAGTGTCAGACGTGCGCCTTGGTGAAGGCAGAGTGCCAGAAGCCCGGAGGTTTCTTGAAACCCTTGCCTATCCCGGAGTGGAAGTTTGACGATATTTCTCTGGATTTTGTGCATGGTTTGCCAAGATCACAGAAGGGGAACGACGCCATATGGGTGATCGTGGATCGATGGACGAAGGTGTCGCACGTCATTCCAAATAAGAAGGATGATTCAGTGAATAAACTGGCAAAACTCTATGTAGATAACATTGTTCGACTACACGGTCTGCCCTGCAGCATCGTGAGTGACCGAGATGGGCGGTTCACGTCCAATGACTGGAGGTTGGTGCAACAAATGTTAGGAACCAAGCTGAGTTTCAGCATGGCCTTTCATCCGCAAACGGATGGTCAGACCGAGAGAGTCAACAGGATGATGGAAGACATGCTTTGCATGTGCATCTTGGATATCAGGAAGCAGTGGGAAGATCACTTGTACTTAGTGGAGTTTGCTTATAACAATAGTTACCAAGCGAGCATTCAAATGGAGCCCTTCGAGGCCCTTTATGGATGAAAATATTTCATGTCATTGTCGTGATTAGAAACGGGTGAGACAAAGCTGTACAAACGACAAGAGGTGGAATATGCAACTTCATTGGTACGAACTATCCGAGAAAGGTTGCTGATCGCTCAGGACAGGCAGAGTAAATACTATAATGCCAAGCATCGGAACATTGAGTTCGCTGTTGGAGACTGGGCGTATTTGAAGATTAAGCCATTCAAGGGGGTCTCACGGGTATGACGCTTGAAGAAGCTGAGCCCGAGATATCTTGGACTGTTTGAAGTCTTGGAGCGAATTGGTGAAGCAGCGTATCGACTAAAGCTGTCGGTGGAACTTAGTGGTCTACATGACGTATTCCACATATCGGTGTTGCGGAAGGCGGTGCAAGAACTGTCGCAAGTGATTGCGGTCGATCAAGTACCGGTCGATAGTGGGTTGACGACAAAGGTTAAGCCCATTCGTATTGAGGACTCAGAAGTCAAGCGACTGCGTAATAAAGACATCAGGATGGTCAAAGTTCGATGGGACAACTGCGGTCATGAGGAGCTTTCGTGGGAGAGAGAGAAGAATATGCTCGAGGAGTATTCAGAGCTCTTCTTCTCAGGTACCGTTTAAGTTTGAGTACTTTATATTCCTTAATTTTGGGACAAAATTCATTTAGGGGGGGGGGGGAATTGTAAAGCCCCAAAACTTGGAAATGACCCGGTAGTATTTTAAGGCAAATTTGTGTCATACTAGGGGTGACACGGCCTGTGACACGGGTGTGTCAAGGGCCGTGTCATGTTTGGGTTCGAGGATTTTTCACGTGGTCGACGAACTGCACTCGAGGTTCCGGGGAAGTTGAGAACACGGCATGAGACACGGGCGTGTCCATGGCCGTATCCTGTTCGAGCTATCAGCCGGGCTGTGTCCAGAGAACTACACGGACTAGGACACGGGCGCGTCCTAGGGAATGTTTGGTACACGTCCTGTGATACGGGAATGTCACAAGGCTGTGTCCTGTTTGGGTTGGTTTGGTCCCATTCGGTGGAGGAACACGCCCCTCAACACGGGCGTGTATTATTTGACACGGGCGTGTCAAGTGTGATACAGGCATATCAAAAGACCGTGTCCTGTTTGCCCAGGCTGCCCGCCAGGAGGCGGCCCGTCTGCCGGGCGGACTCCCCCTGGAGTCCGCCCAGGCCACCCGCTAGGGGGCGACCTCCGCTTGCCGGGTGGACTCCCTCGGAGTCCGCCCAGGCCGCCCGCTAGGGGGCGGCCTCCCCGGCCGGGCGGACTCCCCCTGGAGTCCGCCCAGGCCGCCCGCTAGGGGGAGGCCTCAGCTTGCCGGGCGGACTCCCCCGGAGTTCCGCCCAGGCCGCCCGCTAGGGGGAGGCCTCCCCGGCCGGGCGGACTCCCCCTGGAGTCCGCCCAGGCCGCCCGCTAGGGGGCGGCCTCAGCCTTCCGGGCGGACTCCCCCGGAGTCCGCCCGCTAGGGGGCGGCCTCCCCGGCCGGGCGGACTCCCCCTGGAGTCTGCCCAGGCCGCCCGCTAGGGGGCGGCCTCAGCCTGCCGGGCGGACTCCCCCGGAGTCCGCCCAGGCCGCCCGCTAGGGGGAGGCCTCCCTGGGCGGGCGGACTCCCCCTGGAGTCCGCCCAGGCCGCCCGCTAGGGGGCGGCCTCCGCTCAGCCTGCCTGCCCTCTTCTAGCTGCCAACCGGAAGTCTGCCCCAGCAGAGAAAAGGTCAGTCCGCCGAGTCCGCCGAGGTCGTCAATGGTGACATCACTGGGCCCCGCTTCAAGAAGATTCTCCCCGGGCCTATAAATACCCCCCAAGACCTCTCATTCGGGATGCGTGGGAGGAGAACTGCCACCTTGATCAAAGCCTGCGGACTCAGTTTTCCAGGTCGTTAGAGTTGATCAAGCAAGGTCTGCGGCCTCAAATCTCCAGCCCGCCCAGGTCGTCAAGGGCTGTGGACTTAGTTTTTTCTGCCAGCAGCAGGCAGCTTGCGCAGCCTCCGCAGTCTCCGATTTCCAGTTCTCCCAGAACATCAAGGGCTGTGGACTTAGCTTTCTCTGCCCTCATCAGGCAGCTTTGGCAGCATCTGCAGCTTCAGTTCTCCAGTCCTCTGCAGCTCCTTTTACTTAGTTTCTGGCATCTCCTTCCTCAGCCGCCAGCTTCCCCCATTGTACCCTCTACTGCTCTTACATGTAATGGTGCAATAGCAAGTTGTAACTCTTCTTGAATAAAGGAAAAGCCCGTCACAAGAGTGGCATTCAAGCCGCGGCGGGCGAAGTCTGCTGTTGCCGCTGCTAGCGGCCTCCTCCCTTCTTCTCTCCTCTCTCGGCATCAACCTGCAAAGCTAACCATTCAAGTAGTTGTCTGCTCAACAGTACCTGATCAAGCTCCCTCTCTGCTCGAGCAACCTTCTCCTCTGCTCAAGCAAGCTTCTCCTCTATCCCTGCAACCCTTCTTCCTTCATCCTTAGCTTGTGAGATCGAACAACCCGTTAACTGGTTGGTGTCGTATTTCGCGCATCAATAATGAAACTTCTGGATGCAGGGATTATCTGCCCGATCTCAGACAGCACGTGGGTTAGTCCTGTATATGTCGTCCTGAAAAAAGGTGGCATAACGGTAGTGTCAAACGATAATAATTAATTAATTCCAACCCGTACTGTTTCGGATTGGAGGATGTGCATCGACTATCAAAAATTAAATGATGCCACCCAAAAAGATAACTTTCCACTACCGTTTATCGATCAAATTTTGGAGCGGCTCTCTGGCCACTTATATTATTGTTTTCTTGATGGTCTGTCGGGGTATTTACAAATCCCTATTGCCCCCGAATATCAGGAGAAAATAACGTTTACTTGCCCCTTCGACACTGATGCTGCCTACTCTTCACCACATGATGATCCAGAAGACTCAAACAATGTGATAGATTTTTTACAACAAAAAGAATTTCGGCGACATGACGATTTAGAGAACGCTAACTGACGGCAACGCTACAACCTCCGCCTCGGCGTACAAAGCTTAATTAAATTTCATGGTTTATTTTATATTTTTGAATATAAAATTATTCCGTGCTTTGGTAATAATTTTATATTAATTTGGAGTTGTATTATTTTTATTTCCTGTTTTTAAACTTGGTTGGTGTGTATTTAACCACCCGGATGGATGAGATTTCTTCTCCATCTTGGATGGTTAGTTTTGTTTTGAAACTCCTATTTATAGGGGTTTGTTGGAGGATTAAAGCGATGAGAAAAAGCATAACCCTAAATCTTCCTGGTGAAGTTTTAGCCAGCCTCAAAAGCCGCCGCCCCTTGCTGCATCCCCCAAGCGATGGCCTCTCATGTTGGAGATTCCTTGGCATGGACTTCTTGGTACAACTCTGAGGAAGACAGCTGCAGTGCCATCCGGTGCGACGTCGGTGGACCGTGGAAGAGAGATTCAACCACCTATCATGTGTAAGTATCAAACCAGGTTGGGTAAATTTTCATCGCTAAACCCAATGAGATTTTCTTCTTGTAAGTTTGGGAGGGGGTTCGAAGCTGACGTCTCTTCCACCGTGATGAAAACATTCGCATGCAAATCTGGATTGAAGTCATTTATTCGAATCTTTGTTTCCGGATCGAGTGGATCCTATTTGCTTGAATGAATCTAGGCTTATAGCCATGGTCTTGTTCTCTAAAAGGATTGGCAATGTTTGTGTTAGTTTTAGGAAGTCAAGTTGACTAATTTTTGAATCGTTATTTATAGTCGACTCTCCTCCCGCTATTTCTTGTGCTATGTAGTGTGTTATCCATTGTTGTGAACAATTAGATGCTTGCGTAGGTGCGCTTGATTCGGGGTCGGATTGCACACCGAATCTGAGCCGTAAGTCGGTAGATCTTGTTAGAACACGTTCCCTACATCAATTTTGGTATTAGAGGGAGGTTGTGTCAATTCCCTAATTAACACCATCCATTCCGTTGGAGACCTACACTTTCATAGTGAGCCCTATAACGTTACACCTAGGTTAACGTACACGCACACACATGCTTTGTCTCTTCATAAAAATGGGGGTAAAATAATTTCCCCGCGTGCGTACTAGAATTGGGCACGAATATAGCGAATCATCTACGACATGAATAGCTGACGAGCGTAACCCTAATCCAGCACACCCCCAGTAGATGACGTAAGGCAGGACATGAATTGTCAAATGGAGGAAATCTGTGGTATGTTAGCCCTCCTTATGGCTAACCAACCTCCTGTGCCATAAGGTGAGCTCAGGCCTCCCAACCGGCACCAACATTCAGATGAAGATGATTCTCACGACGAGTCCCCATGAGCACGACCACACAATCGTGGGGCCGAATGAGAGGTTGATATTACGAGGTAGATTAAGATTTATGCACCCACCTATGACAAGATGGACGATCCCTAGATCTTCCTTCACTGGGTGACCGACATGGAGTGTTATTTCGAGTGGCACAAGTTGACGGACCACCAAAAGGTCCAGGTCGCAAGGATGAAGTTATCTGTCCAAGCCAAAATTTTCTGGCTCAATGAGGAGAGACGATTAGGGAGAGGACATGACATACCACTTGTAGGTTGGCAAGTTATGAAGAACCTCCTATCGTTTCAGTACGTTCCCAAGTACCACCGCACACAGATGTTCGATGACTTAGCCTCGTTACGACAGGGTTCTAAATCTGTTTCTGATTACATTGTTGATCTGAAGGACATGCTGATCCGTTATGAGGTGAAAGAGATGCCCGAGGTGACATTGTATAGGTTTTGCAAGGGGCTTCAACCGGATCTCCAGAGAAAGCTCCTTCGCTATGGTCACTCAGATCTGAGCACGACTTTCAATGGTGTACTTGACATTGAAAAGCATGTAGCCTTCTCAATCCCGTTACACCAAACAAAAGGGTAAGTCCACATCGGGTGCATCCACATACACCTACCAAGATAAGGGAAAGTATAGGTCCAATGATTCTAAGTCGGTAGTGATCACGGCTAGGAATACTAAAAGTCCCTAGAGAGAGCGCATCCCTATAGGAAAAATTAGCAAAGCCGATACTACCTGTTACGCTTGTAGTATTCAAGGCCACTATGCCTTTGAATGCCCAACTAGATCAAGGGCTTGGCCCTATTGGAGTCGTCGACTGGTCCTGCTGATTTAGTGTATGAAGCCGTCGAGGGTGTCCCGAGCGACATGGAGGATGATCACCACCTCATGGTGATGAGATGTATCTTAACCACCCCTCGCCCATTTGATGTGTTAAAAATGAACAAGAACAAACCGGAAATGGTATAACAAAATTTTTATTATCTGAAAAAGATATCTATTACAAAGGTATGACCTCCCTTTTATAGAATGGAGGAGAGAAGAGAGAATACAAATTAGAGATGTGGGACTAAAAATTTACAGGACTAAGCGGCCTATACAAAAAACAAACCGCACAAGCCGTACGGTTAGATGAGAAGGGCTAACAGCTCGGCTACCACCAGAGAGAGAGAAGCCGCCAGGGGAGACCGCTAGACCGCCCGATCTCCAAGCCGCCTGAGACAAACCGCTAGACCGCTTGGACTCCAGACAGCAATAGCCTAGCAACCAAACTGCTGAAGGGAAACCGCAAGATCGCACGGTCTTCAATCTGCCAAGACAAGCCGCCAGACCGCTTGGTCACTAACTCCAACACTCCCACTCAAGCTGGAGCATATATATCGATCATGCCCAGCTTGTCGCAAATATGAAGAAATGAGGCGGATACTGGCTTGGTGAAGATGTCAGCCAACTCTTTATCAGAAGTGATGAAGGGAGTGCAAATTTGTTCCTTCAAAATCTATTCATGAATGAAATGACAGACGACCTCAATGTGCTTGGTTCTTTCATGAAAGACCGGATTTTTAGAGATGTATATGGCAGCCATATTATCACAGAACATAGGTAGAGGATAGTTATAGACCTCTCCTAAATCCATCATGAGTGCCCGTAACCACTTTAACTCACAAGTGGTCGATGCCATACTACGATACTCTACATCTGCACTGGACCTGGAAACAACAGACTGCTTCTTGCTCTTCCAGCTCACCAAATTTCCCCCAACAAAGGTGCAAAAACCCAAGGCTGACTTGTGATCCCCTTTGTCATCAGCGTAACTCGCATCTGAGTATGCTTCAATCCTCAGATGACCATTCTTCTGAAAGAGTAATCCTTTCACAGGCGCTGCTTTGACATACTCCAAGATCCGTAAGACGAACTGTAGATGGCACTCCCTAGGCGCTTGCATTAATTGACTCCCCTTGCCCATAGCATAGGAAATATCGGGCTGGTCACTGTGAGATATATGAGCTTACCAACCAGACACCTGTACCGCGTAATATCTGAAAGAGGAGGCAAATCATCTGTCCAGATTTTGTCTTCTCCAGTTGCCATGGGGCATCGGGCAGGTTTGGCTCCAGTCAATCCTGCCTCTTTTAATAGATCAAGAGCATACTTACATTGGGAGAGGACTAAAGGGTTGGGCTTTCGAGAGATTTCGATCCCTAGAAAGTACTTCGGAGAGCCCATATCTTTCGTGACCAGATGTTGACGAAGATGCCGCTCTGTAAAGGCTACCCCTTCATGGTCATCGCAAGTGAGAAGAATATCTTCGACGTACATAACAAGAACCACTAGTCCCGAGGAAGTTTTGCGAATGAATAGCGAGTGATCAGCAGAGCTTCGTGCAAAACCAACGGCCGCCACGATGCCGCTGAACTTGTCAAACCAAGCTCGAGGGATCTGCTTGAGGCAATAGATTGCCTTCCGCAGCTGACATACATGTGTCTCCCCCTGAGCAACATACCCAGGAGGTTGCTCCATGTAGACGGCCTCCTGAAGATCACCATAAAGGAAGACATTCTTGACATCTAGTTGGGAAATGGTCCAATCGCAATTGACCGCCACTGAGAGGAGAACCCGGATAGTGCTGAGACGAGCAACGGGAGAGAAGGTGTCAAAGAAATCAACCCCATAGGTCTGAGTAAATCCCTTGGCAATAAGGCGGGCCTTATAACAATCCACAGTGTCGTCTGGGCCAAACTTGACCACAAAGAACCAGCGATAGCCAACAAAATCAGTGCCGAAGGGAGGAGGAACAAGAGTCCAGGTACCCCGCTCAGTTAGGGTCATCATTTCCTCATCCATGGCCTTCTTCCAATGAGGAATAGCAAGAGCCTCCTGGTAGGAACGGGGTGTAGTAGTGGCAGAGATAGACAGTGTAAAGGCCCTGCGAGAAGGGGTAAGACGATTATATGAAATAATAGCTGTAAGGGGGTGCAGGGTACACGTCTGCACCCCTTTGCGAAGAGCAACCGGAAGATCCTTGTAGGCGGGTCCCTCGGCATTCGGAGCATCCGTGGAAGAGAGAGCTGGCCAGGAGTAGAGAGTGACGACGGAGGAGATGAGGGAGACGGTGGCGGAGAAGAGGGAGAGAGAGGTGGAGGGAGAGGAGTGGACTGAGACTGTGTTGGAGGTGAGATTGTAGTAGGAGACGAAGGAACGAAGGGAATATCAGGAGTATCAGAAGTTGGGGGAAGCAGGGAGGAGTCATCCGAGAAGAAGGAGGCATTCTCGAAGAAGGCGACGTCAGCGGAGACAAACTATTTACGAAGAACGGGGTCAAAGCAACAATAGACTTTCTGAGTGGTGGAGTAGCCCAGAAAGACACACTTGGTGGATCGAGGGGATAACTTATCATGGGTGTCAGATAGAGCCTGCCCAAAAGCAGTGCACCCAAAGATGCGAAGAGGGAGAGGAAAAGGCTCCTTGCCTGGATACAGAATGGAGAATGGGGGTTGGCCGTGGAGAACTGTGGAGGGAATGCGGTTGATGAGGTAGCAAGCAAGGAAAACAATATAGCCCCAATAAGAGCGAGGGACATGCATCGTGGCCATCAAGGTGCGAGCAATATCGAGGAGGTGACGGTTTTGCGTTCCACCACCCCATTTTGCTGGGAGGTATAAACACAGCTAGTCTGATGAATAATGCCATGTTGTACACAGAAAGAGGTAAAAGCATGAATCAGATATTTTTAGCATTATATGAGCGAAAAGTTTTAATAGAAACGCCAAATTGAGTTTGAATTAATTGATATTAAGAGAGCCATACATCAAACAGTTCAGAGCGATCTCGTAAGAGATACAACCAAGTACATCTAGAAAAATCATCAATAAAAGTAACAAAATAAGAAATACCTCGACCAATGGTGAGGGTAAGAGCAGGTCCCCAGACATCAAAGTGGACTAGATCAAATGGACGGGTAGAACCCCGACCTTGCTTCGGCAGGAATGAGGAGCGGTCTTACTTGCGAAGCTGACAAGCATCACAGTTGAGAGGAGTACTGGAAGAAGGTAGGTGAGGCAGAAGCTGATGTAGAATCCGTGGAGGATGATGAACAAGGCGGAGATGCCACTAGAGAAGATCCGTACAAGAAGAGGAGAAGGTAGACATGGCGGAAACGTTGTCAAGGAAGTAGAAGCCGCCGCTCTCAGTCCCAATAGCAATCGTCCGTTGGGAGCTCGGATCCTGAAAAGAACAAGAAGTCAGACTAAACGTCACAGAGCACTGAAGCTGCTTGCATAAAGAGGTAACCGACAATAAGTTGCACGAAAATTTGGGCACATAGAGAGTGTCCGCTAGGCAAAGAGATGGAGTAACATGAACCACTCCCGACCCATGAACCGGGGAGGGAGAACCGTCTGCAACAAGGATAGGAGGCAACCGATCATGCTGTTCGAGGAGAGAGAAGCACTGAGGATTTACCGTCATGTGATTAGTTGCACCAGAGTCGATAAGCCATTTACCTTGAGTCATCACATGAGAACTACCTGATGATGTGACCACGGAGGCAGACAGCTTGGAAGAAGAGGTGGAAGAGTCACCCGAGGGGCGAATATGGAGATGTTTCATCTAGCAGCGATCCACCGTGTGGCCAGTATGGCCATAGTAAGAGCAAAGGTAGCGGGAAGGAGCACGTCGGCTAGACTGGTAACTGTGGCTACCAGAGCCACTCCGCTGAGTTTGGTGAGCATAGTTGTCCGGTGGAGAAGGAGCGGGCGCTGAAGGAGGGAGGTGACAGCGACGATGTGGGCAGCGGTGGCATCTAAGGTTGGAGATTCTGCCTCATCCAAAATTTGTTGGCAGATCATATCATAAGTATCAGGAAGCCGGAGAAGGTTACACACAACAAGAAGCTCCTAGAAGTGCTTGTATTGTTGAGACAAATCCGCAGAAAAGGGCGATTCTAAAGAATCTCAGCCCCGAGAGCCTGAACCTGTTGGTAGACAGCAGTAGGAGACAAGGTAGGACGAGCAAAGATGTCTGCATACAATGCATAGATGCGGAACGTCTAAGCCCCCTTTGAGTACAGAGCGGCAAGATGAAGCCAGGCGGTCTTGACCGTCTCATCATGACGGATGACGGGAAGGCATTCATCGGAGAGGCTGTTAGCGAGCCAAGTACGCACAAGCGTGTCACTCGCATCTAATTCATCAAAGAGAGGTGAAGTGGTGGGAGGAGGGTCATCAAAGAGATGGTGGCGTTTGCGTTGCGAGCGAAGGAGAAAGGTGAAGGAGACGATCCAATCCGGGTAGTTAGAGTCGACAAGTTTGGAAATAGTGCCAAGGTTCCCGGAAGGAGTAGGAGGAAGAGGCAGAGCCGAATTGGCGACAGGAGTGGTGGCAGTAGAAGCATTAGAAAGAGCCATAGGAGAAAACAACAAGAAGCCACGCAGTAAGGAAACAAACTGTGCGGTTAGGAAACAAGCCGCGCGAACAGGGAGAAATTGCAGCGGTTAGGAGAAAGAGATCTTCGGCGGTCACGATGATGGACACCAGTGGCAAGAAAAGCCACGACCAAGCCTCAGAACCAAGCAGAGCGGAAGAAGTCGAGCGACTAGTGTTGAAGTTGGTGACCGGGCGGTCTGTCTTGGCGGGTTGAAGACCGGGCGGTCTGGTGGTTTCCCTTCAGCAGGCTGGTTGATGTGCTGTTGATGTCTGGTAGCCGAGCGGTCTAGCCGTCTGTCTCAGCCGGCTTGGAGACCAGGCGGTCTAGCGGTCTCCCCTGGCGATCTCTCTTTCTCTCTAGTAGTAGCCGTGCGGTTAGCCCTTCTGTCTAACCGCGCGGCTTGTGCGGTTTGTTCTGTATAGTCCGCCTAGTCCTGTAATTTTTAGTCCCACATCTCTTATTTGTATTCTCTCATCTCTCCTCCATTCTATATAAGGGAGGGCATACTTTTGTAATAGATATCTTTTTAGATAATAAAACTTTCAATTATTCAGAGTTCCGGCTTGTTTTTTAGTCGTTTGTTTGCTATTCTAACATGGTATTAGAGGACTCGATTTTCTCCGCCTTATTCTGTGCGCCCTCTCTGACCGCGCGACCTATCAGCGCGGCTTGCTTCTTCTTCTCACAACCTGTTCTCGCAGCTTGTTTCTTCCGGTCTGTGACCTGTTCGCACGACTTCTTTCTCTCCTTGTCGTTGCCCTTCTTCTTGCCGTGACCTTTGCTTAGTCGCCGCACCCTCCATTCTAGCTGCTCCTCTTCTCTAGTCGCCCCGGTCTATTTCCGCGACCTGTTTGCCTTGTTCGCCGTATTTGCCTCCCAGCGGACTTCTCTCCGTTCGCGTGGTGTCTCTTTCTTCTGTTCGCGCGGGCTATTTTCTAGCTGCTCGACTTCTTTCCCTCTGCTTGTTTCTGCGGCTTGGTCGTGGCTTTTCTGGCCGCTGTTGTCTATCATCGTGACCGCTGCAGATCTCTTTCTTTTAACCGCTGCAATTTCTATCTGTTCACGCGAGTTCTTCCTTGTTTTGGCGGCCTCTTTGCCCTTCTTCCTTAGCCGCTCTCTCTCTTAGTCCCCGCGACCTGTCTCTAAGTCGCAGTGGCCTGATCTCCTCTGTGCGGCTCTTCCTTTAGCTGCTCCTGCTTGTTAGTCGCCGCGACCTACGATTTAGTCGCGCGGCTTGTGCCTCCCTCTTCTTCCCCTTTGCCTTGCTCTGCACCTTGATCGTGGCCCTTTTTGCCGCTGGTGTGCTGTCACCGTGACCGCTGCATTTTTTTGGTTCCTCCCTTCATGGCATTCATATCATCCTCCAAGCCGTTTGCCTCGGTGGTCACGTCTTCTGGTAGTGCCCACGTTGTTACTCAAGTAAAATGGCTGATCGACACCGGTGCTACTAATCATATGACCGGTAATCTCCAGTGTTTTTCTCTCCTAGAAACACATGATCGGTTGCCCCCGGTTATTCTCGCTGACGGCTCTTCATCATCGGTCCATGGGACGGGGATAGTTCATGTCACTCTGTCTCTTCGCTTGGCGGATACTCTCTACAAGCCCAAGTTCCCGTGCAACTTATTATCTGTTACCTCTCTGTGCAAGCAATTACAATGTTTCGTCACATTTACTTCTACTTCTTACTATTTTCAGGATCCGGACTCCCAACGGACAATTGCTACTGGGACTGAGAGTGGCGGCCTATACTTCTTGGACAACATTTTCGCTTTCTCCACCTTCTCCTCCACCTCCACAGATCTTCTCCAATGGCATCTCCGCCTTGGTCATGCTCCTCCACGTCTTCTTCGTTAACTTCTGCCCCAACTTCCTCCACAAAGTTCTCCGCTCAACTGTGAGGCCAGTCAGCTTAGCAAGCATCACCGCTCCTCCTTCCCTCCAAAACACTTTCGTGGATCTACCCGTCCGTTTGATCTCATCCACTCCGATGTTTGGGGTCCTTCTCCTACTCTTACCGTTGGTCGGGGTAGTTCATATTTTGTCATGTTCATTGATGATTTCTCTCGCTGTACGTGGGTGTATCTGTTAAAAGATCGCTCCGAATTATTCTCTGTATGGACGTCCTTCTATATCATGATCAAAACTCTGTTTAATATTTCTATTAAAGTTTTTCGATCTGATAATGCCAAAGAATATATCAGTCATGACTTTTCTACCTTCTGCATGCAAAATAAGATTATTCATCAAACTAGTTGTGTCCATACTTCACAATAAAATGGTGTGGCAGAATGCAAAAATCGTCACCTCCTCGATGTCGCTCGCACCTTGATGACCCAGATGCATGTTCCTCGCTCCTATTGGGGCTATGCTGTTCTCCTTGCCTGCCACCTTATCAATCGCATTCCCTCTACGGTTCTACACGGAAAAACCTCATTCTCCATTCTGTATCCGGGCAAGGAACCGTTTCCTCTCCCTATCCAAATATTTGGCTGCACTGCCTTTGTGCATGCCCCTTCTACCACCCGTGATAAGCTCTCCCCTCGCTCCACCAAATGTGTCTTTCTGGGGTACTCCACCACTCAGAAAGGCTATTGTTTCTTTGATCCCGTCCTTCGTAAGCAGTTCGTCTCTGCTGACGTCACCTTCTTTGAGAATACCTCATACTTCTCGGCTGACTCCTCTCCTCTTCTCCCAGCTTCTGATTCTCCTGCTGTTCCCTTGGTTCCCTCATCTCCTACTGTGATCTCCACCCCTACACCGTCTCCGTCCACTCCTCTCACTTCGCCTCTTTCTCCCTCTTCTCTGCCACCATCTCCCTCATCTCCGCAGCCGTCGCTCTCTACTCCCGGGCAAGCTCTCCGTGCCACAGATGCTCCGGTTGCCGAGGGACCCGCTGACCTGGATCTTCCTATAGCTCTGTTGGGTTTTCTATGGAGGTTGGCACAACACTTGTGCACGCAGCGGAAGGAATAAAACAAGAACAACCCAAAGAGAAATGGATCAGGCCATGAATGTTGAATCAAGAAGTTATCAAAAATAACAAGACAAAATTACCTCTTCGGTGTTGAGTCACAACTCAACAAAGATGCTCCAAGATCTGAGTCCTGTCGGTGGGGAGTTCCACGTAGAATAATGTCTACGTCTCTGCAGAAATCCACACGAGCGGGAGAACACCTAGCTTCGTCGCACGAAGGTTCGGGAAGGAGATCGACCGCACCTTGCGATTCCACAGACTGCTAGGTCCGTGCCAGGAAAGGCAATACCGACGACGATCGTCGGAGAGGAGGAGGTTGGCGGAGCACACACGACGGTGGAACACTTCCGTCCGGCGGAATCGGGATTGGGCGGATCGGGAGATCGGCAGAACTCTTTCCGTCGGCTTCCGTTCGGCTACAGAAATCCCGATGTTGGTCGATGATTTTCCCAAAACCCTAAGTGTCTATTTATACTCAAAGCATAAGTAAACCTAGGAAAAATCGTTATCCGCAGACCACAACAAAATAGGGTTTCAGAATCGATCGGCGAGATTCACCTTGCAGAAACGGTGTTGAGAGCATTGAGTCATACTCTATGATTCTCGACAAATCTGCCTTGGCGTTGAGAGCGTTGAGTCATACTCGACGATTCTCGACGAATCTGCCATGGCGTTGAGAGCGTTGAGTCATACTCGACGATTCTCGACAAATCTGCCTTGGCATTGAGAGCGTTGAGTCATACTCGACGATTCTCGACGAATCTGCCTTGGCGTTGAGAGCGTTGAGTCATACTCGACGATTCTCGACGAATCTGCCTTGGCATTGAGAGCGTTGAGTCATACTCGACGATTCTCGACGAATCTCAACGAATTTGCCTTAGTCTCTAAGAACCTTCTTTGGCAACGTTTTCCCAACCCCATTTTGTGAGGTGATTGGTAACCCTTACCAACACAGTCAGTCTTCCAACTTCTCCACATGCTCTTATGTGCGACCCTGCAGGCTCATATCGCGTTGGCAGTGAGATTACATGTTTGACCACTTCTAGATCACCATTGTAACTCCAATAGTCTCCCACTTTATCTTGAAAGTATCAAACAAAAGACCTCACAAACAATGAGCGGCATCTAGCAATGCATCATTGCTCCCCAAGCAATAAGAGTTTAGAACTCATAAGCCTTTATGACGAATGTTCCAGCGTTGTCTTTGTCCCTTTGTACCTTACATCCGGAAAGAACTAGAGGCATGGACCGTGTCACCCTCATATTAACTCAATCCAAGGTTTCTAATCTAGAACGGACTTCCAGAAAATGGTGAGTCCAATATCACATATTGACTCAACCAAGCATGGCCATGCATTTCTCAGTCCAGTTCCATCAAGGAGCCCATGGATGCAACTCCTATCATATAGGAGGACAAATCCCATATCTGCTCACACACAAACACCCAAATGATTCGTAACATGCCCAACAACCACCCTTATCATCAACCTTTCTTAAGGAAGACTTTAGATGGCATCAAAGCACGCTCTTCCTCACTTGATGAATGCTGCGACGTAAGGTTAAAGGACCACAACACCATTGCCAATAGAGACCTACTTATGACACGATTAGATAACAATCCACAAAGTAGTCTCAGGATGGGTCTGTCCAGTACAACTAGTTCATTAACAAGTACCCACGTGATGAATTGATATCACAATATCATGACCTATGAGAACTGGTCATCAGTCAACGCACGTGCTAGTCTTAAGGTATCATCATCACCCTTAGCTTCTATGATGATACAATGACCAGGGACCTTTTAAGAATGAAGCTTCAAATAAATCATAGGCTCTCACATTCAAGTCACGTACTTGATGTCCTATGGAAGCGAACACGTACTCTAAGGGTATTTATTATGTTACAATTTAACTATCACATAGGAAAATCATAATAAAAGAACTTGTCATTAATTGTAAAAAGAAACATTTGGTACACAATTCATCATATGAATAAACAATAAACAATCAACAGAATATATGTTTACATGCAACCCACAAGACTCCCACTAGAGTTGATCACTTAGGTATCGCATACCCATTGATCTAGTATGACCACCATGCTTTCTCTACACGAGAGGCTTTGTCAGTGGATCCGCAATATTCTCCTCAGTCGGCACTCTGCAAATGTTCACATCTCCTCGTTCGACAATCTCACGAATAAGATGGAACTGCCGAAGTATGTGCTTGGAGCACTGATGGGATCTAGGTTCCTTAGATTGTGCAATTGCACCATTGTTATCACAGTAGAGAACTAAGGGACCAACAATGCTAGGAACTACATCAAGCTAGCCGATGAATTTCCTAATCCATACAGCCTCCTTCGCTGCATTAGCTGCAGCGATATACTTGGCCTCTGTTGTAGAATCAGCAACTGTCTCTTGCTTGGAACTCTTCCAGCTCACAGCTCCTCCATTAAGTCAAAACACAAACCCTGACTGAGACTTTGAATCATCCCTATCAGTTTGGAAGCTAGCATCCGTGTAACCACTTACAACGAGCTCTTCCTCTCCACCATACACCAAGAACACATCCTTATTCCTTCTCAAGTACTTCAGGATATTCTTGACTGCAATCCAGTGACACTCACCGGGGTCTGACTGATACCTGCTAGTCATGCTCAAAGAAAAGGAGACATCGGGCCGAGTACACAACATTGCATACATGATTGATCCAATTGCCGAAGCATATGAAATCAACTTCATGCGGTCCTTATCTTCATAAGATTTTGGAAACTGGTCCTTAGAGAGATTCACACCATGAGACATGGGTAAAAATCCTTTCTTGGACTCAAGCATGTTGAACCGCTTCAACACCTTCTCAATTTATGTACTCTGGGTCAAACCCAGCAACTTCTTCGATCTATCTCTATAGATCTTAATACCGAGTATATAAGTCTCTTCACCCAAGTCCTTCATAGAAAAGCAGTTCCCTAGGTTGTTATTAACAACTTTCAGGGTAGGAATGTCATTCCCAATCAAAAGTATGTCATCTATGTACAATATCAGGAAGACAACAATGCTCCCACTGATTCGCTTGTAAACACAAGGCTCATCTTCATTCTTGATGAAACCAAACTCTTTGATTTTCTCATCAAAACGAAGATTCCAACTTCGAGAGGCCTGTTTCAGTCCATAGATGGACTTATTCAGCTTGCATATTTTAGTGGCTTCATTTGGGGATACAAAACTCTCGGGTTGTGTCATGTAAACTTCCTCAAGGAGGTTTCCATTAAGGAAAGCCGTTTTGACATCCATCTGCCAGATCTCGTAGTCATAATACGCAGCAATAGCAAGCAATATCCTTATGGACTTTACCATGACAACAGGGGAAAAGGTCTCATCATAGTCAATACCATGAATTTGCTTGAAACCCTTAGCCACCAGTCGCCCTTTGAATGTCTGTACATTCCCATCCATGTCGGTCTTCTTCTTGAAGACCCATTTGCACCCTATGGGTCGTACCCCTTCAGGTGGTTCCACCAAGTTCCAAACTTGGTTTGCATACATGGAGTCCATTTCGGATTTCATAGCCTCAAGCCATTTGTCGGAGTCCGGTCCATTCATAGCCTCTTGGTAGGTTGCTGGTTCATCATCATGATCTTTAAGCAACACATTACCTATTTGAGACACGAGAAATCCATATCTCTCAGGTTTAAATCTTGGTCTACCAGATCTACGTAGGACCTGTGTTTCTTGAGGTAGCTACAACATCTTGTAGTCCTGTCTCAGAATCCAATTCCGGTTCATTCACTATTGGTGGTTCTTGAACTTCTTCAAGTTCTACCTTTTCAGTCTTTCTTGATAAAAACTCTTTCTCCAAGAAGACACCAGTCCTTGCGACAAACACTTTGCCCTCAGACGGTAGGTAAAAGTAATACCTTTTCGTTTCCTTAGGATATCCCACCAGATAACATTTATCTGATTTGGGTTCCAGCTTGTCAGGCATTTGACGTCGCACGTATGCCTCACAGCCCCAAATTTTAATGAACGACATACTAGGACGCTTCCAAGTCCATATCTCATATGGTGTCTTCAGAACCGTTTTCGTCGGAGCGCGATTCAGTGTCATTGTAGCAGTCTCTAAAGCAAAACCCCAAAAGGAAACATGCAAGTCTGCATGACTCATCATCGAACGTACCATGTTTAACAAAGTATGATTTCTCCTCTCAGACACACCATTATGCTGTGGTTTTCTAGGTGGAGTGAGCTGTGATACAATACCACACTCTTTCAGATGATCACGGAACTCATGACTCAGGTATTCTCCACCTCGATCAGATCGGAGTGCTTTAACCCTTTTCCCAACTGGTTTTCCACTTCATTTTTGAACTCTTTGAACTTTTCAAAGGTCTCGGATTTACACTTCATAAGATACACATATCCGTATCTACTGAAATCATCAGTAAATGTAACGAAGTAGAAATACTCACCTCTAGCAATGGAGCTCATGGGTCCACATACATCAATATGTACAACGCCCAAGAGATCCTCAACCCTCTCAGTATAACTAGTGAAAGGGGCTTTAGTCATTTTGCCTAACAAACAAGATTCACATCGCTCAAATGATTCATAATCAAATGAGTCCAAAAGTCCATCTTTATGGAGCTTGGATATGCGCTTCTCGTTTATATGGCCCAAACGACAATGCCAGAGATATGTAGGGTTTGAGTCATTTGTTCTTAGTCTTTTATTATTTTCTACATTATAGATCTGATGGTCCAAGTTTAAAACGTAAAGACCATTAAACAATTGGGCTACAATATAACAAACATCATTCTTAAATATAGAACAACAGTTGTTCTTAATTATAAAATAAAATCCAATCATGTCCAAGCATGAAATGGATATAATGTTTCTAGTTATTGTCGGAACAAAATAACAGTTATCTAGTTCTATTACAAGCCCAATGGGCAAAGAAAGACGGTAAACCCCTACGGCTACAACATCAACTCTTGCTCCATTGCCGACGCGCAGGTCCACCTCCCCTTTACTCAGCAATCTTCTCCTTCCCAGTTCCTACACATTTGTACAAATGTGAGAACCACATCTGGTATCCAATACCCAAGATGAAGGAGCAGAAAGGTTTATCTCTATAACGTAAATATTTGAAGCGGAAGTCATACCTCCCTTCATTTTCTGTAGACCCTCAATGTATGAAGGACAGTTCCTCCTCCAATGACCAGCATTGACACAGTGGTGGCATTTCCCCTCCTTCACCGTGCTCTTCTTTTTCATCAGTGCGGAAGACTTGGGCTCGAGATGTGACTTAGGTCCCACCTTCGTCTTCTTAGAGCCCTTGGCCTTGCCCTTGCCCTTATGCACCATCAATACTGGGCTGGCAGGCTTGGCCTTCTTTATATTGATCTCGGCAGTTCTCAACATGCCAGGAGCTCGGGATGTGTCTTGTCTATTTCATTCATGTTGTAGTTCAAGACAAACTGCTCGTAACTGTCCGGCAACGATTACAGGATCAGATCTGTGGCCAACTCTTGACCAAGAGGAAAACCCAGTCTTTCAAGGTTCTCTATATACTCAATCATCTTGAGTACGTGAGTCCCTAATGAGTCTCGAACTCCCATCTTGCACTGAAACAACGCTTTTGTGACGTCAAACCTCTCTTGACGAGCTTGCCCTTGAAACATTTTCTTGAGATGCTCGTAAATCTCCTTGCACCCCATGTTCTCATGTTGCTTCTGAAGCTCAAAGTTCATGGTGGCAAGCATAAGGCATTCGACGTCCAAGGCGTCATCAGTATACTTCTTATAAGTATCTTTATCAGCACGAGAAGAATTCCCGGTCGGCACCTCGGGGGCTTCTTCTTCCAAGATATAGAGCTTTCGCTCTTGCTTGAGAACAATTCTCAGGTTCCTGTACCAGTCCATGTAGTTAGTCCCACTGAGCTTATCCTTCTCAAGGATGGCTCTCAGAGACAGAGTGGAGTGTGAATCACTTGCCATGGAATTCTACAAGAATTCATGCAGAATAAATCAGTACCAAAATTTCAAAATACAATTATTTTCTTAATTTGGACTTCAATTAAAAAACTCCCACTATTTTATTCGAAATAATAGCCCTCACTATCAATTCGGAGAGTTCATGCGAGCTACTCTCTTAGTGGACAAGATCCGTATTTCACCAACACTATGAGTAAGCTTTGGCTTTCCTCTCACAATGCGGTTATTTAGGTAGGCAACACTTGCCAATTGCATCCTCATGCAATTCTTGTATGGTTGGTGAATAACTCCTTATTCGCATCCATCATATGGTGCATGCCAACCCTATGCCTCTAGGCACTCAACTTTTGAGGTCACCTAGTTAAGATGGACCCGATGTCGACAGTGGGATATCACAATTATCCGCTCGCACCCTTACCAAGATAGATTAATGCACCTTGCTTTGGCAAGCCCACACTTCATCGATCGAGGCAGGAAGAGTGTCATCCATCGGAAGGCATCCGAACACTTAATATTAGAGGAAGGGATTTTTTATAGGTTAACAATTAACCACGATCAACATTTGATCAATGTGCACATCCACAGAAGAACAATTCTAAAATCCACATGCATCCCTTATGTGCACAACCTGACATTATCAACACTTGATAGAAAGGAAGGGCTAAATCTGAACATCCGGACTCTTCCAAATCTTCAGATTTACATGCATTGGACAAAAACAAAGACAACTCAACTTAAAGCAGTAGACAAGCTCGTCTCTCATTGTTGGATGCAAAATCCAAAACAATACATTGGTTCACTAACCATTCGAGGGACGGTTACTGCTAAGGAGACAATAATTTCTAACAATTAGAAATAACCACAAAATTCCAGACGTTCCTGGTAAGGTTCCAAGGGGCTGAGCCCCTAACCTGTGGGTTATGGGCCCACCGATCTCCCTTGGAAAAACCATCAACAATTGATGTACCAGGAATAAATCTAGACATTTAGAACACTTCTAAATCCCTAGGTTTACACGCACTGGAATAACCTAACTTCCAAAACAACAATCATGGCTGCAACCTCCCTCTGATACCACTGTTGGGTTTTCTATGGAGGTTGGCACAACACTTGTTGATGACTAGTTTTAGTCATCATTTTTGGGGTAGTTTAGTATGAAAAATTCCTATTTTAATTATATATTTTAAGTATTTATATGCATGTTTTGTTTTATTTCGTCTTAAAGTCTTTTTGCGTTAAGATATTAAAATTCCTAGTTTTTAATTGCTTGTTATGTTGCAATTTTATTTTGTTATGTTATGATATTAAAATCTATAGTTTTATTATATATATTTTTATTATATTATGTATTATGTATTATGTGTTGTGTTTGTTAGTTAAGTTTAGTTTTAATAACATATATTATGTTACTTATTTGTGTTATGTTATTTAACTAATGTATGTTTTGTTTTATTTTATTTGTAGGTTCATGGCCTTTGATCAAGTCTTGAAGAAATCAGCCCACAATCATTTTGGAGCAGCCCAAGATGCCAAAGCAGCCCCCCTACTCAAGCTCGGCCATTATACAAGCACATGGAGCAGCCCCTATAGCCAAAACCGAGCCTCCCCTTCATTACCAAGCAGCCCATGCAGCCCCCTAGCCCTTTTGCAAGCCCAAAACCGAGCCCATGCAACCCCTTTAATTTAATTTGGAGTAGCCCCTCTTTCTTCCCTCATCATTTAATATTTTACATGCATTTTTCCCTCATATGGCCGGCCACCCTCCTTTACTCCCCTCTCTCTCCATTATTTAAATGTATTTCATGCATGAACCTTTTCTCCAAGCACATGGCCGGCCACCTATTTAATTTTTTACTCTACATTCACCCCTTCTTCCTCTCTCTCTCTCTCATGCTCATTTATTTCTCATTCATCTCCCCCTTTATATTTTATATTTTCCATGTCATTCCCTTTATTACATACATGAATCATCCCACTCTCTCTCCCTTCATTTAAAATAAAATGCATGAACCTCCTCCCATTAAAGTGGCCGGCCACCCCTCTTCATTCTCATCTAGATCCTTCTCCATCTCCTATAAAAGCCACCCCATCCCTCAAGCCTAAGGGAGTTCTTTTTGGAAGTGAAGTTTTATGTTAAATTAGGAGTAGTTTTTTGTAAGAGAGTTAGCTAGAGAAAGTGAGAGTTCAAGTTCTTTTTCTTCTTCTTTGTTGTAGTTCTTTTCATTGTTGTAATTTCTTTTAGTAGAATAGTATTGTCTCCCTTTTATTATTTTCATGTACTTCTTTTTATTAAGTAATGCAAATGAATTCTCTTTCTTTTATTTTGATTCCCTTTCCAACTATGCTTAGCTAATTATATTTTGTGCCCGATCGCGATGAGCTTTGCGATAAAATAACGCATCTTTAATTTTATGTTTGCATTTGTATTTTTTTATTTTGATCCTTCCTTGATTTTTATCGTGTCGACTCCGTATTTCTAGTATACGGTAGTAGGCATTTGATCTCATATTTGAGTAGCCGAGAGGCTCGTGAATATGAAAGATCACTCAAGGAAGGAAGGAGTTGAACGCACCCCTAGAGATAGGATGACGTAAATCCTCCGGATTGGAGTCAAATCCAATAGTGCGGGTCACTTCGATAATGCGACTTTAGGCCTTTTTGACTTGAAAGAGATTTCGGTCGAAACGTCTATAAGTTAGGGGATTTAATGCTCTAGCGAGATTACTTCCTAATATCGGATCCGTCACGGTCTTAATAGATTTACAAATGCTAAACTAATTTATTTCGTTATTTTATTTCAAGGTGAATCGTCGATCGAGCACTTTTCTCGTAATAGTTTATTTTCTCTTTAAGTTTAGTTTATTTTAATTTTCAAACTCATTAATCGTTCGGTAGGATAATAGAATCGTTGTGAGTAATAGTACTTGCCTGCCCCGAGTTTTTATACGACCTTGATATTTTTCATATCCTATGCTATATTTCGATAGGTACACTTGCCTTAATCGAGTATAGATTGGAGAATACGATTTTCTCTATCAAGTTTTTGGCGCCATTGCCGGGGAAATTTTTGGCAATATTAAGAAAGCACCGAGTTTATTACTTCTACTAAAAAAAACAAAATTATTATTATTATTATTATTATTATTATTATTATTATTATCCACCCACCTCATCTAAATTCTACCCAACCTAAAATCTCTCGAAAAGGGTAAGGGCTTTAAGCGCCACCATTTTACCTAGTACCGGGCGAACCCTTCACCGGGTAGTCCTCGGGAAGTTCGAGAGCCAAGCCGTAAAAAAATCTATTTTTCAAAAAAAATATATATATCTAAAAAAAAAACAAATAAAAAAAAGTAATTTTTCTTCTTCCTTTTGGTAGCAGTTTATTTTTTTATGGAATCCTTGTATTTTTGCGCTTCTTGCGGGTTGCCCGACCACTTTTATTCTGAATGTCTTTCGGGAACCCCTCCCTCTTTTGATTTTAATTTTTCTGGGGAAGGTCAAAATGACCAATTTGACCCTTACCCCAATTTTTATCCAACTTGGGAGGCGGGGAACCCGTATTATTTTTCGCATGATTTTGCCCCGCAACGCGCCGCGCCTCTAAATTTTGATTTTAATTCTATCGATAATGGGTATCTTGAATTGCAAACTTCTATTGATAATATTAGTTTGCATTTCAAGACCATTATGGATTGTCTTTCTCGCGAGGCCGCTTCTTTTTCTTCGTCTTCTCCTCCGTCTCCTCCAATTTCTTCATGTATTGAGTCACCGGATATCCCAGCTTGTCTTGTTCCTCTCGAGGAGGATAACTATTCGGATATCCCGGATTGTTTCCTTCCTCCTTTGGAAGACACCTCTATGGATATTCCGGTGTGCTTCTTACCCGTTGAGGATGACGAGACATCCCCTATCTCTCCATCTGAAGACGTTGGTGATTCCATTTCACTTCAATTTTTAACTGTTCCAAATTTTTCTAGTTTTAGCGAGTCTTTTTCATCTTCTTCTTTTATTTTAGAAAATTCTTCTTTAGTCCTCTCTACTCCTTCTTCTCCCAAAATTTCACAAGACTCTCCTTCTTCTTGTGAAACTTCCTTTGATGAAAATTCTTTTTCTACTTCTTTTATTCCTCTTTCTATTTTTTCTTCTTTTTATTCTCCTTCTTTTGACGACCCCTTCTTTCCCGTTTTAAATACGGCGGAGTTCTTCCATAACTCCGTCCGTTCTTTTTTGGGCGTCAATCCTTTGAAGATTTCACCGCATGTCGGTGAAATTCTTCTTTTCTTCTTTTTTTTTAGTTTACTCTCCTAAGCGCATACTTAGGGAGTTACCTCTTCATTTCAGTTTTTATTTTCCATTTAGCTAACAAATAACGTCGGGCTCAGCCGACGTTAAACAGAGAGCGCTCTTGGGAGGCACCCCTTGCTTATCCTTTTTGTTTCTTTCTTTTTGTTTATTTTATTTTGCAGGAATAAAACCCCCGCGGTTCATTTAGCTCCATCATTTCATCTCTTCCTTAGGCCCGAGCTGGTGTCCAGCTCAAGCATGGGGGAGCGACATCTGCATTCGGCCTTACGACTCCGGGGAAGTCGTTTTATTTTTTTTCCTTTATTGTATCCCCCCTCCCCTTTCTTCTTCCTTTTTCTTTCTTGTTTTTATTTTTCATTGAGGGCAATGAAAGGTTTAAGCATGGGGGAGGGTTTTGTTGTTTTCTTTTTTCTTTCTTTTCAAAAAAAAAACAAATGTTTAGTATAGTTTTATTAAGATCTTTTTAGTAATGCTTTTATTTAAGCCTTATCAAAACCCCAAAAAAAAATTAGAAAAATCAAAAATTCCAAAAAAAGATAATATTTCAAAATCCAAAAAAATGAAAAATGTCAAAAAATCAAAAAAAATATAATGAACCTCATGCTTAGATTTTTGTTATTTTCAGAAATTTAGTTTGAGTTAGTTTATAAACATTTTTATTTGCTAATCTTTATTTCATCATGTTTAGTTCAATTTAACTTTTAGTGATTTTGTTTTGAGGAAAATCTTATGATTTTAATTTGATTAGAGTAATTTATTTAGCACTTTTTCTCTTTTATTTTAAATAGTTTCAATTTTGTAGTAATTTTGCTAAAACAATTTTGGATTCTAATTATTCTTACTTCATGCTTTTAGATTCTTAGGAAATCTCAATCTACTAGTAGTTGCTCTCTAGTGTTTTAGTTTATTTTCTAAAATTTTGTTTAAACCCATCATTTTTTCTTTTATTGTTAGATCATATGTCATGGGAATAAGAGGATAAAATTCATTATTCCTTGGTAAACATATGCAACTCAAAATAAAATGAAGAGAGGAATTAAAAGTTCATATATATCGGGGGAAGTGATAGGATGTTAGTCTATCATTTTCTGGTATTACATATATATTATTCAAAAAATTAAAAAAATGAGTGGGGTGAGAGGATAAAATTCATCACCTCCAATCAAAGACCTCTTCATGTTACTTTCCTCCCTAAAACCCCTTAGCCAATATCATTGTCTTAGTTTTTAAATTAAAATATGTGGAGAGCATAAGTAGTAGGTTGTCTTCTTCCTTAAGTTTCACTTATGTCATGGTTTTTATAATCCTAATCTAACTTTGTTTGCACTTTACTCCATTTTGAATGCTAGTTAATTTATTAGAGAATTTTTGGCTAAATTCTTCTCTCTTGTCACTTTAATTTCATAATTTAGGACTTGATTCATAAATCCCTAAACTTTATTTTTGGCTAGATTTTGATGTAAATAAATTTTTAGTTTATTTGAAAATTATATAATGTCTTATAAATATTTCTCTTCCTTTTGCTCTGGAATAGCAAAAGCCTAAGCATGGGGGTGTTTGATGACTAGTTTTAGTCATCATTTTTGGGGTAGTTTAGTATGAAAAATTCATATTTTAATTATATATTTTAAGTATTTATATGCATGTTTTGTTTTATTTCGTCTTAAAGTCTTTTTGCGTTAAGATATTAAAATTCCTAGTTTTTAATTGCTTGTTATGTTGCAATTTTATTTTGTTATGTTATGATATTAAAATCTATAGTTTTATTATATATATTTTTATTATATTATGTATTATGTATTATGTGTTGTGTTTGTTAGTTAAGTTTAGTTTTAATAACATATATTATGTTACTTATTTGTGTTATGTTATTTAACTAATGTATGTTTTGTTTTATTTTATTTGTAGGTTCATGGCCTTTGATCAAGTCTTGAAGAAATCAGCCCACAATCATTTTGGAGCAGCCCAAGATGCCAAAGCAGCCCCCCTACTCAAGCTCGGCCATTATACAAGCACATGGAGCAGCCCCTATAGCCAAAACCGAGCCTCCCCTTCATTACCAAGCAGCCCATGCAGCCCCCTAGCCCTTTTGCAAGCCCAAAATCGAGCCCATGCAACCCCTTTAATTTAATTTGGAGCAGCCCCTCTTTCTTCCCTCATCATTTAATATTTTACATGCATTTTTCCCTCATATGGCCGGCCACCCTCCTTTACTCCCCTCTCTCTCCATTATTTAAATGTATTTCATGCATGAACCTTTTCTCCAAGCACATGGCCGGCCACCTATTTAATTTTTTACTCTACATTCACCCCTTCTTCCTCTCTCTCTCTCTCTCATGCTCATTTATTTTTCATTCATCTCCCCCTTTATATTTTATATTTTCCATGTCATTCCCTTTATTACATACATGAATCATCCCACTCTCTCTCCCTTCATTTAAAATAAAATGCATGAACCTCCTCCCATTAAAGTGGCCGGCCACCCCTCTTCATTCTCATCTAGATCCTTCTCCATCTCCTATAAAAGCCACCCCATCCCTCAAGCCTAAGGGAGTTCTTTTTGGAAGTGAAGTTTTATGTTAAATTAGGAGTAGTTTTTTGTAAGAGAGTTAACTAGAGAAAGTGAGAGTTCAAGTTCTTTTTCTTCTTCTTTGTTGTAGTTCTTTTCATTGTTGTAATTTCTTTTAGTAGAATAGTATTGTCTCCCTTTTATTATTTTCATGGTACTTCTTTTTATTAAGTAATGCAAATGAATTCTCTTTCTTTTATTTTGATTCCCTTTCCAACTATGCTTAGCTAATTATATTTTGTGCCCGATCGCGATGAGCTTTGCGATAAAATAACGCATCTTTAATTTTATGTTTGCATTTGTATTTTTTTATTTTGATCCTTCCTTGATTTTTATCGTGTCGACTCCGTATTTCTAGTATACGGTAGTAGGCATTTGATCTCATATTTGAGTAGCCGAGAGGCTCGTGAATATGAAAGATCACTCAAGGAAGGAAGGAGTTGAACGCACCCCTAGAGATAGGATGACGTAAATCCTCCGGATTGGAGTCAAATCCAATAGTGCGGGTCACTTCGATAATGCGACTTTAGGCCTTTTTGACTTGAAAGAGATTTTGGTCGAAACGTCTATAAGTTAGGGGATTTAATGCTCTAGCGAGATTACTTCCAAATATCGGATCTGTCACGGTCTTAATAGATTTACAAATGCTAAACTAATTTATTTCGTTATTTTATTTCAAGGTGAATCGTCGATCGAGCACTTTTCTAGTAATAGTTTATTTTCTCTTTAAGTTTAGTTTATTTAAATTTTCAAACTCATTAATCGTTCGGTAGGATAATAGAATCGTTGTGAGTAATAGTACTTGCCTGCCCTGAGTTTTTATACGACCTTGATATTTTTCATATCCTATGCTATATTTCGATAGGTACACTTGCCTTAATCGAGTATAGATTGGAGAATACGATTTTCTCTATCACTTGTGCACGCAGCGGAAGGAATAAAACAAGAACAACCCAAAGAGAAATGGATCAGGCCATGAATGTTGAATCAAGAAGTTATCAAAAATAACAAGACAAAATTACCTCTTCGGTGTTGAGTCACAACTCAACAAAGATGCTCCAAGATCTAAGTCCTGTCGGTGGGGAGTTCCACGTAGAATAATGTCTACGTCTCTACAGAAATCCACATGAGCGGGAGAACACCTAGCTTCGTCGCATGAAGGGTCGGGAAGGAGATCGACCGCACCTTGCGATTCCACGGACTGCTAGGTCCGCGCCAGGAAAGTCAATACCGACGACGATTGTCGGAGAGGAGGAGGTCGGCGGAGCACACACGGTGGCGGAACACTTCCGTCCGGCAGAATCGGGATTGGGCGGATCGGGAGATCGGCGGAACTCTTTCCGTCGGCTTCCGTTCGGCTACAGAAATCCCGATGTTGGTCGATGATTTTCCCAAAACCCTAAGTGTCTATTTATACTCAAAGCATAAATAAACCTAGGCAAAATCGTTATCCGCAGACCACAGCAAAATAGGGTTTCAGAATCGATCGACGAGAATCACCTTACAGAAACGGCGTTGGAGAGTTGAGTCATACTCGACGATTCTCGACGAATCTGCCTTGGCATTGAGAGCGTTGAGTCATACTCGATGATTCTCGACGAATCTGCCTTGGCGTTGAGAGCATTGAGTCATACTCGACGATTCTCGACGAATCTACCTTGGCGTTGAGAGCGTTGAGTCATACTTGACGATTCTCGACGAATCTGCCTTGGCGTTGAGAGCGTTGAGTCATACTCGACGAATCTCGACGAATTTGCCTTTGTCTCTAAGAACCTTCTTTGGCAACGTTTGCCCAAACCCATTCTGTGCGGTGATTGGTAACCCTTACCAACATAGTCGGTCTTCCAACTTCTCCACATGCTCTTATGTGCAACCCTGCAGGCTCATATTGCGTTGGCAGTGAGATTACATGTTTGACCACTTTGAGATCACCATGGAAACTCCAACAAGCTCTTCGCAAAGGGGTGCGGACGTGTACTTTACACCCCCTTACTGCAGTTGTTTTATATGATCGTCTTACCCCTTCTCGCAGGGCTTTTGCACTGGCTATCTCTGCCACTGCCACACCCCGCTCCTACCAGGAGGCCCTTGCTATTCCTCATTGGAAGATGGCCATGGATGAGGAAATGGAAACCCTAACTAAGCGGGGTACCTGGACTCTTGTTCCTCCTCCCTTCGGCACTGATGTTATTGGCTGTCGCTGGCTCTTTGTGGTCAAATTTGGCCCAGACGGCTCTGTGGATCGTTATAAAGCTCGCCTGGTTGCTAAGGGATTTACTCAGACCTATGGGGTTGATTACTTTGACACCTTCTCCCCCGTGGATCGTCTCAGCACTATCCGGGTCCTTCTCTCTATGGCGGTAAATAGGGATTGGCCGATTTCCCAGCTGGATGTCAAGAATGCCTTCCTTTATGGTGATCTTCAGGAGGCCATCTACATGGAGCAACCTCCTGGGTATGTTGCTCAGGGGGAGACACGAGTATGCCGGCTGAAGAAGGCAATCTATGGCCTCTAGCAGAGCCCTCGAGCTTGGTTTGGCAAGTTTAGCGGCATCGTGGCGGCCGTTGGTTTTGTGCGAAGCTCTGCCGATCACTCTCTCTTTATTCGCAAAACCCCCTCAGGGCTGGTTGTTCTTGCTGTGTACGTCGATGATATTCTTCTCACTGGCGATGACCAGGAAGGGGTAGCCCTGACAAAGCGACATCTTCATCAACATCTTGTTACGAAAGATATGGGCTCTCCAAAGTACTTTCTGGGGATCGAAATCTCTCGGAAGCCCGACTCATTAGTTCTCTCCCAGCGTAAGTATGCCCTTAATCTTTTAAAAGAGGCAGGATTGACTGGAGCAAAACCTGCCCGGTTCCCCATGGCAACTGGAGAAGACAAAACCTGGACAGATGATTCGCCTCCTCTTTTAGATAGTTTGTGGTACAGGCGTCTGGTTGGTAAGCTCATATATCTTACAGTGACCAGGCCTGACATTTCCTATGCTGTGGGCAAGGTGAGTCAATTCATACAAGCACCTAGGGAGTGCCATCTACAGTCCGCCTTGCGGATCTTGGAGTATGTCAAAGAAGCGCCTGGGAAAGGATTATTTTTTCAGAAGAATGGTCATCTGAGGGTTGAAGCATACTCAGATGCAAGTTATGCTGATGACAAAGGGGATCGCAAGTCAACCTCGGGTTTTTGCACCTTTGTTGGGGGAAATCTGGTGAGCTGGAAGAGCAAGAAGCAGTTTGTTGTCTCCAGGTCTAGTGCAGAAGCATAGTATCGCAGTATGGCGTCGACCACTTGTGAGTTAAAATGGCTACGGGCTCTCATGCTAGATTTAGGAGATGTCTACAACCATCCTCTACCTTTGTTCTGTGATAACAAGGCTGCCATATACATCTCCAAAAATCCAGTCTTCCATGAAATAACCAAGCACCATTGAGGTCGACTGTGATTTCATTCGTGAAGAGATCTTAAAGGAACAAATTTGCACTCCCTTTATCACTTTTGATAAAGAGCTGGCTGACATCTTCACCAAGCCAGTTTCTGCCTCGTTTCTTCATATTTGTAACAAAATGGGCATGATCGATATATATGCTCCAACTTGAGGGGGAGTGTTGAAGTTGGTGACCGGGCAGTCTGGCGGTCTGTCTTGGCGGGTTGAAGACCGGGCGGTCTGGCGGTTTCCCTTCAGCAGGTTGGTTGATGTGCTGTTGCTGTCTGGTAGCCGAGCGGTCTAGCCGTCTGTCTCAGCCGGCTTGGAGATCGGGCGGTCTAGCGGTCTCCCTTGGCGGTCTCTCTTTCTCTCTGGTAGTAGCCGTGCGGTTAGCCCTTCTGTCTAACCGCGCGGTTTGTGCGGTTTGTTCTGTATAGTCCACCTAGTCCTGTAATTTTTTAGTCCCACATCTCTTATTTGTATTCTCTCATCTCTCCTCCATTCTATATAAGGGAGGGCATACCTTTGTAATAGATATCTTTTTGGATAATAAAACTTTCAATTATTCAAAGTTCCGGCTTGTTTTTTAGTCGTTTGTTCGCTATTCTAACAGCTAGAAAGTAGACCGCTCGAACAGAAGAACAAGGAGAAGAGTTTGCGGGAAGGCAAACAAGGCGAACAATGCTAACAGGTCGCGACGACTAAAGAAGAGGTCGCGGCGACTAAGCACAAGTCGCGGAGAGAAGAAAAGGGAACCAAAGAGGTCGGGCACACAAAGGGCAATGACAAGGAGAGAAAGAAGCCGTGCGAACAGGGTGCAAGCATGCGGAAGAAACAAGTCGCGAGAAGAAGAAGCAAGCCATGCGGAAAGGTCGCACGGTCAAAGAAGGTACACAGAATCAGGAGTAGATCGAGTCCTCTGATATCATGTTAAAAACGAACAAGAACAAACCAAAAGTGGTATAACAGAAATTTTATTATCTGAAAAAGGTATCTATTACAAAGGTATGGCCTCCTTTTTATAGAATGGAGGAGAGAAGAGAGAATACAAATTAGAGAAGTGGGACTAAAAATTTACAGGACTAAGCGGCCTATACAAAAAACAAACCGCACAAGCCGCGCGGTTAGATGAGAAGGGCTAACCGCTCGGCTACCACCAGAGAGAGAAGCCGCCATGGGAGACTGCTAGACAGCCCGGTCTCCAAGCCGTCTGAGACAAACCGCTAGACCTCTTGGACTCCAGACAGCAATAACCCAACAACCAAACCGCTGAAGGGAAACCGCCAGACCGCATGGTCTTCAATCCGCCAAGACAAGCCACCAGACCGCCCGGTCACTAACTCCAACATGATGATTGGAAGCGGTCAAGTATATTTTCCCTGATATTTAAGAGTGGTGAGAAATTTTGCAAGCTGATTATCGATAGTCGAAGCTATATGAATGTCGTATCCGAAAATGCCATCATGTGCATGTCTTTGGTTATGGAGTCTTATCCGAATCCGTACCAAGTAGCGTGGATAAACAAGGTAACCATACCGGTTACCAAACGATGTTTCGTACATATCACCACCAAATCTTATTCTGATAAGATTTGGTGTGATGTACTCCCAATGGACGCGTGTCATGTGTTGTTGGCCTGCCCTTGGCTTTATGACCTTGATGTGACCCATTTTGGTAGGGACAACACGTATGAGTTCAAGAACAATGGTAGGAATATCACCTTAAGGCCGACAACCCCGAAAGAACCCGTAGGTCCAGCTAAGGACACTACCATACCGGTTGAGAGGAAGACATTGAGTCTGATGGGTAGGAAAGATTTTGTGAAGGACCCCTTTGTGGATGAAGTGATTTATGCATTAGTCCTTCCGAATGCGGGGAATGAAGTTGGAGCTATGGACGATCTGCCTGAGGAGTTACGGTATTTTTGGAGTATAGAGATGTATATCCGGATGATTTACCACCTACCTTGCCTCCACTTAGGAATATTCAATACGCTATAGACCTTATCCCGGGTTCTTTCTTGCCCAATAAACCCCATTATAGATTACACCCCGCGGGTAATAAGGAATTGCAAGCCCAAATTGAGGATTTATTGGAGAAATGATTTATTAGGAATAGCCTGAGCCCCTGCGTCATACCAGCGCTGCTAGCTACTATGAGGGATGGTTCCTGGAGGATGTGTGTGGATAGTAGAGCCATCAACAAGATTACTGTCAAATATAGATTCCCAATCCAACGTTTGGACGACCTTCTAGATGAGTTATCTGGAGCAACTATCTTTTCTAAGTTAGACCTCAGGAGTGGTTATCACCAGATTAGGGTATGCAAGGGTGATGAATGGAAGACCGCATTCAAGTCTAAGGAAGGGTTGTATGAGGGGCTTGTAATTCCCTTTAGGCTTTCTAATTCCCCAGCACCTTCTCCCGGATGATGACGCATATTTTCCAGCCTTATATGGTGAAATTTATAGTAGTTTATTTTGACGATATACTCATTTATAGTACCACCACCGTGGAGCATATTACCCGCCTTAAGGTGGTCCTTTCCACCTTGAGGAAGGAAACCTTATTTCTAAACTTAAAAAAGTGTACCTTCTATGTTTAAGAGTTGGTGTTCTTAGGGTATCTAGTCGGTTCAGAAGGCATTCGAGTCGACCCTAAAAAGGTGCAAGTTATTAAGGATTGGCTTGAGCCCACGACCCTTCAGGAGGTGCGTAGTTTTCATGGTTTAGCTACATTCTATCGACATTTTATACATGAATTTAGTAGCATCATGACTCCCATTATTGAGTGCATGAAGAAGGGAGACTTTACTTGAACAAAGTCTACCACTCATGCTTTTCATAGGATTAAGAAGCTTTTGACAGAAGCCCCCATATTACGACTTCCAGATTTTAATAAGGTTTTTGAGCTTCCTTGTGATGCTTATGGGGTTGGGATTGGAGGTGTATTGAGTCAAGAGGGGCACCCAATTAGTTATTTTAGTGAGAAGTTAGCGGATGCTAAATTAAACTATTCAAACTATGATAGAGAATTCTATGGGGTCATACGTTGTTGGCATCATTGATGACACTATCTCCTATCCAAGGAGTTTGTGATTCTATCCGATCATGATGCCTTGAGGTTTATTAATGGCCAACATAAAATCAGTCCACGACACACCAAATGGGTAGTTTTCCTCCAAGAGTACACCTTCACGCTTAAAATGGGATCTGACAACCGAGTGGCGGATGCTCTTAGTCGCCTCACCCTATTACTTACCACCATGCAAGTAAACGCCATTAGTTTTGAACGTATCAAGGATGAGTATGCCATGTACCTGGACTTTAAGGATGCGTATTTATCCTCCCATGGTGATTCACCCATGACTATATCCGCATATGTTCTTAGCGATGGATATCTCTTTAGGCACGGGAAGTTGTGTGTTCCCCGTTCATTGTTACGTCACCATATTATATGGGAACTTCATAGTGGAGGGTTGGGTGGACATTTCGGTATGGACAAGACCATCACATTAGTAGAGGAGAAATTATATTGGCCCAAGCTTAAGACGATGGTAGGAAAAATTGGTATCTATGGGTAATAAGACTAATGCGGGCCTATACACACCTCTACCGATTCCATCCATACCATAGGAAGATGTGAGCATGGACTTTATATTGGGCCTTCCTTCTACACTACGCCGACATGATTCTATTTTAGTAGTTGTAGAACAATTTTCCAAAATGTCCTACTTTGTCCCATGTAGTAAGACAAATGACGCATCCCATATCGCTAAGTTATATTTTAAGGAGGTTGTTAGTCACCCTCTCGGATTGGGACGTCAATTTCACTAGCTATTTTTGGAAGATGTTGTGGATCCTTATGGGCACGAAGCTATTATTTTACGCCACCTATCACCCGCAAAACGATGGGAAAACGGAAGTGGTCAATCGTAGCTTGGGGACTCTTTTGAGATGTCTTGTGAGTGATCACAAGAGTACTTGGGATTTGCTTCTTCCCTATGCTCAATTGGACTATAATAACTCTAAGTATAGATCTATGGGATTGTCGTCTAATGAGATCATCCACTGTTATAAATCCCCTGTGCCACTTGACTTAGTTCCATTTCCACCAACATATAAAGCAAGTCAATTTGCACAAACCTTCGCCAAACACATTCACGATCTTCATGCACAAATTCGAGCAACTCTGACCTCTCAATATGAATCATACATAACACAAGCCAATTTACATAGGAGGGCGTATCACTTCCAAATATGTGATTTGGTTTTAGTCCGTTTAGTTCCCAAACGGATGCCCACCGACTCCGTTAAAAAATTAGCACCAAGGAGAGCTGGCCCTTTTCAGATTATGAAGAAATTAGGAGATAATGCTTTTGTTTTGGATTTGCCTATGGATTGGTGTGTTTCACCCATTTTCAATGTTTTGGATCTGATGCCATATGTTTCTCCCCCACCTGAGTTGACTTCTTTATCGTCTTCTCCTCCCACACAAAATACTCTGGGGTTGGGGAGTGGTAGTTCCGTAGATCTCTCTCGTAGGGTCCCCACAAGTCACACATTGGATGGTAATTCACATGCTTTTATTCCTTGTTCTTACATGTTTCCAAGGTTTCCCAAAACCCATCTTATACCTGACAGGATATTTGCTGAGGAGCTTATTACTTCTACCGATGGTGACCTCCGTCTCTTCTTCATCAGGTGGCGTGATCGCCCACCGTCCGATGACTCTTGGGTTCTCGAGGTCGAGCTTGGCCATTTGGATGCTGCTCTTCTTCACCACTACCTCTTGTACCATACATCAGAGATACGTGATTTTGAGCGGGGGAGGATTGATGCCGCTTACTCTCCACCACATGATGATCCAGAAGACTCAAGCAATGTGATAGATTTGCTACAACAGGACTTTCGGCGACAAGACAATTCATAGAATGCTAACGGACGGTGACGCTAAAACCTCCACCCTCGGCGTGCAAAGCTTAATTAAATTTTAGGGTTTATTTTATATTTTTGAATATAAAATTATTCCACGCTTTGGTAATAATTTTATATTCATTTGGAGTTGTATTATTTTTATTTCCTATTTTTAAACTTGGTTGGTGTGTATTTAACCACCCGGATGGATGAGATTTCATCTCCATCTTGGATGGTTAGTTTTGTTTTGAAACTCTTATTTATAGGGGTTTGTTGGAGGATTAAAGCGATGAGAAAAAGCATAACCCTAAATCTTCTTGGTGAAGTTTCGCCCAGCCTCAAAAGCTGTAACACCTCTCAACTACGCTGGAGTGGTCTATTAGCAAGCAAGTTACCGGGCTGCAGCCCAAGCACCCCAATCCCTCTCCAGCCCACTGGCGGGTTGTTGATGGCCACAGCCTCCCTTTGATGAGTGAACTCGACTGTTAAGTTGGGTCGTACGGGGACTTCCCAGGAGGTCACCCATCCCATTACTACTCCAGCCCGAGCACGCTTAACTATGGAGTTTCAGCTCAATTGGTGATGAGAAGTGAAGGAACTCCATAGTTAAGCGTGCTCGGGATGGAGTAGTACTGGGATGGGTGACCTCTTAGGAAGTCCCCGTACGACCCAACTTAACTGTCGAGTTCACTCATCAAAGGGAGACTGTGGCCACCAATAACCCGCCAGTGGGCTAGAGAGGGGTTGGGGTGCTTGGGCTGCAGCCCGGTAACATGCTCGCTAATAGACCACTCCAGTGTAGTGGATAGGTGTTACAATAAAAGTGCACTTTATTGTAACGTCCCTAGCCGATCCAACGGGACAAAGCCACGGCTCTGCTCTAGGCAACGCTACTGGGATACATCTCAAGCACCCCAACCCCTCTCCAGCCACTAGCGGGTTGTTGGTGGCCACAAACTCCCTTTGATGAGCAAACTCGACAGTTAAGTTGGGATGTACGGGGACTTTCCAGGAGGTAACCCATCCCAGTACTACTCTCGCCCAAGCACGACTCCATAGTTAAGCGTGCTCGGGCTGGAGTAGTACTGGGATGGGTGACCTCCTAGGAATTTTCCGTGGTGCGGGCTTGACTATCGAGTTTGCCTCATCAAAGGGAGGATGTGCCCACCAACAACCCGTCTATGGAGGGAGAGGGGTTGGGGTGCATAGCGATGTCATGGGGGGCTATGGACCAAATCTCGGGTCGTTACAATAAAAGTGCACTTTTATTGTAATATCCCTAGCAGATCCAACGAGACAAAGCCACGGCTCCGCTCTAGGCGACGCTACCGGGCTGTAGCCCAAGCACCCCAACCCCTCTCCAGCAACTAGTGTAACATCCCATTTCCGGCTAGACCCCTAGGAGTCGGTTGGTTGTGGTAGAACTCTAGAGAGCCCAAAACTTGAAATATATCGACTAAGAAATCAGGTCACGGGTTGGTCACGCCCGTGACCCGCCATGTCACGCCCGTGACAAAGGGCGTGACACGCTCGACGATCGTCGATCCCAATTCGACGATCGTCGAACCAAATTCGGCCACACAGGCCTGTCACGCCCGTGACCCGCCATGTCACGCCCGTGACAAAGGGCGTGACACGCTCGACGATCGTTGATCCCAATTCGACGATCGTCGAACCAAATTCGGCCACACGGGCCTGTCACGCCCGTGACCCGCCCTGTCACGCCCGTGACAAAGGGCGTGACACGCTCGACGATCGTCGATCCCAACTCGACGATCGTCGAACCAAATTCGGCCACACAGGCCTGTCACGCCCGTGACCCGCCATGTCACGCCCGTGACATAGGGCGTGACACGCTCGACGATCGTCGATCCCAATTCGACGATCGTCGAACCAGAATTTGTCTCCAGACCTGTCACGCCCGTGACCCAAGTGACACGCCCGTGACCACCCTTCGATGATCGTCAATCTTAGTTCGACGATCGTCGAACCCAGAACTGCTAACCGGGCCTGTCACGCCCGTGACCTATGTGTCACGCCCGTGACCAAGGCCGAAACGTCAGCCAGACTGGAAGTTTCGGTAACCGACGCCTTAATAAATTCTGGCTGTGGGGATGAAAAATCAAGAGTATTTATGGGTCGTTCCCTACTTTAATTATGTTAATAATTAAGGAAAAGTGGGTTCAATAGGAAATTGCCACCTGGCAAGCACCTCTTCATTCTCAACTAACCGAAACGTCATAAGAGTGTTATTAATGGCCGCCAACGTTTCATCTCCAACGTTTCACCCTTTCCCCTCCCCATTTGCTCATCTATAAAAGATTCCTGAGAGCAAGAGGAAAAGGTTACACTCCCTCAACTGTTCAGACTTCCTCCTTGCTGTTGAAGAATTTCCGGCGACGCCACCACCGCGCAAATGGCTTCCCGACGCTCTGCACGCCTTCAACCTGCGAACAAGGTCCTCCCCTCCCTCTTCTCCTGCGGATAGATCTTAGGAATCGTTAGGAGAGATATCGTGCTCAAAAGAGCCAGATCGGGTGAGCGTATTGGTGGTTTTCCGAAAGTTTCATGGTGGCGGGTTCGCCGGAAACCGCCTCTCCGGCGGCTGTGCCGCCGCCCGACGATAGCCCTCGCCTCAACGGAGGTGGTGGTGGTGGTGGCCGACCAGGGAGATGGCTGGGTGGCCGGGAAATAGCTTGGAAAAAGCTACAGGATATTAGGTTTTATGCCTCTGTTTCGGGCTGTTGAAGAAGATGAACAGTGGCATGAAAATTAAATTCTAGTTTTTAAATCCATTTCTGAGTGAGATATCTGTCATGTTAAATAATTTGGGAAAAATACCTAGAGGCTCCTATGGGAAAAATAATCAACATAGGAAATGTAGCCCTTGAAGTCTAGTTTAATTCAAAATTAATTTCACTCCATTTGGGATCCTGGTTAGACCACAGCACCCTTTTTGGTGAGGTCTATCCAGAGGGATGCCTTGACTTTAGAAAAATTCCCCACTCCAATCCAGTCATCCAAATGACTTGAAATTTGGGGTGTGATCTAATCTTACATATATCTAGGTGCTATCCAAAAATGAGAATTTTTGGAGAATAGTTTTCTATAGTTTTTAGAAAAATTCAATAATCCTAGCCGATTTTAATTAGATTGTTAAATAATTTCCAAACCCTCCCAAATTTTGGTGAGTGGTCCCTGGGTTCACCATAAGGTTCTGTATAATTTTTCATCTCATTTGGAGATGGTTTGGATCAGAAATGATCAACCCAAAGTTTTGCCCTAATAAGAGGCCTTAGGTTAAAAGTGCACTTTTGAAGTTTGAGTGGTCAAATCACCTCAACAGAGGCTGAGATTTTTACCACTAGCTAGTAATATTCTCTAGCACCCCCTCATGGAGTTGGAGGTGGATCGGGGTAAGTTTACCCTAAGGACCAAGGCCAAACCCTAAGGATGGGTCTTGGTGGTTTGTGAAGGTCATGTGGTCAAATGACCTCAGATTGACCCGGGATTGGGTGATGAGAACCATAGGGCTAATATTGTTCTCTGGATGAAATCTTAGTAGATTTGGAGATCGTTGGAATATCTAAAAATCTAACCCTAGTTTAGGGCGCAAAACTTGTAGAGATAGGAAATGACACCAAATCACATTAAAAAGTGATGAGAAATGGGTAGAGTTGGTTATAGGGGTAGTACAAGCTCTGGATATTTTTCTATGAATTTTATGATCACTATTTTGGGTACTTCCTTAATGATTTTATAGTTGTATGATTTGCTTAGAAAATTTATTATGGAGTACAAACTTCCTGGAAATTGATGAAATTTAGGCAGAGAACCTTTATTATGATTTTAAAACTCTGTGAATTTTTATGGGATTTTTAGAAGCTTAATTCTAAGGCTTGCTTCATTAAGTATTATTTATCATAGATATTGGATTAAATCTATTTTAGTGCTTATCAAGCTGGTAAAATTATGATTCTTTGCATAATGATCTTTTCTGTATCATACTATTAGTCAGTAATTTTTCTATAATTTTATGATGAGTAATTTCAGTACTTCCTTCTTTAAAAGAGAATAATGAGATTATAATGGATAAATTAATTAGAGGCTAAATATCTTTTGTAAAATCCTGCAAATTAGTATTCGATGATACCTTACAGTTATTTAGTGATCACAATTTTCGGGTGGCCATAACTTAAGAATATCATGTAGTTCATGTTAAAAATTACCCATGGCCAATCTTTGAGAAAAATAAAATAAATATCAGATTAATTAGGAAAATTATAAATTTCTGGATTTAAGCTAATTAAGTCATGATAGATCTCCAGTAAATTTTATAGGAGATTTGGAAGATAATTTGGAGTACCTCCCCTTGTGTACCTCATATAGTTTAGGATGGTCTGCATTTAGTAAAACCACGGAATTCTGATAATCGATGGTTGGTAGGGCAAGTTAAGGTTGAGTTCATTATTAGAAGTCAGGATAAGTAGAATGTGGGACTGGTTAGGGTAAGGGAGTACGGGGACGACGAAAGATCATCCGTCCCGGAAAGAAGAGGAAGAGTCTTAATACTCTAGTGTTAGAACTAAAGCAACTAAAAGGGGATTGGGTAAAGGGTAGACAACCAATAATAATAAGTGCCTTGCGAAAGGGAACTTCGGGCCGTAATGCACCGTCTTGGTTCCTAGTGCCCCTTGAGAGCCCTTCACGGGGTATACCGGGGGCAGTCCTGGGCTAACGTAAACCATAGGAGTAATAAAATTAAAAGAGCAACTAGTATAACTAGGGTTGCACACACTCACTCCCCGGTAGCTAGGAAAGTAGAACTATAGGATTACTTGCCATCAGACAGTAGCTCTGAAGGTAGATGCACGGACAGTAATGTCCGGGGGGCCGCGGGCTCGAGGGTTGGAGTACGGAGAAAAGTGGTGGGTCATCGGTACTAGGCGATCGATCACACCGACAGCGGTACGATGACTCGGCGAAAAGTCTGGAGGGTACATCCAGCAGCAGTACGCGGATACTCTAGGTTGTGTTCTTCTAGGGGCGTACGGAAGGGCTAGGCCTGGTAGTGTGGTTACCCGCCTAGGAGTGGGGGGCCCGACCCACTGTCTCCGTTTGCCACTACGGAGGTTTCTGGGGGTGAAGCTAGCCTCCCGAACAGGGGGAACTAAAGGTCTGTGCGCATAGAGTCGTGTGCGTGGGTTGCACTTGCATGAATCATGGCATAGCATATCACTACACTCATATTTGCATACAACCGACACCCCAACGTATAAATCGGTATGGGACTTTTTATACGATGGGAGCCTTGCAGAAGATCCCTTAACTTATAAGTTTGTATGGGCATTCATATAAGTTAAGGTTACTTACATACTTACTTACTCGTTGCTTACTTTCTATTCTCTAGCAGTCTTTAATGCATTTGCTATTTATTAATTGTTCTACCTATTACGACATTTATATTGTTCACCTGATATACCTTGCTAGTTAGGTCCACCGTCACTTGCTTGACTACTCTCCACTTTTGTAGCTTCCCTTTCCTCCTCTCCGCCCGGTGCTTAGGAGCCGTGGTGGGAGGGGTAGGGGATGATAGGGCTTAGTCTTTATGACTAATGGTTTTCGAACCAAACATTACAGGAGCTCCGGATGGGAGACAGGGACCAGCACCAGCGGAGTACGGTGCGCATGGAGGTGGGACAGTCTAGCACCGGTGCACCTGCGACCAGCTCCGTGAGTGATTAGCATTTTCTTAGCTTCCGCGATGAGAGACTTGTAGTGAGGACTCTGATGTACCGGGCATGAGCCCTTTTATTTCCAGACTATTTATACTCTGATGATTTTCTGTGGACACTCCCTTCGTGGAGTTTTATTTTATGTGATATTCTCTTTTGGTGGACTTGCTTCTCTCTTGCTTGCTACATGTTGCGATCGAAAAGGCCGGCAGAATCGGCGCGTTGTAGTGGCAACCTTCCCGGGTGCGAAGGTGTCACCGCAAAGCGGCGGTTCTGGGCATAAGACCCCGGTGGTTGAAAAAGAAAAAAAAAGGGGTCTTACAAGTGGTATCAGAGGAGACCTCGATCGAAGGAGAAGTAGTCCACAAAAAATCCTTGGGCCACCCCCATGCGAGCTTAGTTTGCGAACAAACTAGCAGCGGAAGCAGTGGTGTGCCCATAAGGGAAATCACATGTGAAAGTCCATCATAACTCTTCTTAAATTCCATTCATTCGCTCTCTAACAAATGGAAATTTTGCTTGTAGCCTGCGACGAACCCTACATCGCAGCAGGGGACACCTCAGGCTCCGGATGTGGTCCCGACTCCGCCAGCACCCGTTCCGTTCCAGCAGACGGAGATGGGGCAAACATTGACGGCCATCCTAGAGGCCTTCAGAGCTCAGCAAGCCCCGGCCCCACAGCCGAACCCCGGGGCCAACTGGATGACTGTCTTCCGGGGACTATCCCCTCCATCCTACCAGGGGACGGAGTCCGCTGTACATACGGAGGAGTGGTTGGACACCATTTACGAGATGCTGGCAGGGATCCGATGCCCCACGGAGGAGGCAGTTGCTTTGGCAGTCTCCTGCTTAGAGTCACACGGAAAGAGATGGTGGAAATCTCAGCTGGACACCACCTTTGCAGGGATGGATTGTGCTGATATTACTTGGGAGGAGTTCAGAGCAGCGCTCTTGGGACATTTTGTACCTCAGTCGGCGAGAGATGACCTGGAGGATAGGTTCCTGCGGTTGAGGCAGGGGAGCAGGACTGTGGTGGAGTACTATCAGGAGTTCACTCACCTGGCCCGTTATGCGGACGCTTATCAGTTAGACGATGCTGGCTATGCCCGGAGGTTTTATAAGGGGCTGCAGGATGACATGAGGCATGCCCTCCTTTTCGTTTCAGAGGGGAGTCTGGCCAGGATTCTGGAGATGGCTAAGAAGAGAGAGGCGGATCAGCTTACAGTGAGGAGCCGGAAGAGACCGGCTGATGATACAGTGATTGGAGGACGTAGAGACCGCCCTCGAGGCCAGGTTATTGGAGAGAGAAGGAACGGGGATCAGCCCCGTCAGGAGTTTGGGCAGGAGCAGAGGACTCAGGGGGTATTGGCTCCCCAGCCTATACAGATGCTGGAAATGCCAAGGACGGCAGGGCAGCCACCGGTATGTTATCAGTGCAACCAACCGGGGCATATCAAGCGAAACTGCCCTGTGGGGCGAGCACCCCCACCAGCACATCAGGGCGCTCCACCCCCCAGACAGTTTGGCGGACGAGGACAGGACCGAGGACGAGGATTTCAGGATCGAGGTCGCAGGCCAGAGAGAGCAGGTGTATGCTCTAGACCTGACACAGCCTCGGAACCCGGAGCAGGTTATCACAGGTATGGCAGCACTTTTAAATTTTCTTCATATAAACTACTATTTTAGACGTAACCTGCTTAGAAATTTAAGAGAAGATGAACTGCAATACTAAGACACTTAATTACCCCAGGCATAGTTTTCGTTAGCGGCAAGCCCGCTCACACCCTCTTTGACACCGGTGCGTCGCAATCATTCGTGTCAGAGGATTTCGTGAAAGGACTGGCAGGAGTGGAGCTATGCACCGGGAAGATGCTGAGGGTGCGCCTACCCGATGGATCAGAGATTTTGACCTCTACTCATTGTAATATGGAAGCGAGGATCGGCGGAAAGGCGTTTGAGGCACCAGCGACGGTTTTGAGGATGCCAGATTACGATCTGATCCTGGGCATGACCTGGCTGTACTGGAACCATGCCCAGATCGATTGCGTGGCGAAGAGGATCACCGTGAGGCACGGCGACTCCTTCATCATCATCGAAGGTATTATACCAGCACCCCGTACCTTACTATCATCTATACAGGCCGTTAAGGCCCACCTACAGGGGGAAGAGGTTTATCAGATCCTCTTTGAGGCGGTCGTAGCCAAGGACTCCATTGCAGATATTCCAGTGGTGCGGGACTTCACCGACGTGTTTCCAGAGAAGCTACCAGGGTTACCCCCGCACCGAGAGAGGGACTTTCAGATTCAGCTCGTACCGGGGGCTAAGCCGGTATCCAGAGCTCCCTATCGAATGGCCCCAAAGGAGTTGGTGGAATTCCGGAGTCAGCTTCAGGAGTTAGTGGAGGCCGGGTTCGTTCGGCCTAGCTCTTCACCATGGGGAGCTCCGGTGCTGTTCGTTAAGAAGAAAGACGGGACCCTCCGACTGTGCATAGATTACCGGGCTCTGAACAGGTTGACGGTCCGGAACACTTATCCCTTACCACGGATAGATGAGCTTTTTGACCAGCTGGAGGGAGCCCATTGATTCTCAAAGCTGGATCTGAGATCAGGATATTACCAGCTTCGCATTCGGGAGGAGGACATCCCGAAGACGGCGTTCAGCAGCAGATACGGCTTGTACGAGTTTACCGTGATGCCGTTCGGGCTCACGAATGCACCCTCCGCATTCATGACTTTGATGAATCGGGTGTTCGAGGAGTACCTGGATGTCTTCGTCATTGTATTCATCGACGACATCCTCATCTATTCAAGGACGGAGGAGGAACACGCGAGACATCTAGCCTTGACCTTGGAAAAGCTGCGTGAGCACGAGATGTATGCCAAGTACAGCAAGTGCCAGTTCTGGCTAAAAGAGGTGGCCTTTCTGGGCCATGTCATCAGTGGAGCAGGTTTGGCAGTGGATCCGGCAAAGATCCAGGCAGTACGGGATTGGCTGCCACTAAAGTCGGCCACGGATGTTCGGAGTTTCTTGGGACTTGCCGGTTACTACCGGAAGTTCGTAAAGGGGTTCTCTCAGATTGCCCTTCCTCTTACGTCTCTGACGAAGGAGTCCCCTTTTACCTGGACGCCGCGATGCGAATCTGCCTTCCAGGAGCTGAAGGATCGTCTCACCTCGGCCCCCATCCTTGCTCTCCCATCAGGGAGGGAGGGATTCCAGGTATATGCAGATGCTTCCTATCAGGGGATGGGTGCCGTCCTTATGCAGAATGGGCACGTAATAGCCTATGCCTCCCGTCAGTTGAAGCAGCACGAGCAGAACTACCCCGTGCACGATTTGGAGATGGGGGCAGTCATTTTTGCCCTTAAGATCTGGCGGCACTATCTCTACGGGGTACATTGTGATATCTTCTCCGACCACAAGAATCTGAAGTACGTCGACACCCAGAAGGAGTTAAACATCAGGCAGAGACGCTGGGTGGAGTTTCTTTCGGACTACCAGTATACCATGCACTACCATCCGGGGAAGGCGAACGTGGTTGCGGATGCTCTGAGCCGGAGAGCGAGTACGACTGGAGCAGGCCCGCAGCTGATGGCCTTGGAGTTGATTAGATCATTCGAGGAGATGCAGATTTCACTAGTATCTGAGGATGACCCGGAGCTGTACATGGAGTACCTGGGGTCGATGGCTACTACAGATGACATCCGAGACCGCATCAGAGATGGGCAGAGGCTGGACGAGAGAACTGAGCCGATATTCCGAGCCTTGGAGGAAGGCACGACAGGAGATTACACTTTGAGGGATGGGCTCCTGTGTTTCCGGGGCAGAGTCTACATACCAGCAGGAGGACGGATCCGGGAGGATATTTTGACGGACGCTCACTGCAGCCGGTATTCGGTACACCCGGGGATCACCAAGATGGTAAAGGATTTAAAGAGGACGATGTACTGGCCGGGTATGAAGAAAGATATTACATATTTTGTGACGCATTGTGAGGCCTGCCAACTCGTGAAGGCGGAGTGTAGGAACCCGGCAGGATTGCTGCAGCCGCTTCCAGTGCCGGAGTGGAAGTTTGAGGATATAGCCATGGACTTTATACATGGGCTACCTAGATCCCGTGCGGGGAATGACTCGATCTGGGTGATAGTGGACAGGCTGACAAAGGTGGCCAGATTCATCCCAGTGGCGAAGGACACACCGGTCAGTGTATTGGTACGGAGGTTCATCGAGCAGTTTGTGCGTTATCATGGGGTGCCCAAGACTATCGTTTCGGATCGGGATGGGCGGTTTACATCCAGGGAATGGAGGTCAGTCCAGGCCCATCTGGGTTCTCGGTTGACTTTCAGCACAGCTTTCCACCCTCAGACCGACGGACAGACAGAGCGCACAAACCGTACACTGGAGGATCTGTTACGACTGTGTATTTTGGACCGTGGCGAGCCTTGGGAGAGATTGCTGCCACTAGTCGAGTTCTCGTACAACAACGCTCATCAGTCTAGCATAGGCATGGCTCCATACGAAGCGTTGTACGGAAGGAGGTGCAGAACCCCACTATCATGGGTTCAGGATGAGGATCCGCAGGCACTGGGCTCGGAGTTTGTAGGAGATACAGATGCTCAGATTAGATTGATCCGAGACAGGATGTTGGAAGCCCAGAGCAGACAGGCGAAATACTACGATGCGAGGCATCGCCAAGTAGAGTTCCAGGTAGGAGACCGGGTTTTCTTGAAGATACGGCCGATGCACGGAGTCTCGCGGGTTCGCGGGCGGAGGAAGCTCAGTCCAAGATATATGGGGCCCTACAGGATCCTGGAGCGGATCGGCCCCTTAGCCTATAGACTGGAACTACCGCCGGAGTTAGCGGGATTGCATGACGTCTTCCACGTCTCCTCACTTCGGAGGGCTCTGCTACGCCCTGAGCAGCTGATTCCCTCGGCAGATGGCCCGGTGGCCTCGGATCGGTCGGTCAACGTGGAGCCTATCAGGATCGACGATACAGCAGTGCGGGTCTTGCGGCGAAAGAAGGTCCCGTTAGTCAAGGTTCTATGGAACAATCATGGGCAGGAGGAGCATACATGGGAACCACAGGACTTGATGCGGCAAAAATATCCGGAACTTTTCCGTCAGGTATACCTCAAACCCCTCTGGACAATCAATTTGCCTTCCTGTTTTAAACCAATGGAATTGAAATTTCAAGAATAGGGGCTAATCTTTTGTTTATTGGGGTGTATATACCTAGTTAAGTGGGCGAATTAACCTTAGATTCGAAACCGCACAAACAAACGTAACGTAGGGAGGTAATCATTCGGTTCTCATGGGATGTTACAAGCTTATTTTCCCGATTTGAGTCCCGTAGGCTTAACCTTGATTTCGGGGACGAAATCTTTGTTTTGTTTATTGGGATTTGTAACATCTCATTTCCGGCTAGACCCCTAGGAGTCGGTTGGTTGTGGTAGAACCCTAGAGAGCCCAAAACTTGAAATATATCGACTAAGAAATCAGGTCACGGGTTGGTCACGCCCGTGACCCGCCATGTCACGCCCGTGACAAAGGGCGTGACACGCTCGACGATCGTCGATCCCAATTCGACGATCGTCGAACCAAATTCGGCCACACAGGCCTGTCATGCCCGTGACCCGCCATGTCACGCCCGTGACAAAGGGCGTGACACGCTCGACGATCGTCGATCCCAATTCGACGATCGTCGAACCAAATTCGGCCACACGGGCCTGTCACGCCCGTGACCCGCCCTGTCACGCCCGTGACAAAGGGCGTGACACGCTCGACGATCATCAATCCCAACTCGACGATCGTCGAACCAAATTCGGCCACACGGGCCTGTCACGCCCGTGACCCGCCATGTCACGCCCGTGACATAGGGCGTGACACGCTCGACGATCGTCGATCCCAATTCGACGATCGTCGAACCAGAATTTGTCTCCAGACCTGTCACGCCCGTGACCCAAGTGACACGCCCGTGACCACCCTTCGACGATCGTCGATCTTAGTTCGACGATCGTCGAACCCAGAACTGCTAACCGGGCCTGTCACGCCCGTGACCTATGTGTCACGCCCGTGACCAAGGCCGAAACGTCAGCCAGACTGGAAGTTTCGGTAACCGACGCCTTAATAAATTCTGGCTGTGGGGATGAAAAATCAAGAGTATTTATGGGTCGTTCCCTACTTTAATTATGTTAATAATTAAGGAAAAGTGGGTCCAATAGGAAATTGCCACCTGGCAAGCACCTCTTCATTCTCAACTAACCGAAACGTCATAAGAGTGTTATTAATGGCCGCCAACGTTTCATCTCCAACGTTTCACCCTTTCCCCTCCCCATTTGCTCATCTATAAAAGATTCCTGAGAGCAAGAGGAAAAGGTTACACTCCCTCAACTGTTCAGACTTCCTCCTTGCTGTTGAAGAATTTCCGGCGACGCCACCACCGCGCAAATGGCTTCCCGACGCTCTGCACGCCTTCAACCTGCGAACAAGGTCCTCCCCTCCCTCTTCTCCTGCGGATAGATCTTAGGAATCGTTAGGAGAGATATCGGGCTCAAAAGAGCCAGATCGGGTGAGCGTATTGGTGGTTTTCCGAAAGTTTCATGGTGGCGGGTTCGCCGGAAACCGCCTCTCCGGCGGCTGTGCCGCCGCCCGACGATAGCCCTCGCCTCAACGGAGGTGGTGGTGGTGGTGGCCGGCCAGGGAGATGGCTGGGTGGCCGGGAAATAGCTTGGAAAAAGCTACAGGATATTAGGTTTTATGCCTCTGTTTCGGGCTGTTGAAGAAGATGAACAGTGGCATGAAAATTAAATTCTAGTTTTTAAATCCATTTCTGAGTGAGATATCTGTCATGTTAAATAATTTGGGAAAACTACCTAGAGGCTCCTACGGGAAAAATGATCAACATAGGAAATGTAGCCCTTGAAGTCTAGTTTAATTCAAAATTAATTTCACTCCATTTGGGATCCTGGTTAGACCACAGCACCCTTTTTGGTGAGGTCTATCCAGAGGGATGCCTTGACCTTAGAAAAATTCCCCACTCCAATCCAGTCATCCAAATGACTTGAAATTTGGGGTGTGGTCTAATCTTACATATATCTAGGTGCTATCCAAAAATGAGAATTTTTGGAGAATAGTTTTCTATAGTTTTTAGAAAAATTCAATAATCCTAGCCGATTTTAATTAGATTGTTAAATAATTTCCAAACCCTCCCAAATTTTGGTGAGTGGTCCCTGGGTTCACCATAAGGTTCTGTATAATTTTTCATCTCATTTGGAGATGGTTTGGATCAGAAATGATCAACCCAAAGTTTTGCCCTAATAAGAGGTCTTAGGTTAAAAGTGCACTTTTGAAGTTTGAGTGGTCAAATCACCTCAACAGAGGCTGAGATTTTTACCACTGGCTAGTAATATTCTCTAGCACCCCCTCATGGAGTTGGAGGTGGATCGGGGTAAGTTTACCCTAAGGACCAAGGCCAAACCCTAAGGATGGGTCTTGGTGGTTTGTGAAGGTCATGTGGTCAAATGACCTCGGATTGACCCGGGATTGGGTGATGAGAACCATAGGGCTAATATTGTTCTCTGGATGAAATCTTAGTAGATTTGGAGATCGTTGGAATATCTAAAAATCTAACCCTAGTTTAGGGCGCAAAACTTGTAGAGATAGGAAATGACACCAAATCACATTAAAAAGTGATGAGAAATGGGTAGAGTTGGTTATAGGGGTAGTACAAGCTCTGGATATTTTTCTATGAATTTTATGATCACTATTTTGGGTACTTCCTTAATGATTTTATAGTTGTATGATTTGCTTAGAAAATTTATTATGGAGTACAAACTTCCTGGAAATTGATGAAATTTAGGCAGAGAACCTTTATTATGATTTTAAAACTCTGTGAATTTTTATGGGATTTTTAGAAGCTTAATTCTAAGGCTTGCTTCATTAAGTATTATTTATCGTGGATATTGGATTAAATCTATTTTAGTGCTTATCAAGCTGGTAAAATTATGATTCTTTGCATAATAATCTTTTCTGTATCATACTATTAGTCAGTAATTTTTCTATAATTTTATGATGAGTAATTTCAGTACTTCCTTCTTTAAAAGAGAATAATGAGATTATAATGGATAAATTAATTAGAGGCTAAATATCTTTTGTAAAATCCTGCAAATTAGTATTCGATGATACCTTACAGTTATTTAGTGATCACAATTTTCGGGTGGCCATAACTTAAGAATATCATGTAGTTCATGTTAAAAATTACCCATGGCCAATCTTTGAGAAAAATAAAATAAATATCAGATTAATTAGGAAAATTATAAATTTCTGGATTTAAGCTAATTAAGTCATGATAGATCTCCAGTAAATTTTATAGGAGATTTGGAAGATAATTTGGAGTACCTCCCCTTGTGTACCTCATATAGTTTAGGATGGTCTGCATTTAGTAAAACCACGGAATTCTGATAATCGATGGTTGGTAGGGCAAGTTAAGGTTGAGTTCATTATTAGAAGTCAGGATAAGTAGAATGTGGGACTGGTTAGGGTAAGGGAGTACGGGGACGACGAAAGATCGTCCGTCCCGGAAAGAAGAGGAAGAGTCTTAATACTCTAGGGTTAGAACTAAAGCAACTAAAAGGGGATTGGGTAAAGGGTAGACAACCAATAATAATAAGTGCCTTGCGAAAGGGAACTTCGGGCCGTAATGCACCGTCTTGGTTCCTAGTGCCCCTTGAGAGCCCTTCACGGGGTATACCGGGGGCAGTCCTGGGCTAACGTAAACCATAGGAGTAATAAAATTAAAAGAGCAACTAATATAACTAGGGTTGCACACACTCACTCCCCGGTAGCTAGGAAAGTAGAACTATAGGATTACTTGCCATCAGACAGTAGCTCTGAAGGTAGATGCACGGACAGTAATGTCCGGGGGGCCGCGGGCTCGAGGGTTGGAGTACGGAGAAAAGTGGTGGGTCATCGGTACTAGGCGATCGATCACACCGACAGCGGTACGATGACTCGGCGAAAAGTCTGGAGGGTACATCCAGCAGCAGTACGCGGATACTCTAGGTTGTGTTCTTCTAGGGGCGTACGGAAGGGCTAGGCCTGGTAGTGTGGTTACCCGCCTAGGAGTGGGGGGCCCGACCCACTGTCTCCGTTTGCCACTACGGAGGTTCCTGGGGGTGAAGCTAGCCTCCCGAACAGGGGGAACTAAAGGTCTGTGCGCATAGAGTCGTGTGCGTGGGTTGCACTTGCATGAATCATGGCATAGCATATCACTACACTCATATTTGCATACAACCGACACCCCAACGTATAAATCGGTATGGGACTTTTTATACGATGGGAGCCTTGCAGAAGATCCCTTAACTTATAAGTTTGTATGGGCATTCATATAAGTTAAGGTTACTTACATACTTACTTACTCGTTGCTTACTTTCTATTCTCTAGCAGTCTTTAATGCAATTGCTATTTATTAATTGTTCTACCTATTACGACATTTATATTGTTCACCTGATATACCTTGCTAGTTAGGTCCACCGTCACTTGCTTGACTACTCTCCACTTTTGTAGCTTCCCTTTCCTCCTCTCCGCCCGGTGCTTAGGAGCCGTGGTGGGAGGGGTAGGGGATGATAGGGCTTAGTCTTTATGACTAATGGTTTTCGAACCAAACATTACAGGAGCTCCGGATGGGAGACAGGGACCAGCACCAGCGGAGTACGGTGCGCATGGAGGTGGGACAGTCTAGCACCGGTGCACCTGCGACCAGCTCCGTGAGTGATTAGCATTTTCTTAGCTTCCGCGATGAGAGACTTGTAGTGAGGACTCTGATGTACCGGGCATGAGCCCTTTTATTTCCAGACTATTTATACTCTGATGATTTTCTGTGGACACTCCCTTCGTGGAGTTTTATTTTATGTGATATTCTCTTTTGGTGGACTTGCTTCTCTCTTGCTTGCTACATGTTGCGATCGAAAAGGCCGGCAGAATCGGCGCGTTGTAGTGGCAACCTTCCCGGGTGCGAAGGTGTCACCGCAAAGCGGCGGTTCTGGGCATAAGACCCCGGTGGTTGAAAAAGAAAAAAAAAGGGGTCTTACAACTAGCGGGTTGTTGGTGGCCACAACCTCCCTTTTATGAGCGAACTCGACAGTTAAGTTGGGTCGTATGGGGATGGGTGAAATCCTGGGAAGTCCTCGTACGACCCAACTTAACTGTCGAGTTCGCTCATCAAAGGGAGGCTGTGGACCAACAACCCGCCAGTGGCTAGAGAGGGGTTGGGGTGCTTGGGCTGCAGCCCGGTTGTGTCGCCTAGAGCGGAGCCGTGGCTTTATACTGTTGGATCGTCTAGGTACGTTACAATAAGCCCACTAGCTCAACTGGTACGACCCAACTTAACTGTCAAGTTCACTCATCAAAGGGAGGCCGTGGCCACCAACAACCCGCCAGTGGGCTGGAGAGGGGTTGGGGTGCTTGGGGTGCAGCCCGGTAACGTCGCCTAGAGTGGAGCCGTGACACTGTCACATTGGATGGTTAGGGTTGTTACAAAATCCGCCGCCCCTTGCTGCATCCCCAAAGCGACGACCTCTTCTGTTGGAGATTCCTTGGCGTGGACTCCTTGGTGTGACTCTGAGGAAGACGGCTGTAGTGCCATTCGGTGTGACGTCGGTGGAACGTGGAAGAGAGATTAACCCTGTAACACCTCAAATTGTAGAGTTGAAACGGGCGGTGTTTGTACAAAGTTTGAATCTTGGTAGGGTGAATACGACCTGTGACACGGGCGTGTCACACGGCCGTGTCAGCCTCAGGTCGTCCAGTGAAGGACACGGCCTGGGACACGGGCGTGTCCCAGGGCGTGTCAGTGCACACGGCATCGGACACGGGCATGTCACCTGGCCGTGTAATTCTCTGGAATTTTCTTAGTTTTGTATCGACTGTCGAACACGGCCGTGTACTGGTTGACACGAGCGTGTTGTCACCTGTGTATACCAAGCGACGTGACGGTTGGCATGGCGGTTATCCGTGATACGGCCCCTGGACACGGGCGTGTCGAGGACCCGACACGGGCGTGTCAGGTTGGGACATGGGCGTGTCCCAACCCGTGTCCTTTTCTGTGCTCGATTTGGGTGGCTGGATCGAGGCACACGGCCTGGAACACGGCCGTGTGCAAAGCCGTGTTCGGCCCAGGGTGAAAGTTTTCAGGCTAATCTGAGCCATTCGTTTTCTTTAAATAAGATCCAATGGCCCAGATGAGTTTCTGCTGATGTTTAATCCGGGATTAGAGGTTTTATTCCTCATTTTCACCTTTAAGTCCCTCTTTCTAAGAAATAAGAGAGAGAAGAGATCAAAGGAGAATGAAGGGAGGAATCCGGCCGCCGCCGGAGCATCGGAGCACCAATCTGAGAACCGAGACCGGATCCGTGGAGAGAATTCCTTTGCGAAGCTTTCTATCCGACTAGTTTTTCATGGCACCGAAGCAGACTTCAAGGGTAATGATTTTCAACTCAAGCACTTGAAGCTTTTCTACCTTTACATGGGAAAACCCGCTCCAGCGAGTGTGCGGTATTCCTTGGGGTTGATTTGTGAAGTCCCCCTTGTTTAGAGTCCAGAATCGAAGTACGGGCATAGGCATTGTGTGTGAAGCCTACCCAGATGTATTTGTCTGGATCGGTGATGTGCATGGCATGAATAGCCGAAGAAGACTCCGTGCGTTGTTTTCGGGTTTATAAGCGGTAGATTGCGGCAAGGATCCTTGGAGATTAACTCCAAGGCGCTCCCGGAAAACTGGGCGGAAACGTTATTCTGCTAACTTGGCGATCGGGGAGTCAGCATTGAATATAACTTGGTTATGTGTTGTTTGGAAATGATTTAGGATTTGGGTGAAGCTTTGCCCGCGCATACGTCTTAAAGTGACTAGGCGGCGTGAGCAACGGGTAAGTGGATACGGACCTGGGCTATGTGGTTCGGTGCTAGAGGCCCTAAAGTGGAACTGGCCGTTGGCATAGTCGGGAGCCTTGGACTACGGTCGGAAAGACTCAAAAATGCTCACATTGTTTGCTATCCAAAGGATGGTGGTGAAGCCACGGAATTGACCGGATTCACCGTGAATGTGCCCTGAGTGCACGGGGTGTTTGACCGAGCGAGCCTACACCTGTGGCAAAAGTATTTATATGCACTTTATTATTTAGCTGGGCTAACGATATGCAGGGAAGGAGCACCACCGTACCAATTAAGGGGCGGGGTCGTTATAATTTGGTCAGCTTTAGCTGACCGTTGCTCTGTTTGCCACCATGTAGTGGAATAATTGCTTGCAAGTGTTGCGGAACCAAGCGCCAAGTAGCGGGTTGAAGTCTAAGCTGCTGTGCAGGCCCTCGAAGGCCGTAGTGAACTACTATCTTTACTTTCTGTCATGTATGGCCGACCTGCGAGCCGATGTTTGTAAGACATTACTTTGTTAAGAGAAACTTTGTAAGGCCAAAAGGCCATGTACTCTTTTGTAGATTTGTTTTATTTCATTCCTATGTTGATTAGTGGACATTCATGCCATGCTTGTGCAAATGTTGGGTTCTATTAACTGTTTAAAAAGCTTCCGCTAGAATGCTCTGTGTTAGGACGAGTAGATGGGAATTTGGTATTATTTTGTAACCCCTCTGACTGTTCGTGGTATATGGCGTCGGGTTCCAGCTGGACCTTATGTTATATGCCATACGACGGATGGGGGTGTTACAATTTTGTATCAGACTAGGGTGTCGGTCGTCTGTAATCGAATTCATGGGCGAATTCTTTTTAAGGAGTGGTGGCACTTGTATGTTCGTCATCGTTATAACATAAAAGAACCCATGAATGCCCACTTAGGAATGAAAAAAAATGAATTTGTTTTGGGAACCTAAGTGTTCAAATAATTGCTTTTAGCAATTTGTGTGTCGCCTAATCAAGGGTTTATGCTATTATAGGTGTCTAGAAGCGGTGCGGGGCAATCAGAGCGTCCGCAATCATCGGAAAGTAGTGCGCTAAGAGATGTGCCTACAACACCTCCTTCAGTTGAAACCATCAGATTGGTGGCTGAATCAGTTTTTGCCATGATAAATGCCCAGCAAGTGCAGCACGCACCACCTGTTAATGAGCAAGAACCAATAAGAGTGGCAGTGCCGGGAGTAGTAGAGCGCGGGGCAGTTGATCCGGTAGCACCAAGAAGAGCCACGGAGAAACAACTCAAGCACGTGATGAGCTTTAATCCTCTGGTATTCGATGGGTTGGGAACGCCAACTCAAGCTGAGGATTGGCTCTCTACGATGAAGAGGGTCATGACCGCCACAGAAACAGCAGAGTGGCAGAAGACCACAATAGCGACCTTCCTATTGGCCGGTGAGGCAAGGATGTGGTGGGACGAGTTGGAGGTGCATCTCTTAGTGGGAAGACAACTTACTGATGTACCGATGGAGGAATTCTCAAGGTTGTTCTTGGCCAGATACCCCCTTCTGCCCAGAAGCTTGAGATGGAGAATAAGTACCTTGGTTTGACTCAGGGAGCGAGTAGCGTGGATGAGTATCTCCACGAGTTTACTCGGTTAGGTCGTTATGCTGGTGCTATGTTTACTGAAGAAGAAAGGAATACCAATCGATTTTATGAGGGCCTACGGAGCGACCTACAACTACTCCTTGTTGGGCCTAAGGTGCAGGACTTCCTAGACTTGGTAAATGCGGCTCGGTCTTTGGAAAGAGTTCCAAGGAAAGTGGAAGAGAAGAAGGACCCAGTGGAGAAGAAGTCAGAGTTTAAAGTGCCAAGTTCAAAGTCAGGTTTCCGTAGATGGAACAAGAAACAGAAGACTTCGAGCTTAGCCCCTTCGTCTGGTACGACGAGGGCAAACCCAAGTTGAGTCCCAGGAGCCTGTTACAATTGTGGAATGCTTGGACATTTTGCAAGAGATTGTTGGAGCGGACGTGCAAAGTACGAAAGGAGACAAGGGGCAACGTATGGGGAAAAGGGGAAGACGACAGAGTCAACCGCATCCCATCATGCTCCAGCCCAGCCTAGAGTGTACAACCTTGGCCTGCAAGATGCCATCAAACAAGCTGACGTGGTGACAGGTATGAGTTAAATTTATTATAGTTTAGCTTTTGTTGTAACTGTTACCTTTGTATGTGCTAGCTTATTTTTGTTACTGTTAGGCTTTGTTTTGATTTTCGATCGTCCGGCGAGAGCCCTGTTTGATACGGGGGCGTCGCATTCCTTCTTGTCTGAAAGATTTGTATCGCTCATTGGAGTCCCTTCTTCGATGGCAAAGGACAAGCTGGATGTGTTATTGCCCAATGGGTGCTCAATGCGCGCAGATAGAATCTGCGTGGTAAAGTTGCAGATTGGGGATCAGGAGTTCGATTTGCAAGCGTCAGTGCTGCCGTTAGTAGAGTTCGACATAATCTTTGGTATGGATTGGCTTTCGGAGCAGCGAGCCTGTATTAACTGTAACCGAAAAGAGGTTAGGTTGGGACTGGATACTGAGCGAGAGACTACGTTTGCAGGCATGAAAGGGGCGGGCAAGTTTATGATATCGGCTCTTCATGGTGATTAAGACAATTCGGTCTGGTGCTGAGCTGTTTGTCATTTCAGTACAGGCTTTAATGCCTAATCCTAGTCTATACAGTATTGCAGTGGTGTCCGAGTATCCTGATGTTTTTCTAGACGATCTCCCGGGAGCCCCTCCTCAACGGGAGATTGATTTTACTATTGAGCTGGTGCCGGGTGCCAAACCGATGTCACGCTCTCCGTATCAGATAGCGCCTAAGGAGATGGCGGAGTTGAAGGTACAACTGCAAGAGTTGTTAGAGCAAGGGTATGTGTGTCCAAGTTCGTCGCCTTGGAGGGCACCGGTCCTTTTTGTTAAGAAGAAAGATGGGAGTTTGCGACTTTGTATTGATTATCGGGAGTTGAACAAACTTACGGTAAAGAATAAGTATCCAATCCCAAGGATTGACGATCTTTTGGATCAGTTAGTTGGGTCAATAGTATATTCGAAACTAGACCTGAAATCCGGATACTACCAGTTAAGGATAAAAGAATGTGATATCCCTAAGATAGCTTTCAGCACGCGGTTTGGACATTACGAGTTTACGGTCATGCCGTTTGGGCTGACCAATGCGCCATCTATGTTTATGGATCTAATGAACATGATGTTTAGAGAATACCTGGACCAGTTTGTGATAGTGTTTATCGACGACATCTGGGTGTACTCGCGGTGTGAGGATGATCACTACAAGCATCTGCATAGGGTGTTGGAGACATTGAGGAAGAATCAGTTGTATGCTAAGTTCTCCAAGTGTGAGTTTTTATTATCCTCAATAGCATTCCTTGGGCATATTGTTAGTGGTAACGGGATTGCGGTGGATCCGGCGAAGATAGCGGCAATTCAGGAGTGGCCTGAGTTGACTACGGTGGCGAAAGTCCGAAGCTTTCCGGGGCTTGCCGGATACTACAGGCGCTTTGTGGAAAATTTCTCACGGATCGCGCTACCACTCACGATGTTGACAAGGAAGGATCAGAAGTTTGTATGGATGCTGGATTGCGCCCAGGCTTTTGAAGAGTTGAAGAGGCGGTTGATCTCGGCACCTATCTTGTGTTCGCCGAGTGGATCCGAATGATTCAAAATTTATAGTAATGCTTCGGGCAGTGGTTTGGGCTGTGTTCTGTTACATCATGGGATAGTAATAGCCTACGGATCACGACAGTTGAAGGTCTATGAGAGAAATTATCCGATCCATGATTTGGAACTAGCGGCCGTGATATTTGCTCTAAAGCTGTGGAGGCACTATCTGTCCGGTGTAAAGGTTGACATTTACACCGATCATAAGAGCCTGAAGTATTTACTAGATCAGAAGGGCCTGAACATGAGACAACGAAGGTAGATGGAGTTCCTGGGGGACTACACTTTCAAGATACATTATGGGTCTAGGAAAGAAAATGCAGTGGCGGATGCTTTGAGTCGTAGGGCTCCGGCACAGGCCAACTGGTTGGCGGTGCATGATGAGAGATTAGTCCGTGATTTGGAGGCATTGGAGATCTCTTGCGTCGACAAGCAATCTCGTGCTGAAGCAATATTATGTTGGACGGAGGTGCAGTACGACCTAGCTGATAGGATTCGGCAGGCTTTGGTTCAAGATAGCACTATAAAGTAGGCATTGGATGAATCGTTGCACGGGTCAAATTCCCAGTTTGTAGTTGTGGATGGACTGCTAAGGAAGGATGGTCGCCTATGCATTCCTAGTGCAGATAGACTTCGGAAGGAATTGATGTATGAGGCTCATCACACCAAGTACTCAATCCACCCGGGGAGCACGAAGATGTATAGGGACATGAAGAAGTTGTTATGGTGGACAGGGCTGAAGAAGAATGTAGCTCTTTATGTGGAAAAGTACCAAACATGTGCCTTAGTGAAGGCGGAATGCTAGAAGCCCGGAGGTTTCCTAAAGTCCTTGCCAATTCCGGAATGGAAGTTCGACGACATATCCATGGATTTTGTGCACGGTTTGCCAAAGTCACAGAAGGGAAATGACGCGATTTGGGTGGTCGTAGATAGGCCGACAAAAGTGTCGCACTTCATTCCGAATAAGAAGGAAGATCCGGTGGAAAAGTTAGCCAAGCTCTATGTGGATAATATTGTACGGTTGCATGGTGTGCCCCGCAGTATTGTTAGTGACCGAGATGGGCGCTTCACGTCCAATGATTGGAGGCTGGTGCATAAGTTGTTGGGAACTAAGCTGAGTTTCAGCACAGCCTTCCACCCGCAAACGGATGGTCAGACCGAGAGGGTCAATAAGACGATGGAGGACATGCTTCGCATGTGCGTCCTAGATTTCGGAAAACACTGGGAGGATAACCTATACATGGTAGAGTTTGCGTATAATAACACTTTTCAAGCAAGTATTGGAATGGCGCCTTTCGAGGCCCTTTATGGGAGAAGGTGCAGCACACCGTTGTCTTGGTTGGAGGCAGGCGAGTCAAAGTTATTCAAACATCAGGCGGTGGAAGAAGCCACTTCAATGGTACGTACGATTCAGGAAAGGTTAAAAATCGCTCAGGATAGGCAGGCAAAATACTATAATGTCAGGCATAGAAACGTGGAGTTTCGTGTTGGCGATTGGGTGTATCTGAAAATCAAGCTGTTTAAGGGTGTCTCGTAGATTCGACGCCTGAAGAAGCTGAGTCTGAGATACCTCGGGTCGTTTGAGATCCTGGAGCGGATAGGGGAAACAACGTATCGGTTGAAGCTGTCAGTGGAGTTAAGTGGGCTACACGATGTGTTCCACGTATCAGTATTGCAGAAGGTTGTTCAAGAGCCTTCATAAGTCGTTGCTGTCGATCAAGTGCCGATTGATAGTGGGATGACGACGAAGGTCAAGCCAGTTTGCATTGAAGACTTTGAATTCAAACGGCTCCGCAACAAGGAAATTCGAATGGTTAAGGTCCGTTGGGATAACTACGGACGGGAGGAGCTTTCTTGGGAACGAGAGCAGGCTATGTTGAAGGAATATCCCGAACTTTTCAACTCAGGTAATGTTTAAATTGTTTTGTGTACCCCTTTTCTTAATTTCGTGGACGAAATTCTTTAAGGGGAGGAGAATTGTAACACCTCGAATTGTAGAGTTGAAACGAGCGGTGTTTGTACCAAGTTTGAATCTTGGTAGGGTGAACACGGCCGGTGACACTGGCATGTCACACGGCCGTGTCAGCCTCAGGTCTTCCAGTGAAGGACACAGCCTGGGATACGGGCGTGTCCCAGGGCGTGTTAGTGCACACGACATGGGACACGGGCGTGTTCCATGTACTTCTCGGGAATTTTCTGAGTTTTGTATCGACTGTCGAACACGGCCGTGTACTGGTTGACACGAGCGTGTCATCACCCATGTCCACCAAGCGACGTGGCGGTTGGTGTGGCGGTTATCAGTGACACGGCCCCTGTACACGGGCGTGTCGAGGACCCGACACAGGCGTGTCAGGTTGGGACACGGGCGTGTCCCAACCCGTGTCCTTTTCTGTGCTCGATTTGGGTGGCTAGATCGAGGCACACGAACTGGAACACGGCCGTGTGCAAAGCCGTGCTCGGCCCAGGGTGAAATTTTTCAGGCTAATCTGAGCCGTTCCTTTTCTTTAAATAAGATCTAACGGCCCAGATGAGTTCCTGCTGATGTTTAATCTGGGATTAGAGGTTTTATTCCTCATTTTCACCTTTAACTCCCTCTTTCTAAGAAATAAGTGAGAGAAGAGATCAAAGGAGAAGGAAGGGAGGAATCCGACCACCAGCGGAGTATCAGAGCACCAATCTGAGAATCGAGACCGGATCCGTGGAGAGAATTCCTTTGTGAAGCTTTCTATCCGACTAGTTTTTTATGGCACCGAAGCGGACTTCAAGGGTAACGATTTTCAACTCAAGCACTTGAAGATTTTCTTCCTTTGCATGGGAAAACCTGCTCCCGCGAGTGTGTGGTGAGTGCACGGTGTTCCTTGGGGTAGATATGTGAAGTTCCCCTTGTTTAGAGTCCGGAATCAAAGTACGGGCATAGGCATTGTGTGTGAAGCCTACCCGAACGTATTTGTCTGGATCGGTGATGTGCATTTCATGAATAGCCGGAGAAGACTCCGTGTGTTTTTTTCGGGTTTCTATGTGGTAGATTGCGGCAGGGATCCTTGGAGATTAACTCCAAGGCGCACCCGAAAACTGGGCAGAAACGTAATTCTGCTAACTTGGCGGCCGGGTAGTCAGCCTTGAACATAACTGGGTTATGTGTTGTTTGGAAATGATTTAGGATCCGGGTGAATCTTGGCCCGCGCATACGTCTTAAAGTGACTAGGCGGCGTGAGCAACGGGCAAGTGGATATGGACCTGGGCTATGTGGTTCGGTGCTAGAGGCCCTAAAGTGGAACTGCCGTTGGCATAGTCAGGAGCCTTGGACTACGGTCAGAAAGACTCAAAAATGCTCACTTTGTTTGTCATCCAAAGGATGGTGGTGAAGCCACGGAATTGATCGGATTCACCGTGAATGTGCCCTGAGTGCACGGGGTGTTTGGATGAGCGAGCCTACACCTGTGGCGAAAGTCTTTATATGCACTTTATTATTTAGCTGGGCTAACGATATGTAGGGAAGGAGCACCGCCGTCCCAATTAAGGGGCAGGGTTGTTATAATTTGGTCAGCTTTAGCTGACCGTTGCTCGGTTTGCCACCATGCGGTCGAATAATTGCTTGCAGGTGTTGCAGAACCAAGCGCCAAGTAGAGGGTTGAAGTCTAAGCTGCTGTGCAGGCCCTCGAAGGCCGTAGTGAACTACTATCTTTACTTTTTGTCATGTATGGCCGGCCTGCGAGCCGATGTTTGTAAGACATTACTTTGTTAAGAGAAACTTTGTAAGGCTTAAAGGCCATGTACTCTTTTGTAGATTTGTTTTATTTCATTCCTATGTTGATTAGTGGACATTCATGTCATGCTTGTGCAAATGTTGGGTTTTATTAACTATTTAAAAAGCTTCAGCTAGAATGCTCTGTGTTAGAACGAGTATATGGGAATTTGGTATTATTCTATAACCCCTCTGACTGTCTGTGGTATATGGCATCGGGTTCCAGCTAGACCTTCTGTTATTTTCCATACGACGGATGGGGGTGTTACACAACCACCTATCTTGTGCAAGTATCAAACTGGGTCGGGTAACTTCTCATCCCTAAACCTAGTGAGATTTTCTTCTTGTAAGTTTGGGAGGGTGTTCAAAGCCGATGAATCTTCTACCGCGCTGAAAACATTCGCATGCAAATCTGGATTGAAGTCATTTATCCGAATCTTTATTTTCAGATCGAGTGGATCCTATTTGCTTGAATGGATCTAGGCTTATAGTCGTGGTCTTGATCTCTAAAAGGATTGGCAACCTTTGTGATAGTTTTGGGAAGTCAAGTTGATGAATTTTTGAATTGTTATTTGTTGTCAACTCTCCTCCTGCTGTTTCTTGTACTGTGTAGTGCGTTATCCATTGTTGGGAACGATTAGATGCTTGCATTGGTGCGCTTGATTCGGGGTCGGATTGCGCACCGGATCTGAGCCGTAAGTCGGTAGATCTTGTTAGAACACGCTCCCTACATCAGGCACCTTTGCATATAGAAGAATGTCGTTTGGACTTTGCAATGCACCAGCTACATTTCAAAAATGTATGCTGGCAATATTTGGCTAGTTGAAGATGTTATGGAGGTGTTTATGGATGATTTTTCTATATTCGGAGACTCGCTCCACATTTGTTTAGATAACCTCGCTCGTGTTCTTCAACGCTGCGAAGACACAAATTTAGCACTGAACTGGGAGAAATGTCACTTTATGGTACGAAAAGGCTTAGTTCTCGGTCATAAAATTCCTATCCAGGGAATCAAGGTCGATAAAGCCAAAATAGAAATTATCAATCCCCCACCTACAAACGTAAAAGCCATACAAAGTTTTTTAGGCCATACAGGTTTTTGTAGACGGTTTATTCAAAAAATTTCCAAAATTTCAAAACCGCTAACACACATCCAAGAAAAAGAATCCCTCTTTATTTTTGATAGCGAATGCTTATTAGCATTCAATTTTATAAAAGAAAAAATTACCAATTCTCCAATTCTTATAACACTAGACTGGTCCTTTCCGTTTGAAATAATGTGTGATGCGAGCGATTTTGCTGTAGGAGGTGTATTAGGACAGCGCGTAAATAAGTATTTTCATTCTATTATTATGCAAGTAAAAGGCCCACATCTACACAAGCCAACTACACCACTACGAAAAAGAAACTACTGGCAATTGTATTCGCTTTTGATAAGTTTCGATCTTATATAACGCTATCTAAAGTTATTGTTTTTACTGATCATTATGCTTTAAAATATTTATTAAGAAAAACAAGTGTCAAACCCCGTCTACTTTGCTGGATTCTCCTCCTACAAGTATATGACTTGGAGATCCGAGATAAAAAAGCTGTAGAAAACTTGGCGGCCGATCATCTTTCTCGACTAGAGAATACTGCTATAGATACGCTAGTGGAGGCCTACATTGAAGACAAATTCCCTAAAGAACGCCTCCTCGCCATCGAAATTGTAACGACTTCATCTACTCCTTGATTTGCAGACTTAGCCAATTATTTAGTGGCTCGAGTCCTTCCAAAAAGTTTTTCAAGTTAGCAAAAGAAGAAATTCTTTTCTGACCTGAAAAACTATTTTTGGGAAGACCCGTTTTTATTCCGAGTTTGTACGGACCATGTGATTAGGAGATATTTTTCGGGTGAGGAAGGTTTCAAAATCTTCCGGCATTGCCACGAAGGACAAACCGACAAATATTATTAAACAAACTAGACTACGCGAAAAGTGCTTGAAGCAGGCTTCTTTTGGCCCACTTTATTCAAAGATGCTCAGAAATTAGTAAGCACATGCAATAGTTGCCAACGGTCAGGTAATATTTCTCGTCGGAACGAAATACCCCAGAACTTGTTTATAGAATGCGAAATATTTGATCTGTGGGGAATAGATTTTATAGGCCCTCTGCCTCCATCTATTAAAAATCATTATATTTTAGTAGTGGTTGATTACGTGTCAAGGTGGGCAGAAGCGCAAGCTCTCCCTACCAATGATGCGAGAGTTATCATGGAAATTTTGAAAATCTTATTTTGTAGTTTTGGCATGCCTTGTGCAATTGTTAGTGATCGAGGTACACATTTCTGTAACACCCACTTAGCTAAAATTTTAGCTAAATATGGAGTCACCCACAAACTCACCACCACTTATCACCCACAAAAGAGCGGTCAAGTGGAGATAGTCAATAGGGAACTAAAGCATATTCTTAAGAAAACTGTAGCCATCAATCCAAAAGATTGGTCGCTTAAACTTGATGACACAATTTGGGCTTATCACACGACATACAAAACCGCTATCGGTTGTACTCCTTATCATTTAGTATACGGAAAAGCGTGTCATCTTCCGATAGAATTAGAACATCGCGCATACTGGGCGCTAAATTTTTTTACTTAAATATGAACTTAGTCTCCTAATAAAGAAAATTTTAACTAAACCAACTTGATGAATGACATGCCAATGCCTACGAAAGCAATAAATTTTATAAGGAGCGCTCTAAGTTTTACCATGATAAAAAAATAAAATTTCCAAAATCTTTTTCTCCGAACGATCTCGTCCTTCTTTATAACTCACGCCTTAAACATTTTCCCGGGAAATTAAAATCCAGATGGTCCGACCCCTTTACTGTTAAGGAGGTTTGGACATATGAGACTATTCTTATTTCTCACCCTAAATTAGCCTCTTTTAAAGTAAACGGGCACCGCTTACAACTTTACCTTGTGGGGGACTTTTCAACTTAAAAAATAAAATCATACACCCTCCTTAACATATGAATAATCCAACTAAATAAGTCAGGCTATGCGATGGTAAACAAGGCGCTTGTGGGAGGCACCCCACAGTTATCTATTTTTATACATGTTTTTTACAGGTTTTCTTATGCCCTCCACGGCCTCCTATTAAGAAAGCCTATTTACTCTATTGTACTTTCAGTTTTGTATATATCATCTTTTTCTTTATACTTATGCACAACATAAGTATGGAGGTGTATTTTCTTTCTAAAAAATTACATTTATACGTATATTTATTTTTCAAAAAAAAAATTCTTGTTTTTTATACATAATATTTTCTTATCAAATTTATGTATATATTTTCTAAATATATATATATATATATATAATAAAAGAATAATAAATAAATAAAATAAAAATCTTCTTGTGTATATATTTTGCTTAATTAATCATCCGAAAATAAAATTAAAACCCATACTTCATTTGTCTCTTTTCCAAAACTAAAACTATTTTTGAGTTAATGTATAAACAATTATCTAATTTGCAATTTACTAGTCGTTTATTTATCATAAATAGATAGATTTAAATATCCGGAGTTAACTTTTAAAGAATATCTTATTTATTTTATTTAGAGTTAGAGGACTTATTTTGAGCACTACTTCTGATTTATGATAAATAGAGACATGCGTATTATGTTAGCTAAACATCTGTAGACTGTAATTATCTCAACTTACTCTTACTAAAATATAGGAATTTTAAAGTTATTACAGTTGCTCTTAAAATCTTTTATCAAAATTGTTTTTGAAAACCCCTCTATATATTTTTTGCTTGGCATGTTTTCTTACGCACGCAAGCATCTAGGAGCATGTGCTCCTAAAAAATAAAAGATCTTATGTTAATGAGAATAAGATTTCGTTCCGTAAACATATGCATCTTATAATTGTTAAAAGATTATGTGAAATTGAGTATGTGCCCCTAAACATATACATTGGATTAAAATAAAGTTCAGTTCTACAAAGTTTTTTTTTGCTTTAGAACATATTTTCTTAAGCAGTTGTAACAAAACAAAAATATAAAATAAGATGAGAGGATAAAATTCATCACCTTCTACATAAAAGCCTAAGTTTTAGGTGAAAGCCAAGTTTATACCCCATAAACCACTACAAACTGATCTAATTTTGCTTAAATTTTTGAGAGAACATAATTAATAGGTTGTCTATTTTCCATCGTATCACTTTCAGGTACGGTTTTTATAATTCCAATTTACATTATTACTGATGATTGCAATGTTGCTTGCTCTTTGGTTTTCTTAAGAAGTCTTTTTGGCTATGAACATATTTCTCTGACTAAATCATTTTCATAATGCAGGACTTAACTCTTATACTCCGGATATTTATGTCTATCTTCCCTTCATTCAATAAAATGACAGTTGGATTAGAAAATTTATAACTTGTCATATAGTCTGAAAGTGAGGGTAAGATCTATCTCAACTCTAGAGGGGGGTGAATAGAGTTTATTTAAATTAATTTCACAGTTGAGATTAACCAGCAAATATAAAATTCAATTTATAGTATAGTGTAGAGTGTTAGTAAAGAGTTAAAAACAAAGAAGTAAAGAGCACAGCACACAGCAAACCAATCACACAAACAACCCAGAAGACACAAGGAAATATAGTGGTTCCCCAAAAACCTGGGTACATCCACTCTTCTACCACCCTTGGTAAGAATCCACTCAGGATGAGTTGATCAGGTGTCCTGACACCAATGAGCTTTTGATAAGGTGCTCAAAAACCAAAACTGGATTTTTTGATAAGGTGTCTTGCCACCACTGAGTTTTGACAAGGCTCTCAGAACCAGACAGAACTTTTGAAGGGAGTTCAAGAACCCTTTTACAGCAGAAAAAGAAAAGATAAAGAGGTGAAGTTGTCTTCTCTGTTCTCAAATCAAATGAGAGAAGACTAGTGGATCTTTTGTTGTCAAAGCTCCCCCTGAGTTGTAGACAGGTTCAGGAATGGAAGCTTTGCTCTAGGATGATAGGCCTTCAGAACTTTAGATCTCCAGCAAAGGATTGTTTCAGCAAAAAGGCTGAAAGATGAGGTGTCTGGAGTTCTTGAGAAGAGGCTGTGATCACTTTTCTGTAAGCAAAAAGATTTTTATTCTGATTCTTCAGAATTGATCACTTGTTATCTGTCACAGCTTAATTCTTCTTGTTGTGTTCTCAGTGTATATTGTTGTGTGTTCTTCTCTAACTGAAGATGAAAAGGAAGATCTTATTCTCAAAAATAATCTTGTCAAAGATAGCCGTTGGCAGGCATAAATGTCTTCCATAAAGAGTCCTGTCTTCTAGAGGAAGGTCCAATAAAACATTCCCTGAATAATTCCTTGAAACTTGCTCCAGAATAAAGACAAACGGCTGGCAGATCTCCTTAACATAAATGCTGAGAGATTTCAAAAACATTCCAAAGACTGGCAGCATTTGAATCCTTAGAATCGTTGATCTCTCAGAAAAATCGTCGATCTGAGCTCTACTATCGTCGAACTGAGCTCAGAGATGGAAACAGATCAAACAGTCAGAAAACGTCGAACTGAGCTCGAAGATCGTCGAACCGAGCTCAGCGACCTGAAGAATAGCTGAAGAGAGATCGTCGACCTGAGCTAGAAAAACGTAGAATGCAGTTCGACGACTAAACAAAATTGTCTGAAAGCAGATCGTCGATCTGAGCTCGAAGATCGTCGACTGGAGTTCGACGATTTATCGAAGTTGAGCTCAGAGAGCGTCGAACTAAGCTCGACGTTTCGTCGACCGGAGCTCGACGAAAATTGACTTAGACTTGGCTCTATATCCTTGATATTGGAATGGTCCTGGGGGCTGCTTCAAACCTAAGTTCTAAGCCCTAGACTCATTCTAATGTTGACCTTTACAACTATACAACTAGGTCAACCTGGTTTCCTAAGACAAATATAGTGATCCTTACCCAAATTAGTAATAGGGTGTTCCAACATAGTCGACTCAAACTTTTACTCAGGAATAGCAAAACTCAAGTATGAGGATATTTGATGAGTAATTATTTATACATGTTTTGGTCCATGTTTTAATATCATTTCTAATTCAAGGTTGTAAAATTTCGTGTCAAAACTTAAATAAATGGTTTGTTTTTAATTTTATTCTCCAAATAATTTGTTTGGTCCATGAGTAGATTACCGTAGATTAATCCGAGCTGAACCATGTTTTGCGGCAGGGTTAACTACAGGTATACTATGTTAACTATAGGCATACTATGTTTTGCGGCAAGGTTAACTACTATAAGTACTATATGTTTTGCAGCAAGGTTAACTACTATAAGTAGATTAGAGTAGATTTTTTTAACGGTCACTTTAATCTACTATACTATGTTTTGCGGCAAGGTTCACGGTCCGACCGGTTTGGACGTTGTGATCCGAGCTGAACCATCATGTTATTTTTTAAAAATATAGGATCTAATAATCTATATAGAATTACAATAATAATAATAATGCAAATATAATACTAATACTTATAATAATAATAATGTAAATAAAAAGAGTTAATATAATAAATATAATCTATGTAAATTAATTACAATCTACTTATAAATTATAATAAATGGTATAATGTGTTAAGTATTATTATAATTATTCTACTAAGTAGTATTATTATAAATAGTATTATTAATATTTAAGTATTATTATATAAGTAGTATTATGTATATTATGTTTTAATAAATAAATTTCTATTACGAATGTATAATATTTTATATAAATTAATATTTTAAGAATGTTTTTTTATCTTATTTTAAATAGTATAATGTTAAATAGTATAATTATATTTTAAATAGTATAATATTATAAGAATTTTAGTATGATAAATTTGTATCGTATATATTATATTTAATATATTCAGGGATTAAGCATCCAAGACCAACTGGCCTAGTTGAGTGGGAGCTTTGTTGAGTTTCATGAGGTCGCGGGTTCAAATCCAGGTTATAGCAGTTTAGTGCCCTTATTCGCTGCCCTTATCCTACCAACTCGACCTGCCAACCCGCTACCTGCCAGGCATCCTTATCCGTAGCCCTTATCCCGCCAGCTCAAAATCAATCGCCCTTATCCAGCCAGCCAAATCAGCTGCCAACTCAAGATTAGCCAGCTAGTGCCCAGCTTTTCCATAAGCTGATTTTTAGATTTTCTAAAAGTTGTTTGCCAACTTTTCCAAAAGCACTTTTTCAAAACCATTTATTTTTTCCTCTATAAATAGATGCCCAAGGCTAATGTTAGAAGAACTGGTGGAGTTCCACATAATTCTATATAGTGTTTATGAGTAGCTTTTGAGTGATATTTTCCTAACCCTAGTTTGAGTTCTTTAGTTTATAACACTTTGAATTAATAAAATTTCAGTTTTCAAATTACTTTTTAACTTTTATTGCTTTTACCTTAGTTTCCATTTCTATTGAGATATGGTGTGTGCATAAGTACTTTGTTTTTTGTAATTCATTTTCTACTACCACCCCAATCCCAGATGAGAGGCTGAGAACTTTTTAGCGCTTGATTAAGATGGTTGAGACAGATATTATTTCTGCAATTTTATAAGTCTTTTCAATTTCCTACTACCACCCCTATCCCGATTGAGAGGCTAAGAACATTTTAGCATCAACCGAGATACATTAGGAAAGATATTATTTCTGCACTTTATAAGTCTTTTACTTTTTCTACTACCACCCACATCCCGATGAGAGGCTAAGAACTTATTAACACTCGATTGAGATGAGCTTTGGGAAAGATACTAATTCTATAATTTTAAACCCTATTTTCTAAATTAAAAACTTAAGATTTACCTAAGAATTAAGTTGCGTGGAGCCGTACAAATCGATATATGGTTTTCATTTATGTAGTTCGTAACTAGTAGCCGAAAGGTTTGTGTCCATGAATTGAACACTCTCAGGTAAAGAGAAACTACGCTTCACTCTCGAAAGAGATGAATGTAATCCTCTCGAGTTGAACCTTCAAATATCAATAGGAGGTCAATAGCGAGGCTCACAAAGTAAAGCGTGTATTAAATTAATTTTGATTAGATACGAAAGTTGAGCCAAACTACTTAATCATAGGTGGATGTATCCTCGATAGAGGTGCACTCATATTTAGGGAACCTCTACGGTCAAGTATTTTAATAGAAAAGAAGAGTTTTTCTTGTTTAAAAGTATTTTCCAAAGTAAATCAAAATAAAAGGTTCTTCACCTCATCTATTTTCAAAACCCTACGTATTACTTTTGTTTTCACTTTTAAAAATAATCAACTCTTTTCGGTAAAATAATAGTCTCATTCCTTAAAGTAGAGTACTCTATTGGAACACCCTAATTTGGATTTGGGTCAGGATCACTATGTCTTTAGGACTATTAGATTGACCCATCAATGTATAGATAAGGGTCATAGGATGTGCTAAGTCAGAGGCTCTCAGAGTTTGAAGAAATCAGCCAAGAGAAATCAGTTAGAAGAAATCAGAATTCAACCTTGGCGTCGAGCTCAGATCGACGTTTTGAAGTTCAGGAGTCGAGCTGAGATCGACGATCTCTGAGCTCAGGTCCTCTAAGCGTCGAACTCCGTTCGACGATCTCCGAGCTCGGATCGACGTTTTATGTTCCAGACCAACTCCAATATCTCTGAGCTCAGATCAACGATAGTTGAGCTCAGGTCGACGATCATCTTGTTGAGATCGACGATATCTGCCATCACTTTGAACGCAAGTTCCCAGGCAGATTTTCAAGATATTCTTGGTCCAATCAATGTGAGCCGTTCATATTCCAACACATCTTAATTACAGGACAGTTACAAGAATGTATTTATGGAGATTATAGCCGTTGGAGTAACTAAGAGGCAGCAGTAATAAATGCAAGAATTCAAATGACCATTGGTCTCCTATCAGAATATATACACAGAACTACAGAGAAGAAAAAAAGGGTGAAAAAGAAGAGAATAACAAGAACATAGAGAATAAGAAGAAGAGAGAGAATAGTGGAGAGAAGAAAGTAGTATAGGAATCAGAGTTCCAGGAAGAACTCAACATCACCTGTATAGCCATTGCTCTTCTCAGATCTACTGTTCCAGGAAGCCTGAAGAGACAACTACTCTACATCAGTCTGAAGGCTTACTGGAAGATCAACATCATCAAGGCTTCATCATTCACACTCCAAGACAACTCACATTTCAGCCTTTGCTGAAATCATCATTTGCTGGAGCAGTCATACATTGAAGACCTATCACCCTTTGCAAAGCTCTCCTTCCTGAATAATTGAAAATCTCAGAGGGAGCTTTGATAACACCATCAAAATCCACTTGTGCTTCTCTGGGATTGTTGAACAGAGAAGACAATATCAACTCTCCCTTCCCTCCTGTAAAAGGGTTATCAAAACTCCCTTTAAAAGTTCTGAATTTGGTTTCTGAGACCTGATCAAAACTCAGTGGTGGCAAGACACCTTATCAAAAAATCTAGATCTGGTTTTTGAGCACCTTATCAAAAGCTCATTGGTGCCCAGGACACCTGATCAACTCATCCTACAGTGGATTCCTACCTAGGGTGGTAGAAGAGTGGATGTACCCAAGTTTAGGGGAACCACAATAAAATTCTTGTGTTGTCTGGTTTGCCTTTGTTTCTTTTCTTTATTATTCTTGCTGTGTGTTTGCTCTAATCTCTAGGATAGATCTCACTTTCAATTGGTATCAGAGGCAGGTTGGTTATTCAACAAGTAGATCTTCACTAGTTTGGTTGTTTATATAGGCTAACACCTGAACCAAAAGATCTCTCTTGATCCATTCTAGTTAGATTAATCATTTTGTTTTTCACATAGCAAGAATATGGAATATTCTAGCACCAGATCTCCTTAGCTCAACATAAACAAATTTGCACTTTGGAAGACAAGAATTAAGTCATTTATGGACAATATTGATGAAGAAATATTTTATGCTATTTTGACAGGTCTCCCAACCTCAGCAACAACAACTAAAAGGGTCAGACTAGCTGATGCCAGAGCCATGAATATCCTAGCACAGTCATTATCTGATGACTTGTTCCAGGAAGTTGTTGAATGCTCAACAGCTAAGGAGATATGGGATTCTCTTCATCAAATGGCTTCTGAACCAGTGGATGGAATAACAGAAAGAAGCCACAACATCTTATTTGAAGAAGGAGAATCAGTATCCCTAGATGTTATTTGGGATGTATCAGATGATGAATCATCATTTGAAGATGAAGAGGAGGAAGCAAGGGCCAAACGATTCTGCTTAATGGCCATCAATACTTCCTGCAGCAGTTTAAAGTCTGAACAAACAGAAGGAAAATCAAAACCTGAAGAGGATCAGGTATTATCTAACTTTGTTTTCAGTTCAGTTAACTTAGAACTTCAATTTTGCTGATAAGATTCAATAAAATCTGAGGGGGAAACAAAACTTCTCAGAGGAATGTTTTCAGAATATATTCAAAGGAAAAAAGAAACATTTTAATCAACTAAATGAGTTAAAATCGTCGAACTCAGATCGACGATCCTATATAAAATCGTTGAACTCAGATCGACGATCCTATATAAAATCGTCAAACTCAGTCTGCTTTTTCATAAATTTGATTTATAATTATTAGGATAAACTATTTAAAATATTTTCAAATCCTTTTTCTATTTGGAACAAATTTATTAGGAAACATCTTTTCTTAAGGGCTGCTTCTATCCTTTTGATATCTTGTTCAAAATTATGTTAGGATTTCTGTATGAGAATTCTCCGTCAGATAACTTTATATTTCTTATAGATATTTTTCTAAATTCATCTAGATTGAGTCCTCTACTCTAGTTGCATTGGTCAGCAATGATCATGACACTGAGTTTGAATCTCTTCTGATGAAAAGAAATTATATAGGAAGAAAGATATCAGACTTTGTTTTTCAGATTCAGAATCCTAATAAAATGTGCTGGACAAATATCATTTTTTTATGCTAACATATCCTTTTCAAGGAGAGAGCAATCTCTACCATAGCCTTCTGCAGGTACCATCTATAAGAATTAGCTGGATAACTCAATCAAAATCCAATTTTCAAAGTCATCCCAGGCTCCTCCAGTCACAGTTACTGCATCAACATAGGGGGAGTTTTGTAAAGCTAGTAGCAATCAGTTTTAACAGCAACAGAAGTCAGCTATGCAAAGCTTCTCTTTTTATATCTTATGCTTTGTAATTATAATATTTTTATGTAAATAGTAATCCTAACCCAAATAGGGGGAGATTGTTGGAACACCCTAATTTGGATTTGTGTCAGGATCACTATGTCTTTAGGAATATTAGATTGACCCATCAATGTATAGCTAAGGGTCATAGGATGTGCTGAGTCAGAGGCTCTCAGAGTTTGAAGAAATTAGCCAAGAGAAATCAGTCAGAAGAAATCAGAATTCAACCTTGGCGTCGAGCTCAGATCGACGTTTTGAAGTTCAGGCGTCGAGCTGAGATCGACGATCTCTGAGCTTAGGTCCTCTAGGCGTCGAACTCCGTTTGACGATCTCCAAGCTCAGATCGACGTTTTCTGTTCCAGACCAGCTCCAATATCTCTGAGCTCAGATCGACGATAGTCGAGCTCAGGTCGACGATCATCTTGTTGAGATCGACGATTTCTGCCATCACTCTGAACGCAAGTTCCCAGGCATATTTTCAGGATATTCTTGTTCCAATCAATGTGAGCCGTTCATATTCCAACACAACTTTATTATAGGACAGTTACAAGAATGTATTTATGGAGATTATAGTCGTTGGAGTAACTAAGAGGCAGCAGTAATAAATGCAAGAATTCAAATGACCATTGGTCTCCTATCAGAATATATACACAGAACTACAGAGAAGAAAAAAAGGGTGAAAAAGAAGAGAATAACAAGAACATAGAGAATAAGAAGAAGAGAGAGAATAGTGGAGAGAAGAAAGTAGTACAGGAATCAAAGTTCCAGGAAGAACTCAACATCACCTGTACAGCCAGTTCTCTTCTCAGATCTACTGTTCCAGGAAGCCTGAAGAGACAACTTGATGTAGGCCACGGGTTTCGACACCGTAATGGCTAAGGGGTTCACACGCTCGCTTAATTATAATTACTATTGCGCTCACACGAAGAATAAACACAGCCACTACACAAGTTGCCAAAATTAATTTAATAAAATTCGGGGGGTTCGCTAGGCCCCTTAAGATAATATCAAGGCTATAGGTCAAGATCCTCTCAAGCGAAATGAACCCACAAGGTTCGGTCAAGCGTACGTTGTACCAAAAGAGACACCACCGAAAATAAGGATTCGGATAACCGGTGGTTCTCTCCCAACGAAAATAAAATGAGGGCCGCCACGCCTCACGAATTCAAAAGGGAATCAATAACAATAACAATAATATAATAGATATTATCCACGAAAATTCTACCAATCACAAATCACACGATATGCTAAATGCCCAAAGAAAAGATCTAAGAGAGAAACACACAAGAGTGGAGACGTTCGTTACCCAACCAAAATGGATGATTCCGATTTAGCTCTCTTTGGATCGCTCCATTTAGGATCCAACGAAAGCGTGCCGGTTGGAGGGAAACTCCAAGTTCTTCGTTGCCTTCCGACGCCGTTGAAGTTTCACAAGATTCACCTCAAGCTTTGGCCGATTCTTCTCTTGGATTAGAAGATGGGGGCTGATTTGGATCTCACCAAAGGAATCGGTTTTTGGTAAGGATAGGGTTATGGATGGTGTTGGGATGGAGGTGGTCGGCTAGGAGAATGAAAGGGTGTGTCGGTTTTATGAGGGGATGGATGTGGCCGAGATCTTGATGGCAAAGGGAGAGGGCTCGGTCAAGGATGAAGTTGATGAGGGTCGGGTTTTTTGGAGGGGATGCCAAGGGTGGCCGGCAGATTTGAATGGAGGGGATGGCTTTTTCGTTTTGGGATGAGGATGGGGAGGCGGCTAGGGGTAACCCTTGAGTAGAGAAAGGTGATAGAGGGAAGGGAGGAGGAGAGGAGGTGGCCGAAGCCTTGGAAGGGGAGGAGGGAGGCCGGCGGCCAAAAAGGGAAAGAGAAAGGTAGGGGGCGGCCAAGAGGAAGAGGGAAGAGGAGAAGGTAATTCCAAAATCTGAAATTGGGTTTTTAATTATTCATTCAATCACTCAAAATCCAATACAACATAGCCTTATATAGGCTTTACAAAGACAAGGGTTATAAGCACCCCAAATGTGGCTAAACAAAGGCCAAAATGAAATGACAAATAATTAAAACTTTGGCTAAACATAGGCCAATTAAAAACATAATTATAAAATCTGAAATAATAATTTAAATGATGCGGCGATGGCGGTGGATGTCGCGGCAAAGTTCCAACATTAAAATGACGCGGCGATGGCGGTGGATGTCGCGGCAAAGTATCAACATTCCGACTTGCGGCACGGTGATAAAGATCTTCAAGCTCCATATGGCGACGAACAACGGCACCAACAAGTAAATCATCATCTCAAGGCAGCGAGGGAACATCAAGTGTGAGCCGACACCAACATCAACCGGGTCACCATATTCATCCGGAAGGGGATCTTCTGCAGCAACATGATGCGGATCTATGACATGTACCGGGTCACTATCATCGTCTAGAGGGGGACGCTCCAAATCAACAAGCCGGGGGATGACGGCGCCATCACAACTACTCTACATCAGTCTGAAGGCTTACTGGAAGATCAACATCATCAAGGCTTCATCATTCACACTCCAAGACAACTTACATTTCAGCCTTTGCTGAAATCATCATTTGCTGGAGCAGTCATACATTGAAGACCTATCACCCTTTGCAAAGCTCTCCTTCCTGAACAATTCCAAATCTCAGAGGGAGCTTTGACAACACCATCAAAATCCACTTGTGCTTCTCTGAGATTGTTGAACAGAGAAGACAACATCAACTCTCCCTTCCCTGCTGTAAAAGGGTTATCAAAACTCCCTTCAAAAGTTCTGAATTTGGTTTTTGAGACCTGATCAAAACTCAGTGGTGGCAAGACACCTTATCAAAAAATCTAGATCTGGTTTTTGAGCACCTTATCAAAAGCTCATTGGTGCCCAGGACACCTGATCAACTCATCCTGCAGTGGATTCCTACCTAGGGTGGTAGAAAAATGGATGTACCCAAGTTTAGGGGAACCACTATAAAATTCTTGTGTTGTCTTGTTTACCTTTGTTTCTTTTCTTTATTATTCTTGTTGTGTGTTTGCTCTAATCTCTAGGATAGATCTCACTTTCAATTGGTATCAGTGGCAGGTTGGTTATTCAACAACTAGATCTTCACTAGTTTGGTTATTTATACAGGCTAACACCTGAACCAAAAGATATCTCTTGATCCATCCTAGTTAGATTAATCATTTTGTTTTTTACATAGCAAGAATATGGAATATTCTCGCACCAGATCTCCTAAGTGCAATATAAACAAATTTTTACTTTAGAAGACAAGAATTAAGTCATTTATGGACAATATTGGTGAAGAAATATTTTATGCCATTATGACAGGTCTCCCAACCTCAGCAACAACAACTAAAAGGGCCAGACTAGCTGATGCCAGAGCCATGAATATCCTAGCACAGTCATTATCTGATGACTTGTTCCAGGAAGTTGTTGAAAGCTCAACAGCTAAGGAGATATGGGATTCTCTTCATCAAATGGCTTCTGAACCAGTGGATGGAACAACAGAAAGAAGCCATAACATCTTATTTGAAGAAGGAGAATCAGTATCCCTAGATGTTATTTGGGATGTATCAGATTATGAATCATCATTTGAATATGAAGAGGAGGAAGCAAGGGCCAAACTATTCAGCTTAATGGCCATTAATACTTCCTATAGCAGTTTAAAGTCTGAACAAACAGAAGGAAAATCAAAACCTGAAGAGGATCAGGTATTATCTAACTTTGTTTTCAGTTCAGTTAACTTAGAACTTCAATTTTGCTGCCAAGATTCAATAAAATCTGTGGGGGAAACAAAACTTCTCAGAGGAATGTTTTCAGAATATATTCAAAGGAAAAAAAGAAACATTTTAATCAACTAAATGAGTTAAAATCGTCGAACTCAGATTGATGATCCTATATAAAATCGTCGAACTCAGATCGACGATCCTATATAAAATCGTCGAACTCAGACTGCTTTTTCATAAATTTGATTTATAATTATTAGAATAAACTATTTAAAATATTTTCAAATCCTTTTTCTATTTGGAACAAATTTATTAGGAAACATCTTTTCTTAAGGGTTGCTTCTATCCTTTTGATATCTTGTTCAAACTTATGTTAGGATTTCTGTATGAGAATTCTTTGTCCGATAACTTTATATTTCTTAAAGATATTTTTCTAAATTCATCTAGATTGAGTCCTCTACTCTAGTTGCATTGGTCAGCAATGATCATGGCACTGCGTTTGAATCTCTTCTGATGAAAAGAAATTATATAGGAAGAAAGATATCAGGCTTTGTTTTTTAGATTCAGAATCCTAATAAAATGTGATGGACAAATATCATTTTTTTATGCTAACATATCCATTTCAAGGAGAGAGCAATCTCTACCATAGCCTTCTGCAGGTACCATCTATAAGAATTAGCTGGATGACTCAATCAAAATCCAATTTTCAAAGTCATCCCAGGCTCCTCCAGTCACAGTTACTGCATCAACATAGGGGGAGTTTTGTAAAGCCAGCAGTAGTCAGGTTTAACAGCAACAGAAGTCAGCTATGCAAAGCTTCTCTTTTTATATCTTATGCTTTGTAATTGTAATATTTTTATGTAAATAGTAATCCTAACCCAAATAGGGGGAGATTGTTGGAACACCATAATTTGGATTTGGGTCAGGATCACTATGTCTTTAGGACTATTAGATTGACCCATCAATGTATAGCTAAGGGTCATAGGATGTGCTAAGTCAGAGGCTCTCAGAGTTTGAAGGAATCAGCCAAGAGAAATCAGTCAGAAGAAATCAGAATTCAACCTTGGCGTCGAGCTCAGATCGACGTTTTGAAGTTCAGGCGTCGAGCTGAGATCGACGATCTCTGAGCTCAGGTCCTTTAGGCATCGAACTCCGTTCGACGATCTCCGAGCTCAGATCGACGTTTTTTGTTCCAAACCATCTCCAATATCTCTGAGCTCAGATCGACAATCATCTTGTTGAGATCGACGATTTCTGCCATCACTCTGAATGCAAGTTCCCAGGAAGATTTTCAGGATATTCTTGGTCCATTCAATGTGAGCCGTTCATTGTTGAAACCGAAAAATCGGTCCCTGTGGAGTCCGACCCTTGCGGAAGGGGTGGTCGCACACTTACTTCTCTCCTCACAAGCCCAAAGGACAAGGGAGAGGGACCGAGGACAGTCCCAAGGCTTCAGCACGGAGGTCCCACCACACACCCGGAAGATCTTAGAGCGCTTCCCCTCCTTAGCCAAGTGCTGAAGCAAAGGTACCCCAGAAAGCGCTAGAAGACCGGGTACAAAAAAGCGTGCCTTCTGAGGTACCCCTTGGGTCCTATTTATAGGAATAGACGGGCTGCAAATAACTAGACGTCACTGTTTTCGAGGACTGTAGGCAATCCAAGGGGGGTAACACGGTAAAAACACCCCACAACTGAAAGACGAGCCGGCCCTGAGAAGAGCTCACGGAGTGGGGGCGGCGAGTACGGGCGCGAGAAGGCTCCTACTGCGCCGAGGTGAGGAGCGGCGGATGAACTCGTCTCTCGCAGTGCCGCGGACCTGACTCGCACCGCGGACTGGACTTGCGCCGTGGACCGGACTCGCCTCGCCTCGAGCCTGGGAAGGTCGGGCCTGAAGCCCTTGCTCGCTGGTGACAGTCGCGTTGGTACTCGCCGAACAGGTACTGGACGAGCATGTACTCGGCCGGGCCCACAACGAACGACATCCTCTCGTCGGGCTCAGCTCCATGATCTTCGAGCTCGTCCCGACGATTGCCGAGCACGTACTCGGCATGCTAGGCTTGGCATACCCTGCTGGACTCACCTGAGGCTCGGGGGCGGTCTGGGCCGGCCGGATCGGCTCCTGTTAGCCCACTCGCTGGATACGGGGTTGTACACAATCCCCGCTCTTTGCGAGGTTGGCACAAACTCGGAAAGAAACATCCAACCCCCTAGGATCCTGCGAGTGCGACAGGAGCCAAAAGGAATCTCTTGGTAGGACCCACCGATGGCTATATATACATGCCCTGCCTGCTCGACTGTCCCCCGCCCCCCTCTCTTTACTTAAGCCCTGTCGAGATGCCGCTCCCTAAAGAGGTCATGGAACGACTCGCAAAATCGCGTGGGGAGACCGCCCTCCGTGCCGCAGCCCTGATGGATCTGAGCGCCCCGGCCCGCCGTTTGGCTGAATTCGGCTCGGCCAAGAGGGCGAGGCCCTTTCCTCCCGAGGCCGAGCACATCTTTGCCGACCTAAAGAATACTTTAGCCCATGGCTCCGACTCTTCCAACCGTTCTGCCCTGGACCCTCATGACAAAGATTTTGTGGATCTTACCGCCGAATAGGACCAAGGCGGCGAGGTCTCCACACCAAGGGTCGAGGGTCTACCCGCCAAGGAGCCCGAGTCCTCCCCTGACCCACGCCCGCGAGACTCGCCCCTTGTCACCAAAATCGTGGAGCCAGACTCGCGGGGGTCGGTATCGCCGGCTCGCCTTCACTCTCAACATCCCTCCTCTGCTCTTGCGGTTACTGGGATGGACGCCGAGCATACATCCGCTCCTGCTTCCCCCCAGGACACTGAAGGTATGCCCCTGACCTCCTTGCTTTGCGTCTGATTCTAACTGGCGCTCGCTACTCCCACCCGCTATCTCGACTTTCCTGTGCAGGCCTCCCGGACCCAGCCGCGACTGATAACTCCGCCGAACGGGCCGTTTATTCACCTCTTCCATCGCCGCGCGCCTTGGACGTCTTCCTGGGCTCGGAGGTGGACAGCCCCGAACGGTCGAGGCGAAGCCAACTGGTCCTAAAAAAGCTAGTGCGCGAGCTTCATGAGCTGAAGAAAGACAACTCCAGGCTGCAGGACGAATGCGCGCAGCTTGCCGGTGAGGCGAGGATCAGCTCGGCATACGCTGCCACATCTTCCTCCATACTTTTCGACGAGATTGACGAGAACCTGCGCGCGGCGAACAGGAACCTGGGGCAGCTTCGGCAACTCTTTGCGCAGCGGCTGGCGGCATCGGGCCGGCGAGACCGGGGTAATTGAGGACGGCTCTCTTGCGAGCCGACCGATACTCGCCCCCATTGCCGCCTGGTCTACGCGCGCGCTTTTCTGATTTTCTTTGCTCTGGACAATTTTCTTTTTAATGCTAAATAAAGTGTATAAATTTTATCGCGCGAGCAAGTCTTTTCTTATTCGAGTGGTGCGTGCCTTTTCGGATTCCTTAGCTAGGCTCACCTAGGTCGGCGAGTACAGAGCGATGAGATGGGATACGCAAAGCGGGGTATGCGAGCCGGGCTGGTCAGTCGGTTTCGCTTCCCCTTCCTTTTCTATAAATAGGGATCCCCACCTACCCCCGGCTGCGCCTTTATTGCCTTCTCATCCCTTCCTTTCCTTGCCCTCCCTACCTACTGCTCGCGCGCCTTCGTCCCCTCCGCGAGCATGGGTAAAGGAAACCCCGACTCCGAGGGCCGCTCCAAGTGCGCCCAGAACTTCGCGGACCACTGTTTCTTCGAGGGGAACACCACGACGAGCGAGCTCGCCGAGTTTGTGGCGGATTACGTTCATGCCGGCTTTGTGGCCCGCCTCCTGGCGGAGCATGAGGCCATTAACTCATTCTTTGAGGACGAGCTCGCCTTCCCCATCTCGCACTTTGAGGTGGGGTTGCGCCTGCCGCTCTGGCCAGAGATCCGCCAGGTACTCAAGTACTACGGTGCTGTGCCCGCGCAGCTCAACCCCAACGCTATCGCCATGATATTGGGGTTTGCCTGCTACCTCCGCCGAGAGCGGATCGAGTTCAACCTAACCGTCTTCTGCAAGCTCTTCTCCTACAAAGCCAACGCCGACGGGGTCGCCTTCTTTGGCGGCACATCCATAAAGATCCGCGAGGTCGCCAACAAAAACCACAACTGGATGTCGAAGATCGCCTTCATCCGGGGCGACCTCGGCAATATCCCGTTCTCGCCCTTGCAGAAGAGCGAGGAGGTTTACCGGACGCCGTCAGTGTCTGGTAATGATGCCGAGCTCCACAAGTTTTTCTTATACAAGGACTTCGAGGTCGCCTTCCTCCGTCGCGGCCTCGAATCCCTGCCACCTATCCTTCCCGGTGAAGGTTTGTCTCGCCCACCTTCCGCTCGCCATTTGGCCTGACCGATCGGAACCTCATTCTTTGTCTAAGTCTTTTCGCAGGGGAGCGACTGATCCCGGTGAACCCTCCCTTTGCCGACCTTGGGGTGTTTTCGGATCCGCTCGAGCGGGCTTGGGCCGCGGCTGAGGCATGCCGGGAAGAGAAGGTCCGGGGGGAAGCCCTCCAGCAAGAGGCGGCTGGAGCTTGGGGGGCCGAGCTCGGTCCACCGCCCCTCAGCCCCTAAAAGGGCGAAGGTGGTCTCGCGAGGCCTTCCACAGCAGTCCGCGTCGCCCGTCAGGTTCATGAGCTCGCCGGAGGTTTTTTCCGACGAAGCCCCGGCGAGCCCACTGAAGGAGACATCATCCCCCCGCGAGAAGAGGCGCGGGTCCCCCTCTCCTCCTTCCGTCGAGGAGGTTGCCCCCAGTGGCTCGGGAGCTCCAAAGGACAACCCCCACTTCGGGAAGGGGGGAAGGAGCAAGGATGTGGCCGGCGAGCCGATGCTGCTCTGGGACGAGGGAGCCCATCGTGTCTCCGTCTCTACTCGCGCTCCTTCCTGGGGAGCTCGCCGGCCTCCCACGGGCCACGCATTTGCCCTTGGCTTCGGCCTCTATGGCCGGGAGGGCGCCGACGCCTACAAGAACCTGACCCCCCGGCAGATAGGTCACGAGGGCCTGCAGGCGCATCTGAGGGCCTTTGAACTCCACCACATGATGGTCCGATGTGGCTTCCAGCTCAGCCAACTCCTGATCAAAGCCGAGCAGGAGCGCGACCTGGCGGCAGAGAAAGCTGCTGACGCGGAGCGGCGGTTCGGCATCGCCGAGCGCTTACTCGACGAGGCTTCAGGTGGGCTGGTAAGAGTCGACCAACCCTTGTTTTAACTTGGAAAATATTTTTCAGAGAGTTTGACCCTCTTGTTTTTCAGGATGCCGAGTCCGCCAAGGTGCTGCAAGCTCGTGCCAGTGAGCTGGAGGGCGAGACTGCCCTGCTGCGGCTCCGCCTCGCTGATCAGGAGGCCGGCTCGCGCGAGCAGGAGGCCTTTACTGCTCGGTCGGCGGCCGAGGTGGAGTCGCTAAAGGAGCAGAACCACTGTCTCCAAGGCGAGGTCCGCCAGCTGACGGAAGCCCTCTTCCCCCCAGACAGTGCCGAGCCGCCTTTTCCCTACAAGCGGCCCCGGGTCTTCGGCGAGGGGGAGGTTATGGAGCTGCTGCGAGTCAACTCGATCGAGTCTGCCGAATGCCTCCTGAATGCCATGAAGGGGTCGGGGATTCTGGTCGAGGGCTGCGAGGAGGTGGCGGTCCGAGATCTTCTGCCGAGCCTGTTTCCGCCGTCTCCGCCCAGCGAGAAGGAGGAGAGCTTCGGCTCCCTTTTTGATGGGGCGAAGGGCAAGGAAAGATCGCTTGGAGGCGAGGAGGACCGCCATTCGGGAGAGGAGGGCGAGAGCTGACCGAATTCCTCCCTTTTCTTTTTTCTACCGTCTTCTTGTAATCATCCCCCCTCTTTTCCTGTAATCTCGCCGGGGCGAGCCCTTCCTCCTTTTGCGAACATAATGAAAGGAATTTTGATTCTAACTTCTTTTCTTTTTTTTTCTTTTTTTTTACCTTCCGCGCTAGAATGCACGTGAGTTAGGATTCGCGCTCGGCGAGAGGCCTTGAGCATTGGCGGCGACCAGACTCGCGAACTCTTCGCTTACCCGCGAGGCGATCTTTGCGAGAACGGTTGCCGCCGGCGCCCGCCTGTCATACCGAGAAATGCCCTCTGCAGAGCAAACCCCTGCGAGAACGGGCTCGCCCGGGGGGGGGGGTATATTCTTCCCTCAACCGGAGGTGGGATCAAAAATCCCTTTTTAACAAAAAACCAAGGGGGACAGGACCCCTTGAGCTCGCCCTTCTAACTGGTGGGTTTGCTCGGACACGCTTGTCATGTGTCAACTTTCAGGTCCACCTCCCGGACAGTAACGACGTCCATCGAGACCCCGGCCCTGCCAGCTTGGAGGGAGCCTGACAGCGGGAGAATCGAGACCTTACCCCAGAGCGAGAAGACTGACCATTTGCCTCTCCCGGGTGCTACCACCATGCCAGTCATCTAGATGGGAGCCTGAGGGCGGGTGTTGAACATCCTCCGGGCTCAGCTCCAGGGTCATAACGACGTCCATCGAGACCCCGGCCCTGCCAGCTTGGAGGGAGCCTGACAGCGGGAGAATCGAGACCTAACCCCAGAGCGAGAAGACTTAGACCATTTGCCTCTCCCGGGTGCTACCACCATGCCAGTCAGCTAGATGGGAGCCTGAGGGCGGGTGTTGAACATCCTCCGGGCTCAGCTCCAGGGTCATAACGACGTCCATCGAGACCCCGGCCCTGCCAGCTTGGAGGGAGCCTGACAGCGGGAGAATCGAGACCTAACCCCAGAGCGAGAAGACTTAGACCATTTGCCTCTCCCGGGTGCTACCACCATGCCAGTCAGCTAGATGGGAGCCTGAGGGCGGGTGTTGAACATCCTCTGGGCTCAGCTCCAGGGTCATAACGATGTCCATCGAGACCCCGACCCTGCTAGCTTGGAGGGAGCCTGACAGCGGGAGAATCGAGACCTAACCCCAGAGCGAGAAGACTTAGACCATTTGCCTCTCCTGGGTGCTACCACCATGCCAGTCAGCTAGATGGGAGCCTGAGGGCGGGTGTTGAACATCCTCCGGGCTCAGCTCCAGGGTCATAACGACGTCCATCGAGACCCCGACCCTGCCAGCTTGGAGGGAGCCTGACAGCGGGAGAATCGAGACCTAACCCCAGAGCGAGAAGACTTAGACCATTTGCCTCTCCCGGGTGCTACCACCATGCCAGTCAGCTAGATGGGAGCCTGAGGGCGGGTGTTGAACATCCTCCGGGCTCAGCTCCAGGGTCATAATGACGTCCATCGAGACCCCGGCCCTGCCAGCTTGGAGGGAGCCTGACAGCGGGAGAATCGAGACCTAACCCCAGAGCAAGAAGACTTAGACCATTTGCCTCTCCCGGGTGCTACCACCATGCCAGTCAGCTAGATGGGAGCCTGAGGGCGGGTGTTGAACATCCTCCGGGCTCAGCTCCAGGGTCATAACGACGTCCATCGAGACCCCGGCCCTGCCAGCTTGGAGGGAGCCTGACAGCGGGAGAATCGAGACCTAACCCCAGAGCGAGAAGACTTAGACCATTTGCCTCTCCCGGGTGCTACCACCAAGCCAGTCAGCTAGATGGGAGCCTGAGGGCGGGTGTTAAACATCCTCCGGGCTCAGCTCCAGGGTCATAATGACGTCCATCGAGACCCCGGCCCTGCCAGCTTGGAGGGAGCCTGACAGCGGGAGAATCGAGACCTAACCCCAGAGCGAGAAGACTTAGACCATTTTCTGAGTGTTTATGTCGCTCTTCAATGGAAGTTCCGTCACATTGCATGTCATTGTTACGATTATTGTGGAGAAAGAGTTAAATACATTGCATTCGAAAAAAGCTGAGGTACGTACAAGTTTTCAAGGATAAAAGCGTTTCAGGTCGTCGCCGCTCCAGGTGTGGTTCAAAGTCTCGCCTTCCACATTTTGGAGGTGGTATCCTCCCAACTTTAATGCCTCCTTCACGATGTAGGGCCCCTCCCAGTTTGGATGGAGCTTGCCCACGGCCGCCGATCTTCCCGCCGCATCTACCTTCTTTAGAACCAGGTCGCCTTCCACGAACTGCTTGACCCGGACATGCTTGTCGAAATACTTAGCCATTCTCCGCTTGACTTCCTCCTGCCGGACTGCGGAGAGGTCACGCACTTCCTCTATCAAGTCCAAAGAGAGTCGTTGTTCTTCCTCATTCTCAACTCTCCACTCCTCCCTTCCAGCTTCTGCCTCGGCAACCCTGGGAGTACGGACCTCGAGTTCAATGGGGAGCACTGCCTCGCTTCCGTGAGATAGTTTAAAGGGCGTCTCACCCGTGGCGGTGTTGGGGGTAGTCCTCAGGGTCCAGAGGACCGAGGGGAGTTGCTCCACCCAATTCCCCTTCAAATTCTCCACCTTCTTTTTCAGGAGGTTCACGATAATCTTGTTGGCCGCCTCTACCTGCCCGTTGCTCCTTGGGTGGTGGACAGAGGCGAACCTAAGGTCGATCCCGAGCTCTCCACAGAACTTAATGAACTCATTGCTGGCGAACTGCGGTCCGTTGTCGGTGACGATGGCTTGGGGCATCCCATGCCTGCAGATGATCTCCCCCCATACAAAATTTCGAATGATCTGCGAGGTTACCTTGGCCAAAGCCTTCACCTCCATCCACTTGGAGAAATAGTCGATCATTACCAGCAAGAATCTCCTCTGCCCGCTTGCCTGTGGGAAGGGACCTACCAGGTCCATTCCCCAAATTGCGAAAGGCCAAGGGGCCGTGATACTCCTGAGTCGCTGAGCCGGTTGCAGTTGGAGGGGGGCAAACAGTTGGCACTTGTGGCATTTTTTGACAAATTCTAAGGCATTGTGCCCCAGGGTAGGCCAGAAGTAGCCCTGCCTGATGATTCTTCCCTCCAGGGTCCGACCTCCCGAATGACTCCCGCATTCCCTGGAGTGAACTTCTTCCAAAATCCTCGGCACCTCCCCCTCTGCTACGCAACGGGCGAGTAATCCTGAAAGGGTCTTGCGGTAAAGTTGCCCGTCGCGCAAAAGGTAATATGCCGACTTGTACTTGAGCTTATTCCTATCCATCCCTTCTGGGTATTCTCCTGTGGACAGGTAGGTAGTGAATGGGTCCATCCATGTGGACCGCCGATCTATCTCCATCAACTCTCCTTCTTCCAGGGATGGGTGGAAGAGGTCCGTGATGGTGCCCCCCACCCGAGGGCCGCGCTTGGCGAGGTGGTCGACTTGTTTATTTTCCTCCCGTGGCACATGCTGAATGGAGAAGGTCTGGAACCCGCCGATGATTCCCTTAACCTTTGCCAGATATCGTTGTGGGGTGGGCTCCCTTGCCTCGATCTCCCCGTTGATCTGGGAGGCCACTACCATAGAGTCAGTGAGGACCTTCACATCATGCACCCCCAATTCCTTGGCCAGGCGTAGTCCTGCGATTACCGCCCCGTACTCGGCCTAGTTGTTGGTTATGGAGAAATGTATCACCACCGTTTGCTCGATCCGGGTCCCTTGGGGGCTCTCCAAGATGACCCCAACCCCCAAGGAGTGTTTCCCTGAAGCCCCATCCACCATCACCTTCCAAGGGATGGGGCGAGTGAGTTTGTCCTCTGCCACCTCAACCACATAGTCAGCCAGGAAGTCAGCCATTGCTTGCGCCTTGATTGCGAGCCGAGGGACAAAGGAGATGTCAAACTCGCTCAACTCCACCGACCACTTGGCGAGTCTTCCTGAATGCTCCACTCCCTCGAAGATGCTGCGGAGGGGGTGGTCAGTTACCACCTGGATAGAGTGTGCCTGGAAGTAGGGCCTGAGTCTCCGGGCCGAGGTGATTAGAGCGAAGGCCAACTTCTCCAAGATGGGGTAGCGGAGTTCCGCCTTCCTCAGAACCCTACTCACATAGTAGATGGGCAGCTGCTTTCTCCCCTCTTCCCGAACTAAAACAGAACTTACGGCCTCCGCCCCGACCCCTAAATACAAAAACAAGTCCTCCCCTCCTTTGGCCCTTGGAGCAAGGGGGCCTGAGTCAACTGCCTCTTCAAGGCCTGGAATGCCTCCTCGCACTCCGGGGTCCATTCAAACTTCCGACCTCCCCTCAAGGTCTTCAAGAAGGGGGAACACCTCTCCCCGGCCCGGGAGAGGAACCTGCTTAGTCCTGCCAGCTTCCCTGTCAGCCGTTGTACCTCCTTCGCATCCCGAGGTGGCCCCAACTCCATAATCGCCCGGACTTTGTCAGGGTTGGGTTCGACCCCGGCTGGGGTGAGGAGATGACCCAAAAATTTGCCTTTGCTCGCCCCGAAGATGCACTTTAGAGGATTCAACCTCATCTTGTATTTGCGCAAAGTGTCGAAGGTCTCCTCCAGATCCTGGAGGTGAGAATCGACCTCCCTGCTTTTTACCATCAGGTCGTCCACGTACACTTCCAAGTTCCTTCCCTTCTGTCCCTGGAATACACGGTCCATCATCTTTTGGTATGTTGCCCCTGCATTTTTTAACCCAAAAGGCATCATCTTGTAGCAGTAGCACCCATCTCCTGTAATGAACGAGACATCCTTTACGTCAGGAGGGTGCATCCTGATTTGATGATAACCTGAAAAAGCATCTAAAAAACTCATTACAGAAAAACCAACGGCTGAATCTACCAGCGCGTCGATTCTAGGCAAGGGGTAACAATCCTTAGGACATGATTTATTAAGCAGTGAAAAATCTACACACATCCTCCACCGGCCGTCCCCTTTTTTCACCATTACAACATTCGAGACCCAGCCGGGGTATTGAATTTCGAAAACGAAGCCGGCCTTAAGGAGCTTGGAGACTTCCTCCCTGATGGGTTCGGCCAGTTTGTCCGTGACGGACCTCCTCTTCTGCTGGATGGGGCGAGCCTCCGGGTGTAGATTGAGGCGGTGGCAGACGACGTCGGCATCAATCCCAGGCATCTCCGCTGCGCTCCAGGAGAAGACATCCACATTCTTTTGGATGCACTCCAGCATCAAGCCTTGATCTTCCGGGGTCAGCCCCCCGCTGATGCGGACCTTCTCCACCCTGCCATCCTGGGTGAGGACTTCCATCTCCACTACCTCCTCGGCGGCCTCCAACCGGGACTGCTCCTCCCACTCTGCGGCGTCCTCCCCTCTTGGCGTAAGGACCTCCCCTTCCCCTAGGATCATCGCCCCAACTGACCCCTCTGGGAGTATCCCCTCGCGTGCTTCCCCTTCCATCCCTCCTTCCTCCCCGCCTTCTTCTCCGGCCTCCTGCCCTTCTACCTCCTCCATCCTTCTTCCCATCCCCTCGGCCTCCTCCTGCCAAGAAATTGAATTCACCGCGGTCACGTAGCATTCCCGAGCTGCTTTGGGGTCACCGCGAACCCAGACTTGGATCCCGTCCACATTAAACTTAAGACATTGATGGAAGGAGGAGGGGACGCATCGGAAGGCACTGATGAGGGGCCTCCCAAAAATGGCATTGTAGCTGCTGGGGGCCTCTACTATGACGAATCGACAGTTCCGGGACTGTCCCCCCAAGCTGACATGGAGTCCCACTCCCCCCTCTACTTCTTTCCTTTCCCCCAAAAAACCGAAGAGGGGCCCATCGGAGGCCAGCACCCTCTTGGCTTCCACCTGCATGGCATCAAAAGGCTTCTTGAAGATGATGTTGACAGAGCTCCCATTGTCAATGAGGATCCGGGAGACTGTGAAATTTTTGATGGCTGTCTGGATGACCAGCGCATCGCAGAAGGGGTCATCGTGACCCGGCATATCCTCCCTTGAGAAGGTGATCCTCTCTTCCGGGGGTGGAGTCTGAGATGTGGAGCCGATGCTCCTTCGGTACATGGTGTGGAGGCTTGCTTTCCGAGAAGCCTCGACTCCCACCCCCCATGGATCACTCTGATCCCTCCTCGAGTCCCCACATCGGCCCGGTCTTCGCAACGATCCCCCTCCACCTGAGGCCGGACTTCCTCAATCCGCACCTCCTGATGATTCCGCAGCTGTCGCTGCTGCTCCCTGTTCTCCCGCACCTCGAGGAATTCCGGACACGTGACCGTCGTGTGCCCCTCTTCTTGATGGTAATCGCAATAGGGTAGGTCTATCCTGACCTCCCTCCATAGGAAATAACTCTTCTAGAGTATATTCCTTCTGAGCTTGAACATAAGATGTATCATTTAGATCTTCTATATTCAGATCTTTGGAGATATCAATTTGTACTGCCTCTTGCACTGGGTCAGACATCTTCTCCCCCTGTACTTGTTCAGTATTGGTAATGTCCTGGGCAGGTGAGTACACTTGCTCCCCCTGCACCTGTGCAGAAATGGAAATATTAGAAATGTCTGTTGTAAGAAAACACACCAGCTCCCCCTGCAACTGTACCTGGTCAGGAGTAGATACATTCTGGGCTGGAGAATGAGCTTGCTCCCCCTGCAACTGTGCAGGTATAGTTTCTTGCTGGGCTGGAGTAGACGCAGGGTGATCTTCAACCTGCTTTCTCTCTAGTTCTTCTTGAAGCTGCTCAGTATCTTGAGCATGAGAAGAGGATTTCACTGGGGTGTCCTGCCTGCTCTCATCAGGCACATCCTTAGACAGCACCCTATCCCACTTAGAAAACAAACTCATGTCCATCTTTCTCATGTGATTGATCTTTATTCCTGGCAGGTGTTGCATTACCTCAGGGATCACTCCATTCAGATATAAACTCATAATTCTAGCCAGACTTGGCTTCTTGATTCCTTCCTTGATCTTTTCAAAGATTACAGCTGACCAATCTGTTGGAATTGTAAACACAATTCTGGTCATTAGGCAGAACATATAGGCTGAAATCCTATCATGTCCCCCTGGTTTGCACAGAATCACCTTGCCAACTACTTCAGACAAAAATTTCCCTTGCTGATTCATCCCTTTCCTGTTGAAAGCAGCTCCAATCTTCAGGGTGGGATCCAATCCGCACCATTGGATAGCCTCCCTTGACTTAGAAGCAGGGACTTCTTCTTCATTCTCAATTATTGGTAAATGTAGAATCTTCCTTAAACTTCTTGGGGTAATCTTCAATGGCGACCCATGTACAGTAGACTTAATCTTGAGAATATCTGAACCTATTGATGCAGAGTTAAAGAATTCATGCACCTCCTTCTTTCATATCTTAGAAGGTTCAGAAACCAAAAACTCTAATCCGGATTCGGAAATAAGAGTGATAACCCGTTGAACATCTGTCGGGGCTTCGGCAAAGGCATTCCTTACCAACTCATAACCTTCATTAACGTTGTCTTCAATCTTCGGCGCCATTGTTCAGGTGAGAAAGCTTGAGAGAAGAGAGAGAGAGAGAGAAAGTTGACACATGGTTTCAGTCTCGAAAACCTTGTAAGCGTGTCGACTGAATAAGTTCTTGACCTATTTATACCTTCTATTGAACGAAGATCTAAAGGCGGGCAAAAACAGTCTATATGTGTCGACACAGATGGAATGTGTCGACACAAACTTCTATTGTCTCGACAACAAATCTGTCTACTATGTGTCGACACCAATTGTGGATATGTCGACACCTGAGAGACATAGTAGAGTATCAGAAATTCTGTGTCGACTCTTAGGATAAGTGTCGACACAAAATCTGTAAGTGTCGACATCACTATTCTGGTGAAGTCGACACTACATTCCTGGATAAGTCGACAATTTAATTCTTAAGTGTCGACACATATTCTCTGTGTCGACACAATATCTCTGACTTGTCGACATTACTTCACTGAGTCGACACATTATCACTGAATGTGTCGACACTATTTTACTTAGCCAATTTCTGTTTCTGTCAATACCACTTGAGACCATTTGATAATCTAATATGTTACTTGTAAGTTTGTTGATAATCTAATCAATGGTCAGCATGCCTAATTCAATTTTAAATTTATTGAATTTTGTTTCATCCAGAGGCTTAGTGAATACATCTGCTATTTGATAATCTGTTTTAACAAATTCCAATGTGATGTCTTCTCTTTCTACATGTTCTCTAAGAAAATGGTATTTAATTTCTATATGCTTAGTTCTACTATGAGAAACAGGATTATTAGCAATAGAAATTGCACTCTTAGAATCACACAAAAGAGGTGTTCTACTTACTTGAATACCATAATCTTTAAGTTGATGATGTATCCACAATAATTGTGCACAGCAGCTGCCAGCAGCAACATATTCTGACTCAGCTGTAGATATAGCCACACTGGTCTGCTTCTTACTACTCCAAGATATCAATCTTCCTCCCAAGAATTGACAAGTACCTGTTGTACTCTTTTTATCCTCTCTACAGCCTGCAAAGTCTGCATCTGAATAACCTGTTAGTAGAAAATCTTTATTCCTAGGATACCAAAGGCCTAGATTAGGTGTGCCCTTAAGATGTCTCAGAATCCTTTTGACTGCAGTATAATGAGACTCTTTAGGGTAGGTTTGGTACCTAGCACAGACACATGTAGCATACATAATATCTGGTCTACTAGTTGTGAGATATAGTAGAGAACCAACTATTCCTCTATACAAAGTCTCATCAACAGGTTTACCTGCATCATCTTTGCATATAGGCATACTTGTTCCCATAGGAGTTCTCATGATGGAGGATGACTCCATACCATACTTCTTAATTAATTCTTTGGTAAACTTTGACTGGGATATGGACAAGCCATCATCAGTCTGTCTTACTTGGAGTCCCAAGAAGAACTTCAGTTCCCCCATACTGCTCATCTCAAACTTCCCTTGCATAAGTTTGGCAAACTTTTTACAAAGGTTGTTTTCAGTAGATCCAAAGATTATGTCATCAACATAGATCTGAACTAAGATGATCTTGCCTTTGGATTCCCTAAGGAATAGAGTTTTGTCTATTTTTCCTCTTGATAATTTATTCTCAATAAGGAAAGTAGAGAGGGTTTCATACCAAGCCCTTGGGGCTTGCTTTAACCCATACAAAGCTTTTATATGCTTATAAACATAATCAGGTTTAAGAGGACCTACAAAACCTGATGGCTGCTCTACATATACTTCTTCTTTAAGATCACCATTCAGAAATGCTGACTTCACATCCATCTGGTATACTTTGAAGTCTTGATAGGCTGCATAGGCAAGGAACATTCTTATTGCCTCCAGCCTTGCTACTGGGGCGAAGGTTTGATCAAAGTCAATCCCTTCTTCCTGCCTGTATCCTTTAGCAACCAATCTTGCTTTATTTTTCACTATTACTCCACTCTCATCCAACTTGTTCCTATAGATCCATTTTGTCCCAATTATATTGTGGCCTCTTGGTTTAGGAATAAGCTCCCAGACATTGCACCTTCTGAATTGATTCAGCTCCTCTTGCATAGCATCAGTTCAGTGCTGGTCTTGGATGGCTTCTTCAAACTTCTTAGGCTCCATTTGTGACAGGAAACTTGAATGCAGAACTGTGCTTTGACATCTGCTTCTAGTCTGCACTCCCTGTCTTGGATCACTTATTATCTGATCAGCTGGATGGTCTCTTAAATGTCTTGTAGCTGGAGGAAGATTCCCTTCTGGTTGAACATCTCCAGCTCCTTCATTATGCTGAACCTCTTGGTTTTCTTCATCTTCTATTGTGTCTTGTACTCCCCCTGGACAATAGCCTTCATTTTCCAATACTCCATCTTCCCTTGAAGCTTCAGCAATGGAGAGCTTGTCCATTCTTTTGCTTATACCTGTTGAGTCATTTGATCTACAAGACAACTCATAGTTGATTAATCTTGTTTCATCAAACACAACATGCACAGATTCTTCAACAACTTGAGTAGTCAAGTTGAAAATTCTATAGGCCTTACTATTTGTGCTGTACCCAACAAATATCCCATCCTGGGATTTGGCAGCAAACTTAGTCAAATATGACTTACCATTGTTAAGTATATAGCATTTGCAACCAAAGATTTTGAAGTAGGATAGATTTGGTTTTCTACCTTTCATAATCTCATAGGGAGTCTTTTTGTGGCACTTGGTGATAGAAGCCCTATTGATCACATGACAAGCAGTGTTTACTGCCTCAGCCCAGAAATATTCTGGTAGAGAGGTGTCACTCAATAGAGTTCTACCAGCTTCAATTAATGTTCTATTCTTTCTTTCAGCAATTCCATTTTGCTGAGGTGTTCTTGGTGAGGAGAACTCTTGGAAAATCTCAATGTCTTCACATAACTTTGTCATGCTTTCAGATTGAAACTCAGTACCATGGTCACTTCTGATTTTGACCACTGTACTATTCAGTTCATTCTGAATTTGCTTCACAAAATTAAGTAAGACACTTGGGGTTTCAGATTTCTGTCTCAGAAAGAACACCCAAGTAAATCTAGAATAGTCATCTACAACCACAAAAGTGTAGACCTTCCTACCTAGACTATGAACTGGCATAGGACCAAAAAGATCCATATACAAGAGGTATAAGCACCTCACAGAATCCTTGTTTTCAAGGCTTTGAAAGGAGGATTTTGTCTGCTTGCCCTTTTGACAAGCTGAGCATATCCCTTCCTTCATACACTTAACTTGAGGACCATTCCTCACTAACTCTTTGATAAAGAGTTGGCCAATTGTCTTATAGTTAAGATGAGCCAATCTCTTATGCCACTTAACACAATGAGAAGCATTGTCATCAGCTACAAGACAGATGGGAGAAGCCTTATTCTCACATACAAAATTAAGACAATATACATTTCTCTTCCTATACCCAGTCAAAATGATCTCTTGATCACTTGACCTTTTGATATGACATCCATCCTTAACAAATGAAATGTCATATCCTAAATCACTCAGCTGGCTTATGCTTATTAGATTATGTTTTAAACCTTTTACATAAGCCACTTGGGTGATAGTAATTAGGTTAGAAGAAATGTTACCAAACCCTTTGATGACTCCTTTTTCAGATCCACCAAAGATCACTTTAGGTCCATCTTTGACAGATGAATACTCCTTCAGCATCCCCTTTGTTCCAGTCATGTGCCTGGAACAACCACTATCCAAGTACCATATAGGGGCATGGCTACTTGGATTCACCTGCAACACAGATTTACTTACCCTTAGAACCCAAGCAAGTCTTGGGTCCTTGGTTCAAGTTTGCATAAACAAAGCTACCATTATCTCTTCTAACAGGTAGACTATTGTTCTTTCTAACACTTGTGTTATACCAGCAGTCTGTGCAAAATGGCCTCTCTTGCCACAGCACCAACATTCAAACCTATTGTATCTAGTTCTAGATACATCCTTGACAAAAGAATTTCTGTCCATTACTGGTGCTGCAACAGCTTCACCCACTGATTATTTATAACCATTGGGTTTATGAACATGGGTAGGCCTGTTGGCATTTACACCCTTGTTTTTCAGAACATTAGACTTAATATGACCATGAATATTTTCATGATCATATAGGTTAGAAGGCACTTCCACCTTTCTAAACTTAATAGGGACTGAAAAGTTCAGTGGCTTGACAGGAGCTTTGCCTTTCCTCTTGAATTGGCCAGCCCTGGAGTTACCTTTGAATCCTAATCCTGCCTTACCCTTTTGATTCACAAATTCATCTATCAAGGGTAAGACAGACTTTGGCTTAGAGTAACTAGCCACTAAATCTTTTTCAATTCTTAGTCTAGCCTCCAGACTCTTCACTTGATCATTGGTATAATTAATTGTGCCCATCTGAATAATAGTTATATTCTTTAGCTTGGCAATTTCATTTAACTTTTGATCAATTACTTTCTCTAACTCAGTTGCAGCTACCCTTAGTTTAGCAATTTCATGAGCCTGAAGTTTAACCAGGTTCTTGCTTTTCTTAAGGGCCTACAACAAGTCCCCATACTTATCTATCAATTGATAGACATCTCCTTCAGATTCAGATGCATCTACATCACTTGATGCAGATGCAGCTGATTCTGTACTTGTACTACAAACAGATTTCATAGAAGGACATTGTACCTTATTAGGACCAGACTGATTCTGGCATATGTCCTCTTTTGATCCTGCCATCAGTCTCATGCACTGATGATCCTCTTAATCATAGATGGAGTCTAGCAACTGCAGAAACTCCTCTTCTTTAGATGCAGCATATAGTCCAATATATGCTTCTGCTTCAGATTCTGACTCTGAAGTTGACTAATCTGTTAGGCTCTTATCCTTCTTTGCAACAAAAGATTTCTCCTTCTTGCCCTTTTTATGAGTCTTATTCTTGTCTGAAGACTTCTTTCTCTTATCAGGACAGTCAGCCACTACATGTCCAGGTCTATTGCAACAATAATAGATAATCTTTGAAGTAGTAGCCTTGCTGGGCTTTGATCTGCTCTTTTCTTTCCTTGATGACTTTTTCTTCTGATAATAGTCATCAACTTGCTGTGAAGTGGAGGGCTTAGACTTCCACTGCTTCTTCTTCAAGAACCTCTGGAATTGCCTTGTGAATGCAGCAAAGTCTGCATCTGAATCACAGCTTTCTGAATCCTGATTATCTGAATTTTCTGAACTGACTTCTGCAATTTCCTTAGGAGGGGATGGTGATATCCTCCTATTCTTTCTAATGGATTCTGCATTGAATGCCACAGTCTTTTCTCTATGCTCTCCTCTTGAATTCTTTTCCTCCTCCTTCCTCACCATAAGTTGCATTTCATAGGACAGCAGCTTTCCAAACAAGGTGGGAGGAGAGATCTCTGCCAATTTAGCCACTTCTCTTTTGGCACAGATCTTTGTGTCCCAATCCTTTGTCAAGGATCTTAAGAATTTGTCATTTAGTTCATAGGTACTGAAGACTCTTCCATAGGACATTAACTCATTCACAATTCTATAAAATTTCTTATAGCATTCAGTTATGCTATCAGTTTTTCCTTGTCTAAAACTTTCATATTCCTGGTTAAGCATAGACTTCCTATCCTGTCTTACTTCTTCAGATCCCTCCATGTAGACAATCAAGGTGTCCCACATTTCTTTGGAGGTCTTGCAGTGAATCAGATTCTGAAATAAAGAATCATCTATGGCACTCACAATAATATTCTGAGCTCTCTTGTCCATGGTTGCCAAAATGATTTCATCCTTGGTCATTTCAGAATAACTCTTTGGAGTTTGAATATTAGCATCAAGAACTGATACCTTCATTGGAATGAAGGGTCCTTCCTGAACTGTGATGTATATTCTTGGGTTAGATGCTTCCATGAATAATCTGACTCTTTCTTTCCAAATTCCAAAGATTTCCTTCCTGCAGATGGGTAACTTCATTGACCCTAACTCCTTGTGATTTTCTCCAGAACCCATCTTCTTGAATCTTGATTCTGCCTTTCAGATCTACCTCAGACTGTTAAGTCCTTTTTGAGGAACCTCCCTCTGATACCACTTGATAGTTTTACTTTCAAGACAACCTAAACACCTAGAGGGGGGGTGAATAGGTTCTAATTGCTTATTTATACTTTTAGACAGTATTCAATCAAAATTAAAACATCTAGCACAACAATCACAGAAATTTAATCATCACAGATTGCACAATGTTTTATAGTGGTTCCCCAAGGTTTGGGTACATCCACTTTCCCCCTTCACCTATCTAGCAGTATGCTAGATTCAGCCAAACTTCCACTATTCTCAGATCCTCAGATCCTGCAGCTCAGAACCTGGATAGGTTCCTACAACTCAGGCACAACAGCCCTACCTCAGCCTTGCCACAAGGCCTACAACTCAGAGAAGAACCTTCTCCTACACTCAGGCAAACAGCCCTACCACTCAGAGATCAACTCTCCTACACTCAGCCTTTATATCACAGGCTTATAACTCAGAGAAGAACCTTCTCCTACACTCAGGCAAACAGCCCTACTACTCAGAGATCAACTCTCCTACACTCAACCTTTATATCACAGGCTTACAACTCAGATCTGTGTAAAATAGATCCTACAGAAATTTAGAAAAGAAGTTTTAATGTCTTGCCTTTGTTGAGAGAGAAGAGGACAAGACAATTCTTGATCAGCTGATGAAATCAACTGAATCTGAGCTTTCTTCAAAGCTTCTTGAATTTGAACTTAGCTGAGTTGATTTCCAAACAGCTTTTTGAGAAACCACTGATGGCTTCCTTCTTCTTCTTCAAAATGGGTGGATCCCTCTCTATCCAACACCTTTGATAATTCTTCTGAATTCTTGTTAGAACTCTTCTTAGATCGATCCTGAGATTGTCTTCTTAGATCTTTTGATGAAGATCTTCTTTAGTGTATTACTCCTTCTTGATTTGATTTCTCAAATTGATTGCCAAAATTCAATCTGTTTACTTCTCTCTGAATCTGTCTATTTATAGACCTTCTTAATGGTAACCGGCTGATCCGGTTTATAACTGTCTTCTGACAAGTCTGACAACATCAGTTAACTGGCTGCAACCCACAGCTGTCAAGTCTTCAAACAGATCCTGTGCCTTAGTCTTGGTCAGCAATGTGTTGAGATAGACTGTCAGGAAGTGTCGAGACCAACTGTCTATATGTGTTGACACAAGTAACTTTGGTGTCGACACAGCCTTTGATGATGTCGACAAGTTTGCCTTTAAGTTGACACAGCTTCTTCAGAACTTTATTTTGAGAATGAGTCGACACAGAGAATTTATGTCGACTCAACACTTCATCTTTCTTCAGAAAATAACTTGGTCTTGACTTTGCAGTGTGTCGACTTAGTCTTCTGGTGTCGACACAAGTGTTGTCAACTTCTGATACCAATGGCAGAAGTTGACAACACTTGTGTCGACACCAGAAGACTAAGTCGACACACTGCAAAGTCAAGACCAAGTTATTTTCTGAAGAAAGATGAAGTGTTGAGTCGACATAAATTCTCTGTGTCGACTCATTCTCAAAATAAAGTTCTGAAGAAGCTGTGTCGACTTAAAGGCAAACTTGTCGACATCATCAAAGGCTGTGTCGACACCAAAATTACTTGTGTCAACACATATAGACAGTTGGTCTCGACACTTCCTGACAGTCTGTCTCAACACATTGCTGACCAAGACTAAGGCACAGGATCTGTTTGAAGACTTGACAGCTGTGGGTTGCAGCCAGTTAACTGATGTTGTCAGACTTGTCAGAAGACAGTTATAAACCGGATCAGCCGGTTACCATTAAGAAGGTCTATAAATAGACAGATTCAGAGAGAAGTAAACAGATTGAATTTTGGCAATCAATTTGAGAAATCAAATCAAGAAGGAGTAATACACTAAAGAAGATCTTCATCAAAAGATCTAAGAAGACGATCTCAGGATCGATCTAAGAAGAGTTCTAACAAGAATTCAGAAGAATTATCAAAGGTGTTGGATAGAGAGGGATCCACCCATTTTGAAGAAGAAGAAGGAAGCCATCAGTGGTTTCTCAAAAAGCTGTTTGGAAATCAACTCAGCTAAGTTCAAATTCAAGAAGCTTTGAAGAAAGCTCAGATTCAGTTGATTTCATCAGCTGATCAAGAATTGTCTTGTCCTCTTCTCTCTTAACAAAGGCAAGACATTAAAACTTCTTTTCTAAATTTCTATAGGATCTGTTTTACACAGATCTGAGTTGTAAGCCTGTGATATAAAGGCTGAGTGTAGGAGAGTTGATCTCTGAGTGGTAGGGCTGTTTGCCTGAGTGTAGGAGAAGGTTCTTCTCTGAGTTATAAGCCTGTGATATAAAGGCTGAGTGTAGGAGAGTTGATCTCTGAGTGGTAGGGCTGTTTGCCTGAGTGTAGGAGAAGGTTCTTCTCTGAGTTGTAGGCCTAGTGGCAAGGCTGAGGTAGGGTTGTTGTGCCTGAGTTGTAGGAACCTATCCAGGTTCTGAGCTGCAGGATCTGAGGATCTGAGAATAGTGGAAGTTTGGCTGAATCTAGCATACTGCTAGATAGGTGAAGGGGGAAATTGGATGTACCCAAACCTTGGGGAACCACTATAAAACATTGTGCAATCTGTGATGATTAAATTTCTGTGATTGTTGTGCTAGATGTTTTAATTTTGATTGAATCCTGTCTAAAAGTATAAATAAGCAATTAGAACCTATTCACCCCCCCCCCCCTCTAGGTGTTTAGGTTGTCTTGAAAGTAAAACTATCAAGTGGTATCAGAGGGAGGTTCCTCAAAAAGGACTTAACAGTCTGAGGTAGATCTGAAAGGCAGAATCAAGATTCAAGAAGATGGGTTCTGGAGAAAATCACAAGGAGTTAGGGTCAATGAAGTTACCCATCTGCAGGAAGGAAATCTTTGGAATTTGGAAAGAAAGAGTCAGATTATTCATGGAAGCATCTGACCCAAGAATATACATCACAGTTCAGGAAGGACCCTTCATTCCAATGAAGGTATCAGTTCTTGATGCTAATATTCAAACTCCAAAGAGTTATTCTGAAATGACCAAGGATGAAATCATTTTGGCAACCATGGACAAGAGAGCTCAGAATATTATTGTGAGTGCCATAGATGATTCTATATTTCAGAATCTGATTCACTGCAAGACCTCCAAAGAAATGTGGGACACCTTGATTGTCTACATGGAGGGATCTGAAGAAGTAAGACAGGATAGGAAGTCTATGCTCAACCAGGAATATGAAAGTTTTAGACAAGGAAAAACTGATAGCATAACTGAATGCTATAAGAAATTTTATAGAATTGTGAATGAGTTAATGTCCTATGGAAGAGTCTTCAGTACCTATGAACTAAATGACAAATTCTTAAGATCCTTGACAAAGGATTGGGACACAAAGATCTGTGCCATAAGAGAAGTGGCTAAATTGGCAGAGATCTCTCCTCCCACCTTGTTTAGAAAGCTGCTGTCCTATTAAATGCAACTTATGGTGAGGATGGAGGAGGAAAAGAATTCAAGAGGAGAGCATGGAGAAAAGACTGTGGCATTCAATGCAGAATCCATCAGAAAGAATAGGAGGATATCACCATCCCCTCCTAAGGAAATTGCAGAAGTCAGTTCAGAAAATTCAGATAATCAGGATTCAGAAAGCTGTGATTTAGATGCAGACTTTGCTGCATTCACAAGGCAATTCCAGAGGTTCTTGAAGAAGAAGCAGTGGAAGTCTAAGCCCTCCACTTCACAGCAAGTTGATGACTATTATCAGAAGAAAAAGTCATCAAGGAAAGAAAAGAGCAGATCAAAGCCCAGCAAGGCTACTACTTCAAAGATTATCTATTATTGTTGCAATAGACCTGGACATGTAGTGGCTGACTGTCCTGATAAGAGAAAGAAGTCTTCAGACAAGAATAAGACTCATAAAAAGGGCAAGAAGGAGAAATCTTTTGTTGCAAAGAAAGATAAGAGCCTAACAGATCAGTCAACTTCAGAGTCAGAATCTGAAGCAGAAGCATATATTGGACTATATGCTGCATCTGAAGAAGAGGAGTTTCTGCAGTTGCTAGACTCCATCTATGATCAAGAGGATCATCAGTGCATGGGACTGATGGCAGGATCAGAAGAGGACATATGCCAGAATCAGTCTGGTCCTAATAAGGTACAATGTCCTTCTATGAAATCTGTTTGTAGTACAAGTACAGAATCAGCTGCATCTGCATCAAGTGATGTAGATGCATCTGAATCTGAAGGAGATGTCTATCAATTGATAGATAAGTATGGAGACTTGTTGTAGGCCCTTAAGAAAAGCAAGAACCTGGTTAAACTTCAGGCTCATGAAATTGCTAAACTAAGGGTAGCTGCAACTGAGTTAGAGAAAGTAATTGATCAGAAGTTAAATGAAATTGCCAAGCTAAAGAATATAACTATTATTCAGATGGGCACAATTAATTATACCAATGATCAAGTGAAGAGTCTGGAGGCTAGACTAAGAATTGAAAAAGATTTAGTGGCTAGTTACTCTAAGCCAAAGTCTGTCTTACCCTTGATAGATGAATTTGTGAATCAAAAGGGTAAGGCAGGATTAGGATTCAAAGGTAACTCCAGGGCTGGCCAATTCAAGAGGAAAGGCAAAGCTCATGTCAAGCCACTGAACTTTTCAGTCCCTATTAAGTTTAGAAAGGTGGAAGTGCCTTCTAACCTATATGATCATGAAAATATTCATGGTCATATTAAGTCTAATGTTTTGAAAAACAAGGGTGTAAATGCCAACAGGCCTACCCATGTTCATAAACCCAATGGTTATAAAAAATCAGTGGGTGAAGCTGTTGCAGCACCAGCAATGGACAGAAATTCTTTTGTCAAGGATGTATCTAGAACTAGATACAATAGGTTTGAATGTTGGTGCTGTGGCAAGAGAGGCCATTTTGCACTAGACTGCTGGTATAACACAAGTGTTAGAAAGAACAATAGTCTACCTGTTAGAAGAGATAATGGTAGCTTTGTTTATGCAAACTTGAACCAAGGACCCAAGACTTGCTTGGGTTCTAAGGGTAAGTAAATCTGTGTTGCAGGTGAATCCAAGTAGTCATGCCCCTATATGGTACTTGGATAGTGGTTGTTCCAGGCACATGACTGGAACAAAGGGGCTGTTGAAGGAGTATTCATCTGTCAAAGATGGACCTAAAGTGATCTTTGGTGGATCTGAAAAAGGAGTCATCAAAGGGTTTAGTAACATTTCTTCTAACCTAATTACTATCACCCAAGTGGCTTATGTAAAAGGTTTAAAACATAATCTAATAAGCATAAGCCAGTTGAGTGATTTAGGATATGACATTTCATTTGTTAAGGATGGATGTCATATCAAAAGGTCAAGTGATCAAGAGATCATTTTGACTGGGTATAGGAAGAGAAATGTATATTGTCTTAATTTTGTATGTGAGAATAAGGCTTCTCCCATCTGTCTTGTAGCTGATGACAATGCTTCTCATTGTGTTAAGTGGCACAAGAGATTGGCTCATCTTAACTATAAGACAATTGGCCAACTCTTTATCAAAGAGTTAGTGAGGAATGGTCCTCAAGTTAAGTGTATGAAGGAAGGGATATGCTCAGCTTGTCAAAAGGGCAAGCAGACAAAATCCTCCTTTCAAAGCCTTGAAAACAAGGATTCTGTGAGGTGCTTATACCTCTTGCATATGGATCTTTTTGGTCCTATGCCAGTTCATAGTCTAGGTAGGAAGGTCTACACTTTTGTGGTTGTAGATGACTATTCTAGATTTACATGGGTGTTCTTTCTGAGACAGAAATCTGAAACCCCAAGTGTCTTACTTAATTTTGTGAAGCAAATTCAGAATGAACTGAATAGTACAGTGGTCAAAATCAGAAGTGACCATGGTACTGAGTTTCAATCTGAAAGCATGACAAAGTTATGTGAAGACTTTGGGATTTTTCAAGAGTTCTCCTCACCAAGAACACCTCAGCAAAATGGAATTGCTGAAAGAAAGAATAGAACATTAATTGAAGCTGGTAGAACTCTATTGAGTGACACCTCTCTACCAGAATATTTCTGGGCTGAGGCAGTAAACACTGCTTGTCATGTGATCAATAGGGCTTCTATCACCAAGTGCCACAAAAAGACTCCCTATGAGATTATGAAAGGTAGAAAACCAAATCTATCCTACTTCAGAATCTTTGGTTGCAAATGCTATATACTTAACAATGGTAAGTCATATTTGACTAAGTTTGCTGCCAAATCCCAGGATGGGATATTTATTGGGTACAGCACAAATAGTAAGGCCTATAGAATTTTCAACTTGACTACTCAAGTTGTTGAAGAATCTGTGCATGTTGTGTTTGATGAAACAAGATTAATCAACTGTGAGTTGTCTTGTAGATCAAATGACTCAACAGGTATAAGCAAAAGAATGGACAAGCTCTCCATTGCTGAAGCTTCAAGGGAAGATGGAGTATTGGAAAATGAAGGCTATTGTCCAGGGGGAGTACAAGACACAATAGAAGATGAAGAAAACCAAGAGGTTCAGCATAATGAAGGAGCTGGAGATGTTCAACCAGAAGGGAATCTTCCTCCAGCTACAAGACATTTAAGAGACCATCCAGCTGATCAGATAATAGGTGATCCAAGATAGGGAGTGCAGACTAGAAGCAGAAGTCAAAGCACAGTTCTGCATTCAAGTTTCCTGTCATAAATGGAGCCTAAGAAGTTTGAAGAAGCCATCCAAGACCAGCACTGAACTGATGCTATGCAAGAGGAGCTGAATCAATTCAGAAGGTGCAATGTCTGGGAGCTTGTTCCTAAACCAAGAGGCCACAATATAATTGGGACAAAATGGATCTATAGGAACAAGTTGGATGAGAGTGGAGTAATAGTGAAAAATAAAGCAAGATTGGTTGCTAAAGGATACAGGCAGGAAGAAGGGATTGACTTTGATCAAACCTTCGCCCCAGTAGCAAGGCTGGAGGCAATAAGAATGTTCCTTGCCTATGCAGCCTATCAAGACTTCAAAGTATACCAGATGGATGTGAAGTCAGCATTTCTGAATGGTGATCTTAAAAAAGAAGTATATGTAGAGCAGCCATCAGGTTTTGTAGATCCTCTTAAACCTGATTATGTTTATAAGCTTAGAAAAGCTTTGTATGGGTTAAAGCAAGCCCCAAGGGCTTGGTATGAAACCCTGTCTACTTTCCTTATTGAGAATAAATTCTCAAGAGGAAAAATAGACAAAACTCTATTCCTTAGGGAATCCAAAGGCAAGATCATCTTAGTTCAGATCTATGTTGATGACATAATCTTTGGATCTACTGAAAACAACCTTTGTAAAAAGTTTGCCAAACTTATGCAAGGGAAGTTTGAGATGAGCAGTATGGGGGAACTGAAGTTCTTCTTGGGACTCCAAGTAAGACAGACTGATGATGGCTTGTCCATATCCCAGTCAAAGTTTACCAAAGAATTAATTAAGAAGTATGGTATGGAGTCATCCTCCATCATGAGAACTCCTATGGGAACAAGTATGCCTATATGCAAAGATGATGCAGGTAAACCTGTTGATGAGACTTTGTATAGAGGAATAGTTGGTTCTCTACTATATCTCACAGCTAGTAGACCAGATATTATGTATGCTACATGTGTCTGTGCTAGGTACCAAGCCTGCCCTAAAGAGTCTCATTATACTGCAGTCAAAAGGATTCTGAGATATCTTAAGGGCACACCTAATCTAGGCCTTTGGTATCCTAGGAATAAAGATTTTCTACTAACAGGTTATTCAGATGCAGACTTTGCAGGCTGTAGAGAGGATAGAAAGAGTACAACAGGTACTTGTCAATTCTTGGGAGGAAGATTGATATCTTGGAGTAGTAAGAAGCAGACCAGTGTGGCTATATCTACAGCTGAGTCAGAATATGTTGCTGCTGGCAGCTGCTGTGCACAACTATTGTGGATACAGCATCAGCTTAAAGATTATGGTATTCAAGTAAGTCGAACACCTCTTTTTTGTGATTCTAAGAGTGCAATTTCTATTGCTAATAATCCTGTTTCTCATAGTAGAACTAAGCATATAGAAATTAAATACCATTTTCTTAGAGAACATGTAGAAAGAGAAGACATCATATTGGAATTTGTTAAAACAGATTATCAAATAGCAGATGTATTCACTAAGCCTCTGGATGAAACAAAATTCAATAAATTTAAAATTGAATTAGGCATGCTGACCATTGATTAGATTATCAACAAACTTACAAGTAACATATTAGATTATCAAATGGTCTCAAGTGGTGTTGACAGAAACAGAAATTGGCTAAGTAAAATAGTGTCGACACATTCAGTGATAATGTGTCGACTCAGTGAAGTAATGTCGACAAGTCAGAGATATTGTGTCGACACAGAGAATATGTGTCGACACTTAAGAATTAAATTGTCGACTTATCCAGGAATGTAGTGTCGACTTCACCAGAATAGTGATGTCGACACTTACAGATTTTGTGTCGACACTTATCCTAAGAGTCGACACAGAATTTCTGATACTCTACTATGTCTCTCAGGTGTCGACATATCCACAATTGGTGTCGACACATAGTAGACAGATTTGTTGTCGAGACAATAGAAGTTTGTGTCGACACATTCCATCTGTGTCGACACATATAGACTGTTTTTGCCCGCTTTTTGATCTTCTTTCAATAGAAGGTATAAATAGGTCAAGAACTTATTCAGTCGACACGCTTACAAGGTTTTCGAGACTGAAACCATGTGTCAACTTTCTCTCTCTCTCTCTCTCTCTTCTCTCAAGCTTTCTCACCTGAACAATGGCGCCGAAGATTGAAGACAACGTCAATGAAGGTTATGAGTTGGTAAGGAATGCCTTTGCCGAAGCCCCGACAGATGTTCAACGGGTTATCACTCTTATTTCCGAATTCGGATTAGAGTTTTTGGTTTCTGAACCTTCTAAGATATGGAAGAAGGAGGTGCATGAATTCTTTAACTCTGCATCAATAGGTTCAGATATTCTCAAGATTAAGTCCACTGTACATGGGTCGCCAGTGAAGATTACCCTAAGAAGTTTAAGGGAGATTCTACATTTACCAATAATTGAGAATGAAGAAGAAGTCCCTGCTTCTAAGTCAAGGGAGGCTATCCAATGATGCGGATTGGATCCCACCCTGAAGATTGGAGCTGCTTTCAACAGGAAAGGGATGAATCAGCAAGGGAAATTTTTGTCTGAAGTAGTTGGCAAGGTGATTCTGTGCAAACCAGGGGGACATGATAGGATTTCAGCCTATATGTTCTGCCTAATGACCAGAATTGTGTTTACAATTCCAACAGATTGGTCAGCTGTAATCTTTGAAAAGATCAAGGAAGGAATCAAGAAGCCAAATCTGGCTAGAATTATGAGTTTATATCTGAATGGAGTGATCCCTGAGGTAATGCAACACCTGCCAGGAATAAAGATCAATCATATGAGAAAGATGGACATGAGATTGTTTTCTAGGTGGGATAGGGTGCTGTCTAAGGATGTGCCTGATGAGAGCAGGCAGGACACCCTAGTGAAATCCTCTTCTCATGCTCAAGATACTGAGCAGCTTCAAGAAGAACTAGAGAGAAAGCAGGTTGAAGATCACCCTGCGTCTACTCCAGCCCAGCAAGAAACTATAACTGCACAGTTGCAGGGGGAGCAAGCTCATTCTCCAGCCCAGAATGTATCTACTCCTGACCAGGTACAGTTGTAGGGGGAGCTGGTGTGTTTTCTTACAACAGACATTTCTAATATTTCCATTTCTGCACAGGTGCAGGGGGAGCAAGTGTACTCACCTGCCCAGGACATTACCAATACTGAACAAGTACAGGGGGAGAAGATGTCTGACCCAGTGCAAGAGGTAGTACAAATTGATATCTCCAAAGATCTGAATATAGAAGATCTAAATGATACATCTTATATTCAAGCTCAGAAGGAATATACTCTAGAAGAGTTATTTCCTAATGTTGATATTGCTACTGATAGAGTAGAAGAGGGGCAAGATATTGAGAAGGCCCTTGATATGGAGATAGAAATTGAGAAGGATTAAGTGGTTGAGGGGGAGTCTGTGCATGTTGAGGCTGAACAACATGGCACTGAAATAGTTATTCCTCCTCCTCCTCAAGAAAGAGTTCAAATTGATAGTTCATTTGAATCTGAGACTAAAGAAGCCAGAATAGCTAAGAAGAGAAAACTTGTTGTCTTTAAGAGAAGGAGCAAAGGTTATAAGCAGGCTCTATAGACTACAACCCAACAATCCCATCCTGAAATTAATTATAACAAGTTTATGGTTGATTTGCAAGTTAAGTTAGATGAACATAGATTGGCTGTTGAACGATATGTTGATGAGAGCAATAAGTCCCTTCAATTTGACTTGGCTCAGGATATAAAGTCAATTCGATTTGAAGTCAATATGCATAAGAAGGAGATGACAGATTGCTTCCATAAGGGAGGTAATGCTGTGGTGTATTTGGCTAAACAACAGCAGTCTATCATCCCTAAAGTGGATGATATTGTTTTAAAGTAAAGTTATGTTTTAGAGAATCAGCTGAGGATGAATGATAATTTGACTGAATCTCATCAAAAAATTATTGATGAATTGAAAAAGACTACTCCAGGGCTGACTGAAGCAAGAGCAAAGGAGATGGAAGACTATGATAAGAAACTTCAAGATGCTATTGAATCAGTTAAAACTGCTATCACTACCTCTCAAAAGGACATATCTGACAAGCTTCAAAAGTTAAAACCATTTTTTAAAGAGGGTGTGAATTATCTGGATGGCCAGATCAGATTTCAGAAGGAAGATCTAAGAGATCATATTACCAGAGAAGCCATAAAGGGGGAGAGGTTGTTAGTTCATGCTGGCTCAGAGCACACCAAATGGGTGACAAATAGAATTCGAGCCACATTGGGATATCCACCTTTGTGTGATGATGCTATGGTAGCTGAGTCAGGAATACAAACAGGTCTACTTGAAGGTAATCAACCTGAGGTTGCCCAAGTCATTTACCCTCCTCCAGATTTTGATATGATTGATCAGCAAGTTCAAGATATGTATAGTCCTCCAAAGGAGGTTAACAAGGTTGTTATTAAGAAAGTGGATAAGCCTGAGGCCAACTTGAAAGAACAGCAAGATGCTCTACTATCCAAGAAGAGATTTAGAGAGCAGGCTGAACTTAAGCCAGATTTTGAGCAGTGGAGCCCTACTTCAAGAAATATTATACTAACTGCATGGAAGGCTGTAAAGGACAAAGAACATGAAAGAGGAAAGTGGTATAATGAAATGGAATGGCAAAAGTTTGAAGCTAGGCAGGAATCCATAGTACAGTTCAGGAGAAAAGCCAAGATGGGAAGGCTTCCACCAGATGCTCAGGAGCCGAGCAAGTACTTTCCAAAGCCCTTTCATTACTTTGAAAGGCAAAGGCTCAAGGAAGAAGCACAGAAGAAAGCTGAGCTAAAAGGCAAGAAGCCAGCTGAAGTTGCTGAAGCTCCTGTGAAGGCTCAAATCCATTCTGGCAAAGGGATTGTCATAAAAGAGCCTGATCAGTCTTAGTTTTAAGTTCTTTCAAATGTGTTTTGTAATGTTATGTTTAATTATTCAATGTAAACAACTGTAATCAAACATTACCAAGTTATAAACAAAATTTTATTTGGAATCACATATTCATGTTCACTCTGTGATGAATTGTTAATGTTTTGTTTATATTAAGTATTCCTGTAATGTCATACATCATCATATTTTTTTTTAAAAATGGTGTATATCATTGGCTTTAAGGGTTATGACTTCTCCAAATAGGGGGAGATTGTTGGGTACATTGGAAAATGTGTACCTGATTTGAAGAAGTCCAACTTAGCTCAATGATATATATCAAGGTGTATTTGATGCTGTGTTAAGTTGACATGTGCAGGTGAAGAAGTGTTAAAGAATGCAGAAAAATATTCTAAGTCCATGTGTCGACACCTGAAGAAACAGTGTTGACACTTCAGAATATTTGTGTCGACACTTGAAGGAAGCTGTGTCGACATAGAGAAAGATAGTCGACCACATTTGTGTCGACACTGGGAAGCAGTGTCGACTCACAGGAAGATAGTCGACCACATTTGTGTCGACACTGGGAAGCAGTGTCAACTAACTAAAATATAGTCGATCTCAACATAGTGAAAGATAGTCGACCTCGACACAATGAGACAGAGTCGACACACATTGGCAGAAGTTGACAACACTTGTGTCGACGCCAGAAGACTAAGTCGACACACTGCAAAGTCAAGACCAAGTTATTTTCTGAAGAAAGATGAAGTGTTGAGTCGACAAAAATTCTCTGTGTCGACTCATTCTCAAAATAAAGTTCTGAAGAAGCTGTGTCGACTTAAAGGCAAACTTGTCGACATCATCAAAGGCTGTGTCGACACCAAAGTTACTTGTGTCGACACATATAGACAGTTGGTCTCGACACTTCCTGACAGTCTGTCTCAACACATTGCTGACCAAGACTAAGGCACGGGATCTGTTTGAAGACTTGACAGCTGTGGGTTGCAGCCAGTTAACTGATGTTGTCAGACTTGTCAGAAGACAGTTATAAACCGGATCAGCCGGTTACCATTAAGATGGTCTATAAATAGACAGATTCAGAGAGAAGTAAACAGATTGAATTTTGGCAATCAATTTGAGAAATCAAATCAAGAAGGAGTAATACACTAAAGAAGATCTTCATCAGAAGATCTAAGAAGACGATCTCAGGATCGATCTAAGAAGAGTTCTAACAAGAATTCAGAAGTATTATCAAAGGTGTTGGATAGAGAGGGATCCACCCATTTTGAAGAAGAAGAAGGAAGCCATCAGTGGTTTCTCAAGAAGCTGTTTGGAAATCAACTCAGCTAAGTTCAGATTCAAGAAGCTTTGAAGAAAGCTCAGATTCAGTTGATTTCATCAGCTGATCAAGAATTGTCTTGTCCTCTTCTCTCTCAACAAAGGCAAGACATTAAAACTTCTTTTCTAAATTTCTGTAGGATTTGTTTTACACAGATCTGAGTTGTAAGCCTGTGATATAAAGGCTGAGTGTAGGAGAGTTGATCTCTGAGTGGTAGGGCTGTTTGCCTGAGTGTAGGAGAAGGTTCTTCTCTGAGTTGTAAGCCTGTGATATAAAGGCTGAGTGTAGGAGAGTTGATCTCTGAGTGATAGGGCTATTTGCCTGAGTGTAGGAGAAGGTTCTTCTCTGAGTTGTAGGCCTTGTGGCAAGGCTGAGGTAGGGCTGTTGTGCCTGAGTTGTAGGAACCTATCCAGGTTCTGAGCTGCAGGATCTGAGGATCTGAGAATAGTGGAAGTTTGGCCGAATCTAGCATACTGCTAGATAGGTGAAGGGGGAAAGTGGATGTACCCAAACCTTGGGGAACCACTATAAAACATTGTGCAATCTGTGATGATTAAATTTCTGTGATTGCTGTGCTGGATGTTTTAATTTTGATTGAATTCTATCTAAAAGTATAAACAAGCAATTAGAACCTATTCACCCCCCCCCCTCTAGGTGTTTAGGTTGTCTTGAAAGTAAAACTATCAAGTGGTATCAATACAAACCTGCGAGCATTAAGAAAATATTTTCAATATTTAGTAATAAAAGTTATACTAATGAGAGGGATTAACAATTTATATACAAAAATATGCTTACATGCTATTGCATCCGATACGGTGCAAAAAGTGATCAAAATACTTCTAGTACATTGCCCGATAAATAACTTGGCAATTGATCACGAATCTGTCGCAGAAAATGATCGTTTCTGGCCGAATGTTCCAGACGAGCGTTAGTTCTCTTTCGTCAAACCTTGGACGAGGTATCATGACTCAATTGCAGAAGGATGGGTACATTGGTACGCGTCAAGAAATAAACTCTCGCGGTCGGGGGTGGATGACAGTCCAATGACTAGATTGGAGTAATCTAGATCAAAAGAGATATTCATGTACATTTTTAACCATGCAATACCATTACTATTTTTTTCAACATGCTCTTCGCATAAAGAAATCTCTATCGACGGAAGGATTTTGATCACTTTTTGCACCGTATCGGATGCAATAGCATGTAAGCATATTTTTGTATATAAATTGTTAATCCCTCTCATTAGTATAACTTTTATTATTTAATATTGGAAATATTTTCTTAATGCTCGCATGTTTGCATTGAGGTCGATATGCCACGGTTACCAGGAGGAAGAAACAAGAGACTTATTTTGTTTTGTTGTTGCTTAAAATACATGTTATTAAAGCCTAAACTGTGTGATATTTTGATTTCTGATTTTGGTTTGTGGTTAGTATTTTTGGTTTGTACTTAACAGTTTGGTTTGCGCAACAGAAAATTCAAAAAATTTGGTTTTTTCGTATTTTGGTTTGCGACTAGCGAAAATGGGTTTGCCTTTAACAGTTGTCTTATAAAATCTGAAATAATAATTTAAATGACGCGGCGATGGCGGTGGATGTCGCGACAAAGTTCTAACATTAAAATGACGCTGCGATGGCGGTGGATGTCGCGATAAAGTTTCAACATTCCGCCTTGCGGCACGGTCAAAAAGATCTTCAAGCTCCATATGGCGACGAACAACGGCACCAACAAGTAAATCATCATCTCAAGGCGGCGAGGGAACATCAAGTGTGAGCCGGCACCAACATCAACCGGGTCACCATAGTCATCCGGAAGGGGATCTTCTACAGCAACATGACGCGGATCTATGACATGTACCGGGTCACCATCATCATCAAGAGGGGGACGCTCCAAATCAACAAGCCGGGGGATGATGGCGCCATCAATCCTCTCCCTCTCAAAAATACTCATCATTGATGAGTAGTACCGTGTATGATCGTCGAGGAAGAGGAACCTGCAAGGCAAAAAGTGGTCTTGGGGGGACCTCAAAGACGCATTAGCTAAATAAGAACAAGGAATTTCCACAACATTAATCCACATACCTCCGATGGAGACTGGGGACGAAAACGATCCAGAAGAACTAACACCACCCACCCCAAGAGAAAGCATAGTGGAAAATGTAAACGGAGAGATAGACTTTTCAAGGGGCATATAAACAGGACGCGTAAAGTATGAAAAGTCGAAACTAGGAGCGATGCCCCAATCAGTGGAAAATTTTACCAGAAATGTCATGCTACTAAGTTTCCATAAGATTCGCAAATAATAGACTTGCCGATTCGTAAATATTTCTAAGGTGCCCGGAGGCATCCGTTCAGGGGTGAGACAAGGCAAAACCAAATCACTTATATAACTGTGGGATACTCTCTGATACAAACAAACAATCTTAGAGCTATGTGGGGAGAACTCATGTGCAATGTGACTTGCTTCAACAGTGGAAAGTAACGGGACCAAGTCAGGTGGCACGGGTGCTATAAAAACAGTGGTGAATTCAACGCAATACAACGTCGTAGTTTTAGATTTAGACTTAAATTTAAATTTTAAAACGTCATGAAGAAAAGCTAACGGAAAACACTCATCACCACATATAGGATTGGACGTTTTCAGAAATGATCGGAAGTGCGAGCGACACAACTCAAAGTACCCAACTTCCATCACGGATGTGTGCGTAATAGGGTCAACAAAAGGTGGGGGGGTAAATGCGTGCATCCGGCTGTGGTATATAAGTATGTCTAGCAAGCACCATGCCCGGGTCTATACCACTAACGTCATCCACATGAGTATCTCCTTCGCTAAAAAATTCTTCCCACTCACTAGATACTACATCCAACTTAGTATCAATAACAGTCTCAGAAATAGATTCAATTGAACCCGACAAATTTTCTAATTCAATTTGAACTTCAGTAAATGGTAATAACATCAAAGAATTATTTCTCGTTTCCATAACGCTAGAGTCATCCAATAATATCACTCCTTCATTAGCCAAAGCTTCCCACGACGTAGGCACGTCATCAAAATCAGGAGAGTGAATCGAATCCTGGGACAAATCAAACTTAGCTGGAGCCTCAAACAAGGGCGATAACATCAACGAACTATCTTCCAGAACTTCATCAAATAGATCATCCCACGATAAACAGTCATCCATAGAGGGCTCTTCCAGCACCGTCGAAATATCTACCAATTCAGTTGAAATGTCTTCCAACACAGATCCAACCGAAGATTTTCTGATATTCAAGGGAGTCGCCTCAGAAACATCGTCAAAGGGAAGCGGAGATGATTCCTCAGAGGATAAATCCTCATCCAGGTCACTAGGGTAACCAATCTCCTCATCGTCACTCAAATCTTCAGCATATTTAGCCTCATTGAGCACTATCGTATGTGAAGGAATACTCTCACCTAGCTGGTCATCTTCAGAATCCACAGTTAGTATATCAACATCAGCATCTTTATGATCAATAGATACCACATCTATATCAGCATCCTCATGGGTATCAGTCATTATATTAGGGGGCTTAGACGTAAAGGCTAAAGGAGGCATAACCCTAGTAGTAACATTTTTCGATTCCATAACATAGGGTATAGACTGTGTATTTTCCCTAGGAGTGGAATTAGGCACACTAGGTGTAATCCTATCGTTGTGGGGAAAAGATCTAACCTGAGGCATAGGGTAACTCCTATGAATAGCTACGGGTCTTGCTCCACAATGATACTCACTCACATGTTTGGGATCAGCAGTGCGGAGGTAGGCGGGATCAAATTGATCCGAGAGAAGGCTACGCATGTGCGGCCAAGCATAACGATAGCTACCAACACGACGCTCTTAGTTTAACCAAAATAATCGGGCTCAACCAACTAATCGCTCTCGGGCAAAGTTAACCTTATCGTAGTCATCCCAAAAGTAACAATTAAAATAAAGTTCTATACCCTTAAGCCAATCCCTAAAAATTTTAGGACACCCTAAACCGTCATACGTGGGGGTCCTACTAAACGTGGGAGGATAAGTGTGGTAATGAGTAGCATGTACGTCATAAGCCATCTTGGCGCGAACCGGGGCGAAAAATTCACCCGGACTTAGTGCATGTGCAAGGAAAAGGGTACTAGGACAACTTAACTCTAACGAAGATGGAATTGTTCCCGATTAACCACTAGGGTCTTAAATATGATAAAATAGGGTTTTTACTGGAAAAATATGAGGATCATTAAAAAATTTTGCTGGAGTTTTTTTTCTGAGAAAATAAAAATCTAGGCTGCTATTGGCACACCAAATACTAAATTTCAAATTTATTAATAAAAATAAATACTTAATGAAAAATAAATTTTTTTTTTGATTTTCTTACTAATAATTAGATGGATAAATTCCAGAAATTTTAAATTTTAAATTTTAAGAAAATTAAAATTTTCTTAAGGTCGCTATTTGCAGACCAATAGTTAAAAATTTGATTTTTCATGAATGATATTGCGACGTGTGAGTGCGTGTTAACGTGCTACAAGATGGGGGAGGGGTGCCAATTAAGAAATTGACGTGAATCTCCCTCTGATACCAAATTGATGTAGGCTTGGGATATTCGCGTCACCGTGACGGACGTACCTAAATACGGCGCTCACTAAGTTTCTAATTATCCCAATCATTCATAAAACGCAGCGACGTTTATCACCGGATAATCACTTAATTAAAATTATAGAGGGTTCGCAAAACCCTTCAAGATAATACCGAGGCTATAGGCCAAGGTCCTCTCAAGCGAAATGAACCCACACGGTTCGGTCGAGCGTTCGTTGTACCAAAAGAGACACCACCGAAAATAAAGATCCGGATAACGGGTGGTTCTCTCCCAACGAAATAAAACGAGGGCCGTCACGCCTCACGAAATCAAATAGGAAATAAAACTAGAAACAATAACAATAACTAAATAGATATTAACCATGAAATTCTAACCAATCACAAATCACGCGTTACATTAAATGCCCCAAGAAAATATCTAAGAGAGAAACACGAGAGTGGAGACATTCGTTACCCCAACCGGAATGGATGATTCCGATTTAACTCTCTTTGGATCGTTCCGTTCCGGATCCACCGAAGGCGTGCCGATTGGAGGGAAACACCAAGTTCTAAGTTGGTTTCACGTCGTCGTTGAAGATCCACAAGTTTCACCCCATGCCTTGGCTGAAAAATCTTCTTCATAATAGATATGGGGGCTGTTTGGGGTATCTCACAAAGGGGTTGATTTCTTTGGTGAGGGAAATGATGGAGGACGATTTGATGGAAAGAGGGGGTCGGTTTCTTTTTTTTGGATGGAGAAGAGTGACCGAATTGGGGGTGGAGAAGGAGGTTGATCGGGTTTGGAGATGGAGGTGGAGAGGCGGCTAGGTGTAACTCGTGAAGAGAGAAGGGAGATAGAGGGAAGGTAGGAGGAGAGGAGGTGGCCGAAGCCTTGAAAGGGGAGGAGGAGGGCCGGGGGCCAAAGAGGGAAGGAGAAGGGAAGGGGGCGACCAAGAGGAAGAGGGAAGAGGGGAAAGTAATTACAAATCTGAAATTAGGTTTTAAATTTTCATTCATTCTACCAAAATCCAACACAACTTAGCCTTTTATAGGCTTTACAAAGACATGGGCTAAATGCACCCCAAGAGTGGGTAAACAAAGGCCAAAAAAAACATAATTATAAAATCTGAAATAATAATTTAAATGACGCGACGATGGCGGTGGATATCGCGGCAAAGTTCCAACATTAAAATTACGCGGCGATGGCGGTGGATGTCGCGGCAAAGTTTCAACATTCCGACTTGCGGCACGATCATAAAGATCTTCAAGCTCCATATGGCGACGAACAACGGCACCAACAAGTAAATCATCATCTCAAGGCGGCGAGGGAAGATCAAGTGTGAGCCGGCACCAACATCAACCGGGTCACCATAGTCATCCGGAAGGGGATCTTTTGCAGCAACATGACGCGGATCTATGACATATACCGGGTCACCATCATCTTCCAGAGGGGGACGCTCCAAATCAACAAGCCGGGGGATGACGGCGCCATCAGGGGTGGCACAATTGTTAAGTGACTTTCTCCTTGGAGGATCGTAGCAAGCTTATACCATTTGTAAGACCCCCCTCCCGGAACACAGAACACGACACGAGAGGGGTCTTGTGCCCAAAACAGCCGTCTTGCGGTAACACTAACACTCGGGCCAGCCTGTACCACAAGACGCCTATCCTGCCGGCTTCAACCAATATCAACATATAAATGCCAACCCAACCATAATAATAAAAGAAGTCAACCCACACCAAGCATAAGTCCATAAGTACAGCAAAAGAGAAGCTAAACAAGCTTCTACATAATCAGAGTACGTAAATAGAATTTCCCCGAAGGGCTACAACAAAATCTCTCTCACTCACATCTGTAACCGACGGTAGCGACGGTACCGTCCCCTCAGGCCCTGTCGTCCTGGCCTGGCTGTCCAGCTGCATAGTCTGCTGCTCCACCTGCGGGGTTTCCTCCTAAAAAGGAAGACGTAACAACCGTTAGTCATAAAGACTAAGTGGCTTCACATCCGCTCCCCCGGTGACTCCTCGGCACCGGGCGGAGAAAGGAATAGGTACAATATATATAAAATAGTAGTACAAGCAGGTGAAGTAAGTATACAAATTACAGGTAGCAATAAAAGTAGTGTACAAATGAACAAGCTCTTATTCTACAATTCTACCATCTACAGCAGCAAGAGAGTATAATGTTATCACAGTAAGTAACTCAACTTAAATGGATGCCCATACAAGCATATAAGTTGAGGGTCGTTCAGCAATAAGTAACTCATTGTATAGGAGTGCCCATACAAACTTATACGATGAGGGTCTTGTGTATGTAATGAAGTGCAATGCTATGTATGCAATGCAATGACACACCCATGATCAAGCACATGCAATCGCTATGTCGACACAGACTTATAGTTCCCACTATTCGAGAAGGTAGCTAACCTCTCAGGCGTCAACCGTCGTGGCCAAACGGTGACAGTAGAGCGGGCATCTCCACGACTAGGCTGGTCTCTACACTACCTAGCCTAGGCCTCCATACGCCTCAATGCTAAGAACACAACAGCGGAGCTCACATGCGTACTATGGCTCAACGGGTTCTCTTGGGTAAATGAGCACCAAGTACCTAGCCCCGAACTGGCCTATGCGTGACACGGAAGGAGCCTCAGAAATGAATACGAGGACCAAGCCCAACCGTTCACTTGGCACGGAAGGAGCCTCGGGACGTGAACACTGAGGACCAAGCCAAACCGTCCAAGGTCTAGCTGTCAACTCCCATCGGTATGACGATTGGCGAGCCCGTAGACCTGCCACACTATACTTAACCCGGGATTACGACACCACGTGTCGACTCACACCACATGCAATTTCACAATATCGTGGCATGGAAGGAGCCTCGGGACGTGAACACCGAGGACCAAGCCCAACCATACATCAAATGCGGAAGGAGCCTCGGGACGTGGACACCGAGGGCCAAGCCCAACTGTCACACTTTACTCATCTCAATCTCATTCCAACTAGTGACGGTCGACATCGCACTTGTTACTTCCACAATACTACCCGTAGGGAAACGAAACTCTAAGCATTGGATTACTAATTCCCTTTTATCCATTAAACATACATCGTGGCCATAGTTAAATCATTTATACATCTATCAATTTATAACTACCCATTTATATCAGGCTCTTTCCTTCGATTAAGCTTGTCCACAACTTGTTATACGAATTCAGATTTAGAACCTCAACTTATCATATCACTATGATGATTATGTCGAAAGAGTTCACCCAAGCCTTGAGTTGGATCGCAACATTAAATTCCACCAAATCGCATTCCACGTTACACAGCCCAGAATTTAGGTGCAGCCTTAATCCGGGCAGCAACTTCGACCAAGGATTCTCGAGGCTACAGAAATACGACGAGTGCATGTAACCACTCGTTGGAAATATAATTTCAAGGGCTACAACTTTCGTGTTTGGTCGAAAGCCCAGATTTGATCGCATCACACCAGAAATTCACTCGAAGCCTGCTGCGTACAGGATACAGATTTCCTGGGTGGAATTTCCCCCAATCGCAGCAGATTCGAACTGACTTTCCCGTGGCTATAGGTATCGCCTGGAAACGTGCAACCACTCATTGGAAAGATAATTTTGAGGGATACGACTTTCATGTTGAGTAAAAAACCCAGATCTAGCCAGAACACCCCCGAAATTGGCCACGAAGATCGCTGCGTGCAGAAATCAGATTTCTGCACGCATCTTAAGGTGAGATGAACGGCATCCGTTCATCTTCCTCCTTGCACCAATCTCCCAAAAACTCCTCCAGAAAATCGTCCACCCTTATTCACCCTCATGAAGCCATATTTCTCCACAAATCCCTCTCTCACCTTCACTTTGAATGATGAGGAGGGTGAAGACACCTAAACCTAGATTTACAAATCTAGGCATGGCTTCCCTAGGAAATCATCTCCTCACCATCAAGACTCTATGGAGTCGATATCTCTCCTAGAATATAACTACAGATCTACCACCAAGGGAGAGGGGAGGAAGCTCACCTCATTTCCGGCGGTACCATCATTTCCAGCCATGGATCTAGTCATCCTTCTTTGCGGCATCTCTTGCTTGGTGCCGTTGTTCTTCACGGCAAAGGAAGGAGATAAAGAGAGAGAGAGAGAGAGAAGGCCGCCACCAGGAGCTCTGACGGCTTCCCTTGGCTCGCTCGGTTTCGCGAGGTCCACGATGACAGCAAGATGGATCGGCAAGGATGGCTAGGGTTCGGCTTTATCCTCTCTTATAAATCGATGTATTAGGTTAAATCCTTCTGCCACGTGTCACCCTCTGATTGGACTGCCCAAATTAGGTCTTACTTGAAATGACCGGTCCAAGGAATCATCCAGCACGAATCCCGAATTCCGGTTCGGTCCGCCTGTACAAGCCGGCGAATCTGCCTGGGCGAAGAAAACGCCCAAGTCAAATTCGACGAGAATCAATTGTCATTCTCGACGATCGGTGAGAATCGCCAAGCATTCTCGACGAATTCGTCGGGTATCGACAATGATACCCGGCGAATTTCACTTAGCCAACTTATCGGAAATCCTGGCGTTGAGTGCGTTGAGTATCAGTCAGCGATACTCGACGATCGGTGGGTATCACCGGGCATTCTCGACGATCGGTGAGAATCACCGGGCATTCTCGACGAATTCGTCGGGTATCAACAATGATAGCCGGCGAATTTCACTTAGCCAACTTATAGGAAATCCTTGCGTTGAGTGCGTTGAGTATTAGTCAGCAATACTCGACGATCGGTGGGTATCACCGGGCATACTCGACGATCGGTGAGAATCGCCGGGCATTCTCGATGATTTTCCCTTAACCTAATTCTCAATCTGCAACTCTGAATCTGGCGGGTATCGACCACCGATACCCATCGGATCGGCGAGTATCATTCCCGATACCCGTCGATCGTCGTGCATAGCTTCCATTCTTGTCAATTTCATCGGATATCACTCAACCCATCACTCTGATCAACACACTTGGCACCTTTTGCCAGTGTGCCACGAGCCCGAGTCAAGTCTCTTGACTCAAAACTCGTGCGAGGGGCCAAGCGCGAATTGGGACGTTACACACTGTCCCATCACCGCTCAGGGTATTATGAGAGTCAAGTAGGAGGCTCATTTCTCAACTCGATTATGTAGATCACTTCCCTTATACCATACCTTCTTGAGGCGCTTCCAAGAAAAGAAGCTTAATCCCCTATATTTCAGGGTGTCAGAAATATATCCTTTATGTATAAGTGTAAATGAGTGTACTGTTCCTTCCATGAGGTAGAATCTTTTCAGGTCATCATAGCTCTAGGTATTTGAAGAGATAAAATGAATAACATAGCAGCCCGGTTGCTGAAGCAATGACCACATGAGTATAAGCTCGCAGAATTGAAGCGAACACCATAGTTACTGAAGTGTTGAACTCATGAGTATGAACTCGCGAAATTAAATGGAGCACTATAGTTATTGAATCGACGATCTCGCGAGTATGAACTCGTGGAATTGAAGAGAGCACCATAGTTATTGAAGTGATGACCTCGCGAGTATGAACTTGCGGAATTGAAGAGAGCACCATAGTTGTTGAAATAATGACCTTGCGAGTCTGAACTCGTGGAATTGAAAAGAGTACCTTAGTTATTTAAGGGATGACCTTTCAAGTATGAACTCTCGAAATTGAAAAGAGAACCATAGTTGTCAAAGCGATGACCCTGCGAGTATGAACTCACATATTTGAAGAAAGCACCATAGTTGTTGAAGCGATGACCTCGCGAGTATGAACTCGCAGAATTGAAGAGAGCACCATAGTTTTTGAAGCGATGACCTCGCGAGTATGAACTCGTGGAATTGAAGCGAGTGCCCGGTAAGTATAAAGATCATCATGAGTAGGAGATCATAGAATATCAACTTGAATACATCATGAGTAAGCCATTTTATGGAATGTAAGCTCTTGGTGAAGATCATTGCGAGTGGGAGCTTGCAAAACACCTTATATATTTTTCCTTGGTGGAGAACTCGTCGTAAATCACCCTGTTTGTTAGTCATACAAAAGCACTCCTGACACTAGAACCCCTACGTAGAGTTTTTGAGGGTTTCACTGCCCAATCAGGGGATGAGGGTCAAGGGAGTAGCGCCACCTGCAGGGTTTGGGGGAAGCGTTCCTGTGAAATTTTGGGGTAGGTCACCTGCAGAAATTTCCTATAGGAGAGCAACAAGGATGCTCGCCTCTTTGAAGTCGTCAATACTGCCTATACTTGCCTATGGGCGAGTATGAAGGGAGCTCGCCAATATATGAGTAAAACACCTACAAGTTGATAAACTCACCAATGCATATTGCCATCTGCAACTCACCTGCATATACTCATCAACTGAAGTCGTCATATGGAACTTGTCTAAGGAGGTTGCGATATTGAACCCTCTTATGATCGAGTAAGTCGAAAAGTCACCCAACTTGCTTATGAAGCGATGACCTCGCGAGGTTGAAAGTCGCCAAATTGAAGTCGCATATGGGTGAGTGACGATGACACTCACCCAACTTATTGAGAACTCTCCCACCTTATCGAATGCTCGTGAGTTGTCTTTGGTTTCTAGCTTGCCATCTTGATCTATGAAGTCTTCTCGCAAAAATTCACCCCTCGGCTACGATCCATGCTCACTGCACCAAAGTGTTGAAGCCAGGAAAGTCCCTACTCCAAAATTCGGATCAATGCAACCTAAGGTTACTAATTCGCGATCCGACACCACAATTCAGATGGCTTGCATGGGAAAGAGAAAACTATCTATAAACACACCCCAAGTGCTCCATCAGGGATGTCCCACCATATACCCGGAAGTTTAGGAGAAACTTCCCCTTAGTAATGAAAAGCTAGGCAAGGTACTAGGCAGACATGGACTTGGTGAGTATCCAACGTGGGGGGACCTCAAACTCTTCTAAAATTCCTTTTCTAGTACTCTTGCGAGCCTATTTATAGATAAATCCTGGGGGGTGGGGTATTGGCGAGTATCCAGCCTCTGCTAGCGAGTTATAAGGGCTACTCGGCCATGTAACGCCCAGAGTTTCCTGTAGCCAGGAGATTGATTCTGTGAGCTACCGTTTGACGTTAGTGTTAGCGCTGACTGTAGTAATGTGGAATTTGAGTATGTGCTCTCTGTGAGGTGCTGCCTGATGGTAGGTTGATATCGAGTGGCGGTATCATAGTCGAATTAATCGACAAAACTTTTAGTGAGCTATAGTCCAGTGGTAGTGTTAACGATAGTAGTAATGTGTTCGATTTGCGTGGAGTTCCTCTCTGAAAGATACCGTGTGACGGTAGTGATACCATGTGACGGTCGTGACTGGTTTTCGTAAATGGTGCGTTTATGTGACACATCATCTACCGCGTGGCGATAGCAGGACAATTACGGCATGGCCATGCGTTAGCGCATGATTGGAGGTTTTGGGCAGTGGGCTTACGAAATGAGCCAACGCTTAAGGCACCGCGCGATGGTAGATAGTTACCGCGTGACGGTAAGCTCATTTTAAGGCCTGGAAAGTTGAGTTCCACTTCATTTTATCACGTGTCTTTCTTCTTCTTAGCAGTAGAGAGAGAGAGGAGAGTGAAGGAGAGGAAGAGGAAAGAGATTCCGTCGCCATTAGAGTTTCGGACTTTCGAGTCGCGAGCCGAGTTTAGATCCGCGGAGGGAAGTCCGTAGTGCTCATCTTCATCCGGTTAGATTCTCTCCCATGTCACCAAAGAGAACTTCAAAGGTAATAATCTTCCTCCTTGGACATATGAAGTCCTTTGTTTTGGCATGTGAGCATTGATGCTCCATGAGCACATAGAAGTTGTTCTCCCGACGGGTTGATCGATTGTATCCCCATTATCTTTGCATTTAGAATCCATAATTGAAGTATGGAATATGCATGCTGTGTGAAGCCCATTCAGACAGGCTGGTCTGGATTGGTGATGGTTGTTTGTATGCCAGAGAAGACACCGTGATAAACTTTTGAATTGCCTCTAGGAAAACACCCATTTTAGGGGAAGAATCGATAGTCTGTCCCCTACCGCACGACGGTAGTGCTACCGATGGCAGTATCTCCTAGTAAGCATTGTGATTGTTAGGTCTATATCTTGGAGACCTGGGGTCCATTATTGGTTGTGAGGCCTATCTCTTGGAGACATGGGTGCAATTATGATAGTGATGCCTGTCTCTTGGAGACCTATGGGCCATTGTGATAGTGAGGCTTATCTCTTGGATACCTATGAGCCATTGTGTTGAGCTTAAGGCCCGTGGGGCCCAAATTAGGTGGCTATGAGTGCCAGCCATAGAACATAATAGAGTTATGTATCGTGTAGATGAGAAAGGGGAGGCTGACCCACGTCACGGTTTGTTGCACCCAGTGATTTGAGCATCGAGAAAGAGCTGAACTGTACCCAACCCTATACCGTTCGACTTGGAGTGAGTCATTGAGTGAATTGAGGAGATCACCTTGACTTTGTCATAGCTATAGGAGTGAGTCTTTGGCTTCGTCCCGAAAAGATTAATTAATGCTCAAAATATGCTAATTTTTACTAAGTACGGAGGTGTGACCCTGGTTAGGTATGGTACACCGATAATGTGCCCTGAGTGCACGAGACATATGTCCAGCAGTGCCAACATCTGTGGTGAATGGTGCTTAAATTGCATGTTCTATCGCCAGTATATATATTCATGCTATTTACTTGCAGGGAAGGAGCACCGCCGCGCCGGGTGTGGTGCGGGGTTGTTATAATTTGGTCAGCTAATGCTAACCATTGGCTTGTTTACCACTGTTGGGGTAGAATGATTTTGTGTAGGTGCAGCTAAGCCGTGTGGGAAATAGCTAGTTAAAGCCCATAGTTGCTATGCCAGACCTTGAAGTCCAAAGCAAAGTATTGTTTACTATTTTCTATTTCATGTGTAGCCGGCCTGCATGCCAAAGTATGAAAAATAGTTCTATTTGAGGAAACTTTGGTAAGGCCTTAAGGCCATAACATTTTGTGTATTTAAGTTATCATTCTTATTTGGATTTAGTGGAAATTCGTTTGGTTGGGTTCTAAGTTATTAAATTATTAACTGTCTGTAGAATATGGCATGGGGCCCCAACCAGACCTTCAGTTATATTCTACGTGACGGATGGGGGTGTTACAATTTGGTATCAGACTCTGGTGCCAGTCTTTCTTATGTGAATTCGTGGACGAATTCTTTTAATTGGTAGTGAGCACATGTATGTGTGTTACCGTTATAATATGAAGAACCCATGAATGTCCATTTGGGAATGGAAATACACATGTTTGAGGAACCTACATGTTCCTATGATTATTTTTTGGCAATGTTTTTAGTCACCTAATTGAGGGTTTCATGATTATAGGTGACTAGGAGTGGTGTAGAGCAAACCCAACGCCATCACTCTACGGAGAGTAGTGCACCGAATGACGTGCCTGTGACCCCTCCTTCCGCTGAAACTATAATATTGGTGGCTGAAGCTGTGTCCGCCATGATAAATGCCCAACCAGGGAGGCAAGTGCAACCTCCTATCCCTAAACTAGGCCAAGTATCGCTTGGCGTGGCTGAGCCTATAATGGCAGATCAAGTAGCTACAGAGCCTGTAGTGAAAAGAAGAACGACATAGAAGCAACTCAAACATATGATGAGCTTCAATCCTCCAGTGTTTGTGGGGACTGAAACCCCAACTCAAGCCGAAGACTGGCTCTCTTGGATTAAGAGCATCATGACAACAATGAAAACAGAGGAATGACAAAAAATCATCGTAGCCACTTTACTACTGGACGGAGAGGCAAGGTTATAGTGGGATGAATTGGAGTTGCATCATTTTGCTGGAAGAAAACTCACCAATATCTTGATGGATGAGTTCTCGAGATTGTTTCTGGCTTGGTATATTCCTTTACTACAGAAAATTGCTATAGAGAATCAATTCTAGAGGTTAACTCAGGAATAGAGTAGTGTAGATGACTACTTGCATGAGTTCGTGAGATTGGGGATATATGTGGGTTCTACCTTTACTAATGAGGAGCGCAAGACCAACTGGCTCTATGAAGGACTGTGCGATGATATGAGGTTACTGGTCTTAAGTCCATTGACGTAGGGTTTTCTAACCTTAGTCAATACAACCTGATCCTTGGAGTAGGACATGAAGCACGTATAACGTAAAAAATGACTTGGCATTAAAGAGGCTAGAATTTAAAGTACCAAGCTCTTCAAAGTCTGGGTTCCGAAGGTGGAACAAGAAGCCCAAATCAGTTGGACCGACTTCTTCATCTGGTTCTTCCGGGGCAACGTCTGGGCAAGGAGGCTTGATTCATTGTTTTAATTGTGGCAAGCCGGGACACATAGCCCACGATTATTAGAGTGGCAAGACGGATAAAAAGGCAGGAGCATCTTATGCTGAGAAAAGGTAAGACGGTGGAGTCAACTGCGTCCCATCATGCTCCAGTCTAACAAAGAGTTTACAATATTGGCCATCAGGAGGCTATCAAGCAAGGCGGCATGGTTACAAGTATGATTTAGACTTAAGCTTTACTACTTTCCATACCTTACGCCCTGTGCATTGGTTTTATGACTGCCTTGTATTTGGCTTTGTCTTAATCTTGGACTGTCTGACGAGAGCACTGTTTGATACAGGAGCTTCGCTCTCCTTTCTTTACGAGGACTTCATGTCACGTATCAGAGTACCTTATTCTATGGTGAAGGATAGATTGGATGTGTTGCTGCCTAACGGATGCTCGATGCATGTGAATAGAGTTTGTTGCATAAAGGTGCGGATAGGGAGTCAAGAGTTTGACTTGGAAGCGTCACTACTGCCGATAGTAGAGTTTGATGTAATCTTTAACATGGATTTACTTTCAGAGCAATGTGCGTATATAGATTGCAGTCTCAATATGGTCTAACCGGGGCTGAATACGGGTTGTGAAACTACCTTCTCTGGCATGAAGGGATCGAGCAAGACGTTGATGTCTGCTTTCCAAGTAGTCAAAGCAGTTCGCGAGGGTGCAAAGTTATTCTTCACCCTATTAGAGGCTAAGAATCCCAAGCCTGGTTTGATCAGTATTTTTGTGGTATCAGAGTTTGCTGATGTTTTCCCCAAATATCGTCCTGGAGCTCCACCTCAGAGAGAGATCGATTTCACTATTGAGCTAGTGCTAGGTGCCAAGCCTGTGTGGTTACGTGCGTCAAAGTTCATCACATTAGAGCGCACCGGTCCTTTTTGTGAAGAAGTAGGATGGAAGTTTGCGGCTGTATATAGATTATCAAGAGTTGAATAAGCTAACTGATGCGGCCTGCGACGCATCATAGCCTTTATGCTTTTATTTTATTTTATTTCATGCACTCTGTTTCCTGCATTCTCTTCGTATTGCTTTCTGGCTCATCGGCTTGACCGACCGTTGGGACTTTAATAAAGAGGTCCGGTATTATTAGTAGTAGAACGATAGCGGCAAGCCCAAAATTAATTACGTAAGCATAAATTTCAAATTCAAATTTCAAAATTCAAATCTCATCATTTATTGGGAAAGTCATTTAAAAGAGGATATTTTCAAAAGGAATCAAATTTATGAGTCATTGAGAATATTTTTTAAAAAAGGAATCAAATTTATGAGATTTCATGTGCTATAGAGGGAAAGAAATATATGAAATTTAGTCTATTTAAAGCCTCATTTTGGTGGAGACAAGGCAGACCGGATAGAACAAGAACGAGACATTTCTCGTTCCCTGTTCATTGCCGGCGAATCCCGCAAAGCCCAACATCGAGCCACTTTCCAGCGGCGGCGTCACCTTCGGCCTCGCGCAACGCTCCGCCCGTCCACTTGGAGACGTAGCCCGTCCGCCGTCGACTTCGGAACCTTCTTCCGGCGACCGGGAGTGGATAACGGGCCGTCGACTTCGACCCCCTTTCCGGCCGTGCCCTATTCGCCAGCTCGAATCCGTCTGCAAGCCTTCAGCTCGATCGCGGAAGAAAACGGGAAAACCATTCCTCGTGCTTTGGTTTGGGTAAACTCGATCCCTCTCCTTATATTAGTGTTAAATTTATGCGTCTCTTAATTAATTTATGGGCTTGCCGTTGCGTTCGTACTGCTAATAATATCGTTATTCCATAAGTTATTTAAAATTCAGATTTTGCTTGTGGCCGTGGAATCCGTGGAAGGTTCGACTCGTGAACGCGTGAGAGAACCACTCAAGCGAGATTAACGAACTTCTCAAGCTCATAGCGACGTTGTTGAATTGTGCGCGCAAAAGTCGATTTGGCCGCTCGGCCCTCGCATTTTTTTTAAATTCCAACCCTAAAATTTTCTTTTGTCATTTAAAATTAATGCTTTAAAAAAAGTAGATCAAAATAAGTAAATTTTCAAAACCTTAAAATTGAGATTACATCACTAACTGAGAAGAACAAGTATCCAATTGCGAGAATCTATGATCTGTTCAACTAACTAGTTGGATCGAATGTATACTTGAAGCTGGATCTGAAATCTGGATATTATCAGTTGAGAATCAGGGAAAGTGATTCCTAAGACGACATTCAGTACACGTTATGTGCATTATAATTTCACTGTCATGCCATTTGTGTTGACTAATGTGTCATCCGTGTTTATGGACTTGATGAACTGGACGTTCATAAAGTACTTGTACTAGTTCGTGATAGTCTTTATTGACGATATCCTGGTGTAATCTCAGTCTGTGGAAGAACATGCAGATCATTTACGCATTGTTTTGGAGACTCTAAGGAGTAGTCAGATGTATGCCAAGATCTCTAAGTGTGAGTTTTGGACGTCTTCCGTAGCATTTCTTGGTCATGTAGTTAGTGGAGAGGGAATTGCGGTGGATCCGGCGAAGATAGTTGCGATACAGGAGTGGCCTATGTTATCTTCTATGGAGGAAGTATGGAGTTTTTTGGGGCTTGTCGGCTACTATAGGCTCTTCGTAGAGAACTTTTCGCAGATAGCATAACCCCTCACTTCCTTGACGAGGAAGGATTAGAAGTTTATTTGGTCGTCAGCATGCACACAAGATTTTTAAGAATTGAAAAGTCGTCTGACCACGACACCAATTTTGTGCTTGCCATGTGGTTCAGAGGGCTATGAAATTTACAGTGATGCCTCAGGGAGTGTCTTAGACTGCGTGTTACATCAATATGGGAAGGTGATAGCATATGGCTCATGTTAATTGAAAGTGCATGAGAGGATTTATTCGGTCCATGATTTGGAGTTAGCGGTCGTGATATTCGCTCTGAAGCTTTGGAGGAACTACCTGTATGGCGTAAAAGTCAATATCTTTACAGACCATAAGAAACTGAAGTATTTATTAGATAAGAAGGACTTGAATATGCACCAACGGAGGTGGTTGGAGTTCCTTGGGGACTACACCTTCAAGATACATTACGTTCCTGGCAAGGGTAATGTCGTTGCTGATGCTCTAAGTCGTAGAATTTCTGAACTGGCTAACTAGATACAGATGCATGGTGAGCGTCTTATTCGAGATTTGGAGGCCTTGGAGATCTCTTATGTTTATAGGAGGTCTAGTGCTAAAGCATGTTTAAACTAGATAGAAGTGCAGTATGACCTCGCACACCGGATTCGGCAAGCGCTGTAGCTAGATGACAGTATGAGACACTATTTGGAAGACTCTTTGGATGGGTCAAATGTCTAGTTTACTGTTAGTGATGGCCTTTTGTGGAAGAACCGTTGAGTGTGCGTCCCAAATGTCTGCAAATTACGGGATGAGATGATGTACGAGTGTTGGGTACATTGGAAAATGTGTACCAGATTTGGAGAAGCCTCATCTTAGTCAATGATATACATCAATTTGTATTTAATAGATGTTTGAGTTACATTGTGCAGGTTTAAGCATTTGAAGAAAATTTTCTAAGTACAAGTGTCGACACTTGTGAAGAAGCTGTGTCGACACCCAGAAGCTGTGTCGACACTCTAAAGTTGTGTCGACTCTTATGAAGGTGTTGTGTCGACACTCAAGTTGTGTTGACTCTTATGAAAAAGTTGTGTCGACACTCAAGCTAAGTCGACACTTCTGAAGAAGTTGTGTCGACACTCAGAATTATGTCGACACCTGAGCCAGGAGTTATGTCGACACCAGAAGTAATTGTGTCGACACACAGGACTTGTGTCGACACACACTCAACGCCGTTTGGATACTTTCAACACTGTCGACATTCATGCAATGCCGTCTGTCGACAACAGCTATGTCGAGACCAGAAGCAGCTGTGTCGACACATAGGACTTGTGTCGACATATACTCAATGTCATCTGCCAGCAACAGCTATATCAACACCGGAAGCATTTGTGTCGACACACATGACTTGTGTCGACACATTCAACAAAAGATGTGTAGAGACTTGGAGTATTGTGTCGACACCATGAAGACTTGTGTCGACACTTGGCCAATATGTGTCGACACATATGAAGCAGCCTGCTGAGTGATTTGTACTGAGTTGGAATGACTCTGACAAATCTATTGACATGTCTGGTGACTTGATAGCTGTCATATCCAACTGGTCTGACACCTCTGACAGATCTGTTAGTAGTTTGTTAGAAACCGGATCAGCTGGTAACCATGAAGCAAACTCTATATAAGAGACAGATCGAAACTACAGAAAGTGTTGAGAAAAAAGAAAAAGAGAATTTTGTGAAGAGAAATAGATTCAGAATTGTTCTACAAGAAAGATTCAAATTCCAATCTGAATTTAAGGAAGAAGCTGACTGAAGATCAACTTCAACAGCAAGAAGATCCACCTTATTTTGTTCTATCAAGAAGCTTTGAGAAGCTAAGTCGGGCTGGATCAGAAGGATCAGTTCAGTCAAGAACTGATCAAGAAGGCTACACCAATAGAGGAATCTAGCTAGTGAATTTGTTTGTTTTTTATTACATTCTATTTCTTGTAAGATCTATTTTCAGATCTTAGTCGTAAGCCTGAAATTATAAAGGCTGAGGTAGGGTTGTTAGCCTGAGGTGTAGGTCTTGTGGAAAGTCTGAGTTGCAAGCCTAGTTATAAAGGCTGAGGTAGGGCTGAGGCCTGAGGTAGGATTCTGGGGAATAATCTGAGGTAGAACTTGTTAAGTCTGAGCTGTATGAACCATTTTGGTTCTGAGATTGCAAGATCTGCGGATCTTAGCCAGTGGAAGGAAGTTAGGCTGAATCCAGTTATCTACTGGATAGGTGAAGGGGGAAAGTGGATGTACCCATATCTTGGGGAACCACTATAGAGCTGGTGTTTGCTGTGATGTGTTTATGTTCTGTGATTTGATTAATCTGTGTTGAATAATTATCTAACTGTTTGCCTAAAAAAGACTTTAAAAGATTAGAACCTATTCCCCCCTCTAGGTGTTTAGGCTCTTGAAACAAAGTCTTTCAAGTAGTATTAGAGGGAGGTTACTCAAAGATTGACTTAACAGTCAGAGTTATTTTCCAAGGCAAATAACAGATATCAAGAATGGGTTCAAATGAGAATCAAAAGGAATTTGGATCTATGAAATTACCTATATGCAAGAAAGAATCCTTTGGCATTTGGAAGGAAAGGGTCAGGTTGTTTATGGAAGCATCTGATCCAATAATTTATATCACAGTACATGAAGGCCCCTTCATTCCAATAAAGGTATCAGTTCTTGATGCAAATATTCAAACTCTAAAGATCTATTCTGAAATGACCAAGGATGAAATCATCCTAACAATACTAGATAAAAGAGCACAGAACATTATTGTAAGTGCTATAAATGATGCCACTTTTCAGAATCTGGTGCATTGTAAAACCTCCAAAGAAATGTGGGACACATTGATTGTCTACATGGAGGGCACAAAAGAAGTCAGAGAGGACAGGAATTCTATGCTGAACTAGGAGTATGAGAGCTTTAGACAAGCTAAATCTGACAGCATAGCTGAATGCTATAAGAAGTTCTTTAGAATAGTGAATGAGCTGATGACCTATGGAAGGGTCTTCAGCACTTATGAACTGAATGATAAGTTTCTTAGGTCTCAAACAAAGGATTGAGACACTAAGATATGTGCCATCAGAGAAGTGGTCAGGCTGGCTGATACACCTCCACCTACACTGTTTGGAAAATTGCTATCATATGAAATGCAGCTTACTGCCAGAAAAGAAGAGGAGAAGGGCAGAAGATCTGAGTTTAAGGAAAAGTTAGTGGCCTTCAAAGCTGAAGGCTCAAGAAAGGGTAGGAGAAAATCTCCTTCTCCACCCAAAAGGAGTGCTGAGGCAGAAGAAGGAATTTCTGACAATAACACATCAGATAGTCATACTTTTGATAAGGACTTTGCTGTCTTTACAAGGCAATTCCAAAGTTTTATGAAGAATAAGAAGTGGAGAACCAGGCCATCATCTTCATCCTATTCCAAGGATGAGTACTATAGGAAGAAGAAGACACCCAAGGAGGACAGGTATGCCTCTAAACCTGGTAAATAATCTAATACTAAGATTGTGTGTTATTGCTGCAACAGGACTGGACATGTCATAGCTGACTGTCCTGACAAAAGAAAGGAGTCAAAGGACAAGAAGAAGCAGCAGATCAAATATAAGAAGGAGAAGTCTCTAGTTGCTCAAAAGGAGAAGAGTTGGACAGACTCTTCATCTTCAGAATCTGGAGAAGAAGAAGAAGCAGAAGCATATGTTGGGCTATTATCAACAAAAGAGGAGTCTAGGGAACTAGAATTCATACAGATGCTGGACTCCATAAATGGAGTTGAAGAACATTGATGTAGAGGGCTGATGGCTCAATCTGAAGATGATCAGTGCCAGGATCAGCCTAGACCAAGTAAGGTAAACTATTTTCCCTTAGTTTCAGATTACTTTACTTGATCAGAATTAGAAGCATCTGCTTCAATAGAATGGGATGGATCTGAGTCTGAAGGAGATGTACACTAACTCATTGATGAGTATGGTGGGTTGTTGCAAGCTCTGAAGAAGAGCAAGTTTCTTATTAAAGTGCAGGCCAAAGAGATTGAGTCTCTTAAGCTGGCTGCAGTAGATTCAGCTAAGATGTTGGATCTAAAACTGAATGAGGTTGCCAAGTTGAAGAACATTACTGTTATTCAAATGGGCACAATCTCTTTCAAAGAGAATCATATCAAGAAACTTGAGGCAAAAGTTCAGCAAGAGAGAGAGCTATTAACTAAATTCTCCAAGCCAAAATATGTCTTACCCCTAATAGACAATTTTATTTCACAAAAAGGGAAGACTGGTCTAGGCTTTAAGGGAAGAACTAGGGCTTTCAATTCACATAGAAAAGGTAAGGGCCCAGTTTAGCCTCTAGTTGCTGAACCCCCTATTTTCTTTAGGAAGGTGGTGAATACTACTAACAGGTATGATCAAGACACTACACATGGTCACTGTGAGCATGGAAATCACATAGGCAAGGGTGTAAATGCTTATAGACCACACAATAGGCATGTCCATCAGGTTCAAGAGGATTTCTTGAAGAGTGATGCTCCAGCACCAACACTCAACAAGACTGCTGGCAATAAAGCAGTAAAGTCTTTACCTAAGAAAAGGTATAATAGGTCTGAGTGTTGGTGTTGTGGCAAGGTGGGGCACTTTGCCATGGATTCCTGGTTTAACACTAGTGTTAAAACCAAGAGTAGTTTTCCTGTTAGAATAGTTGCAGGATTTCAAACTAACAAGGACCTAGGACCCACTAGCAAGTTGGGTTCTAAGGGTAAGTAATTCTTTTATGTTGTAGGTGAATCCAAGTGACCATACCCCTATATGGTACTTGGATAGTGGCTATTCCAGACATATGAAAGGAACAAGGAGAATGTTGAGGGACTATGTGCCCATAGAGAATGGACCCAAAGTTATCTTTGGTGGATCAGAAAATGGTATAATCAAAGGATTTGGTAACATTACTAGTGATTCAATCACTATCACTAAAGTGGCTTATGTGAAGGGTTTAAAACATAACCTAATTAGCATAAGTCAACTTAGTGATTTAGGTTATGTCATTTATTTTCTCAAAGGGGAGTGACAGATAAGAAGGTCAAGTAATTGAGAGATCATTTTGACTAGCACTAGGAAAGGAAATGTGTATTGCCTTAGCATAGATTATGAGTTTAACAACTCACACATTTGTCTGGTTGCAGGAGAGAAAGCTTCTCTATGTGTCAAATGGCACAAGAGACTAGCTCATCTGAACTATAAGTCTATAGGACTGCTGTTCAGCATGGGATTAGTGAGGAATGGTCCTCAAATTAAGTGCATCAAAGAGGGCGTTTATTCAGCTTGCCAAAAAGGCAAGCAGACTAAGTCCTCTTTCCAAGCACTTGACATCAAAGATTCAATGAAATGTTTGTATCTCATTCATATGGATTTGTTTGGTCCAATGCCAGTTCACAGTCTTGGTAGGAAAGTATACACACTTGTTGTTGTGGATGACTATTCCAGATATACATGGGTTTTCTTCTTGAGGTAGAAATCTGAAACCCCATCTATTTTTCAGACTTTTGTTAGACAAATATAGAATGAATAGAATAGTTCAGTGGTCAAAATCATAAGTGACCATGGAACTAAATTTCTGTCTGAATGTATGACAAGATTCTGTGAAGAACTTGAGATTCATCATGAATTCTCTTCACCTAGAACTCCTCAGCAAAATGGTGTTGCTGAAAGAAAGAATAGGACTCTAATTGAGGCTAGTAGAACTCTACTAAATGATACTACTCTCCATGAATACTTCTGGGCTGAGGCAGTTAATTCTTCATGTCATGTGCTTAATAGAGCCTTCATCAACAAGAAACACAAGATGACTCCCTACCAGATTTTGAAAGGAAGAAAACCAAACATATCTTCTTCAGAATCTTTGGTAGCAAGTGTTTTGTACCATTCAATGGTAAGCACTACCAAACTAAGTTTACTGCCAAATCCCTAGAAGGGATATTTGTTGGGTACATCAACCAAAGTAGAGCATACAGAATCTACAACTTGACTACCCAAGTTATAGAAGAATTTGTGCATGTTGTATTTGATGAGTCAAAAATTTATTAACAATGAATTGTCTAGTTCTTCTGTTAGCTCTACAGGTCTAACAGATAGGCTTGACAAGCTGACCATCAATGAAGATGTTCCTGCTAGGTTGGATGAAGATAAAGATGCCAGCTATCTAGATGGAGAACAAGTCTCTCTGGATGAAGAAGACAGTGTGGAGCATCAAGTTAAGGAAACTGGAGAAGGCCATAGTGCTCACAGATTTCCTCCAGCAAGGAGACACTTGAAGGATCATCCAGTTCACCAAATCATTGGTGATGCAAGTCAAGGTGTTCAAACAAGGAGCAGGAGCATGAACATAGTTCTATGTTCTAGCTTCCTGTCTCAAATAAAACCCAGGAAGATTGAAGAAGCAATGCAAGACACCAACTAGATTGATGCAATGTAAGAAGAGATCAGTCAGTTCAAAAGGTGTAAAGTCTCGGAACTGGTGCCAAAACCTAAGGATCACAACATAATAGGAACTAAATGGATCTATAGGAATAAGCTTCATGAGAATGGCACCATAGTCAAGAAGAAGGCTAGACTGGTAGCAAAAGGCTACAGGCAAGAGGAAGGTATTGATTTTGATCAAACCTTTGCTCCAGTGGCAAGGCTAGAGGCTATAAGGCTGTTCTTGGCCTATGCTACCTATCAAGGGTTCAAGGTATACCAGATGCATGTGAAATCAGCATTTCTGAATGGTGATTTAAAAGAAGAAGTCTATGTTGAACAACCCTCAGGTTTTGTAGACTCTCACTTTCCTGATTATGTATATAGGCTTAGGAAAGCTCTATATGGTTTGAAACAAGCTCCAAGGGCTTGGTATGAAACCTTGTCTGCCTTCCTTATTGAGAATAAATTCTCTAGAGGAAAGATAGACAAAAATCTATTCTATAGGGAATCAAAAAGCAAGATAATACTAGTCCAGATATATGTGGATGACATTATCTTTGGTTCTACTAAAAACAACCTTTAGGAAGTTTGCCAAACTTATGCAAGGGAAGTTTGAGATGTGCAGTATGGGTGAGTTAAAGTTCTTCTTGGGAATTCAAGTTAGACAGACTGAGAATGGATTGTCCATATCCCAGTCTAAGTTCACCAAGGAGTTAATTAAGAAGTATGGTTTGGACTCAGCTTCTACCATGAAAACTCTAATGGGAACAAGTATGCCTATAGGCAAAGATGAGGCAGGGAAACATGTTGATGAGTCTTTGTATAGAGGGATAATTGGCTCTCTACTCTATTTGACTGCTAGTAGACCTGACATCATGTATTCAACATGTGTCTGTGCTAGGTATCAAGCTTGCCCTAAGGAATCTCATTGTACTGTAGTTAAGAGAATTCTGAGATATCTTAAGGGTACACCTAATCTAGGCCTTTGGTATCCTAAGAATAAAGATTTCCTACTAACTGGTTTCTCAGATGCAGACTTTGCTGGATGCAAAGAAGACAGGAAGAGTACCACAGGAACTTGTCAATTCCTTAGTGGGAGGCTGGTGTCATGGAGCAGCAAGAAGCAAACTAGTGTAGCTATATCAACAGCTGAATCAGAGTATATAGCTGCAGGTAGCTGTTGTGCACAATTGATGTGGATAAAACATCAACTAGGAGATTATGACATCCAGGTAAGTAGAATTCCTCTATTTTGTGATTTTATAAGTACTATTTCTATTGCTAAGAATCTTGTATCACATAGTAGGACCAAGCATATAGAAATTAAGTTTTATTTCATCAGAGAACATGTAGAGAAGGAAAATATTAGCCTAGAATTTGTGAAAACTGATAATCAAATAGCTGATATTTTTACAAAACCTCTGGATGAAACTAAATTCAATTATTTTAAAATTGAATTAGGAATGTTGAACCTAGAATAGGTTAGCATAAGTATCCCTAAGGTGAATATGTAAGCATCAAATTTCTATGGAAATTTGTCTAAGTACAATGTTTGTGTCGACACAAACAAGCTGTGTCGACACACTCAATATGTTGTGTCGACTAGGTAAAAGGAAGTGTCGACACAGAAACAGTATCTGTGTCGACAGAAGAATTGATGTCGACACAACTTTGTCGAGATAAAATGTCGAGAGGATTCTTATGTCGACACACAAAAGCAAGTGTCGACACAAGTCTGTCAAGACTTAAGTAGTAAGTGTCGACACAGACACAAGTGTGTCGACACAGACACAAGTTTGTCGACACATAAATGTGTCAACTTAAGATAAGTTGTCGAATCTGACATTAGTATGCCGACACATAGTCGTGTCGACTTAAAACACGCATTGTCGAAACTTAAGTCATTTCTATCGACACGTATGAAAACTTGTCGACACTGGCATGTCTTTTGACCTGCCCTTACACTTATACTATAAATAAGTGAAACCAAAATCTGGTCGACTACGCTTTTAGTATTCTTGACTTTCCACCTTCTGTCGACAAAGCTTTTCTTTTCTCTTCTCTTCCAACTCTTACGTCAATGTCGCCTCGTCAAGAAGACAAAGTCAATGAAGGTTATGAACTGGTTCGTGAAGGTTTCACAATAGCTTCAGATGAAATTCAGGGTGTTATTGCCCTAATTTCAGAAAATTGATTGGAGTACTTGGTTTCTGAACCAACAAAGATAGGGAAGAAGGAAGTTCTGGAGTTTTATTCAACCGCTACAGTGGATTCTGCAGGCAAGAAAATTAAGGGAACTGTTCAAAATTCCCTAGTGAAACTCACACTAGAATCTATCAGGAAATCACTTCAGCTTCCATCAGTCAAGGATACAGATGAAATAACCCCTTCCCAGATTACAGAAGCTTTAAGCTGGTGTGGGTTGGGCCCTAATATTAAGATTGGATCGTCTATTACCAGAAAAGGGATGAATTCCCAAGGAAAATTCCTATCTGAAGTAGTTTGCAAAGTGGTTCTTTGCAAAACTAGTGGACATGATAGAATCTCTGTCCATATGTTCAATCTTATGGTAAGGGTCATATTCAAGATAAACACTGTCTGGGCAGCAGTAGTATTTGATAAAGTTCATGAAGGAACTAAGAAACCAAACATGGGAAGAATTCTGAGTTTATGCTTATTTGCTGTAATACTAAATGTATTGAAATAAGTGGCTGGATCAAAAATAAATCATATGAGGAGGATGGATGTAAGAATTCTATTAAGGTGGGATAGAGTTCTGACCAAGGAAGTCCCTGCTCCTCAGAAGCAAACTAAGAAAGATAAGAAAACGAAGAAAGTGGTTCCACAGGCTGGATCATCCAGTGATTCTAAGGAGGAAGTGGTCTTCAGTTCTGATGAAGACTAGCAACAAAAGGATGCACAAGAACAATTGCAGGGCAATGTGCCCCAAGAACAACAAATAGACACAACTCCAGGGGGAGAACACATAGAACAAGCAACTGAGTTGCCTGCCCAAGGGGGAGGCATTGATGATGCAGTCTTAGAAAGTGACTTGGCTGCAGATACTGTCATGAGCATAGCATCTGAAATCAACATTGTAGCTCAAGAAACTATTGAGACAGAAGCTCAAAATGAGCCAATACAGCAGGAATTCACCATGGATGACCTATTCTCTTATCTTCCTCCTACAAGGACTGAGGGGGAGAAAATTGCACAAGAAAAAGATATTCCAAGGACTGAGGGGGAGTTGTCTAAGGATGCCCCAGCTAAAAAGAATACAGTTGATATTGAAAGTACAACTGAATCTTCTTAAGATGAAGAAGCCACAATGGCTAAGAAAAGGAAACTAGCTGTTTTGAAGAAAAAGAGTTCTGGATATAAAAAGGCATTGCAAATAAGCACAACACCATCTGCACCAAGCTTGGACTTCAGTTCTTTACTAGTCCAGATTCAGATTAAATTGGATGAACAAAGACAATCTATAGAAAAATATGTGGATGAAACTCATAAAGAATTACAGTTTCAATTGGCCCAGGACATCAAATCTATTAGATTTGAAGTGAATCAAAATAAGAAAGAGATAACAGATTGCTTCCATAAAGGAGGTAATGTTGTGGTGTTCCTGGCCAAGCAACAACAAGCTATCAAAGTTAAAGTGGATGAACTTGAAGTAAAGCAAGGATATGTACTTGAAAATCAGATAAGAATGAATGACAATCTTAAAGATTCACACTTGTCTATACTGTCAAAGATAAATGATTTACCAACTGCTGTGAAAGATGAAGTTTTAAAGCAAATCAAGGAAGATATAGCTGCAGTCTAGGCCACCTTTCAAGCTTCTTAAAAGAATATATCTGATTTCTTGATAAAATTCAGAGATTAATTTAAGGAACGAACTGACCATATTGTTAATCAGGTCAGGTTTCAAAAGGATGATTTGAGAAGCCATATTGAAAGAGAAGTCCTAAAGAGGGAGAGATTACTAGTCAAAGCTAGCTCTGACCATGCTAAATGGATTTCCAATAGCATCAGAGCAACTCTTGGATATCATCCTCTTTGTGATGATGATAATGTAGCAGAATCTGGGATACAACCTGCCTATCTTGAAGGAGATCAGTCTGAAGTTGCTCAGGTGATCTACCCCCCATTAGACTTTGAAATGGTTCAAGAAAAAGTGCAGAAAATGTATAGTCCTCCACAAGAGGCACAAAATATAATTCTGGAATAAGTAGAGATGTCAGAAGCTGCCTTAGAAGCTCAGAAGGAAGCTCAACTATCCAAGAAGAGATTCAGAGAGCAGGCTGAGCTGAAGCCAAACTTTGAGCAGTGGAGCCCAACTTTTAGAAACATTATACTTACTGTCTGGAAAGCTGTAAAGGATAAAACCCATGACATGGGTAAATGGTATTCAGAACAGGAATGGAATAAATACCAAGCTGGACAAGAAGCCATTCTTCAACATAGAAGAAGAGCTAAGGCTAGGAAGCTACCTACTAATGCTCAGGAGCCAAGCAAGTACTTCCCAAAGACATTCCACTATTTGAAAGGCAAAAAATTAAGGCTGAAGAACTAAAGAAGAAAGCCCTGAAAGGGAAGAAGCCTGCTGAAGATGCTGAACCTTCTGTACAGGCAAAGATCAAGACTTGCAAAGGAATTATCATTAAGGAGCCTAGTCAATAACAGGATAGATAGGCTTATGTATTAGAATAATGTAACATTTTGTGTTTTATCCTTGTAAACATGACATTGTTTTTTTTCTAAAAATTGAATGAAATCAGTTCAGTTTTAATTTCTTTGTTGTTTACAATGATTATGTGTTTGCCTGCTGTAAATTGAATGTTTATCTATTTCTATTTCTGTTTTATTATAAGAGATGTATGTCTTTGACTAAGGGTTATGACTTCTCCAAATAGGGGGAGATTATTGGGTATATTGGAAAATGTGTACCAGATTTGGAGAAGCCTCATCTTAGTCAATAATATGCATCAATTTGTATTTAATAGATGTTTGAGTTACATTGTGCAGGTTTAAGCATTTGAAGAAAATTTTCTAAGTACAAGTGTCGACACTTGTGAAGAAGTTGTGTCGACACCCAAAAGCTGTGTCGACACTTATGAAGAACTTGTGTCGACACTCTGAAGTTGTGTCGACACTTATGAAGGTGTTGTGTCTACACTTAAGTTGTGTCGACTCTTATGAAGAAGTTGTGTCGACACTCAAGCTAAGTCGACACTTCTGAATAAGCTGCGTCGACACTCAGAATTGTGTCGACACCTGAGCCAGGAGTTATGTCGACACCAAAAGTAATTGTATCGACACACAGTACTTGTGTCGACACACACTCAACGCCGTCTGGATACTTTCAACACTGTCGATATTCATTCAACGCCGTCTGTCGATAACAGATATGTCGAGAACAAAAGCAGCTGTGTCGACACACAGGACTTGTGTCGATATATACTCAACGCCATCTGCCAGCAACAGCTGTATCGACACCGGAAGCATTTGTGTCAACACACAGGACTTATGTCTACACATTCAATAGAAGATGTGTCGAGAAGCAGAAGTATGTCTGTGTCGACACTTGGAGTATTGTGTCAACACCATGAAGACTTGTGTCGACACTTGGCCAATATGTGTCAACACATATGAAGCATCCTGCTGAGTAATTTATACTGAGTTGGAATGACTCTGATGAATCTACTGACATGTCTGGTGACTTGACAGCTGTCATATCCAACCGGTCTGACACCTCTGACAGATCTATCAGTAGTTTGTTAGAAACTGGATCAGCTGGTAACCATGAAGCAAACTCTATATAAGAGACAGATCAGAAACTATAGAAAGTGTTGAGAAAAAGAAAAAAGAGAATTTTGTGAAGAAAAACAGATTCAGAATTATTCTGCAAGAAAGATTCAGATTCCAATCTTAATTTAAGGAAGAAGCTGACTGAAGATCAACTTCAACAGCAAGAAGATCCACCTTATTTTGTTCTATCAAGAAGCTTTAAGAAGCTAAGTCAGGCTGGATCAGAAGGATCAGTTCAGTCAAGTACTGATCAAGAAGGCTACACCGACAGAGGAATCTAGCTGGTGAATTTGTTTGTTTCTTATTACATTCTATTTCTTGTAAGATCTATTATCAGATCTTAGTCGTAAGCCTGAAATTATAAAGGCTGAGGTAGGCTTGTTAGCCTGAGGTGTAGGACTTGTGGAAAGTCTGAGTTATAAGCCTAGTTATAAAAGCCGAGGTAGGACTGAGGCCTGAGGTAGGATTCTGAGGAAGAATCTGAGGTAGGACTTGTTAAGTCTGAGCTGTAGGAACCATTTTGGTTCTGAGATTGTAAGATCTGCGGATCTGGGCCAGTGGAAGGAAGTAAGGCTGAATTAAGTTATCTACTGGATAGGCAAAGGGGTAAAGTGGATGTACCCATGTCTTGGGGAACCACTATAGATCTGGTGTTTGCTGTGATGTGTTTATATTCTGTGATTTGATTAATCCGTGTTGTATAATTATCTAACTGTTTGCCTAAAAAGTACTTTAAAAGATTAGAACCTATTCACCCCTCTCTAGGTATTTAGGCTCTTGAAACAAAGTCTTTCAACGAGGCACATATCACAAAGTACTCAATCCACCCAGGGAGCACAAAAATGTTCAAGGATATGAAAAAGTTGTTCTGGTGGCCATGATTTAAAAAAGACATAGCCCGATTTGTGGCAAAGTATCAGACTTATGCCCTAGTAAAAGCTGTATGTCAAAAGCCCGATGGATTTCTGAAGTCTTCACTTATACCTGAGTGGAAGTTCGACGGCATATCTATGGATTTCGTATATGACTTATCGAGATCGTAGAAGGGAATGATGCCATCTGGGTGATCGTTGATCGTTAAACGAAGGTGTCACACTTCATTCTAAATACGAAGGACGATTTAGTGGAAAATTTGGCAAAGCTTTATGTTGAAAATAAAGTGCGATTGCACGGTATGCCCCGTAGAATCATTAGTGACCGAGATGGGCGGTTCACGTATAACGATTAGAGGCTTATCCATTAGCTGCTGGGTACCAAACTGATGTTCAGTATGGCCTTTCATCCTCAGATGGATGGTCAGATCGAGAGGGTTAACATGACGATGGAGAATCAGCTTCGCATGTTCCCCCTAGATTTTGGGAAGAGGTGGGGGACCACCTGTTTATGACTGAGTTTGCCTACAACAATAGCTATCAAGCAATTATTTAGATGGCACCCTTCGAGGCCCTTTATGGTAGAAAGTGTCGTACTCTCTTATCGTGGATGGAGATGGGCTAATCGAAGCTAATCAAGTGAATGGAAGTCAAAGATGCTACTTCAACTATTCATACAATCCGAGAACGATTGTTGATCGCTCAGGATAGACAGACTAAGTATTATAATGCTAAGCATAAAAATGTCGAGTTCGCCGTGGGCGATTAGGTTTATCTGAAGATCAAATTGTTCAAGGTTGTATCAAGGATTCGACATTTGAAAAATCTAAGTCCGAGGTACCTTGGGCCGTTTAAGGTATTGGAGCGTATTGGTGAAGCTGTCTATCATTTGAAACTTTTGGCTGAACTAAGTAGTCTGCATGATTTATTAAATATATCGGTATTTCGAAAGGCAGTGCAAGAGCCTACGCAAGTGGTTGCTGCAGATCAGGTGCCGATTGATAGTGGGTTGACAACGAAGGTCAAGCCCATTCGAATAGAGGACATAGAAGTCAAGAAACTGCGAAACAAGTTGATCGGGATGGTCAAGGTCTGATGGGATAACTATGGCCATGAAGAATTGTCATGGGAGCGCGAGCACACTGTTGGGTCCATTGATCACAATGTCCTAGATTTGAAGGAAGCCAATAAGATAATGGTATACAAAAGAGTGTTTTTGATGCATGCTCTAAGTTCTATATATGCTGGTTGCTCTTTGTTTATTGTTTAAATAGGTTGTCTAAGCAATAATGACAAGTGGATTGTAACATCCCATTTCCGGCTAGACCCCTAGGAGTCGGTTAGTTGTGACGGAACCCCAGGAAACACATAAAATTGGAATAAAGCGATCAATATTTCGGGTCACGGGTGGGTCACGCCCGTGACCGACCCGTCACGCCCGTGACCTGGGCGTGACAACTTCGACGATCGTCGATCTCCACGAAACGATCGTCGAACGTGTTGTCTGGGCATGTCACGCCCGTGACCAAGGTGTCACGCCCGTGACTATGGGCGTGACCCCATCGACGATCGTCCATCGCCGTGAGATGATCGTCGACCTTGCGGCCGGACATGTCACGCCCGTGACATGTGTGTCACGCCCGTGACCTAGGGCGTGACCAGCCTTCGACGATCGTCGATCTCAATTCGACGATCGTCGACCTCGAAATTTGCCGTTCGGGCATGTCACGCCCGTGACCTAGAGGACACGCCCGTGACCTAGGGCGTGACCAGCCTTCGACGATCGTCGATCTCAATTCGACGATCGTCGACCCAAAATCTGCCGTTTGGGACTGTCACGCCCGTGACCCAAGGTGTCACGCCCGTGACCATCCATCGACGATCGTCGATCTCAGGTCGACGATCGTCGAACCCAGAATTGGCTATCCATGCCTGTCACGCCCGTGACCTATGTGTCACGCCCGTGACATTGGCCGAAACGACGGTTCAGGCACGAAATTATTCTAACACGCGTGGTAATAAATGCTGGTGTGGGAAGTTACACCAGGAGTAACTTCCGGCCGTTTTCCTTCTATAATTATATAATAAATGAGGAAAAGGTGGTCCAATAGAAAACCGCCAGCTGGACACACCTGTTCAGTTTCCGTCGTTTCTTATCCCTTCACCGTAACCGAAACGTTAAGGGAGGAGCCTTCATGGCCATAATGGCTTTACCCATTCATCTTCCCACTATCTGACTTATAAAAGCCCACTTGGGGAAAGAGGAGAAGGTTACACGCTCAAGTAATCGGATCAGACCTTTGTTCTTGCTGTAGGAGAAGTTCAGCAAACGCCACCACCGCGCCATGGCACCCCGACGTTCTTCTCGCCTTCAAATCGCGAATAAGGTCCTCCTCTGCTCCTTCTCTTTCATGGGTAGATCTTAGGATTCTTAGAAAGGAGGTTCGCGCTCAACGGAGCCGGACCCGTCTCTCGTTTCCATGGAAAAACCATGAAAAAGGTATTTTGAGTTCGCCGGAAACCGCCACCTCCGGCGGCCAAACCACCGCCGACCGATAGCCATCGCCTCAACGGAGGTGGTGGTGGTGGTGGCTGGCCAGGGAAGTGACCGAACGGCCGGCGACGGATCGCGGAATGCTTACAGGAAAAATGATTTTTCTGTGTCTGGATTTCGGGTTCATGTAGAAGATGAACAGTAGAAATAATTTTATAATATATAGATTAATATATATTACATATGGAAAAATAGGTTATTTGGATATATGTTGAGGCTGCGAAACGAGGCACGTAGAGGCCGTTTTAGGAAAAATGACCAGACACAAAAGTTGTAGCCCTCGGGGTCTACTTTAATTTAAAATTGATTTTATTCAATTTGGGTGAGTGGTTTGAACACAGCACTCATTTTGGTGGGATCAAGACCTAGGCTAACCAGAAATTAAAATGGTTGCCCACGGTTCATAACATGTCCAAATGACTTGAAATTTGGACTGGAGGTCTATAATATGTATATCGAGAGGCTGTCCAAAAATGAGAATTTTTGGAGAACTTTTGCCTAAAGTTTTTGAAAAAATTTAATAAACAATATAAAATTAATTAGGAGATGAAATTAAGTCCAAACTCCCCCAAATTTTGGGTGGTGGTCCCTGGCATATATATTAAGATCTGTACAAAATTTCAACTCGATTGGTCGAGTTTTGAATGGGGAAGTATCAAGTCCTAGATAGGTCTTGGTGAGGGGTACTTTGGGGAAAAGTACGATTGGAGATGGAGTGGACAAATCTCCTCAAAAGAGGCTGAAGTTGTTGGCCACTGATTTGTTGAGTCTATGTCTACCCTCTTGGGTAACATGGTGTGGCTTAGGGTGGATTTTACCCTAAGAGATTGGCTCAAATCCAACGGGTGGGAGTTTGAGGTTTGTGAAGGACATAGGAGCAAAAGCTCTGGTATGCCCTTGAAATTTGGAGGAGAGGGGGATGATATGATGAAAACCCTCTGGTTGAAATAGTGAAGGAATTGGAGGTAGTTAGGTACCTCGAAAGTTGAAATGTCGGATTAGGATAAGAATGTAATTTAGTTATTTTAAGCACTAAATCTAATCCAAAAATTGTGAAACTCGGGAGGAGGGAGTTTTAGGATGTTTTAGACTTAAAGTAAATCTTCTGGAATTTTATGATTAATAAATGTTATACTTCATGTGTTAAAGGAATAATTGCCCGATTTATTGTTTCAATTATTTGGAGGTTTTAAATTAATTATATTCAGTTGAAATTCTGGATTTAGATCTTGATTAGTAGCACAATGATCCCTGGATTTTTATAGAATTTTATGTTGAGTAAATCTAGTACCTTATTCACAGATGATAGAAAGGGCTTTTATGTTTAAAAATTAATTATGGATAAAATACTTGCTGGAAAATTATGAAACTTGGCCAGTGCTAATGTTAGGCCTTTATCTGCATGTCATGAATTATTTATAATTTTTGGAAGAATATTTTATGTACTTGCTTCATAAACAATAGAAGTTAGAGATTATTTCTAAAATAGCTTTCATGCCATTTTGATGATAGAAAAATGATGATACTTAGGATTTAACCTTCTGAGATAACCTACTATTTATCATAAATTTGCTGGACATCTTGCATGAATAATTAGGGTAGTTCATGTTCAAACCGATAGCCCTTGGGATTTTCGAGGAATTTAATTAAATGCCAAATAAATTAGGAAAATTTCCATTTTCTGGATTTAGGACATTCATATCATGGTAAGTCTCCAGTAAATAATTTAGGGCATTTGGATGAGTAATGGATCATTACATAACCAGTTCGACATGTAGCCTAAGTCGGTCTGCATATAGCAATTGAGAAATGCAATAGGACTTGATCTGAGGAAGTTTTTGGAGTTAAACATTTTGTCTGGGTGGACATTTGTGGAGGAAATTACAATAGGAAAATATGAAGAGTAGAGAGTAGTAGTGATAGCTAGAGTTAAGAGGTGCTCGGGTTTGGCGAAAGATCGTCTTCCCCGAGAGTGGAAGGTTTAAAAATCACCATAGGATAGTCTATCGTAATGTGAGAAAGGTATGGGTTAAGGGAAATAAACCAATAATATTAAGTGCCTTGCGAAAGGGAACTTCGGGCCGTAATGCCGCCGTCTTGGTTCCCAGTGCCCCTTGAGAGCCCTTCACGGGGTATACCGGGGGCAGTCCTGGGCTAACGTAAACTGTAATAATAAACTAGCAAGAGTAACTTAGTAACTAGGATTGCACTTTTCACAAACACTGTTGGCACAGGAAGATTGATGAGAGCTTCGGCTCGGGTGATTTAGAGACGGACGGGATGGTCCGGGGAGCTTCGGCTCGGTTGGTTTGGAGACGGACGGGATGGTCCGGGGAGCTTCGGCTCGGTTGGTTGGGAGACGGACGTTTTGGTCCGGGGAGCTTCGGCTCGGTTTTTGTGTGCTTACGATTAAACTTGCATGTGCATAAAATAGGAAAAGTTAAGGTGGTGGGTCTTTCGATATCGGGGAGTTCGATTGCACCGACACCGATATCGTTGACTCGGCGGGGTGATTAGCACTCTACCAACTGAAGTCCGGTGCGCCAGCCGGCAAGAGTACGCAGGCGTCCGCTTAGTGCACCAAGCGTTGAGGCATACGATAGGTCAGACCAGTGGTGCTTTTACTGGTTTTGGAGGTAAGCGAGGCCCAACCCACCGCTTCCGTCTGCCACTACGGAGGTATCCTGGGAGGTAACGGCTCCGAAAGGGGGAACTAAAGGTCTGTGTGCACAGAGTCGGGTGTGTGCGTTGCACTTGCATGTTTCATCATACCCACTAGCATGTCATAGCATAATCGAATCATTTAACCCTAACACCTAAAGTATAAGTGGTATGGGACGCTTATACATTAGGACCTGCAAAACGACCCCTTGGTCTATAAGCTTGTGTGGGCAAGTTTATAAATCAAAGGTTAATTTCAATATATAACAACCATTGCTGTTTGATAACCGACACCCCAACGTATAAGTGGTATGGGACACTCTATACGATGGGAGCCTTGCAAAAGATCCCTTTTGCTTATGTGTTCTCACATAAGTGAAGGTTTAAATTCATATAATTGCTTTTCTTACTGCTAGACCTATTATAACAATCATATTAACTGCTCACCGAATACATCTTGCTAGATTAAGTCCATAGTCACCTGTTTCTTGATTTATCTCTATCATCATGTCCTTCCCTTTCTTCCTCCCCGCTCGGTACCTAGGAGCCATGGGGGAAGGGGTAGGGGATGATAGGGCTTAGTCTTTATGACTAACGGTTTTCAAACCGCATCATTTAGGGGATCGTGGAGCCCAGCATGGAGGAGCAGCCCCAGAGATCGGTGCGCCTAGAGATGGGGCAGTCTAGCTCCGGAGTTCACACAGCCGGGACCGTGAGTCTCGACCTTGAGTAGTTTCTGTTTCGCTTCCGCATGAGAGACTTGTAGTGAGGACTCTGATGTACAGGGCTTATGCCCTTATTTTTAGTTTTACATTATGCTGCACTCTGATGCTTTCTGTGGACACTTCCTTCGTGGAGCTTTATTATATATATGTGATTTTATTAATGTGGACTGCATTGCTCTTACTTCTTATACTGTACTACCTTTCTGTGATCGAAATGGCCGGCGGAATCGGCGCCTTGTGGTGATGACCCCTCAGGACGTGAAGGTGTCACCGCAAAGCGGCGATTCTGGGCCTAAGACCCCGGTGGTTGAAAAAGAAAAAAAAAAGGGGTCTTACAAGTGGTATCAGAGGAAACATTGATCAGACGGAAGTAGCAGTCCACAAACCCTAGGTCACCCCCCGCTCGAGTTTAGTTTGGGGACAAACTAAGCAGCGGAAGCAGTGGTGTGCCCATATGAGGATCACATATAAATTGTCCACCTTTATGTAATATTTGAACGTTTTCTCAGCGTGTGTTTTTGTTACGCAGCCTCCAGCACGGACTACGCCACAAGGTGGAGTTCAACAGGCTCAGGATGTTGCACCACCCCCACCGGCCCCCACTCCTTTCCTTCAGTCAGACATGGGACAGACCCTGACTGCCATTCTGGAGGCCTTCAGGGCCCAGCAGGTTCCGGCCCCGCAGCCAAATCCGGGGGCCAACTGGCTAAGCATCTTCCGAGGACTGGCTCCCCCGTCCTATTTGGGGACAGAGTCGGCTGTTCGGACGGAAGAGTGGCTAGATATCATGTACGAGATGCTGACCGGGATACGATGTCCCTGGGAGGAGAGGGTGGCTCTGGTTGTCTCCTGCCTGGAGTCCCATGCAAAGAGGTGGTGGAAGACGCTGTTGGACACGACCTTTGCTGATAGGGAGGTTGCGGAGGTTACTTGGGAGGAGTTCAGGGCCGCACTGCTGGAGCATTTCGTTCCGCAGTCGGCTAGGGATGATTTGGAGGAGCGGTTCTTACAGCTGAAGCAGGGTACCCGGACCGTGGTGGAGTACCATCGAGAGTTTGACCATCTGGCTCGATACGCAGATTCCTACCAGCTAGACGAGGCAGGGTATATCAGGAGGTTCTATAAGGGCCTACGGGAGGACTTGAGGGAGGCTCTGTTGTTCGTATCTGACGGGCCCATCTCCCGGATCTTGGAGATGGCCAAAAGGATTGAGGCAGATTTGCACGCCACCCGGGGCCGGAAGCGGCCAGCAGAGGATTAGGGACGGAGAGGTAGGAATGACCAGCGGCGGGGTGCTGCACCAGAGGGGAGGAGGACAGAGGACCAGCCTCGTCAGGACGTGAGGCCGGAGCCGAGGGAACAGGTGGTATTAGCCCCTCCCCCTCTTCGGATGCAGGAGATGCCGAGACCCGGGGGAATGGCGTATCCCCCGCCAGAGTGTTTTCTTTGTCATCAGATTGGGCACATTCGGAGGAACTGCCCCATGAGGGGGGCACCACCTCCACCACATCAGGGTGGCCCACCAGCTCAGCATTACGGAGGCCGAGGACGCGGCCGCGGTCGAGGATACCTGGGGGAAGATCGTAGACAAGAAAGAGAGCAGGTATATGCTTTGGACCTTGCGCAGCCTCGAAATCCGGAGCAGGTCATAGCAGGTACGCAGCAATGCTTCTTTATTTTCATAGAATTTCCCTTTAAGTTGTTAAAACTCAGAACCGCACTAGATAGATTAACAAGGAAAGAAAATTCTTTATAGAACCCTAAGATATTTAATCACCCCAGGTATAGTCTTCATCAGCGGCAAGCCGGCCCGCACGTTGTTCGATACTGGAGCTACTCACTCCTTTGTGTCGGAGACGTTCGTAGAAGGACTGGAGGGTGTGGAGCGGTTCACAGGCTCGAGGATGAGGGTGCGACTGCCAGATGGATCTGAGCTCCTTACCACGGATCACTGCAATATGGAGGCAGAAATTGGTGGAAAAGCATTCGAGGCTCCAGCGACGATTTTGAAGCTGACGGACTACGACCTGATCCTGGGCATGGCATGGCTGCACTGGAACTATGCCCAGATTGACTGCCAGGCAAAGAGGATCACCGTGAGACACGGGGACTCTTTCATTACCATCGAAGGTATAAGACTTGTCTCTCGTATACTCTTATCTTCGGTACAGGCCGTTAAGGCCCATCTGCAGGGAGAGGAGGTCTATCAGATTCTATTTGAGATGGCGGAGGTTAAGGAGTCGGTGACAGACATCCCGGTGGTGCGAGATTTCGCTGACATCTTTCCAGAGAAACTGTCAGGACTACCTCCACACCGAGAGCAGGATTTTCAGATACAGCTTGTGCCGGGAGCCAAGCCGGCATCTAGGGCCCCTTATCGGATGGCCCCAAAGGAGTTGGCAGAGTTTCGGACTCAGTTGCAGGAATTAGTTGAGGCAGGTTTTGTTAGACCGAGTTCCTCGCCATGGGGAGCACCGGTCCTGTTCGTGAAGAAGAAGGATGGGACTCTCTGCCTGTGCATCGATTACCGAGCACTAAACAGGCTGACCGTCCGGAATACCTATCCGCTCCCACGGATAGACGAATTATTCGACCAGCTGGAGGGGGCCCATTATTTCTCGAAGCTGGACTTGAGATCAGGATACTACCAGCTGCGGATCCAGGAGGAGGATATCCCGAAGACGGCCTTTAGTAGCAGATATGGCCTGTATGAGTTCACCGTGATGCCCTTTGGGCTCACGAATGCTCCGTCGGCGTTCATGAGTCTCATGAACCGGGTTTTCGAGGCCTACTTGGATGTGTTCGTCATAGTATTCATAGACGACATCCTGATCTACTCTAGGACGGAGGAGGAGCACACTCGGCATCTGGCACTGACCTTGGAGAGGTTGCGGGAGCATCGCCTTTATGCAAAATTCAGCAAGTGTCAGTTCTGGTTGATGGAGGTGGCCTTCCTAGGCCACATCATCAGCGGAGCCGGGTTATCAGTAGATCCAGCAAAGATTCAGGCAGTTCGCGATTGGCCGCAGCTGAGGACAGTCACCGATGTACGCAGTTTCTTGGGACTTGCCGGTTACTACCGGAAGTTCGTGGAGGGGTTCTCTCGGATTGCCCTCCCCCTCACATCTTTGACAAAGAAGGAGGCACCTTTTGTTTGGACCCCGCAGTGCCAGGCGGCTTTCCAGGAGCTGAAGGACCGACTCATCTCGGCCCCTATCCTGGCCCTTCCATCCGGAAGGGAGGGATTCCAGGTGTATACCGACGCATCATACCAAGGGATGGGAGCGGTGCTGATGCAGGACAGACATGTCATAGCATATGCCTCCCGCCAGCTGAAGATCCATGAGAGGAACTACCCGGTGCACGACCTCGAGATGGGAGCGGTCGTTTTTGCTCTGAAGGTCTGGCGCCATTATCTTTATGGAGTCCACTGCGATATCTTCTCCGATCACAAGAACCTAAAATACGTGGACACGCAGAAGGAGCTGAATATCAGGCAGAGGCGTTGGGTGGAGTTCTTAGCAGATTATCAGTATGAGATGCACTACCATCCAGGGAAGGCAAACGTGGTGGCCGACGCGTTGAGCCGGAGAGCTGCCACTTCCGTAGCTGGGCCCCAGGTTATGTCCATGGAGCTAGTCCAGTCATTCAGAGATATGTAGATATCCCTAGTGTCCGAGGATGACCCAGATCTGTATAGGGAGTATCTGGCATCAATAGTGGCCATTGACGATATTCGGGATCGCATTCGGGACGGACAGAGGACAGATGCGTGGGCGGAGCCGATGTTCCGAGCTTTGGAGGGAGGTTCGAAAGGAAATTATTCCCTGAGAGATGGTTTGCTCCACTTCAGAGGCAGAGTATATATACCCGCAGGAGGCCAGATCCGAGAGGATATTATGATGGAGGCGCATTGCAGCCGGTACTCGGTACACCCAGGGATCACAAAGATGACCGCTGATTTGAAGAGGACGATGTTTTGGTCGGGCATGAAGAAGGACATTACGTACTTCGTGACCCATTGGGAGGCGTGTCAGTTGGTGAAGGCGGAGTGCAGGAACCCCGCAGGACTGTTGCAGCCACTCCCGGTGCCGGAGTGGAAGTTTGACGATATAGCGATGGATTTTATACATGGTCTTCCCCGGTCTCGGACGGGGAACGACTCGATTTGGGTGATTGTCGATCGGTTGACGAAGGTGGCCCGCTTTGTACCGATCAGGAAGGATGACTCGGTGGGAGTGCTGGTACGGAAGTTTGTGGAGCAGTATGTCCGATATCATGGCGTGCCCCGGACGATAGTGTCGGACCGCGATGGACGGTTTACATCCAGGGAGTGGCGGTCAGTGCAGGCATATTTGGGCACTCGGTTGACTTTTAGCACGGCCTTCCACCCTCAGACGGACGGGCAGACAGAACGCACCAACAGGACCTTGGAGGATCTACTACGATTGTGTATACTGGACCGAGGGGAGCCGAGGGAGAAGATGTTACCGTTGGTCGAGTTCTCCTACAATAATAGCTACCAGTCCAGCATCAGGATGGCGCCTTATGAAGCCCTGTATGGAAGAAAATGTAGGACCCCGCTTTCTTGGGTTCAAGACGAGGATCCGAAGCTGTTGGGATTGGATTTTGTGGAAGACACCGAGGCTCAGGTGAGACTGATCAGAGATAGGATGTTGGAGGCGCAGAGCAGACAGGCTAAATACTATGATGCCCGGCATCGTCAGGTGGAGTTTCGGGTAGGGGATCGAGTGTTCTTGAAGATCCGGCCCATGCACGGAGTCTCACGGGTGCGCGGTCGGAGGAAGAAACTCAGCCCTAGGTATATGGGCCCTTACCGGATCCTGGAGCGGATCGGACCCCTAGCCTATAGGCTAGAGTTGCCACCGGAGCTGGCAGCTCTACACGACGTCTTCCACATCTCTTCGCTGAGAAGGGCTCTACTACGCCCGGAGCAGCGGATTTTGACCACCGAAGGGCCGGTAGCTTCAGACCGATCTGTTCACTTGGAGCCGGTTCGGATCGACGACAAAGGAGTGCGGATCTTGCGGCGCAAGAAGATCCCCTTAGTCAAGGTTCTGTGGAGAAACCACGGTCAGGAGGAGCACACCTGGGAACCGCAGGATCTGATGAGGCAAAGATACCCGGAGTTGTTCAGTCAGGTACATCTCACCACCTCTCGGTATACTATAGACTGCCTTTTTGTTTTGGAATGTTAAGACTAGATAAGGAAAATCCAGGACCTAGGCATGCGCACTTAATCAGAAAGGTAGGGGCTAATCTTTTGTTTATTGGGGAGATTGTCTTCGTTATCAAGCGAACAGTCGCCTGAACCCAATATAAAGATCGTATGGGATGTTACAAGTTTAATTTATTCCGATAGAAATCCCCGTAGGCTCAACCTCAATTTCGGGGACGAAATTTTTGTTTTGTTTATTGGGATTTGTAACATCCCATTTCCGGCTAGACCCCTAGGAGTCGGTTAGTTGTGACGGAACCCCAGGAAACACATAAAATTGGAATAAAGCGATCAATATTTCGGGTCACGGGTGGGTCACGCCCATGACTGACCCGTCACGCCCGTGACCTGGGCGTGACTACTTCGACGATCGTCGATCTCCACGAGACGATCGTCGAACGTGTTGTCTGGGCATGTCACGCCCGTGACCAAGGTGTCACGCCCGTGACTATGGGCGTGACCCCATCGACGATCGTCCATCGCCATGAGACGATCGTCGACCTTGCGGCCGGACATGTCACGCCCGTGACATGTGTGTCACGCCCGTGACCTAGGGCGTGACCAGCCTTCGACGATCGTCGATCTCAATTCGACGATCGTCGACCTCGAAATTTGCCGTTCGGGCATGTCACGCCCGTGACCTAGAGGACACGCCCGTGACCTAGGGCGTGACCAGCCTTCGACGATCGTCGATCTCAATTCGACGATCGTCGACCCAAAATCTGCCGTTTGGGACTGTCACGCCCGTGACCCAAGGTGTCACGCCCGTGACCATCCATCGACGATCGTCGATCTCAGGTCGACGATCGTCGAACCCAGAATTGGCTATCCATGCCTGTCACGCCCGTGACCTATGTGTCACGCCCGTGACATTGGCCGAAACGACGGTTCAGGCACGAAATTATTCTAACACGCGTGGTAATAAATGCTGGTGTGGGAAGTTACACCAGGAGTAACTTCCGGCCGTTTTCCTTCTATAATTATATAATAAATGAGGAAAAGGTGGTCCAATAGAAAACCGCCAGCTGGACACACCTGTTCAGTTTCCGTCGTTTCTTATCCCTTCACCGTAACCGAAACGTTAAGGGAGGAGCCTTCATGGCCATAATGGCTTTACCCATTCATCTTCCCACTATCTGACTTATAAAAGCCCACTTGGGGAAAGAGGAGAAGGTTACACGCTCAAGTAATCGGATCAGACCTTTGTTCTTGCTGTAGGAGAAGTTCAGCAAACGCCACCACCGCGCCATGGCACCCCGACGTTCTTCTCGCCTTCAAATCGCGAACAAGGTCCTCCTCTGCTCCTTCTCTTTCATGGGTAGATCTTAGGATTCTTAGAAAGGAGGTTCGCGCTCAACGGAGCCGGGCCCGTCTCTCGTTTCCATGGAAAAACCATGAAAAAGGTATTTTGAGTTCGCCGGAAACCGCCACCTCCGGCGGCCAAACCACCGCCGACCGATAGCCATCGCCTCAACGGAGGTGGTGGTGGTGGTGGCTGGCCAGGGAAGTGACCGAACGGCCGGCGACGGATCGCGGAATGCTTACAGGAAAAATGATTTTTCTGTGTCTGGATTTCGGGTTCATGTAGAAGATGAACAATAGAAATAATTTTATAATATATAGATTAATATATATTACATATGGAAAAATAGGTTATTTGGATATATGTTGAGGCTGCGAAACGAGGCACGTAGAGGCCGTTTTAGGAAAAATGACCAGACACAAAAGTTGTAGCCCTCGGGGTCTACTTTAATTTAAAATTGATTTTATTCAATTTGGGTGAGTGGTTTGAACACAGCACTCATTTTGGTGGGATCAAGACCTAGGCTAACCAGAAATTAAAATGGTTGCCCACGGTTCATAACATGTCCAAATGACTTGAAATTTGGACTGGAGGTCTATAATATGTATATCGAGAGGCTGTCCAAAAATGAGAATTTTTGGAGAACTTTTGCCTAAAGTTTTTGTAAAAATTTAATAAACAATATAAAATTAATTAGGAGATGAAATTAAGTCCAAACTCCCCCAAATTTTGGGTGGTGGTCCCTGGCATCAATATTAAGATCTGTACAAAATTTCAACTCGATTGGTCAAGTTTTGAATGGGGAAGTATCAAGTCCTAGATAGGTCTTGGTGAGGGGTACTTTGGGGAAAAGTACGATTGGAGATGGAGTGGACAAATCTCCTCAAAAGAGGCTGAAGTTGTTGGCCACTGATTTGTTGAGTCTATGTCTACCCTCTTGGGTAACATGGTGTGGCTTAGGGTGGATTTTACCCTAAGAGATTGGCTCAAATCCAACGGGTGGGAGTTTGAGGTTTGTGAAGGACATAGGAGCAAAAGCTCTTGTATGCCCTTGAAATTTGGAGGAGAGGGGGATGATATGATGAAAACCCTCTGGTTGAAATAGTGAAGGAATTGGAGGTAGTTAGGTACCTCGAAAGTTGAAATGTCGGATTAGGATAAGAATGTAATTTAGTTATTTTAAGCACTAAATCTAATCCAAAAATTGTGAAACTCGGGAGGAGGGAGTTTTAGGATGTTTTAGACTTAAAGTAAATCTTCTGGAATTTTATGATTAATAAATGTTATACTTCATGTGTTAAAGGAATAATTGCCCGATTTATTGTTTCAATTATTTGGAGGTTTTAAATTAATTATATTTAGTTGAAATTCTGGATTTAGATCTTGATTAGTAGCACAATGATCCCTGGATTTTTATAGAATTTTATGTTGAGTAAATCTAGTACCTTATTCACAGATGATAGAAAGGGCTTTTATGTTTAAAATTTAATTATGGATAAAATACTTGCTGGAAAATTATGAAACTTGGCCAGTGCTAATGTTAGGCCTTTATCTGCATGTCATGAATTATTTATAATTTTTGGAAGAATATTTTCTGTACTTGCTTCATAAACAATAGAAGTTAGAGATTATTTCTAAAATAGCTTTCATGTCATTTTGATGATAGAAAAATGATGATACTTAGGATTTAACCTTCTGAGATAACCTAATATTTATCATAAATTTGCTGGACATCTTGCATGAATAATTAGGGTAGTTCATGTTCAAACCGATAGCCCTTGGGATTTTCGAGGAATTTAATTAAATGCCAAATAAATTAGGAAAATTTCCATTTTCTGGATTTAGGACATTCATATCATGGTAAGTCTCCAGTAAATAATTTAGGGCATTTGGATGAGTAATGGATCATTACATAACCAGTTCGACATGTAGCCTAAGTCGGTCTGCATATAGCAATTGAGAAATGCAATAGGACTTGATCTGAGGAAGTTTTTGGAGTTAAACATTTTGTCTGGATGGACATTTGTGGAGGAAATTACAATAGGAAAATATGAAGAGTAGAGAGTAGTAGTGATAGCTAGAGTTAAGAGGTGCTCGGGTTTAGCGAAAGATCGTCTTCCCCGAGAGTGGAAGGTTTAAAAATCACCCTAGGATAGTCTATCGTAATGTGAGAAAGGTATGGGTTAAGGGAAATAAACCAATAATATTAAGTGCCTTGCGAAAGGGAACTTCGGGCCGTAATGCCGCCGTCTTGGTTCCCAGTGCCCCTTGAGAGCCCTTCACGGGGTATACCGGGGGCAGTCCTGGGCTAACGTAAACTGTAATAATAAACTAGCAAGAGTAACTTAGTAACTAGGATTGCACTTTTCACAAACACTGTTGGCACAGGAAGATTGATGAGAGCTTCGGCTCGGGTGATTTAGAGACGGACGGGATGGTCCGGGGAGCTTCGGCTCGGTTGGTTTGGAGACGGACGGGATGGTCCGGGGAGCTTCGGCTCGGTTGGTTGGGAGACGGACGTTTTGGTCCGGGGAGCTTCGGCTCGATTTTTGTGTGCTTACGATTAAACTTGCATGTGCATAAAATAGGAAAAGTTAAGGTGGTGGGTCTTTCGATATCGGGGAGTTCGATTGCACCGACACCGATATCATTGACTCGGCGGGGTGATTAGCACTCTGCCAACTGAAGTCCGGTGCGCCAGCCGGCAAGAGTACGCAGGCGTCCGCTTAGTGCACCAAGCGTTGAGGCGTACGATAGGTCAGACCAGTGGTGCTTTTACTGGTTTTGGAGGTGGGCGAGGCCCAACCCACCGCTTCCGTCTGCCACTACGGAGGTATCCTGGGAGGTAACGGCTCCGAAAGGGGGAACTAAAGGTCTGTGTGCACAGAGTCGGGTGTGTGCGTTGCACTTGCATGTTTCATCATACCCACTAGCATGTCATAGCATAATCGAATCATTTAACCCTAACACCTAAAGTATAAGTGGTATGGGACGCTTATATATTAGGACCTGCAAAACGACCCCTTGGTCTATAAGCTTGTGTGGGCAAGTTTATAAATCAAAGGTTAATTTCAATATATAACAACCATTGCTGTTTGATAACCGACACCCCAACGTATAAGTGGTATGGGACACTCTATACGATGGGAGCCTTGCAAAAAATCCCTTTTGCTTATGTGTTCTCACATAAGTGAAGGTTTAAATTCATATAATTGCTTTTCTTACTGCTAGACCTATTATAACAATCATATTAACTGCTCACCGAATACATCTTGCTAGATTAAGTCCATAGTCACCTGTTTCTTGATTTATCTCTACCATCATGTCCTTCCCTTTCTTCCTCCCCGCTCGGTACCTAGGAGCCATGGGGGAAGGGGTAGGGGATGATAGGGCTTAGTCTTTATGACTAACGGTTTTCGAACCGCATCATTTAGGGGATCGTGGAGCCCAGCATGGAGGAGCAGCCCCAGAGATCGGTGCGCCTAGAGATGGGGCAGTCTAGCTCCGGAGTTCACACAGCCGGGACCGTGAGTCTCGACCTTGAGTAGTTTCTGTTTCGCTTCCGCATGAGAGACTTGTAGTGAGGACTCTGATGTACAGGGTTTATGCCCTTATTTTTAGTTTTACATTATGCTGCACTCTGATGCTTTCTGTGGACACTCCCTTCGTGGAGCTTTATTATATATATGTGATTTTATTAATGTGGACTGTATTGCTCTTACTTCTTATACTGTGCTACCTTTCTGTGATCGAAATGGCCGGCGGAATCGGCGCCTTGTGGTGATGACCCCTTAGGACGTGAAGGTGTCACCGCAAAGCGGCGATTCTGGGCCTAAGACCCCGGTGGTTGAAAAAGAAAAAAAAAGGGGGTCTTACAAGTGGTATCAGAGGAAACATCGATCAGACGGAAGTAGCAGTCCACAAACCCTAGGTCACCCCCCGCTCGAGTTTAGTTTGGGGACAAACTAAGCAGCGGAAGCAGTGGTGTGCCCATATGAGGATCACATATAAATTGTCCACCTTTATGTAATATTTGAACGTTTTCTCAGCGTGTGTTTTTGTTACGCAGCCTCCAGCACGGACTACGCCACAAGGTGGAGTTCAACAGACTCAGGATGTTGCACCACCCCCACCGGCCCCCACTCCTTTCCTTCAGTCAGACATGGGACAGACCCTGACTGCCATTCTGGAGGCCTTCAGGGCCCAGCAGGTTCCGGCCCCGCAGCCAAATCCGGGGGCCAACTGGCTAAGCATCTTCCGAGGACTGGCTCCCCCGTCCTATTTGGGGACAGAGTCGGCTGTTCGGACGGAAGAGTGGCTAGATATCATGTACGAGATGCTGACCAGGATACGATGTCCCTGGGAGGAGAGGGTGGCTCTGGTTGTCTCCTGCCTGGAGTCCCATGCAAAGAGGTGGTGGAAGACGCTGTTGGACACGACCTTTGCTGATAGGGAGGTTGCGGAGGTTACTTGGGAGGAGTTCAGGGCCGCACTGCTGGAGCATTTCGTTCCGCAGTCGGCTAGGGATGATTTGGAGGAGCGGTTCTTACAGCTGAAGCAGGGTACCCGGACCGTGGTGGAGTACCATCGAGAGTTTGACCATCTGGCTCGATACGCAGATTCCTACCAGCTGGACGAGGCAGGGTATATCAGGAGGTTCTATAAGGGCCTACGGGAGGACTTGAGGGAGGCTCTGTTGTTCGTACCTGACGGGCCCATCTCCCGGATCTTGGAGATGGCCAAAAGGATTGAGGCAGATTTGCACGCCACCCGGGGCCGGAAGCGGCCAGCAGAGGATCAGGGACGGAGAGGTAGGAATGACCAGCGGCGGGGTGCTGCACCAGAGGGGAGGAGGACAGAGGACCAGCCTCGTCAGGACGTGAGGCCGGAGCCGAGGGAACAGGTGGTATTAGCCCCTCCCCCTCTTCGGATGCAGGAGATGCCGAGACCCGGGGGAATGGCGTATCCCCCGCCAGAGTGTTTTCTTTGTCATCAGATTGGGCACATTCGGAGGAACTGCCCCATGAGTGGGGCACCACCTCCACCACATCAGGGCGGCCCACCAGCTCAGCATTACGGAGGCCGAGGACGCGGCCGCGGTCGAGGATACCTGGGGGAAGATCGTAGACAAGGAAGAGAGCAGGTATATGCTTTGGACCTTGCGCAGCCTCGAAATCCGGAACAGGTCATAGCAGGTACGCAGCAATGCTTCTTTATTTTCATAGAATTTCCCTTTAAGTTGTTAAAACTCAGAACCGCACTAGATAGATTAACAAGGAAAGAAAATTCTTTATAGAACCCTAAGATATTTAATCACCCCAGGTATAGTCTTCATCAGCGGCAAGCCGGCCCGCACGCTGTTCGATACTGGAGCAACTCACTCCTTTGTGTCGGAGATGTTCGTAGAAGGACTGGAGGATGTGGAGCGGTTCACAGGCTCGAGGATGAGGGTGTGACTGCCAGATGGATCTGAGCTCCTTACCACGGATCACTGCAATATGGAGGCAGAAATTGGTGGAAAAGCGTTCGAGGCTCCAGCGACGATTTTGAAGCTGACGGACTACGACCTGATCCTGGGCATGGCATGGCTGCACTGGAACTATGCCCAGATTGACTGCCAGGCAAAGAGGATCACCGTGAGACACGGGGACTCTTTCATTACCATCGAAGGTATAAGACCTGTCTCTCGTATACTTTTATCTTCGGTACAGGCCGTTAAGGCCCATCTGCAGGGAGAGGAGGTCTATCAGATTCTATTTGAGATGGCGGAGGTTAAGGAGTCGGTGACAGACATCCCGGTGGTGCGAGATTTCGCTGACATCTTTCCAGAGAAACTGTCAGGACTACCTCCACACCGAGAGCAGGATTTTCAGATACAGCTTGTGCCGGGAGCCAAGCCGGCGTCTAGGGCCCCTTATCGGATGGCCCCAAAGGAGTTGGCAGAGTTTCGGACTCAGTTGCAGGAATTAGTTGAGGCAGGTTTTGTTAGACCGAGTTCCTCGCCATGGGGAGCACCGGTCCTGTTCGTGAAGAAGAAGGATGGGACTCTCCGCCTGTGCATCGATTACCGAGCACTAAACAGGCTGACCGTCCGGAATACCTATCCGCTCCCACGGATAGACGAATTATTCGACCAGCTGGAGGGGGCCCATTATTTCTCGAAGCTGGACTTGAGATCAGGATACTACCAGCTGCGGATCCAGGAGGAGGATATCCCGAAGACGGCCTTTAGTAGCAGATATGGCCTGTATGAGTTCACTGTGATGCCCTTTGGGCTCACGAATGCTCCGTCGACGTTCATGAGTCTCATGAACCGGGTTTTCGAGGCCTACTTGGATGTGTTCGTCATAGTATTCATAGACGACATCCTGATCTACTCTAGGACGGAGGAGGAGCACACTCGGCATCTGGCACTAACCTTGGAGAGGTTGCGGGAGCATCGCCTTTATGCAAAATTCAGCAAGTGTCAGTTCTGGTTGAAGGAGGTGGCCTTCCTAGGCCACATCATCAGCGGAGCCGGGTTATCAGTAGATCCAGCAAAGATTCGGGCAGTTCGCGATTGGCCGCAGCTGAGGACAGCCACCGATGTACGCAGTTTCTTGGGACTTGCCGGTTACTACCGGAAGTTCGTGGAGGGGTTCTCTCGGATTGCCCTCCCCCTCACATCTTTGACAAAGAAGGAGGCACCTTTTGTTTGGACCCCGCAGTGCCAGGCGGCTTTCCAGGAGCTGAAGGACCGACTCATCTCGGCCCCTATCCTGGCCCTTCCATCCGGAAGGGAGGGATTTCAGGTGTATACCGACGCATCATACCAAGGGATGGGAGCGGTGCTGATGCAGGACGGACATGTCATAGCATATGCCTCCCGCCAGCTGAAGATCCATGAGAGGAACTACCCGGTGCACGACCTCGAGATGGGAGCGGTCGTTTTTGCTCTGAAGGTCTGGCGCCATTATCTTTATGGAGTCCACTGCGATATCTTCTCCGATCACAAGAACCTGAAATACGTGGACACGCAGAAGGAGCTGAATATCAGGCAGAGGCGTTGGGTGGAGTTCTTAGCAGATTATCAGTATGAGATGCACTACCATCCAGGGAAGGCAAACGTGGTGGCCGACGCGTTGAGCCGGAGAGCTGCCACTTCCGAAGCTGGGCCCCAGGTTATGTCCATGGAGCTAGTCCAGTCATTCAGAGATATGCAGATATCCCTAGTGTCCGAGGATGACCCAGATCTGTATAGGGAGTATCTGGCATCAATAGTGGCCATTGACGATATTCGGGATCGCATTCGGGATGGACAGAGGACAGATGCGTGGGCGGAGCCGATGTTCCGAGCTTTGGAGGGAGGTTCGACAGGAGATTATTCCCTGAGAGATGGTTTGCTCCACTTCAGAGGCAGAGTATATATACCCGCAGGAGGCCAGATCCGAGAGGATATTATGATGGAGGCGCATTGCAGCCGGTACTCGGTACACCCAGGGATCACAAAGATGATCGCTGATTTGAAGAGGACGATGTTTTGGCCGGGCATGAAGAAGGACATTACGTACTTCGTGACCCATTGCGAGGCGTGTCAGTTGGTGAAGGCGGAGTGCAGGAACCCCGCAGGACTGTTGCAGCCACTCCCGGTGCCGGAGTGGAAGTTTGACGATATAGCGATGGATTTTATACATGGTCTTCCCCGGTCTCGGACGGGGAACGACTCGATTTGGGTGATTGTCGATCGGTTGACGAAGGTGGCCCGCTTTGTACCGATCAGGAAGGATGACTCGGTGGGAGTGCTGGTACGGAAGTTTGTGGAGCAGTATGTCCGATATCATGGCGTGCCCCGGACGATAGTGTCGGACCGCGATGGACGGTTTACATCCAGGGAGTGGCGGTCAGTGCAGGCATATTTGGGCACCCGGTTGACTTTTAGCACGGCCTTCCACCCTCAGACGGACGGGCAGACAGAACGCACCAACAGGACCTTGGAGGATCTACTACGATTGTGTATACTGGACCGAGGGGAGCCGTGGGAGAAGATGTTACCGTTGGTCGAGTTCTCCTACAATAATAGCTACCAGTCCAGCATCAGGATGGCGCCTTATGAAGCCCTGTATGGAAGAAAATGTAGGACCCCGCTTTCTTGGGTTCAAGACGAGGATCCGAAGCTGTTGGGATTGGATTTTGTGGAAGACACCGAGGCTCAGGTGAGACTGATCAGAGATAGGATGTTGGAGGCGCAGAGCAGACATGCTAAATACTATGATGCCCGGCATCGTCAGGTGGAGTTTCGGGTAGGGGATCGAGTGTTCTTGAAGATCCGGCCCATGCACGGAGTCTCATGGGTGCGCGGTCGGAGGAAGAAACTCAGCCCTAGGTATATGGGCCCTTACCGGATCCTGGAGCGGATCGGACCCCTAGCCTACAGGCTAGAGTTGCCACCGGAGCTGGCAACTCTACACGACGTCTTCCACATCTCTTCGCTGAGAAGGGCTCTACTACGCCCGGAGCAGCGGATTTTGACCACCGAAGGGCCGGTAGCTTCAGACCGATCTGTTCACTTGGAGCCGGTTCGGATCGACGACAAAGGAGTGCGGATCTTGCGGCGCAAGAAGATCCCCTTAGTCAAGGTTCTGTGGAGAAACCACGGTCAGGAGGAGCACACCTGGGAACCGCAGGATCTGATGAGGCAAAGATACCCGGAGTTGTTCAGTCAGGTACATCTCACCACCTCTCGGTATACTATAGACTGCCTTTTTGTTTTGGAATGTTAAGACTAGATAAGGAAAATCCAGGACCTAGGCATGCGCACTTAATCAGAAAGGTAGGGGCTAATCTTTTGTTTATTGGGGAGATTGTCTTCGTTATCAAGCGAACAGTCGCCTGAACCCAATAGAAAGATCGTATGGGATGTTACAAGTTTAATTTATTCCGATAGAAATCCCCGTAGGCTCAACCTCAATTTCGGGGACGAAATTTTTGTTTTGTTTATTGGGATTTGTAACATCCCATTTCCGGCTAGACCCCTAGGAGTCGGTTAGTTGTGACGGAACCCCAGGAAACACATAAAATTGGAATAAAGCGATCAATATTTCGGGTCACGGGTGGGTCACGCCCGTGACCGACCCGTCACGCCCGTGACCTGGGCGTGACTACTTCGACGATCGTCGATCTCCACGAGACGATCGTCGAACGTGTTGTCTGGGCATGTCACGCCCGTGACCAAGGTGTCACGCCCGTGACTATGGGCGTGACCCCATCGACGATCGTCCATCGTCGTGAGATGATCGTCGACCTTGCGGCCGGACATGTCACGCCCGTGACATGTGTGTCACGCCCGTGACCTAGGGCGTGACCAGCCTTCGACGATCGTCGATCTCAATTCGACGATCGTCGACCTCGAAATTTGTCGTTCGGGCATGTCACGCCCGCGACCTAGAGAACACGCCCGTGACCTAGGGCGTGACCAGCCTTCGACGATCGTCGATCTCAATTCAACGATCGTCGACCCAAAATCTGCCGTTTGGGACTGTCACGCCCGTGACCCAAGGTGTCACGCCCGTGACCATCCATCGACGATCATCGATCTCAGGTCGACGATCATCGATCTCAGGTCGACGATCGTCGAACCCAGAATTGGCTATCCATGCCTGTCACGCCCGTGACCTATGTGTCACGCCCGTGACATTGGCCGAAACGACGGTTCAGGCACGAAATTATTCTAACACGCGTGGTAATAAATGCTGGTGTGGGAAGTTACACCAGGAGTAACTTCCGGCCATTTTCCTTCTATAATTATATAATAAATGAGGAAAAGGTGGTCCAATAGAAAACCGCCAGCTGGACACACCTGTTCAGTTTCCGCCGTTTCTTATCCCTTCACCGTAACCGAAACGTTAAGGGAGGAGCCTTCATGGCCATAATGGCTTTACCCATTCATCTTCCCACTATCTGACTTATAAAAGCCCACTTGGGGAAAGAGGAGAAGGTTACACGCTCAAGTAATCGGATCAGACCTTTGTTCTTGCTGTAGGAGAAGTTCAGCAAACGCCACCACCGCGCCATGGCACCCCGACGTTCTTCTCGCCTTCAAACCGCGAACAAGGTCCTCCTCTGCTCCTTCTCTTTCATGGGTAGATCTTAGGATTCTTAGAAAGGAGGTTCGCGCTCAACGGAGCCGGACCCGTCTCTCGTTTCCATGGAAAAACCATGAAAAAGGTATTTTGAGTTCGCCGGAAACCGCCACCTCCGGCGGCCAAACCACCGCCGACCGATAGCCATCGCCTCAACGGAGGTGGTGGTGGTGGTGGCTGGCCAGGGAAGTGACCGAACGGCCGGCGACGGATCGCGGAATGCTTACAGGAAAAATGATTTTTCTGTGTCTGGATTTCGGGTTCATGTAGAAGATGAACAGTAGAAATAATTTTATAATATATAGATTAATATATATTACATATGGAAAAATAGGTTATTTGGATATATGTTGAGGCTGCGAAACGAGGCACGTAGAGGCCGTTTTAGGAAAAATGACCAGACACAAAAGTTGTAGCCCTCGGGGTCTACTTTAATTTAAAATTGATTTTATTCAATTTGGGTGAGTGGTTTGAACACAGCACTCATTTTGGTGGGATCAAGACCTAGGCTAACCAGAAATTAAAATGGTTGCCCACGGTTCATAACATGTCCAAATGACTTGAAATTTGGACTGGAGGTCTATAATATGTATATCGAGAGGCTGTCCAAAAATGAGAATTTTTGGAGAACTTTTGCCTAAAGTTTTTGTAAAAATTTAATAAACAATATAAAATTAATTAGGAGATGAAATTAAGTCCAAACTTCCCTAAATTTTGGGTGGTGGTCCCTGGCATCAATATTAAGATCTGTACAAAATTTCAACTCGATTGGTCGAGTTTTGAATGGGGAAGTATCAAGTCCTAGATAGGTCTTGGTGAGGGGTACTTTGGGGAAAAGTACGATTGGAGATGGAGTGGACAAATCTCCTCAAAAGAGGCTGAAGTTGTTGGCCACTGATTTGTTGAGTCTATGTCTACCCTCTTGGGTAACATGGTGTGGCTTAGGGTGGATTTTACCCTAAGAGATTGGCTCAAATCCAACGGGTGGGAGTTTGAGGTTTGTGAAGGACATAGGAGCAAAAGCTCTTGTATGCCCTTGAAATTTGGAGGAGAGGGGGATGATATGATGAAAACCCTCTGGTTGAAATAGTGAAGGAATTGGAGGTAGTTAGGTACCTCGAAAGTTGAAATGTCGGATTAGGATAAGAATGTAATTTAGTTATTTTAAGCACTAAATCTAATCCAAAAATTGTGAAACTCGGGAGGAGGGAGTTTTAGGATGTTTTAGACTTAAAGTAAATCTTCTGGAATTTTATGATTAATAAATGTTATACTTCATGTGTTAAAGGAATAATTGCCCAATTTATTGTTTCAATTATTTGGAGGTTTTAAATTAATTATATTCAGTTGAAATTCTGGATTTAGATCTTGATTAGTAGCACAATGATCCCTGGATTTTTATAGAATTTTATGTTGAGTAAATCTAGTACCTTATTCACAGATGATAGAAAGGGCTTTTATGTTTAAAAATTAATTATGGATAAAATACTTGCTGGAAAATTATGAAACTTGGCCAGTGCTAATGTTAGGCCTTTATCTGCATGTCATGAATTATTTATAATTTTTGGAAGAATATTTTCTGTACTTGCTTCATAAACAATAGAAGTTAGAGATTATTTCTAAAATAGCTTTCATGCCATTTTGATGATAGAAAAATGATGATACTTAGGATTTAACCTTCTGAGATAACCTACTATTTATCATAAATTTGCTGGACATCTTGCATGAATAATTAGGGTAGTTCATGTTCAAACCGATAGCCCTTGGGATTTTCGAGGAATTTAATTAAATGCCAAATAAATTAGGAAAATTTCTATTTTCTGGATTTAGGACATTCATATCATGGTAAGTCTCCAGTAAATAATTTAGGGCATTTGGATGAGTAATGGATCATTACATAACCAGTTCGACATGTAGCCTAAGTCGGTCTGCATATAGCAATTGAGAAATGCTATAGGACTTGATCTGAGGAAGTTTTTGGAGTTAAACATTTTGTCTGGGTGGACATTTGTGGAGGAAATTACAATAGGAAAATATGAAGAGTAGAGAGTAGTAGTGATAGCTAGAGTTAAGAGGTGCTCGGGTTTGGCGAAAGATCGTCTTTCCCGAGAGTGGAAGGTTTAAAAATCACCCTAGGATAGTCTATCGTAATGTGAGAAAGGTATGGGTTAAGGGAAATAAACCAATAATATTAAGTGCCTTGCGAAAGGGAACTTCGGGCCGTAATGCCGCCGTCTTGGTTCCTAGTGCCCCTTGAGAGCCCTTCACGGGATATACCGGGGGCAGTCCTGGGCTAACGTAAACTGTAATAATAAACTAGCAAGAGTAACTTAGTAACTAGGATTGCACTTTTCACAAACACTGTTGGCACAGGAAGATTGATGAGAGCTTCGGCTCGGGTGATTTAGAGACGGACGGGATGGTCCGGGGAGCTTCGGCTCGATTGGTTTGGAGACGGACGGGATGGTCCGGGGAGCTTCGGCTCGGTTGGTTGGGAGACGGACGTTTTGGTCCGGGGAGCTTCGGCTCGGTTTTTGTGTGCTTACGATTAAACTTGCATGTGCATAAAATAGGAAAAGTTAAGGTGGTGGGTCTTTCGATATCGGGGAGTTCGATTGCACCGACACCGATATCGTTGACTCGGCGGGGTGATTAGCACTCTGCCAACTGAAGTCCGGTGCGCCAGCCGGCAAGAGTACGCAGGCGTCCGCTTAGTGCACCAAGCGTTGAGGCGTACGATAGGTCAGACCAGTGGTGCTTTTACTGGTTTTGGAGGTGGGCGAGGCCCAACCCACCGCTTCCGTCTGCCACTACGGAGGTATCCTGGGAGGTAACGGCTCCGAAAGGGGGAACTAAAGGTCTGTGTGCACAGAGTCGGGTGTGTGCGTTGCACTTGCATGTTTCATCATACCCACTAGCATGTCATAGCATAATCGAATCATTTAACCCTGACACCTAAAGTATAAGTGGTATGGGACGCTTATACATTAGGACCTGCAAAACGACCCCTTGGTCTATAAGCTTGTGTGGGCAAGTTTATAAATCAAAGGTTAATTTCAATATATAACAACCATTGCTGTTTGATAACCGACACCCCAACGTATAAGTGGTATGGGACACTCTATACGATGGGAGCCTTGCAAAAGATCCCTTTTGCTTATGTGTTCTCACATAAGTGAAGGTTTAAATTCATATAATTGCTTTTCTTACTGCTAGACCTATTATAACAATCATATTAACTGCTCACCGAATACATCTTGCTAGATTAAGTCCATAGTCACCTGTTTCTTGATTTATCTCTACCATCATGTCCTTCCCTTTCTTCCTCCCCGCTCGGTACCTAGGAGCCATGGGGGAAGGGGTAGGGGATGATAGGGCTTAGTCTTTATGACTAACGGTTTTCGAACCGCATCATTTAGGGGTTCGTGGAGCCCAGCATGGAGGAGCAGCCCCAGAGATCGGTGTGCCTAGAGATGGGGCAGTCTAGCTCCGGAGTTCACACAGCCGGGACCGTGAGTCTCGACCTTGAGTAGTTTCTGTTTCGCTTCCGCATGAGAGACTTATAGTGAGGACTCTGATGTACAGGGCTTATGCCCTTATTTTTAGTTTTACATTATGCTGCACTCTGATGCTTTCTGTGGACACTCCCTTCGTGGAGCTTTATTATATATATGTGATTTTATTAATGTGGACTGCATTGCTCTTACTTCTTATACTGTGCTACCTTTCTGTGATCGAAATGGCCGGCAGAATCGGCGCCTTGTGGTGATGACCCCTCAGGACGTGAAGGTGTCACCGCAAAGCGGCGATTCTGGGCCTAAGACCCCGGTGGTTGAAAAAGAAAAAAAAAGGGGGTCTTACAAGTGGTATCAGAGGAAACATCGATCAGACGGAAGTAGCAGTCCACAAACCCTAGGTCACCCCCCGCTCGAGTTTAGTTTGGGGACAAACTAAGCAGCGGAAGCAGTGGTGTGCCCATATGAGGATCACATATAAATTGTCCACCTTTATGTAATATTTGAACGTTTTCTCAGCGTGTGTTTTTGTTACGCAGCCTCCAGCACGGACTACGCCACAAGGTGGAGTTCAACAGGCTCAGGATGTTGCACCACCCCCACCGGCCCCCACTCCTTTCCTTCAGTCAGACATGGGACAGACCCTGACTGCCATTCTGGAGGCCTTCAGGGCCCAGCAGGTTCCGGCCCCGCAGCCAAATCCGGGGGCCAACTGGCTAAGCATCTTCCGAGGACTGGCTCCCCCGTCCTTTTTGGGGACAGAGTCGGCTGTTCGGACGGAAGAGTGGCTAGATATCATGTACGAGATGCTGACCGGGATACGATGTCCCTGGGAGGAGAGGGTGGCTCTGGTTGTCTCCTGCCTGGAGTCCCATGCAAAGAGGTGGTGGAAGACGCTGTTGGACACGACCTTTGCTGATAGGGAGGTTGCGGAGGTTACTTGGGAGGAGTTCAGGGCCGCACTGCTGGAGCATTTCGTTCCGCAGTCGGCTAGGGATGATTTGGAGGAGCGGTTCTTACAGCTGAAGCAGGGTACCCGGACCGTGGTGGAGTACCATCGAGAGTTTGACCATCTGGCTCGATACGCAGATTCCTACCAGCTGGACGAGGCAGGGTATATCAGGAGGTTCTATAAGGGCCTACGGGAGGACTTGAGGGAGGCTCTGTTGTTCGTATCTGACGGGCCCATCTCCCGGATCTTGGAGATGGCCAAAAGGATTGAGGCAGATTTGCACGCCACCCGGGGCCGGAAGCGGCCAGCAAAGCATCAGGGACGGAGAGGTAGGAATGACCAGCGGCGGGGTGCTGCACCAGAGGGGAGGAGGACAGAGGACCAGCCTCGTCAGGACGTGAGGCCGGAGCCGAGGGAACAGGTGGTATTAGCCCCTCCCCCTCTTCGGATGCAGGAGATGCCGAGACCCGGGGGAATGGTGTATCCCCCGCCAGAGTGTTTTCTTTGTCATCAGATTGGGCACATTCGGAGGAACTGCCCCATGAGGGGGGCACCACCTCCACCACATCAGGGCGGCCCACCAGCTCAGCATTACCGAGGCCGAGGACGCGGCCGCGGTCGAGGATATCTGGGGGAAGATCGTAGACAAGGAAGAGAGCAGGTATATGCTTTGGACCTTGCGCAGCCTCGAAATCCGGAGCAGGTCATAGCAGGTACGCAGCAATGCTTCTTTATTTTCATAGAATTTCCCTTTAAGTTGTTAAAACTCAGAACCGCACTAGATAGATTAACAAGGAAAGAAAATTCTTTATAGAACCCTAAGATATTTAATCACCCCAGGTATAGTCTTCATCAGCGGCAAGCCGGCCCGCACGCTGTTCGATACTGGATCTACTCACTCCTTTGTGTCGGAGACGTTCGTAGAAGGACTGGAGGGTGTGGAGCGGTTCACAGGCTCGAAGATGAGGGTGCGACTGCCAGATGGATCTGAGCTCCTTACCACGGATCACTGCAATATGGAGGCAGAAATTGGTGGAAAAGCGTTCGAGGCTCCAGCGACGATTTTGAAGCTGACGGACTACGACCTGATCCTGGGCATGGCATGGCTGCACTGGAACTATGCCCAGATTGACTGCCAGGCAAAGAGGATCACCGTGAGACACGGGGACTCTTTCATTACCATCTAAGGTATAAGACCTGTCTCTCGTATACTCTTATCTTCGGTACAGGCCGTTAAGGCCCATCTGCAGGGAGAGGAGGTCTATCAGATTCTATTTGAGATGGCGGAGGTTAAGGAGTCGGTGACAGACATCCCGGTGGTGCGAGATTTCGCTGACATCTTTCCAGAGAAACTGCCAGGACTACCTCCACACCGAGAGCAGGATTTTCAGATACAGCTTGTGCCGGGAGCCAAGCCGGCGTCTAGGGCCCCTTATCGGATGGCCCCAAAGGAGTTGGCAGAGTTTCAGACTCAGTTGCAGGAATTAGTTGAGGCAGGTTTTGTTAGACCGAGTTCCTCGCCATGGGGAGCACCGGTCCTGTTCGTGAAGAAGAAGGATGGGACTCTCCGCCTGTGCATCGATTACCGAGCACTAAACAGGCTGACCGTCCGGAATACCTATTCGCTCCCACGGATAGACGAATTATTCGACCAGCTGGAGGGGGCCCATTATTTCTCGAAGCTGGACTTGAGATCAGGATACTACCAGCTGCGGATCCAGGAGGAGGATATCCCGAAGACGGCCTTTAGTAGCAGATATGGCCTGTATGAGTTCACCGTGATGCCCTTTGGGCTCACGAATGCTCCGTCGGCGTTCATGAGTCTCATGAACCGGGTTTTCGAGGCCTACTTGGATGTGTTCGTCATAGTATTCATAGACGACATCCTGATCTACTCTAGGACGGAGGAGGAGCACACTCGGCATCTGGCACTGACCTTGGAGAGGTTGCGGGAGCATCGCCTTTATGCAAAATTCAGCAAGTGTCAGTTCTGGTTGAAGGAGGTGGCCTTCCTAGGCCACATCATCAGCGGAGCCGGGTTATCAGTAGATCCAGCAAAGATTCGGGCAGTTCGCGATTGGCCGCAGCTGAGGACAGTCACCGATGTACGCAGTTTCTTGGGACTTGCCGGTTACTACCGGAAGTTCGTGGAGGGGTTCTCTCGGATTGCCCTCCCCCTCACATCTTTGACAAAGAAGGAGGCACCTTTTGTTTGGACCCCGCAGTGCCAGGCGGCTTTCCAGGAGCTGAAGGACCGACTCATCTCGGCCCCTATCCTGGCCCTTCCATCCGGAAGGGAGGGATTCCAGGTGTATACCGACGCATCATACCAAGGGATGGGAGCGGTGCTGATGCAGGACGGACATGTCATAGCATATGCCTCCCGCCAGCTGAAGATCCATGAGAGGAACTACCCGGTGCACGACCTCGAGATGGGAGCGGTCGTTTTTGCTCTGAAGGTCTGGCGCCATTATCTTTATGGAGTCCACTGCGATATCTTCTCCGATCACAAGAACCTGAAATACGTGGACACGCAGAAGGAGCTGAATATCAGGCAGAGGCGTTGGGTGGAGTTCTTAGCAGATTATCAGTATGAGATGCACTACCATCCAGGGAAGGCAAACGTGGTGGCCGACGCGTTGAGCCGGAGAGCTACCACTTCCGAAGCTGGGCCCCAGGTTATGTCCATGGAGCTAGTCCAGTCATTCAGAGATATATAGATATCCCTAGTGTCCGAGGATGACCCAGATCTGTATAGGGAGTATCTGGCATCAATAGTGGCCATTGACGATATTCGGGATCGCATTCGGGACGGACAGAGGACAGATGCGTGGGCGGAGCCGATGTTCCGAGCTTTGGAGGGAGGTTCGACAGGAGATTATTCCCTGAGAGATGGTTTGCTCCACTTCAGAGGCAGAGTATATATACCCGCAGGAGGCCAGATCCGAGAGGATATTATGATGGAGGCGCATTGCAGCCGGTACTCGGTACACCCAGGGATCACAAAGATGACCGCTGATTTGAAGAGGACGATGTTTTGGCCGGTCATGAAGAAGGACATTACGTACTTCGTGACCCATTGCGAGGCGTGTCAGTTGGTGAAGGCGGAGTGCAGGAACCCCGCAGGACTGTTGCAGCCACTCCCGGTGCCGGAGTGGAAGTTTGACGATATAGCGATGGATTTTATACATGGTCTTCCCCGGTCTCGGACGGGGAACGACTCGATTTGGGTGATTGTCGATCGGTTGACGAAGGTGGCCCGCTTTGTACCGATCAGGAAGGATGACTCGGTGGGAGTGCTGGTACGGAAGTTTGTGGAGCAGTATGTCCGATATCATGGCGTGCCCCGGACGATAGTGTCAGACCGCGATGGACGGTTTACATCCAGGGAGTGGCGGTCAGTGCAGGCATATTTGGGCACCCGGTTGACTTTTAGCACGGCCTTCCACCCTCAGACGGACGGGCAGACAGAACGCACCAACAGGACCTTGGAGGATCTACTACGATTGTGTATACTGGACCGAGGGGAGCCGTGGGAGAAGATGTTACCGTTGGTCGAGTTCTCCTACAATAATAGCTACCAGTCCAGCATCAGGATGGCGCCTTATGAAGCCCTGTATGGAAGAAAATGTAGGACCCCGCTTTCTTGGGTTCAAGACGAGGATCCGAAGCTGTTGGGATTGGATTTTGTGGAAGACACCGAGGCTCAGGTGAGACTGATCAGAGATAGGATGTTGGAGGCGCAGAGCAGACAGGCTAAATACTATGATGCCCGGCATCGTCAGGTGGAGTTTCGGGTAGGGGATCGAGTGTTCTTGAAGATCCGGCCCATGCACGGAGTCTCACGGGTGCGCGGTCGGAGGAAGAAACTCAGCCCTAGGTATATGGGCCCTTACCGGATCCTGGAGCGGATCGGACCCCTAGCCTACAGGCTAGAGTTGCCACCGGAGCTGGCAGCTCTACACGACGTCTTCCACATCTCTTCGCTGAGAAGGGCTCTACTACGCCCGGAGCAGCGGATTTTGACCACCGAAGGACCGGTAGCTTCAGACCGATCTGTTCACTTGGAGCCGGTTCGGATCGACGACAAAGGAGTGCGGATCTTGCGCCGCAAGAAGATCCCCTTAGTCAAGGTTCTGTGGAGAAACCACGGTCAGGAGGAGCACACCTGGGAACCGCAGGATCTGATGAGGCAAAGATACCCGGAGTTGTTCAGTCAGGTACATCTCACCACCTCTCGGTATACTATAGACTGCCTTTTTGTTTTGGAATGTTAAGACTAGATAAGGAAAATCCAGGACCTAGGCATGCGCACTTAATCAGAAAGGTAGAGGCTAATCTTTTGTTTATTGGGGAGATTGTCTTCGTTATCAAGCGAACAGTCGCCTGAACCCAATAGAAAGATCGTATGGGATGTTATAAGTTTAATTTATTCCGATAGAAATCCCCGTAGGCTCAACCTCAATTTCGGGGACGAAATTTTTGTTTTGTTTATTGGGATTTGTAACATCCCATTTCCGGCTAGACCCCTAGGAGTCGGTTAGTTGTGACGGAACCCCAGGAAACACATAAAATTGGAATAAAGCGATCAATATTTCGGGTCACGGGTGGGTCACGCCCGTGACCGACCCGTCACGCCCGTGACCTGGGCGTGACTACTTCGACGATCGTCGATCTCCACGAGACGATCGTCGAACGTGTTGTCTGGGCATGTCACGCCCGTGACCAAGGTGTCACGCCCGTGACTATGGGCGTGACCCCATCGACGATCGTCCATCGCCGTGAGACGATCGTCGACCTTGCGGCCGGACATGTCACGCCCGTGACATGTGTGTCATGCCCGTGACCTAGGGCGTGACCAGCCTTCGACGATCGTCGATCTCAATTCGACGATCGTCGACCTCGAAATTTGTCGTTCGGGCATGTCACGCCCGTGACCTAGAGGACACGCCCGTGACCTAGGGCGTGACCAGCCTTCGACGATCGTCGATCTCAATTCGACGATCGTCGACCCAAAATCTGCCGTTTGGGACTGTCACGCCCGTGACCCAAGGTGTCACGCCCGTGACCATCCATCGACGATCATCGATCTCAGGTCGACGATCGTCGAACCCAGAATTGGCTATCCATGCCTGTCACGCCCGTGACCTATGTGTCACGCCCGTGACATTGTCCGAAACGACGGTTCAGGCACGAAATTATTCTAACACGCGTGGTAATAAATGCTGGTGTGGGAAGTTACACCAGGAGTAACTTCCGGCCGTTTTCCTTCTATAATTATATAATAAATGTGGAAAAGGTGGTCCAATAGAAAACCGCCAGCTGGACACACCTGTTCAGTTTCCGCCGTTTCTTATCCCTTCACCGTAACCGAAACGTTAAGGGAGGAGCCTTCATGGTCATAATGGCTTTACCCATTCATCTTCCCACTATCTGACTTATAAAAGCCCACTTGGGGAAAGAGGAGAAGGTTACACGCTCAAGTAATCGGATCAGACCTTTGTTCTTGCTGTAGGAGAAGTTCAGCAAACGCCACCACCGCGCCATGGCACCCCGACGTTCTTCTCGCCTTCAAACCGCGAACAAGGTCCTCCTCTGCTCCTTCTCTTTCATGGGTAGATCTTAGGATTCTTAGAAAGGAGGTTCGCGCTCAACGGAGCCGGACCCGTCTCTCGTTTCCATGGAAAAACCATGAAAAAGGTATTTTGAGTTCGCCGGAAACCGCCACCTCCAGCGGCCAAACCACCGCCGACCGATAGCCATCGCCTCAACGGAGGTGGTTGTTGAAGCCAAAAAATGACCCCAACAAAAGTTCACGAACCAAAGTGCAGCCAATGCCTACTTCTCTCAAACCTCGACCCCTGACTGGCTGCTAAGGCCCTAACACCGACCCAAAGCCTCAGCTGGGAGGTCCCACCACACACCCGGAAGATCTCTGAGAGCTTCCCCTCCAAAGCCAAATGCTGGGCTGGGAGCTCTTCAGAAGGCACTAGGGTTAGAGGAAAATGATAAGCTTGCCTTCCAAAGAGCCCCTGTGGGTCTTTTTATAGTCTTCCTTTGACCTGAAAATACTGCAATACCCCTGAGGGGTCTGCCAATAGCCAAATCCCGCTGTTCTCCCAAGGACATTTGGGTAATTTTACCTCGGGATAATAATAAAATAATCCCCTTTACGAGCGCCGGGCCCTACCACGTGGGCCCACTTGGCGAGAACCCTGGCCGTGAAGGCTCTCGCTGGGCCCCCAACTGGGCCAACCTTGGCGAGACCCCTTGCAAGGGGGGTTCGCGCCCCTCATGGTCTTGGAACTATTCGTGACTGAAGGCTTACTTAGGGCCTTCTCGCCTGCCCTGGGCGGGAGCTTTCCCTAAGGCGGGAGCTTCCGTAGTCAGGCCCTCTGCTTCGGTCGTTCGACGATCTCTCCTGCCGAGAGGTCGACTATCTGTACTGGTCGGTCGACGATCTCTCCTGCCGAGAGGTCGACTATCTGCACTGGTCGGTCGACGATCTCTCCTGCCGAGAGGTCGACTATCTGCACTGGTCGGTCGACGATCTCTCCTGCCGAGAGGTCGACTATCTGCACTGGTCGGTCGACGATCTCTCCTGCCGAGAGGTCGACTATCTGCACTGGTCGGTCGACGATCTCTCCTGCCGAGAGGTCGACTATCTGCACTGGTCGGTCGACGATCTCTCCTGCCGAGAGGTCGACTATCTGCACTGGATCCCTCAGCTTTCGCCTGCCCTTGGCGAGAGCTCCTCTAGGGCGAGAGCTCCTCTAGGGCGAGAACTCCACAAACATGCCTCAGGGTTAACCCGAGGTTAGCCTGAGACTAACCCAATCCTGACTGTTGAAGCCTTTGGGTCCCTCCCAGCGAATATGGGGTTGTACACAATCCCCGCTCTTTTCGAGCTAGCCCTGCGCTCGACAAGACAATTCCAACCCCCAAAATATTCGCTGGACACGTGCCCGCCTATCGAGGGAATCTTTTGGTGGGTCCCACTGCGGCTATAAATATGCACTGATGGACGTCCATACGCCCTGCCCTCAAAATACGGCTTTCCGACTGAGCTCTCGCCTCCGGGATTTTCGCGCGAGCTCACCATGCATCCCAAGCGTGCTGCCAAACCGCTTCCGCAAGACCTCCAAGACCGGTTAGCCGCTGCCCAAGCGCGGGCCTTGGCTAACTGTGCGGCGGTGGCTCCATGGTTAGCGAAAAAGACTTCAACCGCCGGGCCTTCGGAGCCGAAGAAGAAGGAAAAGAAAAGAGCGAAGGCGGTCCGGCGGGACCTTTCTCGCGAGAACAGGGATCCTCCTTCCCCCACTCCCAATCCTGCGGGAGATCCTTCCCCACAGAAGGTAAGCCTTCCGCCCGTGTCTACCGAGCTGACTGTGCATTAGATTCGCTGATTAAAGTATGCTTTCGCATGAGTCCGCTCCCAATAATGACGCCGAAATTCCGCCCAGCTCTTCGAACATTCCCGCTCATCCCCCCGAGGGCCAAACACGGGTCTCGGAGAGGATTCCTCCAGCCGAGACCGGAACGATAGGTACATTTTCCCTTGTCAATATTTCAACCAGACCCTTTCTTTTCTGAACCGTCTTCTCGCAGTGCCAGCTCCCGCCGACCCGGGTCTATCCACCCGGGAAGATGAAGCGAGAACCGTCGAAGTGCCTCCCGCGGTGGCCAATCCTCTCCTGCAGGCGGGAGGGGCGGCTTCTGAACCTTCCGCTACTCTCAAGGATGCTGATCGCCCCTTGAGAGAAGACAACTCCCCTCATGCTTCCGGCCAGGCCGGGATCATCGTGCGCGAGCCCTTCCGCCCGGGGCTGGGCAAGCCTCTTCACCTCCTTTATGGAACCAACGGAGGGGCCGGGCCTTCTCGTCCAACTTTGGCTGACGGTTCTCGCCCAGCCGCAGGTATGCGAAAACTTTTTCGGACTGTCGATTGTCATGCCTTGACCAAAATTCTCGCGTGTTTCTTCCGCAGGTGATCCTGGCTTGCGGTCGGAAGTCAACGAGGAAGGAGAGGAAGAGGAAGAAGAAGACGAGGAAGAAGAGGATGAAGAGTCCCCCCTCCCTTCGTCTGGCGAGATAGAGGAAACCCTGAACAGTGCTGGGAGCGCGAAGGGGAGACGGAGGAAGATCTCGGCCATCCTGGCCAAGCTTGTCCGGCGAGACCGTGCTCATACTGCCGCGGCGAAAGCATTCCGCGAATCCGTGGAGCAAAGGCTGGAGGCTCTGGAGCGGGACTTCTTCTTGGGCGAGACTGATTGCCCGCGCGGGCCTTCCGCCGAGTCTTCGCCAGGGAGGTGCATCTCGCAGATCCGGGACTACGCCAGGCGGATCAACCTTGGGTGTACCACGCTATCGTCTTACTTCAACCCGTTGGCGCCCCCGAGAACTAGGCGGCGAGAACGGGGACGATGGAGCTGGAAACCCTACTAGCCTTCACGCTCTGAATCTTAATGTATCTCTTTTTTCTTCTCCCCCCTTTTTTTCTCTTTTTCAATGTCTGTAATAAACATTATTATTAGTTAAGTTTTATCCAGCTTGCGCTAGCGAGAGTCCCGCTTCTACCCATGTCTCTCTTTTCCTTTTCCTTTTTATCGCTCTGCGGGGCTTTTTAATCAAGACGCTTACCCCAAACTAGGACGCTTGCGCTGATCTAGGAGGTTTGCGCCGATCCAGGCAGTCGCGTCGAAACCCGAAGCGACCGTTTGACCGCCGTCATCCTGAGGGGGAGAACCGAGGCGTCGTTAGCCCGGATTCTGACAGCTGTACTCCGCTGTCACTTTCTCTCTCTGCCGGATGAACTCATGATGACTACGATTCCCTATAAATAGAGAAGTCTACCAACCGCATTAACTTCTCCGATCCGGAACCTCAGCCTCCCCTCCGTGCTCTCGCGTTCCTGCTTTCGCTTCGACCCCCCTACAGCTCTCGCTCTTACTCACGAACTAGCCATGCCTGGCGAGAGCAAGGGTCGCGCCCATTGTGCGGAAGCCTTCCAGAAACACCTCTTCCCTTCCTGCAAGCTCACCCTCGACGAATACAACATGATCGTCGACCGCTACGTTCCCGCCAGCTTCTCGGCGCGGAACCCGGGGAATCATGATAGGGTGAATACTCCCGGGGCGGGAGAGCTTGCCATCCCCCTCGAGCATTTCGAGGTGGGCTTCCGCCTCCCCCTTTGGCCGGAGGTTCGGCTAGCTCTCCGCTATTATGGGGTGGTACCCGCCCAGCTAAACCCGAACTCCGTCGCGATCCTTATAGCATTCATATGCTATATGCGATCCGAGAGGATCGAGTTTAGTCTGCCCATCTTCCGGAAGCTATTCAACTTCCGTGCCAAGGGGGGGGGTAGTTTTCTTCTCCGGGCAACAGCTCGAGGTTACCGGTCTCGCCAACAAGCACCACCATTGGGGCGAGAAGTTCGTTTACGTCAGCGGGGACTTCGGCAACGTCCCGCTTCAGCCCGTCCAGTATGAAGACGCTGCCTACAAGCCGCCCGCTCTGGGATCGCGCGAGAGCGCAATCCTAGAATTCTTCGGGACCAAGGAGTTCGACGTCCCCTATCTTCTGCGGGACGTCGACTCCCTCCCACTTGTTCACTCGGGCGAAGGTACGGTCTCGCCTCAGATTCCCTTTTTTATCAAAGATTTTCTTGCGCTGAAGTGCTAAAGCGTTTTAACTTTGCAGGAGAGCGGGAGGTCCCTCTGCGCCAACCCTTCGCTGAAGGCCGGGGTGTCGAGGGTCTGGCAGCGAGAGGCCCCCTTGCGCTCGCGGAAGCTAGCGCCAGCGCCTGCCGAGAAGATCCAGCCCCTTCCATGCCGCCACCGGCCAAGAAGCGGAAGGCCACCCTGCCTCCTCTCCGCGCGCTGAAGAGGCCCAAGCCTTCTGCCGCCGACAAGGGGAAATCGTTGGCGGTCTCGCCCGTCCAACCTCCTCCTGAGGGCAGGTCCTTTGAAGCGATCCTTCAGAGGGCCAGCGAGATGGATGCCGCCGCCAAGAGCCGCGCCGAGGCTTCCGCCAGGAACACATCGGCCGCAGGCGAGGCTGGGGGAGAAGTGGTCGCCGCCGAAACCTCCGCCAGCGTCCCGCCCCAGGAGGTGCCGAGAGGGCACCGGAACTTTGGTTTCGGCGTCAGGTACGCCGACTCGGAGGGGAAGCCTCAGATGGAATGGGACCCCAAGACAAACTCAATCAGGGTTTCGACCCTCCTTCCCAGATGGGCGGAGGGGGAAAATGTGACCGGCGAGGCCTTCTCGCTTGGATATGGTCTCTACAGCCGGGAAGATGCCAGCGTGTTCGACCAGACGCCTACCCGCCTTCTAGCCTTCGACGCCACCCGGGCCGTAATGCGCGGGTTCGAGCTTACACATATGTGTGCGCGTCGAAGCATCACCATTGACAAGAACTTCACTGATATGCGCAAGGCGAGGGAGGACGCGATGGCTCGCGCGCACGCCGCGGAAGAAGAACTCGCGAGAGCTCAACAGGAGCTCGCGGATGCTAGATTGGCGCTGTCTCTGCGCCCCGCGACCGAGGTAGGCGAGATCCTCCTGAACCCTTGCCCCCGTTTCCTCGAAGTTACTACTGTGTAATGCGTCTAGACTAAAATCTTTTATCCCTTTTGCAGGATTCCGCCCAAGTCAGGGAGCTTCGCGCAGAGCTGGCCAACGCACGCTGCGAGAGCGTCCTCCTGAGGGAATAGCTCCGCGCAGAGCTGGCGAAGGTCCCGCCCCCGGAGCTAGATGCGAGGTTGCGGAGTCGTTACCTCTCGGAGTATGACGTCGACAAGCTGCTTCAAGCCAACGCTCAGGCGACCGTCAAGCTGACGCTCGAGACGCTGCGAGACGTCGAGCTGCTCCGGGAGGACGGCGCGACCATCGACGCTCGCCAACTTCTTCCTTGGCTCTACGATCCAGTTCCCAAGCCCCCGGGCGCGCCAGACTCGCCACTCTCAGACGTCCCGAGGTCCTCTACCGCTGTTGGCGAGACGTCCGAAGAAGGCTCCGGCGATGATTCAAGCGAGAGCACCAGTGGGGATTACAGCGCGTCCCCTTGAGGTGTCTTTTATTTTGAATATCTTTTTGTAATGAGCGAGAACCTCCTTACTTCTGTAATTAACTTTTTTATAAAGTAATGTCTCATCTTCATTTTTCATTTCCCCCTTTTTTTTATTATTATTGTCCATGCGTGCTTTGAAAGTATATTACTCTGCCGAATGACCTCCGCGCGAGCTTCCGCCGAGACCCTTAGTCTCTTTAGGGTGACCTTCCTTAGAGATCAGTTAGGCGGGAACCTCGCGTCGTCGATTGAATCGTCCTGCCTAGGTCCGCCGGGAGCTTTCTTTTGCGAGAACCTCCTTTAGCCGAGACCTTTGCTGGCCGAGACCTCTGGGCCGAGATCCTTACTGGCCGAGACCTCCGGGCCGCGACCCTTACCAGCCGAGACCTCCAAGCCGAGACTTTTACTGGCCGAGACCCCTGAGCCGAGACCTTTAGGGATTTGCCCCCGGTCTAGGTCAGGGTCCTGCCCACATATTTTTCCAACCAATTAAACCCCTACCCCACCGGCGAGCCGTCGGACCTGCTAGCTTATATGGGCGCCTGCGCAGCGGGTCTACCGGGGTTTGAGCCGAGCTCGTTGTAACGTAGTAACTACCAATCAAGAACCAAGGATCAAAAAGTCAAGGACTCCACCTATCCCCCGCAGGCGAGCCTTCGGACTTGCCAGCTTGGTGAGAGCCTGCGCAGCGGGTCTGCCTGGGGCCGAGCCGAGCTCGGGGTGTCGTTGAAGTGGCTAAGAACAAAGTATCACAAGAGCCAACCTATCCCCCACAGGCGAGCCTTCGGACCTGCCAGCTAGATGAGAGCCTGCGCAGCGGGTCTACCTGGGGCCGAGCCGAGCTCGGGGTGTCGTTGAAGTGGCTAAGAACAAAGTATCACAAGAGCCAACCTATCCCCCACAGGCGAGCCTTCGGACCTGCCAGCCAGATGAGAGCCTGCGCAGCGGGTCTACCTGGGGCCGAGCCGAGCTCGGGGTGTCGTTGAAGTGGCTAAGAACAAAGTATCACAAGAGCCAACCTATCCCCCACAGGCGAGCCTTCGGACCTGCCAGCTAGATGAGAGCCTGCGCAGCGGGTCTACCTGGGGCCGAGCCGAGCTCGGGGTGTCGTTGAAGTGGCTAAGAACAAAGTATCACAAGAGCCAACCTATCCCCCACAGGCGAGCCTTCGGACCTGCCAGCTAGATGAGAGCCTGCGCAGCGGGTCTACCTGGGGCCGAGCCGAGCTCGGGGTGTCGTTGAAGTGGCTAAGAACAAAGTATCACAAGAGCTAACCTATCCCCCACAGGCGAGCCTTCGGACCTGCCAGCTAGATGAGAGCCTGCGCAGCGGGTCTACCTGGGGCCGAGCCGAGCTCGGGGTGTCGTTGAAGTGGCTAAGAACAAAGTATCACAAGAGCCAACCTATCCCCCACAGGCGAGCCTTCGGACCTGCCAGCTAGATGAGAGCCTGCGCAGCGGGTCTACCTGGGGCCGAGCCGAGCTCGGGGTGTCGTTGAAGTGGCTAAGAAAAAAGTATCACAAGAGCCAACCTATCCCCCACAGGTGAGCCTTCGGACCTGCCAGCTAGATGAGAGCCTGCGCAGCGGGTCTACCTGGGGCCGAGCCGAGCTCGGGGTGTCGTTGAAGTGGCTAAGAACAAAGTATCACAAGAGCCAACCTATCCCCCACAGGCGAGCCTTCGGACCTGCCAGCTAGATGAGAGCCTGCGCAGCGGGTCTACCTGGGGCCGAGCCGAGCTCGGGGTGTCGTTGAAGTGGCTAAGAACAAAGTATCACAAGAGCCAACCTATCCCCCACAGGCGAGCCTTCGGACCTGCCAGCTAGATGAGAGCCTGCGCAGCGGGTCTACCTGGGGCCGAGCCGAGCTCGGGGTGTCGTTGAAGTGGCTAAGAACAAAGTATCACAAGAGCCAACCTATCCCCCACAGGCGAGCCTTCGGACCTGCCAGCTAGATGAGAGCCTGCGCAGCGGGTCTACCTGGGGCCGAGCCGAGCTCGGGGTGTCGTTGAAGTGGCTAAGAACAAAGTATCACAAGAGCTAACCTATCCCCCACAGGCGAGCCTTCGGACCTGCCAGCTAGATGAGAGCCTGCGCAGCGGGTCTACCTGGGGCCGAGCCGAGCTCGGGGTGTCGTTGAAGTGGCTAAGAACAAAGTATCACAAGAGCCAACCTATCCCCCACAGGCGAGCCTTCGGACCTGCCAGCTAGATGAGAGCCTGCGCAGCGGGTCTACCTGGGGCCGAGCCGAGCTCGGGGTGTCGATGAAGATAACCAAACCAGGCCTATTCCATCTTCGAGGAGAGGAGCCATAGTCGGTCAAAACAAAAGAGACTTGAAGATTACGTAAACAGTCAATATTCTGAAATAAACTTATTGAAAATGCAATAGTTGTTTACAATCATTACAATCCTTCTCTCCTTCTTATGGGTAGAAGCGCTTCAGATCGTCACCATTCCAGGTGTGACTCAAGGTCCTTCCCTCCGCATCCTGGAGATAATAGCCTCCGTTAACCAGAGCCTTCTCTACTATGTAAGGCCCTTCCCAGCTAGGGTTGAGCTTACCAACCGCGGCTGACCTTCCCGCAGCGTCGACCTTTTTTAGTACTAGATCCCCCTCGGCGAATTGCTTGACTCTGATGTGCTTATCGAAGTACCGGGCCATTCGCCGTTTTATTTCTTCTTGCCTGATGGCGGCAACATCCCGCAGCTCTTCCACCATATCTAATGAGAGGCGCAACCCTTCCTCATTCTCCAACCTCCAAGCTTCGCTTCCCTCAGCTGCGGCCGCGACCCTCGGGGACCGAACCTCGAACTCCACAGGGAGGACGGCCTCACACCCATGAGAGAGCTTGAAGGGGGTCTCTCCTGTGGCCGTGTTCGGAGTTGTTCGCAAGGCCCACAGGACGGAAGGGAGCTGTTCCACCCAGCTACCCTTCAGGTTTTCCACCTTCTTTTTGAGCAAGTTGACAATGACTTTGTTTGCCGCCTCCACCTGGCCATTGCTCCGTGGATGATGGACGGAGGCGAACCTGAGGTCAATTCCCAATTGGGTGCAGAAACTAATGAATTCTTCGCTGGCAAACTGAGGACCGTTGTCCGTCACTATCGCTTGGGGCAATCCGTGCCTGCAAATGATTTCCCCCCAAACGAAGTTTCTGATGACCTGGGAGGTTACCTTGGCTAACGGCTTGATCTCCAGCCATTTGGAGAAGTAATCAATCATAACTAGGAGGAACCTCCTCTGCCCGCTAGCTGGGGGAAAGGGTCCAACCAGATCCATTCCCCAAATGGCGAAGGGCCATGGCGTCGTGATGCTTCGAAGCCTTTGGGCGGGCAAGAGCTGGAGAGGAGCGTGTACTTGGCACTTCTGACACCTCCTTGCGAATTCAGCTGTATCCTTCCTTAAGGTCCGCCAGAAATATCCCTGTCTTACCACCCTTGCTTCCAATGTCCTTCCCCCTGAATGACTGCCGCATTCTCCAGAATGCACCTCTTTCAGGATCCTCGGGACTTCCTCCTCGGTTACGCATCTCGCGAGGAGCCCTGACAGCATCTTCCGATGCAAGCTCCCCTCCAGCATCAGGTAATGAGCCGCCTTGCGCCTAAAGCTCTTTGCATCCTTAACTTCTTTCGACAGTTCTCCCGTGGTCAGGAAAGTCACCAACGGATCCACCCATGAGGACCGCCGATTCACTTCCATCAACTCCCCCTCTTCAATGGCTGGTCGGAACAGTTCGGTTAGGGTACCTCCTCCCCGAGGCCCGAACTTCGCTAATCGATCAGCTGCCGCGCTTTCCTCCCTGGGGACATGTTGAATAGAGAATGAACGAAAACCCCCAATGAGGGCTCTTACCTTAGATAGATACCTCGCGAGAGTCGGCTCCCGGGCCTCAAACTCGCCTCGGATCTGTGATGCTACCACCATCGAGTCGGTGAAGGCCTCCACATCCTGGATTTCCAGCTCCTTTGCCAGGCGAAGGCCAGCGATCACAGCCTCATACTCTGCTTGGTTGTTGGTTACAGGGAAGTGGAAAGTCACTGCTTGCTCTATGGTAACTCCCTGAGGGCTTACCAACACCACACCTCCTCCCAGGGAGTGCCTTCCTGAGGCCCCGTCGACCACCATCTTCCACGCTTCTTGCGGCCTTGGCTCTTCAGTCTCGGCCTCGGTAACATAGTCTGCCAGAAAATCCGCTACGGCCTGGGCTTTGATGGAGAGCCTCGGGACGAAAGAGATGTCAAACTCGCTTAGCTCGATGGACCACTTCGCCAACCTTCCTGAATGTTCCACCCCCTCCAAGACCTTGCGAAGGGGATGGTCTGTTACCACCCTAATCGAGTGTGCTTGAAAGTAAGGGCGAAGCTTCCTAGCTGAGATGACCAAAGCATACGCTAGCTTCTCCAGGATGGGGTATCGGATCTCCGCCTTTTTTAAGATTCGGCTTACATAATAGACGGGTAATTGCTTCTTCCCCTCTTCTCTAACCAAGACGGAGCTCACTGCCTCTCCTCCCACTCCGAGATACAAAGCTAGGTCCTCCCCCTCCTTCGGGCTTTGAAGTAACGGAGCTTGGGAGAGTTGCCTCTTCAGCCCCTGAAAAGCCTCTTCACACTCGGCCGTCCATTCGAATGCTTGGTTGCCCCGAAGTACCTTGAAGAAAGAGGAACATCTATCCCCTGACCGAGAGAGGAACCTGCTCAGCCCGGCCAACTTCCCGGTCAAGCGCTGGACCTCCTTGGCACTGCGAGGCGATTCTAGGTCTAGGATAGCCTGAACCTTATCGGGGTTAGGCTCTACCCCCGCGGGAGTCAAGAGGTGTCCGAGGAATTTCCCGCGACTAGCCCCGAAGACACACTTCAAGGGGTTCAACCTCATCTTGAACCTTCGTAGGGTGGCAAATGTCTCCTCCAAGTCTCGCAGGTGGGAATCAACACACTTGCTCTTGACCATGAGGTCATCCACATAGACCTCCAGGTTCCTTCCCCTTTGATCTCGAAAGATTCGATCCATCATACGTTGGTATGTCGCCCCTGCGTTCTTCAATCCGAAGGGCATCATCTTATAGCTGAAGCATCCCTCCCTCGTGATGAAAGAAACATCCTTGACATCAGGAGGGTGCATCCGGATCTGGTGATAACCTGAAAATGCATCTAAAAAACTCATAAGAGAAAAACCAACGGCTGAGTCAACCAGCGCGTCGATTCGAGGCAAGGGGTAGCAATCCTTGGGACATGATTTATTTAATAACGAAAAATCAACACACATGCGCCATTTTCCTCCTCCCTTCTTCACCATTACCACATTGGAGATCCAGCCTGGGTACTGGATCTCTGAGATGAAGCCTGCGTCCAGGAGCTTTTTGACCTCCTCTCGGATGGGGGCTTCCAGCTTGGTGGCGATGGCCCTCATCTTTTGGCGTATGGGGCGGGCTCTGGGATCCAGGTTCAAGCGATGACAGGCCACGTCCGCGTCGATGCCCGGCATGTCTGCCGCGCTCCAAGCAAAGATGTCGACGTTGCCCTGGATGCAGGCTCGCATCCGCTCCTGATCCTCAAGGCTCAAGCCTCCGCTGATCCGAACCCTTTGCACCTCCCCCGCTCTTGTAAGCACCTCCATCTCCACCACTTCTTCGGCCGGCTCCAGCCCCGACCGCTCCCAACTTACCCTTGCCTCTTCCTGCTCAAACTCGAGCTCCTCTCCCCCAACATCAACAACTTCCATTGCCTCCTCCAGGCTCTCCTCCTGCCTCTGCTCTTCTTCATCCATCACTACTCTCGCCTTTTCTAGGCTGATCTCCTCCACCTCTGTCAACTCCTCAACAATCTCCATCGCCTCTCCCAGGCTTACCTCCCCTTTCTCAACCCCTTCCTGCTCAGTCATCTCCTTCTCCAACTCCTCTGCCTCCGCCATCCACGACACGGTATTAACCGCCGTCACATAGCATTGCCTTGCCATCTTCGGATCCCCCCTGATCCTAACCTGCACCCCTCCATTGTTGAACTTGAGGCATTGGTGGTACGAGGAGGGTACACAGCGAAAGGCGCTGATGAGGGGGCGCCCAAAGATGGCATTGTAACTACTCGGGGCGTCCACGATTATGAACCGACAGTTCCGTGAGACGCCCCCAAGCCTCACATGCAGGCCTACTCCTCCTTCCACCTCTTTCCTTTCGCCGGAGAAGCCAAAAAGCGGTCCATCAGAAGCCAGGACCCTTTTTCCTTCCACCCTCATCTCATCGAAAGCCTTCTTGAAGATCACATTCACCGAGCTCCCATTATCCACCAGTATCCGGGAGACGGTGTAGTTCTCCACCGCTGTCTGGATCACAAGCGCGTCGCAGAACGGATCCTCGTAGTCTGGCATATCCGCGGATGAGAAAGTGATCTTCTCCTCTGGGGGGGGAGCCTGGGAGGTCGAGGCGACCCCTCGGCGGAACATGGTTTGAAGGCTCCCCTTGCGGGTTGCCTCGATCCCTACTCCCCCGTGGATCACTCCGATCCCTCCTCGGGTCCCCACGTCAATCCTGTCTTCACATCTGTCTTCCACCTCTTCCCGCTGAACTTCAACGATCCTTACAGGCGGATCCTGCCTTCCGGCCCCTCTGGCCCCTCTAATCTCCAGAAACTCTGGGCATGTGGCCGTTGCGTGACCTTCCTCCTGATGGAAGTCACAATAAGGCAACCCCACTCTGCCCCATCTTCCTTCTCCTCCTCCCCTTCTTCCGGCTCCCCGAAATCTTCTTCCTCTTCCCCTTCCCACCTCCATAGCCTCCTGCGGCGGTGGGAAATGACCCCTTGGTCCTTGTCGCCATCCTCCCTGCTCCAGCCTTCTGGGCTCCCGGAAGTTATCTCTTCCCTGAAGTCCTCCCTGGCCCTGGGGGCGACCCTCCTGAGGCCTCCAACCCAGTCGGTTGTTTGGCTCCCTGGCCCCCCCATGCTGTTGCCCCTGCCCTCGGGGCTCTTCTCTTCTCCTATCTTCCCTCGGCTCCCTCTGCTCTCTCTGCTTTCCCACCACCGGCTCCTTCACGTCGTCCTCGGCCAACCTGGCCAGCTTCCTCGCGAACGCGGGGTTTGCCCTCTCGAAGTCTATCTCCTTTGCCGCCCTCTCCATGAGCTCCTCAAAAGAGAGAGGGGGCACTCTCTTCAACTCCATGCTGAAAAACCCTGGTCTCAGCCCCAGGGTGAAGGCGAGCATCAGCGCGTACCCCGGGACCTCCTGGACCAGGAGAATCTCCTCTTGGAACCGGTCAACATAATGACCCAGCGTCTCCTCCGGCCCTTGCCTCACTGCAAACAGGCATTCAGCCTCCTTCTTCCGCTTCTTTGAAGTCGAGAACCTCAGCAAGAAACCTCTACGCAGATCTTCGAAACTGTAGATGGAACTCGCCGGCAACTGGTGGAACCAGTCCCTGGCCTTCTCTTTCAGAGTGATGGCAAAAAGCCTACACTTGAAGGCATCCGACATTTGCCTGATGGACACCACGTCCTCGAACCATTGTACGTGCTGAACCGGGTCATCCTTCCCGGTGTAGTAGGTCATGTCCGGCTCCCGGAACCCCTCCGGCACTGGAGCCGAGATAATGAGCTCGCTAAAGGGGGTCTCGCCTCCCGCCTGGCGAGAAGGCCCGTCTCGCGACCTCGGTTGGCTGGACCGGTCCGCGAGACCATGCCCAGGGAAGAGTTCCCGCACCGTCGCCTCCTTCTCGCCCAGATCCGCCGGAAGCTCCTTCTCGAGACGTTGGCCTGGGAAAAGCTCCCGCGCGGCTACGTCCCTCTCGCCTGCCTCCACCGGGACCTCCTTCCCGGGGCGCTGCCCTGGAGCGTTCTCGCCTAGCAGCGGAACCACCTCCACTGGAACCTGCGGCGTCTCCCACTCATTCCTTGCCGAGAAGGCCAAGTTGATCGTCTGCATGACTTCCCGCCTGAAGTCCTCAAACATTTTCTTCGTCGCCTCGTCCACCCGGGTGGGGGATCCTCCTGCGCCTGATCCTTCACCTTCGCCTCCTGCCATGGGACTTAACTCGAGATTTTCTTACACCGACTGCTTCCACGCTCACCGCACCAGAACTGTTGAAGCCAAAAAATGACCCCAACAAAAGTTCACGAACCAAAGTGCAGCCAATGCCTACTTCTCTCAAACCTCGACCCCTGACTGGCTGCTAAGGCCCTAACACCGACCCAAAGCCTCAGCTGGGAGGTCCCACCACACACCCGGAAGATCTCTGAGAGCTTCCCCTCCAAAGCCAAATGCTGGGCTGGGAGCTCTTCAGAAGGCACTAGGGTTAGAGGAAAATGATAAGCTTGCCTTCCAAAGAGCCCCTGTGGGTCTTTTTATAGTCTTCATTTGACCTGAAAATACTGCAATACCCCTGAGGGGTCTGCCAATAGCCAAATCCCGCTGTTCTCCCAAGGACATTTGGGTAATTTTACCTCGGGATAATAATAAAATAATCCCCTTTACGAGCGCCGGGCCCTACCACGTGGGCCCACTTGGCGAGAACCCTGGCCATGAAGGCTCTCGCTGGGCCCCCAACTGGGCCAACCTTGGCGAGACCCCTTGCAAGGGGGGTTCGCGCCCCTCATGGTCTTGGAACTATTCGTGACTGAAGGCTTACTTAGGGCCTTCTCGCCTGCCCTGGGCGGGAGCTTTTCCTAAGGCGGGAGCTTCCGTAGTCAGGCCCTCTGCTTCGGTCGTTCGACGATCTCTCCTGCCGAGAGGTCGACTATCTGTACTGGTCGGTCGACGATCTCTCCTGCCGAGAGGTCGACTATCTGCACTGGTCGGTCGACGATCTCTCCTGCCGAGAGGTCGACTATCTGCACTGGTCGGTCGACGATCTCTCCTGCCGAGAGGTCGACTATCTGCACTGGTCGGTCGACGATCTCTCCTGCCGAGAGGTCGACTATCTGCACTGGTCGGTCGACGATCTCTCCTGCCGAGAGGTCGACTATCTGCACTGGATCCCTCAGCTTTCGCCTGCCCTTGGCGAGAGCTCCTCTAGGGCGAGAGCTCCTCTAGGGCGAGAACTCCACAAACATGCCTCAGGGTTAACCCGAGGTTAGCCTGAGACTAACCCAATCCTGACTGTTGAAGCCTTTGGGTCCCTCCCAGCGAATATGGGGTTGTACAGTGGTGGTGGTGGTGGCTGGCCAGGGAAGTGACCGAACGGCCGGCGACGGATCGCGGAATGCTTACAGGAAAAATGATTTTTCTGTGTCTGGATTTCGGGTTCATGTAGAAGATGAACAGTAGAAATAATTTTATAATATATAGATTAATATATATTACATATGGAAAAATAGGTTATTTGGATATATGTTGAGGCTGCGAAACGAGGCACGTAGAGGCCATTTTAGGAAAAATGACCAGACACAAAAGTTGTAGCCCTCGGGGTCTACTTTAATTTAAAATTGATTTTATTCAATTTGGGTGAGTGGTTTGAACACAGCACTTATTTTGGTGGGATCAAGACCTAGGCTAACCAGAAATTAAAATGGTTGCCCACGGTTCATAACATGTCCAAATGACTTGAAATTTGGACTGGAGGTCTATAATATGTATATCGAGAGGCTGTCCAAAAATGAAAATTTTTGGAGAACTTTTGCCTAAAGTTTTTGTAAAAATTTAATAAACAATATAAAATTAATTAGGAGATGAAATTAAGTCCAAACTCCCCCAAATTTTGGGTCGTGGTCCCTGGCATCAATATTAAGATCTGTACAAAATTTCAACTCGATTGGTCGAGTTTTGAATGGGGAAGTATCAAGTCCTAGATAGGTCTTGGTGAGGGGTACTTTGGGGAAAAGTACGATTGGAGATGGAGTGGACAAATCTCCTCAAAAGAGGCTGAAGTTGTTGGCCACTGATTTGTTGAGTCTATGTCTACCCTCTTGGGTAACATGGTGTGGCTTAGGGTGGATTTTACCCTAAGAGATTGGCTCAAATCCAACGGGTGGGAGTTTGAGGTTTGTGAAGGACATAGGAGCAAAAGCTCTTATATGCCCTTGAAATTTGGAGGAGAGGGGGATGATATGATGAAAACCCTCTGGTTGAAATAGTGAAGGAATTGGAGGTAGTTAGGTACCTCGAAAGTTGAAATGTCGGATTAGGATAAGAATGTAATTTAGTTATTTTAAGCACTAAATCTAATCCAAAAATTGTGAAACTCGGGAGGAGGGAGTTTTAGGATGTTTTAGACTTAAAGTAAATCTTCTGGAATTTTATGATTAATAAATGTTATACTTCATGTGTTAAAGGAATAATTGCCCGATTTATTGTTTCAATTATTTGGAGGTTTTAAATTAATTATATTCAGTTGAAATTCTGGATTTAGATCTTGATTAGTAGCACAATGATCCCTGGATTTTTATAGAATTTTATGTTGAGTAAATCTAGTACCTTATTCACAGATGATAGAAAGGGCTTTTATGTTTAAAAATTAATTATGGATAAAATACTTGCTGGAAAATTATGAAACTTGGCCAGTGCTAATGTTAGGCCTTTATCTGCATGTCATGAATTATTTATAATTTTTAGAAGAATATTTTTTGTACTTGCTTCATAAAACATAGAAGTTAGAGATTATTTCTAAAATAGCTTTCATGCCATTTTGATGATAGAAAAATGATGATACTTAGGATTTAACCTTCTGAGATAAACTACTATTTATCATAAATTTGCTGGACATCTTGCATGAATAATTAGGGTAGTTCATGTTCAAACCGATAGCCCTTGGGATTTTCGAGGAATTTAATTAAATGCCAAATAAATTAGGAAAATTTCCATTTTCTGGATTTAGGACATTCATATCATGGTAAGTCTCCAGTAAATAATTTAGGGCATTTGGATGAGTAATGGATCATTACATAACCAGTTCGACATGTAGCCTAAGTCGGTCTGCATATAGCAATTGAGAAATGCAATAGGACTTGATCTGAGGAAGTTTTTGGAGTTAAACATTTTGTCTGGGTGGACATTTGTGGAGGAAATTACAATAGGAAAATATGAAGAGTAGAGAGTAGTAGTGATAGCTAGAGTTAAGAGGTGCTCGGGTTTGGCGAAAGATCGTCTTCCCCGAGAGTGGAAGGTTTAAAAATCACCCTAGGATAGTCTATCGTAATGTGAGAAAGGTATGGGTTAAGGTAAATAAACCAATAATATTAAGTGCCTTGCGAAAGGGAACTTCGGGCCGTAATGCCGCCGTCTTGGTTCCTAGTGCCCCTTGAGAGCCCTTCACGGGGTATACCGGGGGCAGTCCTGGGCTAACGTAAACTGTAATAATAAACTAGCAAGAGTAACTTAGTAACTAGGATTGCACTTTTCACAAACACTGTTGGCACAGGAAGATTGATGAGAGCTTCGGCTCGGGTGATTTAGAGACGGACGGGATGGTTCGGGGAGCTTCGGCTCGGTTGGTTTGGAGACGGACGGGATGGTCCGGGGAGCTTCGGCTCGGTTGGTTGGGAGACGGACGTTTTGGTCCGGGGAGCTTCGGCTCGGTTTTTGTGTGCTTACGATTAAACTTGCATGTGCATAAAATAGGAAAAGTTAAGGTGGTGGGTCTTTCGATATCGGGGAGTTCGATTGCACCGACACCGATATCGTTGACTCGGCGGGGTGATTAGCACTCTGCCAACTGAAGTCCGGTGCGCCAGCCGGCAAGAGTACGCAGGCATCCGCTTAGTGCACCAAGCGTTGAGGCGTACGATAGGTCAGACCAGTGGTGCTTTTACTGGTTTTAGAGGTGGGCGAGGCCCAACCCACCGCTTCCGTCTGCCACTACGGAGGTATCCTGGGAGGTAACGGCTCTGAAAGGGGGAACTAAAGGTCTGTGTGCACAGAGTCGGGTGTGTGCGTTGCACTTGCATGTTTCATCATACCCACTAGCATGTCATAGCATAATCGAATCATTTAACCCTGACACCTAAAGTATAAGTGGTATGGGACGCTTATACATTAGGACCTGCAAAACGACCCCTTGGTCTATAAGCTTGTGTGGGCAAGTTTATAAATCAAAGGTTAATTTCAATATATAACAACCATTGTTGTTTGATAACCGACACTCCAACGTATAAGTGGTATGGGACACTCTATACGATGGGAGCCTTGCAAAAGATCCCTTTTGCTTATGTGTTCTCACATAAGTGAAGGTTTAAATTCATATAATTGCTTTTCTTACTGCTAGACCTATTATAACAATCATATTAACTGCTCACCGAATACATCTTGCTAGATTAAGTCCATAGTCACCTGTTTCTTGATTTATCTCTACCATCATGTCCTTCCCTTTCTTCCTCCCCGCTCGGTACCTAGGAGCCATGGGGGAAGGGGTAGGGGATGATAGGGCTTAGTCTTTATGACTAACGGTTTTCGAACCGCATCATTTAGGGGATCGTGGAGCCCAGCATGGAGGAGCAGCCCCAGAGATCGGTGCGCCTAGAGATGGGGCAGTCTAGATCCGGAGTTCACACAGCCGGGACCGTGAGTCTCGACCTTGAGTAGTTTCTGTTTCGCTTCCGCATGAGAGACTTGTAGTGAGGACTCTGATGTACAGGGCTTATGCCCTTATTTTTAGTTTTACATTATGCTGCACTCTGATGCTTTCTGTGGACACTCCCTTCGTGGAGCTTTATTATATATATGTGATTTTATTAATGTGGACTGCATTGCTCTTACTTCTTATACTGTGCTACCTTTCTGTGATCGAAATGGCCGGCGAAATCGGCGCCTTGTGGTGATGACCCCTCAGGACGTGAAGGTGTCACCGCAAAGCGGCGATTCTGGGCCTAAGACCCCGGTGGTTGAAAAAAAAAAAAGGGGTCTTACATGGATACAAGACAGGATTCTGACAGGGCATAAATCTGCCTAATTCCAAATGCATTGAGTGAAGGCAGTTCACTCAACACCAGATGACTTTAAGCATTGAGTAAAGCTTAGGCAGTCAAATCCTTAACATTGCCAAAGTAGAAATCTGATTAAGTACAAAATCGTTGAGTGAAGGAAGTTCACTCAATGTCTAGAGCTAGAAGCATTGAGTAAAGATCAAACAGTCAAAGGCAGAGAGAAGCTGACAAGAATTCTGGCTAAATACAGAAGCATTGAGCGAAGGCAGTTCACTCAATTCCCAGAAGGGAAAGCATTGACAGAACAAAGTTCAGTCAGATCCACAGTGTTGTTTGACTTGGAAATCTGTCTAAGGACAGATGCGTTGAGTGAACTCAACTCACTCAACGCCTATTCAACAAAAAATTTGTATAAGGATAGAAGCGTTGAGTGAAGGCAGTTCACTCAACGTCTATTCAATTAAACGGGAAAAGGTAGAAAGCCTTGAGTGAAGACAACTCACTCAACGCCTTAATATAGAGAAAATCGACTAAGTCCAGATGCGTTGAGTGATGAAGGCTCACTCAATGCCTAATCAGTTAGACTACAATTGTTAATATTCGTTGAGTGATGAATGATCACTCAACGCTTGGTGGTGCAGAATTCTTCCTAAGTGTTTTTGCTTTGAGTGACAAGCCTTCACTCAACGCCTATACAAAATTGTTTGAATTTGGCTAAGTCCACAGGTACTGAGTCATGATGACGTCAACAAAAATTCAAATGTTGCGGGAATGGAACAGTAGACGAAAAATGGCACCGCTTGCTTGGTTTACATCAATTAGTGCTAAATAAAAGTTGCAGCTACCAACTCCAGGTGGTCCCATTGCTTAAAGAACCGTTGGATGGCGGGATATAAAAGTAGTATTCCAAGGAAGAAGAAATTAACTTTTGGAAATGGATAGCTTCGTCTTCTTCCTCTGAACATAGTTGTAGAGCTTGAGATTTTTACTTGTGTTGTTTATCTAAAAGTTCAAGAAAAATAGCTGTTGTCATTCTCACCTTCAATAACAAGTTCAGGGAGTAATCTCTCTGAGGTAGAAGAAGGAACAGAGCAAGCCCTTGATGCAGTTACTTCACAGCTCAAGAAAAACATTCTTGAAGATCTATTCTTGGAGTTGTGAAGAAGATAGGACTGAGTCATCTCAGTTCAGGAAGAGGAAGACTCAGAGATTATTTCTTTGGAGTTAATCTACATCAACAACCAACACCTTTTTCAACTCTGGCCACCAGAACAATTTCTTCATGTCCTTAAACATTTTTGTGCTCCCCGGGTGGATTGTGTACTTAGTAAAATGTGTCTCGTACATTAGCTCCTCCCGCAACTTACCAACATTCGGCACGCACAACCGACCATCTTTCCATAAAAGACCGTTATTCAGTGAGAATTAGGAATTTGACTCATCCATTATCTCCGCCATAAAGTGATTCATGCTTTCATCAAGCTCCAATGCTCCTCGAATTCTATTTGTAAGGTCATATTGCACCTCCGTTTAGTTCAAGCATGCATCCGCGCTCATTCTCCTATCAACACAAGAGATATCTAGAGCCTCCAACTCACGAATCAGACACTCATTATGCATCTTTAACCAATTTGCTCGTGTTGGAGCCTTGCGACTCAGCGTATCTGCGGCGACATTTTCCTTCCCAGGAGTATAATGAATCTCAAAAGTGTAGTCCCCAAGGAACTCCATCCGCCTTTACTGCCGCATATTCAGATCCTTCTGATGCAATAAATATTTCAGGCTCTAATGATCAGTAAAGATATCAATCTTCACGCCATACAAGTAGTGTCACCATAGCTTAAGTGTGAATATCACGGCCGTCAATTCCAAGTCATGAACCAGATAATTCCTCTCGTGCACTTTTAGTTGGCGAGAGCCATATGCGATCACATGCCCAAATTGCAAAAGAACACAGTCTAAGCCGCTCCTCGATGCATCATTATAAATTTCAAAGCCTTATGTCCCACATGGAGAACATAATACATGCGTCGTGGTCAGACGATTCTTCAACTCCTCAAAATCTCGCACGCACTCTGGCGTCCAAACGAACTTTTGATTCTTCTTTGTCAATATTGTGAGAGGTAAAGCAATACTTGAAAAGCTCTCTACGAAATGCCTATAATAGCGGGCAAGTCCTAGCTAGGAACTCCTAACTTTGGCTACTAAAGTAAGGACAGACCACTATCATATCTCAACAATCTTTGTCAGATCCACAGCAATACCGTCCATACTTACGACATGACTAAGAAAAGCCACCGAAGATATCTGAAACTCACACTTAGAGAATTTGGCATATAAACGATTTCTTTTCAGCGTATGCAAAACTAACCTTAAATGTTTCACATGCTCCTCATCAGACTGAGAGTATACCAGTATGTCGTCAATAAAGACAATCACAAACAAGTCCAAATATTCTCGAAAAGTCCTGTGCATCAAATCCATGAAAATTGATGGCGCATTAGTGAGTCCAAAAGACATCACAGTAAACTTATAATGCCCATAACGTATACCAAACGATGTCTTGGGAATATCACTTTCACGAATTCTCAACTACTAGTAACCGGAATTTAAATCTTACTTCGAGTAGACAGTCGATCCAACCAGCTGATCAAACAAATCATCGATTCGCCGAATCAAATACTTGTTCTTTTTTGTCAGCTGGTTTAGTTCACAATAATCAATGCATAGACGCAAGCTTCCGTCCTTCTTCACAAAGAGAACTAGTGCACTTCATGGTGACATACTATGACATCTATAGCTTTGCTCTAGTAATTCTTGCAACTAAACTTTCAATTCTGTCATTTCCTTTGGCGCCACTTGGTACGGTGAGCATGACACGGGTTTTGAACCTGACATCAACTCAATAGCGAAGTCAATCTCTCACTGGGGTGGAAGCCCAAGAAGATCCTTAGGAAAAACATCTGCAAACTCCGATACAATAGGAACGCCACTCAAACTGGGCTTCGACTCTACAACATCCAATAGCATGAAAAACAATTTTGCGCCCTTCCGAATCTCTTTGACTACTTAGAGAATAGACATCAATATCTTGCTCGATCCTCGCATACCCGTGAACTTAGTCTTGTGTTCGGTGTTTTCCCCTAATATGACTTCCTTAGAGATGCAATCGATACAGGCACGCTGCTCCGAGAGCCAGTCTATACCAAGGATTACATAAAACTCAGATATCGGTACTACAGATGCTTCCAAGCCAAAATCATGACTTCCTATCCGCACATCAACACAACAAGCTCTATCCGTGTGCATCAAGAACCCGTTAGGTAGCAACACATTCACGTGATCTGTTAGTACAAACGAAGGCACTCCGATATGCACTCTGAAATCCTCAGATAGAAAGGAATGAGAAGCTCCTATATCGAACAGTGCTCTCACCGGATATTCTAATATCAGGACAAAGCCTAATTCAAACAAATTATACACAAGCAACGCGCAAGCTACCAAGTGTAGAAAGTAGTAAAAAAACTGTATCTTAACTCATATTTGTTAAGACGTCACTTTGTTTTATGGCCTCTTGTTGGACAAGATTATAGACTCGGGGTTGCGCTTGGGATGCAATCGATTCCACCACTATCTTTCCCTTTTCAACATGTGTTACACCCGTCTTTTTCTCCATCTTTGGAGGACCACTTCGATAGTCTCGGGCCATGTGTCCCACCTTGCCACTTGTGTAACAAGTGAGCGGATCTCGCCATGTCGTCACTTCAGGTTTATTAGAAGTAAGTTGGTCCCGAAGACAGAGCCTTCTTCTTCCACTTTCTATACTCAAACTTTGCCTAGCTCGGTTCTTTGAACTCTGGCTTTTTCACTGCCAATTCATTCTTATGTTGCACGGGTTTCATATCTTGTTCGAGGGAACGGGCCGTATTGACTAAGGTCAGAAAACCTTGCGTCATCGGTCCTGAGAGAAGCAATCGCAGGTCATCTCTCAGTCCTTTATAAAATTGATTTGTTTTTCATTTCTCGTCTGCAAATACAACACATGCATAACATCCCAACCTCGTAAACTCGTGCAAGCTGTCATCCACAGAGCTCTCGCCTTGAGTTAACCTTTGGAAATGATTTTCAATTGCAATCTGCGGTGCATATGGAAGGTATCTTGCAAGAAACAGTCTCGAGAATTTCTCCATCGAGATCTCAACCAACGGCTGACCAACAAACTGATGTAGCTCCAACTCATCCCACCATAGCCTCGCCTCTCCATCTAACAAGAAGGTAGCTATAGTGACTTTCTGTCACTCATCTGTTTTCGTTGCTGTCATGGTTCTCTTTATCCTTGAGAGCCAGTCTTCAGTTTACGTTGGGGTTCTAGTACCCGCAAACACAGGAGGATTGAAACTCATCACGTGTTTCAATTACTTTTTCGTCACTCACCTTGCAGCCACTGGCTCAACAACCACTTGTCTCTCTGCCACATGCTCAACTACACCAACCGGTTCTTGGACTATTGCAGGGGTAGGAGATTGTACTCGTCCTCCTAGTTGCTGATAAGTAAAAAGTTGGATTTCTTATTTTATTTTAACTGTGATTAGATAATTCAATTTATGCGTTGTGTTTTATCTCTTTACTTATATACTGCGATTAAGGCAAGTGTACCTATCGAGTAATAGTATAGTATTTTTTTCAAATATCAAGGTTGTATTTTTCCACGGATTTGTGTCGAGTACTCTACTTGAAGGAATGAAGCTATTATTTTATCGAAAAGAGTAGAAGTTTATGTTTGTTTTAAAAGTGAAAATAACTTTTATATGCTTAGGTTTTGAAAATAGATAAAGGAGAGAGCCCTCGATTTTGATTATTTTGGAAGATATTTAAGAAACATTTGAAGTTGTTATTAATAAAAATAATTGACCGTGGAGGTTCCCTAGATATGAATGCACCTCTATCGAGGATACATTCACCTGAGATTAGGATAAATTGATCGAACTTTTGTCCTCCAAAAATATCTTAATGCACGCTTTACATTGTGAACCCCGCTATTGACCTCATACTGATATTTGAAGGTTCAACTCGGTAGGCTTACGTTCATCTCTTTCGAGTACAATGCGTAGTTTCTTTTTACCTAAGAGTGATCAATTCGTAGACACGAACCTTTTGGCTACTAGTTACGAAATTCAGAAGTGAGAACCATACATCAACTTGTATGGTTTCACTCAACTTCGTTCTTAGGTAATTCTTAAGTTTTTAATTTATTATGTAGAAATTTAGCGTTTCAAATAATATTATGTCCAGTATTTATTTCAAACGAGCGCTACAACGACGTATTTTCAAAATACAGTTGGAATTACAAAAATATATATCCTTCCCAACGTATCTCGGTGGACCGCTAAAAAGTACATAGTCTGTCAATCGGGATAGGGGCGGTAGTAGAAATTGAAATGACATATAAAGGTGCAGAAATAATATCCGTCTCACTATCTTAATGCTAAAAAGTTCTTAGCCCCTCATCTGGGATTGAGGTGGTAGTAGAAATTGAAATGACATATAAAAGTGCAGAAATAATATCCGTCTCAACCATCTTAATCAAGCGCTAAAAAATTCTTAGCCACTCATGTGGGATGGGGGGTGGTAGTAGAAATTGAAATATAGAAATGAAATAATACTTGAACAATAACTTGAAAACCGAAATTTATTAGACTTAAAAAGTGTTACACACAGAACTCAAAATAGGGTTTGGAAAATATCTCTCAAAAGCTACTCATAAACATTAAGAAGAACTATGTGGAACTCTACAAGTTCTCTCTAACCATCAGTCTTGACTATCTATTTATAGAGAAAAAAAATAAGTGCTCTTGAAAAAGTGCTTTTGGAAAAGTTGTTAAACAGCTTTTGGAAAAGCTGAAAATCAGCTTTTGGAAAAGTTGAAATCAGCTTATGGGACAGTTGGCGATTTGAGAAGCTGACACTTGGTGGCTGGATAAAGTTGAGGCTGACTGGACTACTGACAGGGCTGGCTGGATAAGCTTGAAGAGGCAGTTGACGGGTTGGCAGGTTACAGGTCCTGGCGTGTTGTGGGCTTGCGGGTTCCGGGAGCTGGTGGGTTACGGGCTGGAATAAATCCATTCAAAAACTGCATTGGTCTAATCTCGATCCCGAGCAACCAGAGAGAACAACTAGACACCATTCCACCAGACCAACTGATCATTTCTGTCAAACACATAAACATTTTATTTATATTATGTATTTTCAGATTTATACATATAGAATAATTATCTTAATTATTTATTGTGAGAAACGAACTAAAACAAGCCGGAAATGGTATAACTGAAATTTTATTATCAGAAAAAGGTAAGTATTACAAAGGTATAGCCTCCCTTATATAGAATGGAGGAGATGGGAGAGAATACAAATACCCAATGTGGGACTAAATACACAACAACATTATCTACAAAGCTAACCGCCAAACCGCCCAGGAGACCGCCTAACCGTGCGGTTAGTAGACACTAACCGCCCAGTCACCACCAGAGAACACGTAGCCAACCACCGAGATCCCAGAGCATAACCGGCAGACCGCCCGGCTACCAAACCGCCAGACTTAGCCGCCTGTCCGCCAAGGCCTATACAGCAACACAGAGATTAGCCGGGCAGACCGCCCGGCTACCAACCCGCCAATCTTAGCCGCCTGTCCGCCCGGGTTTATACAGCAACACTCCCCCTCAAGCTGGAGCATAGATGTCAATCATGCCTAGCTTGCTGCAAATGTGGAAGAAGGAGGCGGACACAGGTTTTGTGAATATATCTGCCAGCTCTTTCTCCGAAGTAACAAACGGAGTGCAAATCTGGTTCTTTAACACTTCTTCTCGAATGAAGTGACAATCAACCTCTATGTGCTTTGTTCGCTCATGGAAGACCGGATTTTTAGAAATGTAGATCGCCGCTTTGTTGTCGCAGAACATGGGAAGAGGATAGTTGTAGACCTCTTCTAGATCCAGCATGAGAGCCCGCAACCATTTTAACTCACACGTGGTTGATGCCATGCTACGATATTCAGCTTCCGCACTAGACCTGGAGACGACTGACTGCTTCTTGCTTTTCCAGCTAACCAAGTTTCCTCCAACAAACGTGCAAAATCCGGAAGTCGACTTGCGATCCCCTTTGTCGTCCGCATAGCTAGCGTCGGAGTACGCTTCGACTCTTAGGTGACCATTTTTCTGAAAGAGAAGACCTTTCCCAGGTGCGGACTTCACATACTCCAATATCCTTAGAGCGGATTGAAGATGACATTCCCTAGGCGACTGCATAAACTGGCTGACCTTTCCCACTGCATAGGAGATGTCTGGTCTGGTCACCGTAAGGTAGATGAGTTTGCCAACAAGACGCCGATACCTCGTAGTATCCAATAGAGTTGGTGATTCGTCTGTCCATGTCTTGTCTTCTCCAGGAGACATGGGACACCGGGCAGGTTTAGCACCCGTCAATCCTGCCTCTTTCAACAAATCAAGAGCATACTTCCGTTGGGAGAGAACCAGGGAACCCGGTTTCCGAGAGATTTCAATTCCCAAGAAGTATTTTGGAGAACCCATATCCTTCGTGACCAGGTGTTGGCGGAGATGGACCTTTGTCAAGGCTATACCAGCCTGATCGTCGCCTGTAAGAAGAATATCGTCTACGTAAACAGCTAGAACAACCAGACCCGAAGATGTCTTGCGAGTGAACAAGGAGTGATCAGCCGAACTCCTGGTGAAACCGATAGCCCCAACGATGCTACTGAACTTATCGAACCACGCCCTGGGACTCTGCTTTAGGTCATAGATGGCCTTCTTCAAACGACATACTTGAGTCTCCCCCTGAGCAACATACCCAGGAGGTTGCTCCATGTAGACGTCCTCGTGAAGGTCACCATAGAGAAAGGCATTCTTGACGTCCAACTGCGAAATAGGCCAATCCCTGTTGACCGCCACCGAGAAAAGGACCCGAATGGTGCTGAGGCGAGCAACCGGAGAGAACGTATCAAAGTAATCAACACCATAGGTCTGAGTAAACCCTTTTGCAACAAGACGGGCTTTGTACCGGTCCACACTGCCATCAGGACGGAACTTGACGACAAACACCCAGCGACAACCAACCACATCCGTGCCAAAAGGAGGAGGCACAAGGGTCCAAGTGCCCCGGTCAGAGAGAGTAGCAATCTCGTCATCCATGGCAGCCTTCCAGTGAGGAATAGCAAGGGCTTCCTGGTAGGTGCGAGGTGTGGTAGTCGCGGAGATGGCGAGGGCGAAGTCCCTGCGAGAAGGTGTTAGCCGATCATAAGAAATAACAGCCGCCAGCGAGTGCTGGGTGCACGTCCGAACCCCTTTGCGAAGGGCAATGGGCAGCTCCAGGTCCTCGAGTGCCTCAGGCGCCGGTGCATCCGTGGCGGAGATAGCTGGCCCGGGAGAAGAGAGAGACGGCCGAGGGGACGAGGGAGAAGGATCCGGATCAAGAGAAGGAGCGGCTGGTGGAGGTGGTGATGAAGGAAGCTCAAGAGGAGTGGATGTGGTGGAGAGAATGGGTGGAGAGGTCGAGTCGGCAGGAGGAAGAGGGAGGTTCGATCCATCAACCTGTGGGAGTTCAGAAGAGAAGTAGGCGGCATTCTCAAAGAATGTCACATCCGCCGAGACGAACTGCTTGCGATGAACAGGGTCAAAGCAGCAGTAACCTTTTTGAGTTGTGGAGTAACCCAAAAAGATACACTTCGTAGCACAAGGGGACAATTTGTCGCGAGTCGCGGCAGGGCAATGAACAAAGGCAGTGCACCCAAAAACGCGAAGTGGTAAGGGAAAGGGGTCTTTGGAGGGATAGAGGATGGAAAACGGTGTTTTGCCTTTGAGGACGGTGGAAGGAATGCGATTGATGAGGTAGTAGGAGATGAGGACCGCGTAGCCCCAATAGCTACGAGGAACCTGCATCTGCGTCATGAGAGTGCGAGCGACATCGAGGAGGTGGCGGTTTTTACGTTCCGCCACCCCATTTTGCTGGGAGGTATAGACGCAGCTAGTTTGATGGATGATGCCGTGTTGCGTACAGAAAGAAGCGAAATCACTACTCAGATACTCTTTTGCATTATCAGAGCGAAAAATTTTGACAGAAGCATCAAATTGATTCTTAATCATATAATAAAATGATGTCCATACAGAAAAAAGTTCGGAGCGATCCTTTAATAGATACACCCACGTACAGCGAGAATAATCATCAATAAAGGTTACAAAATAGGAACTGCCACGCCCGATGGTGAGGGTAGGGGAGGGTCCCCAAACATCAGAGTGAATAAGGTCGAACGGCTTGGAAGAGCCACGTCCTTGCTTAGGAGGAAAGGGGGAGCGGTGATGCTTGCCCAGTTGACAGGCATCACAGTTGATAGGAGAGTCTTGCTGAGGTAGATGAGGAAGCAGAAGGTGGATGAGACGCGCGGGAGGATGCCCCAGGCGAAGGTGCCACTGGAGAAGATCTGTAGAAGCGGGAGAGAAGACGGTAAGAGCGGATACATCATCAAGGAAGTAGAGGCCGCCCCTCTCAGTCCCAGTAGCAATCGTCCGCTTGAAGTCCGGGTCCTGAAACAAACAAGAGGAAGGAGTAAATGTTACTGAACACTGAAGTTGCTTGCACAGAGAAGTAACCGACAATAAATTGCACGGAAACTTGGGCACATAAAGAGTATCCGTCAGGCGAAGGGACGGAGTAACTTGAACCTCGCCCGTTCCATGCACCGGGGAGGGAGAACCATCCGCAACGAGAACAGGGGGCAACCGATCATGTGTTTCTAGGAGAGAAAAGCACTGAGGATTGCCCGTCATATGATTAGTGGTGCCAGAGTCGATGAGCCATTTACCTTGGGTGACCACGTGGGCACTACCTGAAGTCGTGGCCACGGAGGCAGATGGCTTGGAAGAAGTAGGAGCATCACTAGCGGGACGAAGATGCGGATGCTTGGTCCAGCAGCGGTCAACCAAGTGTCCTGTGCAACCACAATGAGTACAGAGGTAGCGAGAAGGGCTACGCCCGCCAGAGTGGTTACCACGACCACTAAATCCACCACGATGAGCCTGGTGGGCATAGGCATCCGGAGCCGGAGGAGCGGCAAGCAAGGGGCGTTGGAGCAGAGAGGTAACAGCGGCAATGCGAGCAGCAGTAGCGTCCAGGGTAGGAGATTCAGCCTCGCCAAGAATTTGCTGCCGGATCATATCGTAGGAGTCCGGAAGCCGCAGAAGGTAACAGACCACGAGTAGTTCCTGGAAGTGCTTCAGCTGAGTGGCCACATCGGCCGAGAGAGGACGATTTTGAAGGATCTCCGCTCCAAGAGCTTGGACCTGTTGGTAAGCGGCAGGAGGGGACATGGACTGGCGAGCAAAGAGATCCGCATAGAGAGTATAGATGCGAGATGTTTGTCCCCCCTTGGAGTAGAGAGCAGCCAAGTGATTCCAAGCCTGTTTTACCATCTCATCGTGACGGATGACAGGAAGACATTCATCGGATATGCTGTTCGCCAGCCAAGTACGAACCAGCGCATCATTCGCATCCCAGTCAGTAAACTGGACAGAGTCCGCAGGCGGAGGGTCATCGGTAAGATGATGACGCTTGCGCTGAGAGCGGAGAAGAAAAGTGAATGAGACACTCCAGTCGGGATAATTTGGCCCCAGAAGCTTAGAGACGGTGCCAAGATTCCCGGAAACAGGAGGAGGAGGAGGAGGAGGTGGGGCAACGATAGTAGACGAGGTGGAGCCATCAGAAGTTGTCATCCCGGAAGAGAGGTCGCGCGGTTAAGAGAAGAGACCGGGCGAGCAAAGGAAGGAAGAGGACGCAGCGGCCACAAGGAGACCAGCGGAAGGCAATGCACAAGAAGAGAAGCCGCACGGTTAACCAAGGAAACCGGACGGGAAGAAGAAGCCGCGCGGATAGGAAGAAAAAAGATCTGCAGCGGTCACGATGGAATACACCAGCGGCCAGAAAGACCACGACCAAGCCACAGAACCAACAGAGGGAGAGAAGTCGTGCGGCTAACAGATAGACCGCGCGAACAGCAGAGGAAGATATCAGGAGGAAAAAGGCAAACAAGGCAAAAGAGGCCGCGGAGACAGGTCGCGGCGACTAGAGAAGAGAAGAAGGGAGCGGCGACTAGAACAAGCCGCAATCCACTAGAGAAGAGAGCTCGCGCGAGCTGAAAGACAGGCCGGCGAGAAGGCAGAGGTCACACGGACAGAAGAAAACGCAATCAGGAGGAGTAGACCGAGTCCTCTGATACCATGTGAGAAACGAACTAAAACAAGCCGGAAATGGTATAACTGAAATTTTATTATCAGAAAAAGGTAAGTATTACAAAGGTATAGCCTCCCTTATATAGAATGGAGGAGATGGGAGAGAATACAAATACCCAATGTGGGACTAAATACACAACAACATTATCTACAAAGCTAACCGCCAAACCGCCCAGGAGACCGCCTAACCGTGCGGTTAGTAGACACTAACCGCCCAGTCACCACCAGAGAACACGTAGCCAACCACCGAGATCCCAGAGCATAACCGGCAGACCGTCCGGCTACCAAACCGCCAGACTTAGCCGCCTGTCCGCCAAGGCCTATACAGCAACACAGAGATTAGTCGGGCAGACCGCCCGGCTACCAACCCGCCAATCTTAGCCGCCTGTCCGCCCGGGTTTATACAGCAACATTTATTTATTTTGTTATAAAATTCCTTTATATATATAATCATACAAGCATATATAAATATTATATATACATTCAAATATAATATATATATATATTGATATGATAAAATTATTTTGTCATAGTTTTTATTTTTATTTTTTATTTACATATATAGATATTGTTTTATATAGTATATATTTTTATATATATCTAAATTTAATTATTTAATATAATTAATAGATAGGTTTAATTTTAACTTTATATATACATATAATGTTATATTAATTATATATACATACTAGTATTATTATAAGGTATGATTATCCTTATTATTAAATAATATAATTATTATTATATACTAAATACTATAGTTATTTTATTATTATATATATATATTATATTATCTATACTACTATAAAAAGATATATGGTAGTCTGTCAATAGCATGAGTTCGAAAATAAGGGAAAAATAAGGGTCGTCGGATTTGACTGTTTTAATCATGAACCGTTGGATCTTGGCCTGCAAATAGCGGAATTTACCTGCAAATAAAACACCTCACTATTTTCTCTCCTCAAACCCGATCCCAGCAAATCCCCCCCCCCCCCGTGTTTTTTTGCCCAGCCCCTGCCCGTCGGTCGCCAAACAACCCCCGGAGGGTTCGCCGATGGGCGCCGGTCAAGCCGCTGGTGGCTCCGCCGCCTGCGGCAGTGGAAAGGGGGGGCGGGCGGGGCTGGACGAAAAAACACGGGGAGGGGGGATTCTATTTTTTTTAATAAATATTATATAATATATATTTTATAAATATATAATATATAATATTATATGAATATTATATATATAATATAAATTTAAAATATATATTATATTATATTACATAGGGGCGGGCGGGGTAATGTCGCGTGGGGCACGAGGGCCGGAGGCCCGTGCCTGTCACTCGTATACTATATGAAAGTAGTATAAATATTTATATTATCATTATAATTATACTATTATATTTAATATTTATTGTAATAGTTATAATCTACTTTTTTATTATTATATATATATTATATAAATACAACAATTATATATTTTATTTAACTTATATCTAAACAACTTATATTTGTTATAATATAATATCTAATTTCTAAATAAATTTATTGAGAGAATAAAAAAACAGATCATTTATTCAATAATTTACATAAAATAATACAAATTATATTTATAAATTAAACTAAAACGTATACTAAAATGTTTACAAATAACTAGTCATCAGTTGCGCATTGATTAATGCGAACACGGATTCAGCAATCAACTGTATTGTTTCTTGCAGAAGGAGGAGGTGTTGGCACCACAGTTGGTGCATTACTCTCCGCCGAGCCCTGGGATTTATGTTACCACACACCACTCCTAGTCGCCTATAAACGTGAAACACACAATTAAGCAACTAATACTACTGCAAAAAGCAATTATAGGAACACGCAGTTTCCACAAATATGTGTATTTTCATTCATAAGTGGACATTAATGAGTTCATTCATGTTATAATGGTAGCGCACATACACGTGTTCAACACCCCTTGAAAGAATTCGACCACGAATTAGAATAAGAAAGACCGAGACCAGAAGCTGATACCAAATTGTAACACCTCTGTCTGTCGCGTAGACTATAACAGAAGGTTCGGTCGGGGCCCCACACCATATTCCACAGATAGTCAGCGAAGTTACTCATTGAACCATCTTATACACATCCGAACTCATAGTGTATTCTAGCGAAAGCAATTTAAATTCTTGTAGAACCCACATGTCAGGAATGTCCACTATAAACATAAGAATGTATATAAACATACAACATGTTCTGGCCTTAAGACCTTACAACTTTTTCTTTTACAAAAGGTGTCTTCATATATCGGCACGCAAGCCGGCCACACATGAAAAAAAATAAACGATTGTCTTTGGGCCTTCAAGGGCCAGCCAATCATAGCATAAGGGACTTTAGCCCACTACTTTCCACTTGCCTCCCCATCACCTACATAACACGGCCCACCAAAACGTAGCAAACAAAGCAATGGTTAGATTTAACTAACCAAATTATAACTACTCCACCCCTCACTCTGGGCGGCAGTTCTCCTTCCCTACAAGCAGTAGAATATATATATCTTGATAAACCGAACGTGCAATTTAAGCACCATTCACCACAGGCGTAAGCTCGATCAGCCACATGCCTCGTACACTCATGACACATTCTCAGTTTACCAGACTTCTCTGGGTCCCACCACCATCCACAATCCCAGACTTTATGGTTCACTTGAGCATTCTAATCTTTTTGGCTCAGGGTCTAAGACTCTCATTATGCCAACAATGAAAGTTAGTTACTTTAGGCGATCTAATCTGAATGACATAATGCGGGTACGATTCGGCCATAACCCGTTGCTCAAATCGCCATGCCAACGCCGATGGTCACAGCCATCATGGCGAACAACAAGATGCCGGTCAGCCTTCCCATGCCCATTCGACTCTCTTGCCTTTTTGTTGGGCACTTCAGGCTCTTAGCATCAATTGTCGTTCACATTATCCCCAAGAACCGAAGCCTACAATGATCATAATGGCTCTCCCGACCAATAGTTAGGATCTCCAGGCTCACTGCTTCTCATGCTACGCACATTGCATCACAGACACAGGCTTCGTAACCACAATCAGGCTGGCTCGCATGGCCATCTTAGCTGGGATCGCAAGGCTCTCAGCTTCAAACAATGGCCCCCCAGGTCTCCAAGAGACAGACCTCTCATAACTCACTAGAAGCTACCGCCGACGGTAGTACTACCGCTGTGCGGTAGGGGACATAAGTCAATTCTTCCCCCAACTTTTGGGTGTTTTCCTAGAAATCAATTCCAGTACTTTCACTGCAGTATCCTGCACACCCCATGACCCCAGATTTTACACGTTTATCCACGGAGTCTTCTCCAGCACGCAAAATAATTCATCACCAATTCAGATCAACCTATTTAGATGGGCTTCACATAGCATGCATATTCCGTACTTTGATTTCAGATTCTATATGCAATTTCTACCGGGGATCACAACGATTTACCCGCTAGAAACCACCCTTTTCTTAACCTTTTGGTAAGGGGTTCCATGCACGTATACAAATTGAGGACTTCACTTGTCACAGGAGAAAGTAATTACCCTTGTTAATCGTTTAGGAGCCATGCTCTTTCTTTTGATCCGGATGAAACTAATCACCATAGTTTCCTCTCCTCGGATGTAGATTCGACTCGCGATTCTGATCGCAAGTACATTTTGGATCACCTTTGCCCTTGGCCTCCTAAACTTCTTCCTTTTATTCCCTCATGAACCTCAAGAACTGAGAGAGAGTGAGAGTGAGAGAGAAAATGAGAACTCAATCTCATGTCCAGCCTTTATCAAAGAGCTACCGCCGCGCGGTACCTACTTATCGCCACACGGTATCATAGGCGGTAGCCACTTAGCCTAATCGGCATCACTCTACCACTCAAAACCGCTTCAGCCTTACTAACACATAGTCAGCTACCGCCACACGATAGATCACTACTGCCCCACAGTAGATTCTCAATTCTTCATCAAATGCGTCGAGAGCGTCAATTGGTACCGCCGTACGTTACCTTTCTACCGCCATACGGTACCTGTCCGAAACAAAGGTTGAATTAATTCATCTAGATACCACCGACATTAACACTACCGCCTGGCGGTAACTTCTAAAAACCAACTCCTTCCCATTTTTTAGGAACTTTGGGGCCTTACAGCCTAACCTCGTCTCGGGTGTTGAATTTTTCCCCGTGTTTTGAAATGATTTCTGAGGTTTAAGTTTGAGGAAAATCAGGATTTCTAAAAAGATGCTCCGATTTGGTCCGACTCGATTAACTAAGTTGGCTATTATTCCTGAATGAATAATAAAATGTGAAACACATAATAAGTTTCTCCGGTCCGATTAAGCCGTGTTTGATAGGAGTAACTGAACTAATATTGGACCTTAATAGAGGGTGAACCTCAAAAAATCTTTATAAAAAAAGAAATGAAATTGAACACTCCTCCTGAGAACGGACATAGAACTGAACTTTCCTCCTATGAACGAAGATGGATCTGAACTTTCCTCCTATGAATGGAGATGGAACTGAATTTTTCTCCTATAAACGGAGTTGGAATTGAACTTTCCTTCTATGAATGGAGATGGAACTGTGGCCTCCTTATAATGGAGTGATTGGACTACTAACCCTTTCTTTATTGTATTTTCTTTATTTCAGTCTCATACTTGTCTAGTTCTTTTTATTACTTTCAGTTTAGTATTTTCTTTTCAGTACTTCTTCAGTCGTGTACTGGTCCAGTTCTTTTTATTACTTCAGCTCTGTACTTTATTTCCAGTACTTCTCCAGTCTTGTACTAGTTCAGTTTCTTTTATTACTTTTAGTTTAGTTCTTTCTTTTTAAGTACTATTTCAGTCTTGTACTTGCCTGGTTTCTTTCAATACTTTATTTATAGTTTTTTCTATTCAGTACTATTCCAGTTTCGTACTGATCCAGTTTACTTCAATACTTTATTTCAGTGCGTTTAGTTCAACATTTCATTTATGCAGGTTATTTCTAATAGTATTTTATTACCGCATTTAAATTATTGTAATTTACTGTTTCAACATTATTAGTACATGTCATGATCTAACGAGCAGTTGGTTATGATAGAGCATTAGTTGGGGATAACCGAGAGTCAAGATATTCCTTCAGGGTTTGCCCCAAATAATGTACTTTCACGCTCATAGCCCTTCTTTGTCGAATATTGATCGACATGTTTCTAAAAAGGCCGCTTGCCCGAATTATTTGATGTCAAGTAGGGTAAGCCGCCGCAGGCACAGTCTGTACTAGCAAATTATTTAAATTGAAATACTTATAAATTGTTTGCGGTGAAAAGTGACAGGTCAGTCACTTCCGCAAACCGTTCAAACTGGTGTGGAAGGTCAACGACTCATGACAATAGTGGGATGTGCACCACGGGTGACCGACCGTTTTATTTTTCCCATTGGCTTCCCTCCACTGCCGGCCTAAATTTCCAGAATTCGCAGGATGTCGTTCACAGTCAAAAGTACACTTGGTTGCATGTTAGTGCCTGGGTAGTGCGACACGACCGCACCCAAAAGTGACAGGACTGACCACTATCACCGACGACCACATCGGTGAGGCCCGCGAGGTTCACTATCCTGCTTTAAGAGAAGCGGTCCAATCTATGTTGATATGTTGGGTGTGCACATGTTTGAATACACGCGGTGTGGGCAATTTGAATACCTGTCGTGTGTGCGGTTTGAATACCTTGCTGTGCATGGGTTTGAACACCTGCGGTGTGTTGGTGAGTTTTGAATATCTGCGATGTAATTATAGATTATGAGTACCTGATGATTGTGATAACTAATTAAACGCCTTTTTAAATAACTTATGCTTATGTTGTTATTTTCCAGTTATTTTATGTCGCACTCTTTTAGATAATTACTCTTAGCTTAAGAAATGAAAATGCACTATATTGAAATGCTGCTACTAACTCTCTTGTGCTTCAACTATTTACTTATTTGTAGGCGTGCAGGCTCGTCCCTAGGATACGGATCTAGGGAGGAGATATGTTTTCACTTAGCTTTGTGACTAACAGTTATTTTAATAACCATTCACAGGAGGCAGAGCACCGTGAAGTCCAACTGCCGCGGGACGGCACGCTAGCTTACATGACTACCAAAGCAAAGACACCCCCATCGTCTCCAGACTTCCGAGAAATAAGTTCCTAGAGCGCTGTAACACCCCAAAAAGACTCAAAAATGGTTTTGAGGTGCAGGTCATTTTACACGGCCTGGGACACGGGCGTGTCCCAGGGCGTGTCGGGGGTACACGGGTGTGTCCCAGGGCGTGTCACTCAAATAAAATGCGTTCTGAGTCAGAAGGTTACACGGCCTAGAACCAAGCCTTGAACACGGGCGTGTCAGGTTGGACACGGGCGTGTCCGATGCCGTGTGCCTACCCGTGTACTGCTTGTAGCTCGAGGAGGCAGGGGTGACACGGGCGTGTCTCAGGAATGACACGGGCGTGTCAGGTTCGACACGGGCGTGTCGATGCCCGTGTTCTGGTAAAGTTCAGTCGGTACGAATACTGCGTGTGCCGCTTAAGGGTACACGGCCTGTGACACGGGCGTGTCACAGGCCGTGTCAGCCAAAAAAGTGAGTTTTTGGGCAAATCGTGACCGTTCAGATTTCTCTCTTTGGATCCAAGGGCTCAGGTGATTCCTGGCTGGATTTAATCAGTAGAGGCTGAGGAAGAATTCATTCTTCATTTGGTTAAGGAAGAGAGAAAGAGAGAGGAGGAAGAAGAAGGAGGAGGAGATCAAGCCACCGGCGGAGTTCCCGTGGTCCGATTCGTGATCCGAAGCCGGCGTTGTGAAGGCAAAGCTGCTGCGGTTCTTTCTCACCGGCTAGTTTGCGATGGCTCCCAAGAGATCGACAAGGGTAACGATCTCCCTTCTTGGACATGTGAAGTCCTTCTTTTCTGCATTGCATAGGGCAAACCCTTCCCCGCGAGTGTGCGGTGGGTTGTGGTGTCCCTTGAGGTAGATATGTGAAGTCCCCCTTGTTAGAGGCCGGAATTGGAGTACGGCTCTAGGCATGCTGTGTGAAGCCCATCTGGACACGGTCTGGATTGGTGATGCTTGTTTGCATATCGGAGAAGGCTCCGTGATTATGGCTTGTGTTGCCTTGTGCCTACCTGTTGCTTGGTGCAGCAGGAAGTACTGGATGAAGTCCAGGAAATGAAGAGGGTTGGATGCAACTCTTGTGGCCGTGCGTTGCCACTTTATGAGCGGTTGAGCCGTTGGGATGCAACTCGATGAAAAGGCAGATTGCCGAACAGTAAAGGTGAAACCGACCCGCGCCTATAAATAGCCATGGATACTTCCGTATTTGAGGTGGCACGGCGACTTGAGCAACGGGGGGTGGCTGATCCGTACCTGCGTTAGGTCCGTCCGACTTGGAAGCCTGGTTATAGGTTTTGTTGGAGCGCCTAATGAGAGTCTTAGGCCCGCGCGCCGGAAAGACTAGAATGCTCAAATACCGTGTAGACGGTGGTGTTGACCCTGGTATTCCGGTACACCAAGAATGTGCCCTGAGTGCACGGACTGTCGGGCCGTGTGCCCGATAGTTGTGATGGCTTGAATGTGCCTGCGCGCACATAGTTGCTATATGATGATGCCATGCTATGCAGGGAAAGAATGCTAATGCCCCGAGAAAGGGGTAGGATTGTTATAATTGGGTCAGCTGAATGCTGACCGTTGCATTGTTTGCCACCGGTTGGGTGGATTGTCCCTATGCAGGTGCTGGAGAGCCAAGTGGTAAGTGAAGGGCTGAAGCCCTACTGCTGTTGCTGTTGCTGCTGCGGCTAGCCCTTGAAGGCTAAGCGAATGTTTTTGCTTGTTTGCTTTTACTCATGTATGGCCGGCCTGCGCGCCGAGGTTTGTAAACCATACGGTGTGGAAAGAGGAACTGTAAGGCCTTAAGGCCAAACTCTATGTATTTGTTGTACATTCCGTGGCTATATATATAAAGGTGGTTTATATATTGGACATTCCTGGTTAGAGTTCAAATTACAACTTAAAGCTTCCGCTAGAATGCTCTGAGTTAGGATTCGTGTATGGTTTGGTATTATCCTGTGACCTCACCGTCTGTTTGTGGCATATAGTGTGGGGCCCCGGCCGGACCTTCTACTATACGTCATGTAACGGATGAGGTCGTTACAAGCGCAGCCTTTAAAGAGAGTAAGAGAACTAGTAATAGTAGTCCTTTTGAAGCCCACGTACTTGTTTGTATAAACAACGACTATGACCTATTTTTTTTTACTTTGTTAAATATATATTGTTATATATAATTGAATGACTTTCTGTTATTGCTCCACATATCTGTGATGTGATGTGAATGTTATGATTCATGTCAAGTAAGACTGCCAACTAGTGCTTGGTAGAGTGAGTTGTAGCCACTTGGGAAGTACTGGGTGGTCGTCTTGCGCAGTAAGGCCGGTCTCCGAGCCGTCCCGGGCAATAGGTGGGGGAGGGGGTCTTATAGATCTGTCCTCACTTCCATATATGCCTTCTACATCTCCATTGTCTATCTTCCGGTGAAGGTAACCTCGATGGTGGAACAGTTGATTCGATTCATATTATGGAGTGGTCTTATTGGTCACGCGTGGGATGCACTTGATCAGATGGTCTGATGTATGTCATCTAGCAATGGAGGGTGGACTTGACATTAGATAGTTGGCTCCACAACAAGACTGTTTATTGGCAAGAGCTGTTGGGGTCATTGCCTTGGGGGTTATCTATTTGGAGTATCTTATTGAACACTAAGCACCATCTATCCACAAATTTATCAAACCATATGGTGTCACATAATTGTTCACAAATATAAAGGTAGATCTCCGGGCACCTTCACCTTGTTCTCCCACATAATCGATGGGTGGTAGGCAATGAAAAGTCAATCTGACTCCTCCATGATGCATGGGCACTTTCAGATCCTCTGCTCGAGTAACCCACCTCTATAAACTTCAAATTATTCTGGCATTTGGTCTTGTTTCAATTCTCATTTATGAGTATTCAGAGTAGAATTGGGAGTGAATTCAATGTTGGTTTGACATGAAGTTTTGCTTTCAGATCAAGCCTATCCCTCTTTCTTTAACTACTGTACCTGATAGGTTAGGATGGAGGCCCTAATGGTGCTCCAAAAGTGGTCCCAAATTTATCTTTGAGCAACTTTCACGTTCTGACCACATCATCACTCGTTTTACATAGATCTGGAATCTCTCAGTCTCATCTCGTCTGTGGTGCTTCATTTGGAATGTTAGCATGAACACATTGCCAACTTGTGCCTTCCTTATTACTCGAGGTAAGACAATCTCCAGCAGCTGCCCCCGGTGCATCAATATTTATACTGAGACTACCAGACACATCCTGTTGGAGTGTATGTAGGCTCTGCTATTCTGGCAAGAAGCTCTGTCTTTGATCGTGTTATGGACCTATGCCAGTCCTCGTGGTTCTCTGAATAGCCTGATACCGTCCTTGCTTGGTTTCTAGCTGCGGGGGATTTGAAAGGCTTGAAATGCCCTCGTGTTTGAAGGCACCTAAATTGGAAACCCGAGGGCGTCTTGCTCGATGGCCTTCCATAGCAACTTTGTTCTGGGAACCCCCACAAGAAGATTGTTTAAAGCTAAATTTTAACGGGATCGTTAAATTTCGCTCACGGCGGGCTAGTGCTGGTTGGGCGGTTTGAGACCATCACGGGGCAGTCATACTTACCGGTGGTATTTGTCTCAGATATGTTTGTTGTGTGTCGAGAGTCAAACTATGTGCTGCCTGCGAGGGAGTTCGTCAGTCTATTCAATCCTTGGGTGATCAGCATCTTCATCTGGAGTGAGATTCCACGATGGTTATCTAGTGGCTTGATGGGTCTGCACCTTGTTTGGATGCCCGTGCCGTGCATGTTTCAGATGTGCTATCTCCAGCTTCAAGTCTGGATGCATTTGCTATTGGTCATGAGTACCGGGAAATAAAACATGAGCCCGAAAAGTGTGCCAACTTTGTCATCACGAGAGAGTTTTCTCCCGGATGACATTTGAAACCGTACTAGAGATCACAAAATGCATTTGTACGAGAGAGCTAGGTAATTAAATTTTAGCTCTCCTTACACAAAAAAGTTCAAAATTATTAATTCACGCCGATTTGAGAGGTAATTACGAATTGGATTAGATACTAAATAAGATTATATTTGAGTCTACAGGATAAAATTGGGATATATTGGGAAATACAGATAGATATACACAGATATTTTTATATTTAAAATATATAAACTTTGATTGATCATCAGGGGCTGCACATTTGCACCCCGTTACCTTAAGGTCGGGGGTTAATTTCCAGAAAACTGTCCTACGGAGTGGAATTGAAAACCCTAGGCCGATCTCTTCCTCTTGCCAATCCTCCGTAACCTAGAATCCTATCCTCCCACTTCTCTTCATTCTTCCAGGGAATTCTCTTTCGCCAAGGGTTTCGTCACCCAAGTTGTCTCCCCACCCTGTTCTCTCCCTCGTCACGGGCCAGCGTTTGGAGGGATACTGGCCACGAAAACAACGCCCGCTGTAATCACAGTTCATCTAGACATAGAAGATGTCGTCTTCCTCCGGGCAACCGCAGTTCCGATACTCACAGACCCCCTCCAAGGTGTTGCACCTTCGGAACCTTCCTTGGGAGTGCACAGAGGAGGAGCTCGTTGAACTAGGTAAACCATTTGGGAAGATTGTCAACACCAAGTCCAACGTCGGAGCCAACCGCAACCAGGCTTTTGTTGAGTTTGTGAGTGGCTGATTTAGATTCTCTTCCTGCCTTTCTTACTCTGTAGGTTAGAACTAATCCTCTCTTGATGGATTTTGATAGGAGAAATGTTATTTTTTTTGGTATTCATCAGTTTTTTTCTGCGCATGTTTTGATTAAGCTCTTATGATTTCCATTATGCCTATCATGATAATATGCTTTATGTTTTCTAGAGAAAGTTGCTATGGGAAGTATTTTTAGTATCTGCCTGTTTTATAAACTGGCCAGAGTGAATGTTTGTGAGTGATTGTTTTAAGGCTTTGAAATGACTGGTTATGCGGGGATTGAGTGCCAAAACATTCTATCTATGAAGTTCATATGAAATTGCTCAATGTTTGTGCGAATAGCCAAACACACACTTGTTATGCGTAATGGAAGAAGAAGATGAAGAAAAGAATCTTTCATTGTTTGTTTGCTGAATTGTTTGATGAAATGTAGATATTACTTGAGCAATATCATATATTTCTATTTAAATTCAAGGCACAAAGAACATATTTTTAGTTTTAGTTGTTTGGGTTAGTTTGTTAAGCGTAAGACCTCTTCTACCTTTTCATGTATGACTTCTGCAAATTCATTCTCAGATCTCTCAGTTAAGTGCTTATAAGATTTCCTTCAAGTGTTGAAAGTTGTCCTTTTCTAGTCTAAGCACAATAGAGTTCAGCCTTACTGTTTCCTCAAACATAAAGAAATTTCTTTGAGATCGAACTTGAAGGAAATCTACCATTAGAAAGCATGGCAGTTCCACAGTTGACATTTTATCTCTTTGAAATGCGGATGTCCCATCTCACCTTCCAGTCACATACAAGTGTTCTTATGGAACGTGGGCACAACAAATTTTTTTCAGCATATGAAAACAAAAGACTGGTTGACATGTAATCTCTAGCTTATACTTCAAATGATACACTTTGACATCTAAAGGGCCTTATTAATAGGTACATCTGCAACTTTGGTATTCCAACAATAATTTTTTCAATTAGGTTAAAGGTGTTCTTAAATTTTGTTTTTATATTAATAATTTTTGAAAGAAGAAATTCTCATTTTCTTTTAAGAAGTTGGACTCTTTAAGAGTTGCATAATGATTTTGCATTTGGTTATAATGATGGGTGTCCTTTTTACATTTGATACAACTCCAGATGCATCTTGTCCTTTTTTTATGCACTATTTTGTTTTATTTATTTATTTATTACTGTTGAGAATATTGCCCTCAATATTCCCTATATTTGATTTGAAGAGGCATCACCATCAACACTAAGAACATAGTTGTATTTGATGTTGTTTAAGCTCATCATGTGCAGGATGTTACATAGAACAAGTTTAGACAGGTTGTTTAAGTGATGGTGACAGGTGGTCACAAAGTAGGTAGGTGGAGAGACAGGAATTCTATCTAAGTCCACAGGTGTTGAGTGAGGACAGCTCATTCAACGCCAGATGCAAAGAAATGTGGTTAAGTCCACAGACGTTGAGTGAAGCAAGCTCACTCAACGCCAGATGCAAAGAAATAAGGTTCAAGTCCACAGGCGTTGAGTGAAGCAAGCTCACTCAACGCCAGATGCCAAGAAGCGTCGTGTGTTGTCAAGCTTCTGCATTGACAAACAGAAAAATCGACCAAGTCCACAGGCGTTGAGTGAATACAGCTCTCTCAATGCCATATAACAGAAAGTGTCGAGTAAAGATGTGGACAGTCAAAGCCCAGCAGTTTGCAAAGTAATTCTGCGGCTAAGTCCACAAGTGTCGAGTGAATATAACAAAAGACGTCGTGTGATGTCAAAGCTTTGTCTTTGACAGTAATGAAATTTGGTCAAGTCCCGAAGTGTCGAGCGATGAAGGCTCACTCGACGCCTAAACAATTAAGAGTATAAAAGTCTAGATGACGTTGAGTGATGAAGGCTTACTCAACACCAGAGAAGAAAGCTTCGTGTTCACTCAAAGCTCAAGGAAAGAATGGACAAAAAATCTGTCTAAGTGTTTTGGCGTTGAGTCAAGCTTACTCACTCAACGCCTAGTGACAAAAAATCTGTCTAAGTGTTTTGGCGTTGAGTCAAGCTTACTCACTAAACGCTTAGTGACAGAGCATCTGTCTGTGTTTTGGCGTTGAGTCAAGCTTACTCACTCAACGCCTAGTGACAAAAAATCTGTATAAGTATTTTGGCGTTGAGTCAAGCTTACTCACTCAACGCCTAGTGACAAAAAATCTGTCTAAGTGTTTTGGCGTTGAGTGATGGTTGCTCACTCAACGCCTATACTAAGGTGTTTGAATTTGACTAAGTCCACAAATGCTGACGTCAACGAAAGTCAACAAAATTCAAAATGAGACATGACTACGGTACGCGACAAACGGCGTTGCAGGCCTACTATACGACTTTTGGCTATTAAAGTAAAGGTGCATCTGTGAACTTCAGTGGGGCCCACAGGTCAAAATAGCCGTTGATCGGCGGAATAGAAAAGGCGGAGTTCAGAACAAAGAGATCAACTTTTGGAAAAAGCTCTGAACGTCATCTTCTTCCTCGGCCATTGTTGCAGAGCTTTGAAGAACAAGTCCAAGTTGCTGATCAAAAGTTCTAGAGTTAGCTATAGAGATTTCCATCTGCTACAGCAAGTTCAAAGATATTTTATTTGAAGAAGCAGCATCAAGTCTAATCTAGCTGCAGCTGATCGAGAAGCCGATCCAAGATAGCTGGTGCCATTTTCATCTGCACCAGCAAGGTCAGAGGTAATCTTTGAAGAAGGAGAGACAACAAAGGTCTTGACCTAGCTGCTGCATCTGAAAGCTCAACCAAGGTAGCTGTTGTCATCTTCCACTAACAGCAAGGTCAGAATAAATTTTGAGAGAGAAAGAGGTAGCAGCAAAGGGTTTACCCTAGCTGCAGTAGGGCAAGTCTGATAACTTCAGACAAGTCAGATCAGTGAATTCTCAGCTCAACCAAGCCTAATCTTGAAGATCAACTTCTGGAGCTGAGAAGAAGATAGGACTGAGCTTCTGGTTCAGTCCAGGAAGGAAAGGAGAAGCAGAGAAGAGTTTTGCAAGTTACTTCCAGCACAAGCAACTGCTTATTGAAGATCAACACTCTTGTTCCTGAGAAGAAGTTGAGGATGAGATTTTCTCAGCTCAAGTAGAAGCAAGGCAAACTGCAGTTACTTCTCAGTTCCAGCAAGTTATTTCTGAAGAATAATTTCTGGTGCTGAGAACAAGTAGATAAGGTTGAGTTTATCTCAGCTCAAGAAGCAGCAAAGGGCCAATCCTAGCTGCAGCACTTCCAGCACAAGTCAAGTCACAGTCCAGGAAGTTAGGCACAAAGAAATTTCTCTTTTGTCAAATCATGTCACCAACCCACTTTCATCCTATAGGATCCTCTTGGATCTGAGCTGTAAGCCTAAAATTATAAAGACTGAGTGGTAGGATTCTGTTGAGAATCTGAGGTAGGGCTTTGGCCTGAGTGGTAGGATTCTGTTGAGAATTTGGGTAGGACATGTATGCCTGAGGTAGGGCTTTGGCCTGAGTGTAGGATCCAGTTTGGATCTGAGGTAGGGCTTTTGAGCCTGAGGTAGGAGAGACATTCTCTCTGAGTTGTAGGACACTTGTGCCTGAGTTGTAGGATCCTTTGGATCTGAGGTAGGGCGTTTGTGCCTGAGCTGTAGGAGAGTCATTCTCTCTGAGGTAGGGCTGTCCTCCCAGCCTGAGTTGTAGGGTATTTGGGCCTGAGGTAGGTGATCTTTGGATCACTGAGTTGTATGGCTTTGTGCCTGAGCTGTAAGTCTTGGAGGAGACTGAGTGGTCCCGCGGGATTATGTTATAAACTCTTAGGAGCCGAGATTGGAGAAGTGCCTTGTCTAACAAGCTGTTAGAAAGGTGAGTGAGAAAGTGGACATACCCATAATCTGGGGAATCACTATAAATTCTGTGTGTGCTCTTTGTGGTGTGTCTTGAAAGCAAAAATCTACTAACTCATAAAACACTTAAAGAAGGAAAATTAAAGATAGTCACAAGAGACTAAGAAATCTATTCACTCCCTCTAGGTGATTTAGCTATCCTTGAAATTAAACACTTTCAAGTGGTATCAGAGGGAGGTTGTTCAAAAAGGACTTAACAGTCTGAGTGATCTCGAAGGATAGCTAAAAGGTTTGTATTTATGGGTTCAAGAGTGAACCATAAGGTGTGGAGCTCAATGGAGCTTCAAGTCTGCAACAAGGAAAAATTTGGGACCTGGAAAGAGAGGGTTAGACAGATCATGGAAGCCTCTGATCCTAAGATCTTTGTAACAGTTCAAGAAGGACCCTTCATCCCCATGAAGGTTTCTGTCTTAGATGCAGAAGTCTAGACTCCAAAGAGTTTTGCTGAAATGACTGAAGATGAAATCATCTTGGCAACTTTGGACAAGAGGGCACAAAACATCATTGTAAGTGCCATGGATGACCCCACCTTCCAGAATTTGGTCCACTACAAGACTGCCAAAGAAATGTGGGACACTGTGAATGTATACATGGAAGGCAAAGAGGAGGATGAAAAAGAAGAAGATGCCATCAGTCCATCAGATGGTGTCTATCCAGATGCAAGAATAGAGATTAGGGCCCCTCTGTCACATTCAGATAATGATTCAGAGGAGGATGATGAAGTAGATGACTACAGATGTTATGGGCTAATAGCCATGACAAAAGAAGAATCCTGCCAGGATCAGCCTGATCCAGAAAAAGTATATTCTCTGTCTAGTTCTTCTTATTGTTCAGATTATGAGACCAGTCCAGATTCTGATGCATCCTCATCCAGTGATGAAGATGACTCTGAGTCTGAGGTAGAAGTCAATCAATTGATTGACAAGTATGGTGGAATTTTGGATGCTTTGAGAAAAAGCAAGAAGTTGGCCAAGACGCAGGTTGAGGAGATTATCTCTCTACAACTAGTTGCTGCCCAGCAGTCTGTGAGACAGTATCCCTGCTGGATCAGAAAGTGAGGGAAGTCAGCCAACTAAAGGTCATCTCAATTATCCCAATTGAGACCATAAGCTAGAAGAACAAAATCATTTTGGATCTTGAAGATAAGCTCCAAAAGGAGAGAAAAATTATGACTGAATTTAATAAGCCCAAAATTATGCTGCCACTGATTGACTCCTTTACCTCTCAAAAAGATGAGAGAGGCTTAAGGTCTAAGTGGAATTCTAGAGTTGGCCATTCCAAAGGGAAAGGCAAGACTCCTGTAGTGCCTCAGACCACTTTTCACAAGGTAATCCTCCCTTCCAATAGGTATGACCAAGATTACATGTATGGTCACTGGAAGAATGAGAATTCTCCTTGTAAGAGTACAAGTGTACCTTGCAATGGAAGAAGGAAGAGAATGAGTTTGAGTGCACAGAAGGCTCTCCATGAAGAAGTCCAAATGACCCATCATGGACCATTTGTATTTGGTGCTCCAGCCCCTACACTCAAGGAGAAGGCAGTGACCTATTCTCAGTTTCTTCCAGCAAAAACCCAGATCAAGGGTAAGTCAGTCAGTAAGACTGACTTGGCTAGCTCTAAGGCCATTAACAACATGTCAACTACAAAGAAGACTGCTGTTAATGAAATTCAGAGTAAGCCAAGTACTTCTACTGACAGACTCACCTTTAGTTAGATTCTTGCTGAGAGAAACAAGAAGAAGGCTACAACACTCCCCTCTGAATAGGCAGTCAGTAATGACTTGCACTCTTCAAAGACTGTTCAGAAGAAGAGATATAACATCCATGTGTGTTGACGCCGTGGTAAAGTGGACCACTTTGCCATAGATTGTTGGCACAACCCTAGTGTGCCAAGGGCAAGGGTGAGTCTTCCTCACAGGACTGCTGTAGGTAGACATGTGCATTTTCATGCTAACGGAAACCTAGGACCCAATTCATTTGGGATCCTAAGGTAAGGTAAACTCTATTTTGTAGGATAGTTCAAGGGCCCATATCCCCGTGTGTTATTTGGACAGAGGTTGTTCCAGGAATAAGACTGGAACAAAGAGCCAACTGAAGGATCATACTCCAGCAAAAGATAGACCCAAGGTAAGCTTTGGTGGGTCAGACAGAGGATGGTCCAGACTTAGGATTGGAACAAGGAAGTTATCTCTAGGTTCATACTCTAGTGAGAAATGGAGCTAAGATATACAGTTGTGAAGTTGGAGATGAATAGACAGACCATCAAGATTACTCCTCCTACTGCCCAAAAGGAAGAGGATGGAATGATGTTGTGAGCATTCCTAAAGAGGGACAAACTACACAGGCAATGAATGAAAACAGCTGGATCCATCCATTAAAGTTCAAGATGTCTGAGTGATGGGACTTAGTACTGCTGCCACTTCAGCAGATCAGTGAGGAGGAAAACTAGAAGGCTGTACTCATCACCGATGAAAGCACTAGAAGTAGCTCTTCTGAGAGCAGCAAGGAACGTGCACATAATGCTCAGCTGAAAAGTTTTTCAAGTTGTATCCTCAGCTGTTATACTCTTCTGATGAAACAAGAAGAGAAATGTATTCTCAGGGTTTAGTATCATCTGAACCTGCAGCAAGGGTTGTCCATATCAGTGGCTAACAATCAGAAAACAATCTAGCTGAGGTAGCAAAAATGGTAACCAAAAGTAAGGTTGTACAAGATCAGTGCAAACACTAAGGGAAAGCTAGTACAGTCTGGTAAGTTGGAAAGCTAATATAGTCTGGTAAGCTGCAAAGCTTAAGTCTGCCTAGAGAATTGGTGTCAGAGAATCTCCTGCACCAAATAGATCATCAATACTGCTGAAGTTCAGCACTGTCTCTATGGACAATGCTAAGATTGAGGGGGGAGATTCCAACAAATCTCCCTGCTTAAGATAATGAGAGTGTCATTGAAATGATTATAAATGCTTCAAAGGATAGTGATCCATCTGGATAAAGAGATAGATCAGGCCAAGATCTCCCTGTCCTATTTGAAGTCATAAAGTGGGAGAAGGCAATGAGAGATGACCATGATCAAGAGGGAGTATACTGTGCAAGCAGAGATGGTATATAAAAGAGACAAAATAGTCCAAGTGATATACAACCAACTTAAACAGTCAGGTAGCTAGAGCCAGAGGCAAATCTATTGCTGAAGAAGTGGAAGAGATCTGACTCAGCAAGAAGAGACTTTCAAGTGGTTGGGCACTGAAAGAGATCTGGCTCAGCAAGAAGTGAAAGCAGTGAAAGAACAAATCTTCCACCTCCTTACATTACAAGAAAGAACACAAAAATCTGGGAAGATGCTCTCTAATGGAGACAGGTATGATCCTAAACCCAAAATACATATTTCTCTAACATAATATGTTATTGTTGTACCAAGGCTGTGCATGTCAGTGCTGACTGCCCAGCCAGATGAAAGGAGAACAGGTGAGAAGAAACACCTCCATCACAGGTTGCAAGGAAGATAGGAAAAGCAAGAATGGAACTTGTCTATTCCAAGAGAGTATGTTAATATCATTGGAGCAACAAGAAACAAACTACTCTTGCAATCTCAACTCCAGAATCAGAGTATATCTTTGTAGGGAGCTGTTGTGCACAATTGCTGTGAATCCAGCATCAGCTCCAGGTTTACTACATTGAGATAAGTAACATTCTCATATACTGTAAGTCAACTAGTTAAATCCTCATTGCTAGGAATCCTGTCTCTCATAGCAGGATTATGCATAAGGATTATGTATCATTCTATTAGGGGGCATGTGGAGAAGGTAGACATAAGTCTTGAGTTTGTCTCCACAAACAATCAAGTGCCAGACATCTTTGCTGAGCCACTAGATGAAGTCAAGTTCAACACCTACAAGGTTGAGTTGGGTATGTTGAACTTGGTTTAGCTTTAGTTGCTCCCTGTAATACTTTTGTTGCAGGATTTACTTTTCTTGCAGGTGACAAGTCTCTAATATGGTATCAAGACTGTCAAGTCTGACATTTGATATCAAGGCTCTCAAGTAATATCAAGTGGTATCAAGACTAAGATGAACTCAAGTGTCCAGTAAAGGGAATGACAACAGATGCTCCTATTGAGGGGGAGCAAATCCAGGAGTTGCAGGAACAAATCTTCCTGTTTAGAGGCAGCCAGCTGCTGCAGTAGATCAAAGATCAACACAGCTGATCAGCAGGTCTTCAGAACTATGAACAGTCTGAGGGGGAGATCAACCCTAGTGAATGACTGCTGCTGTGTAGTCATTGTTGCTACTGAAAGGACAATGCTGCTGCTGCAGGAGAGGAGGAACAGCCAACACCTCCTTGACTATAGCTGCTTCTGCAGAAGTCATAAAAAGGGGGAGTGACAGCTAGCTCAAGTTGATCAATGGACCACTCAAGTGTCAAGTGGCTGCAGTGATGTGTTGTATTAGTGGTATTAACACAAGAGATATGTTTTCCAGTTAACTAGTTTGATCACTAGTGTAATAGAAGTAGGCTAGGATCAAGAGAGAAATTCTCCCATGATCCTATCACCTCCCTCAATAGATATATGCCTATTGACGAAGCCAGAAAGGGAGAGTGGTGTGACAATACTTAGAATGAGGGAGATTGGAGATGTAGAAACAATACTTGACATGACTAGGTCATGTTAAGTCAGTGCATATTACTTGGAAAGATTCAAGTAGTATGAGGAATGCAATGATTACATGTTGAGCCATGTTGAGTCAGTGCATATTATGAGGAAAGTGCTTCTAGTGGCGCTCCATTTAAGTATTAAGTGATATAAGGAGAGTGCATATTACTTGAGCAATTGTTCAATTGGTATGAGAATGCATTGATTTGACATGTTGAGTCAATGCAGTTAAATGGAGTACATTGAATTGATATGCTTATAATTCAAGTAGCATAAGCTGCAGATGTAGTAGATATAGCTTACCACTGCATTAAATTAATATGCTTTTTTATGTTAATGCTTTTTGGTATTGCTGGGTGTTTTGCCTTCTTCAAATATGGGGAGATTGTTGGGAATATTGCCCATAATGTTCCCTAGATTTGATTTGAAGAGACATCACCATCAACACTAAGAACATAGTTGTATTTGATGTTGTTTAAGCTCATCATGTGCAGGATGTTCCATGAAACAAGTTTAGACAGGTTGTCTAAGTGATGGTGACAATTGGTCATAAGGTAGGCAGGTGGAGAGACAGAAATTCTGTCCAAGTCCACATACGTTGAGTGAGGACAACTCACTCAACCCCAGATACAAAGAAATGTGGTTAAGTCCACAGCCGTTAAGTGAAGCAAGCTCACTCAACGCCAGATGCAAAGAAATGAGGTTCAAGTCCACAGGCGTTGAGTGAAGCAAGCTCACTCAACGCCAGATGCCAAGAAACGTCGTGTGTTGTCAACTGCATTGACAAGCAAAAAAATCGACCAAGTCTACAGACATTGAGTGAATACAACTCACTCAACGCCATATAACTAAAAGCGTCGAGTAAAGGTGTGGACTGTCAAAGCCCAGCAGTTTGCAAAGCAATTCTGCGGCTAAGTCCACATGCGTTGAGTGAATACAACAAAAGGCGTCGTGTGATGTCAAAGCTTTGTCTTTGACAGTAATGAAATCTGGTCAAGTCCAGAAGCGTCGACTGATGAAGGCTCACTCGACGCCTAAGTAGTTAAGACTACAAAAGTCTAGATGGTGTTGAGTGATGAAGGCTCACTCAACGCCAGAGAAGAAAGCGTCGTGTTCACTCAAAGCTCAAGGAAAGAATGGATAGAAAATCTGTCTAAGTGTTTTGGCGTTGAGTCAAGCTTACTCACTCAACACTTAGTGACAAAAAATCCGTCTAAGTGTTTTGGCGTTGAGTCAAACTTACTCACTCAACGCCCAGTGACAGAAAATCTGTCTGTGTTTTGGCGTTGAGTCAAGCTTACTCACTCAACGCCTAGTGACAAAAAATCTGTATAAGTATTTTGGCGTTGAGTCAAGCTTACTCACTCAATGCTTAGTGACAAAATCTGTGTAAGTGTTTTGGTGTTGAGTGATGGTTGCTTACTCAATGCCTATACTAAGGTGTTTGAATTTTAATAAGTCCACAGATGCTGACGTCAGCAAAAGTCAACAAAATTCAAAATGAGGAGGGATGGCTACGGTACGCGACAAACGGCACTGCAGGCCTACTGTACGACTTTTGGCTGTTAAAGTAAAGGTGCAGCTGCCAACTTCAGTGGGGCCCATTGGTCAAAATAGCCGTTGATTGGCAGAATAGAAAAGGCGGAGTTCAGAACGAAGAGATCAACTTTTGGAAAAAGCTCTGGACTTCATCTTCTTCCTCGGCCATTGTTGCAGAGCTTCGAAGAACAAGTACAAGTTGCTGATCAAAAGTTCTAGCGTTAGCTGTAGCAATTTCCATCTGCTATAGCAAGTTCAGAGACATATTCTCTGAAGAAGAAGCAGCAGGTCTAACCTAACTGCAGCTGATCGGGAATCCGATCCAAGATAGTTGGTGCCATTTTCATCTGCACCAGCAAGGTCAGAGATAATCTCTGAAGAATAAGAGGCAGTAAAGGTCTTGACCTAGCCGCTGCATCTGAAAGCTCAACCAAGGTAGCTGGTTTCTTCTTCCACCAACAACAAGGTCAGAATAAATTCTGAGAGAGAAAGAGGTAGCAACAAAGGGTTTACCCTAGCTGCAGTAGGGCAAGTCTGATAACTTCAGACAAGTCAGATTAGTGATTTCTCAGCTAAACCAAGCCTAATCCTGAAGATCAACTTCTGGAGCTGAGAAGAAGATAAGATTGAGCTTCTGGTTTAGTCCAGGAAGGAAAGGAGAAGCAGAGCAGAGTTTTGCAAGTTACTTCCAGCACAAACAACTGCTTATTGAAGATCAACACTCTTGTTGCTGAGAAGAAGTTGGGGCTGAGATTTTCTCAGCTCAGGTAGCAGCAAGGCAAACTGCAGTTACTTCTCAGTTCCAGCAAGTTATTTCTGAAGAACAATTTTTGGTGCTGAGAACAAGTAGATAGGGCTGAGTTTATCTCAGCTCAAGAAGCAACAAAGGGCCAACCCTAGCTGCAGCGGGGGTTGGGTGATAAATTAAATTATGTGTTATTCGTATAATAATTTTTTTTAATTGTCTCTCATTGTATCTTATTCCATATTACAAAAAATATTACAAAGCACATTTATTTGTTATCTTTTTTAATTTTTGACATATATTTGTGAAGTATGAGAATACTTATAATAAATCAAAAATATTTAGGTTTTAGACCATTTTTTTATTTTCTATAAATTTAGTGTTATCTTAATGAAATTTTTATATTGTACTAAATATATTTTATAATGTATCTATTTGTACTTGTTAATAATAGGTATTGTGTTTTACTAATATTTTATTTTAGATAAATTCTTTAAATTTATTTAGGAATATATATGACTCAGAGTTCGTAAATTTGTTATAATAGTTTTTAATTTTAGAACATATAATTATAATTAGTATACATAAACATTTTTTGCTTGGGAGAGATGAAAATCAGACATTTTAAAATGTTCTCGACATGTCTCTGGCTTCTGATATCTGACATTTAAAAATTCAATCCGTCATATGGTCGACATTCGATATTTATAACCTTGGAGGTAGGTTTTTTTGGAGTGAGCTGAAATGATGAGGTTGGCTATGGAGGGTGTAAGCTTGTAGCAGGTTACCGAATGGAGGAGACTAGGTGACGAGGTAGGGAACTTGGCGGCACATGAAGTTGAACAAGAGAGTGCTCAGAATATGGACAGGCGGCGCTTGGAAGCTTCGATCTCACTGATAAAGGGTCGGGAGTGGTTCATTGGACGTCGATCGGGACTTTGGCAAGGAGATTCGTGGTGAGTGTCACGGGTATGGCACTTCCCGTCGAAAACAGAGAAATATCTCGTTTTTGATATGATGCCTAGAGTGCCTCTTTTCTAATGCTTTGGGGAACTTTAAATAAGACCAAACTCATTAAACAAAATGAGGATTTTATGGGATGACTATACTCAACTTATGAAACTCCTTGAAACTTATAAAAATTCATTAAACCACTTAATCTTGTAACTCCAAACTAAATTAATTTTCAGGATAAATGAGAGTTATTATTTTGTATATTTTTATATTTTAATTTGCTTGCCCTTGTGTCACTCATATCTGCATTAACGAAGAAATTTATTTGAGTATGTATTGGTTGGTTAGGCCAATAAGTTGAAACCAAATTGTACCATGTGCGAAAACAATGCACAACCTGACACGCGCAGAACTAAAAATACGACAGGAAGTAAAATGCAATATGTGTGAAAACGCTGCACAACCAGAAACCCACGAAAACAAAAATAAAACATGAAATGAAAAGAGGGAACATAAAATAAATTGAAGTCAATGCCCTGCGTGGTGCATTAGAACTATAATAGTTTGATGTTAAAAATTCTTTCCTCCATAGTGAGTTGGAAGAAGTCTTTACGAAGCTTCCCCCTAGTTTTTACGAAGAAGGGTCTACTGGGAAAGTTTTCCATCTCAAAAAGACCGTATATGGGCTGAAGCAACCCCCAAGAGCTTGGATTGGGCGTGTTCATAAAACCATGGTACGGTTAGGCTATGAATAGGGACATGCCGATCACATCCTGTTTGCTAAGAAGAGAGGAACCAAAGTGTCAGTTTTTATTGTATATGTGGATGACATTATCATCACCTGGAATAATATTGAGGAAATCACTTACATGAAAGCTCAACTGTGCACAAAATTTGAAGTTAAAGATCTAGAAAAGTTGAAATACTTCTTGGGGATTGAAGTGACAAGGTCTAATTGTGAGATCTTTATATCACAAATGAAACTCGTTCTTGATCTCCTAGAAGAAACTGATATACTTGGATATGCTCTAATGGATACCCATATTGAGGTCAATCTCAAAATTGATGAGGATACAAAAGGAGACAAAATTGACTCCTTTGGCTACCAAAGATTAGTTGAAAGACTTGTATGCTTATCTCGTACTCGTTTTGACATTATTTTTGTTGTAGATATTTTGAGCATATTCATGCATGCTCCCATAACCCGTCATCAATAGTCAGCTTACCTAGTCGTAAGGTACCTTAATAAATATTCAGGATATGAGATTATCTTCTCAACAAACCACCCCTTAAAAATTGAAATTTTACAGATGCTAATTGGGCACGTAGCCAAGACGAGAAAATCACCTACATGATATTATTCCTTTATAGGTGGGAATCTTGTAACTTGGAGGAGCAAGAAACATTGTTGCAACCTGCTACTGAGTTAGAATATAAAGCTATAGCTATGTCACAAGGCGTATGTGTGGGATTATGATTGAAACCAAGTCTTTAGGATCTCGGTCTCTTCAAGGACAAGTCTATTACTCTTTATTGTGAAAACAAAACAATTATTAATATTGCTCACAATCTAGTTCAACATGATCAAACAAAACATGTAGAAATGAATACATTTTATTAAAGATCACCTTGACATGTGCAATATCTGTACACCCTTTGAAAACTTCCAAGATCAACTTATAGACATTTTCGCCAAAGGGTTAAGCTATGACAACTTTGCTGACAACACATTCAAATTGTGAATGATTGACAACTTGAGGGGGAGAGTTGAATATGAGTACTTATAAATATTTCTTTATTTGTAACATCTTGTGGTAGGTCACGTGTCGTGTGCTATGTTGTTCGTCCGAGTACATAAGAACCTGGGTGATGGTATGTTACCCTAATTTTTGATCTAATATTTTGAGTTTCTCTCAGCTCATACATGACTCACAACTTATATAACACGATATTGACCCATAAAATCAACTTACATGAGACACATTACACATGATTGAATAACATGAAGGACTGAATAACTCAAGAAGAATTACATAAATAAGAAAAATGCATAAATAGAAAAATACATCAATACTTGATACCCTTCAAAATACTGTTGGGGGTCATGGCCAATGTATCATACATCACGATAAGAGCTTAAGTTCTGATATTCCTTCCATGGGTTGATACAATCGTTCAATAAAATCTTATATTTTTTATCAAAAATGTGAATTTTGTTTTAATTGCTTTAAATTCTGGAACCGAACCGTTGCGCATGCCAGACAATCCATGAATTTATTGTGTTTCGTAATTCTATGTTGATGGTAAACAATGCTGCTTTGAGAAGATGGACGTCACTGAAGTTGGTTTAGACTGCAAATTTTTTGAGCCAGTGGAGGATTCGATTTATATCCCTGTGGATTTCTGTCAAGAGAATTCTTGACTGATTTGGAATGCAGCCAAGCTCCAAACCCGTATACCCTTTATTAGAAATGGATACATCATACATCTTAAGCCTTTATGCTTTCTCTTAACCAGCGGAAGATAAGAATGTATCCAAGCCTCCAAGGTTCCTCATCAAAGAGAAGTTAGGTAATTGATGTATATACGTATGCATTTGACCTAATTTTAAATTCGTTCTTGGGTTACTCAGCTTCTATCAGGGTATTTCAAAACTAGTTCATTGGCAGGCTGTGAACATTAGCCTCTTTCTAGCTCTTTTGCTGTCATACTGGAGATCTGAAAAATTCAGCTAATGACATAGATGATAGCAGATCTACTTTAATAACACATTTTACTAACCTGACTTAGTATAAAAGAGCACAAAAAGGCTCTCAAGGAATAAGCCAATTTTATCATTTATTCTACCCTTTTTATGTAAAAGGATCTACCTGTAACTTATAAGCATTGTGCGTATAGCTGAAGGAGTGAAGGGGTGCAGGATAGGAGCGTTAGAGGTAGCCAGTTATTGAGGTGGATTAAAATGTGACCGGGGGTTGCAAGAGGGAAGGCAGAAGGCGTGGGGATGGCTAACATCTGACTGTTTTGCGATTTAATTAGAGGAAGTGCCTGCCGATTTCATTAAGGTGGAGACTGAGCTGCTTCACAATTACATGGGGGAATCCGTAGGGGTGACCAACTGTTTCATTGTTGAAGGTGAAAAGGTGGCAAACCTTTTCATTCAAAGATGAGTGAGGTGGCCGACAATTACTTGATGGAGTTGGGTAGTGGTGGGGTGGAAGTTGAATGATGTGACAAGTCAAGGAGATGATGTAGAGGTCCAATGATGCGAGGCCAACAATGATCAACAAGGGTAAAATGAGGGGATTTTAATTCTTAGGCGGGCTTAGGCCAATGGAGAATAGTTTAAGCTAACCCAAGCTTAACATAACATGCATGACCCATGTAGAAAGTAACTCCAAACCTTGCATATACTTCTTGAATGAATAGTTACAAGTATGAATACACTTTTATAGGAGAAGAAAGAGACGAAAAATCCTAAATACAAGATATGGGACTAATACATGGAGAGAGAAAAGAGAGAAAACATGGGCCCTTAATTGGGCTTTTCTAACACTCCCCCGCAAGCTGGAGCGTACAAGTCGTAGACACCAAGCTTGGATAAAAACTGATAGTATAGAGGCCTGGAGAGAGCTTTTGTCAGGATATCCGCAACTTGGTCTTTAGCAGGAACATGCTCCAAATCTATCTTCTTTGACTGTACCTTTTCACGGATAAAATGACAATCAACTTCGATATGCTTTGTGCGCTCGTGAAACACTGGATTCTTGGCAATATGTATTGCTGTCTGACTGTCACAAAATAAGGTAGCCGGTGATGAGAGACGCACACCCAAGTCTCCCAAAAGGCTCTCAAGCCAGGTTAGCTCGGAAGCAACCGCAGCCATAGCCCGGTACTCGGCTTCAGCAGAAGAGCGTGCAACCACGGATTGTTTCTTGCTACGCCATGTTATGAGATGACCACCAAAGTAAGTGCAGAACCCCGTAGTGGAGCGCCTGTCATCAATAGATCCTGCGTAGTCAGCGTCAAAGTAAGCGACGAGTGATAAAGATGTGGATGGCTTATACACAAGTCCTTGTCCGGGGGCGATCTTGAGATATCGAAGGATGCGCTCGGCCGCTTGAAGATGAGATGTCCGAGGAGCGTGCATGAACCGACTCACAACTCCTACAACAAACGAGATGTCCGGTCGAGTCACCGTAAGGTAGATCAGCTTCCCAACCAAGCGTCTGTAATATTCCGGATTTGTAAGCAGCTTGTCAGAGTCAGAACTATGGGCCGAGAGCTTGCGATTGGCGTCCATAGGAGTCTTCGCAGGTTTGCACCCAGAATAACCTGCATCATGAAGGAGGTCCATACAGTACTTCCTTTGAGACAACACAAGACCATCAGAGCGTCGTGCGACCTCGAGCCCAAGAAAGTACCGAAGTTTGCCCAGATCTTTGGTCTGAAAAACGGAATTTTACTGTTCCTTGATCTGTTGTATTCCTGCCGTGTCGTTGCCAGTAATCAGGATATCGTCAACGTAGACCAGAAGAATCACAGTCCCGGTTGACCGGTGGCAGATGAAGAGAGAAAAATCAGCCGAGCTCCAAGTGAAGCCACTAGCACAGACCACCTTACTGAATTTTTCAAACCACTCACGCGGGGACTGTTTGAGACCATAAATGGATTTCCGAAGGTGACATACCAAAGACTCCCCCGTGGTCTCAAACCCGGGAGGTTGCTGCATATAAACCGTCTCTTGCAGATCGCCGTTGAGGAAGGCATTCTTAATATCCAGCTGATAAAGCGGCCAGTGACGATGGACCGCCAAGGAAAGAAGAACGCGGACCGTGCTCAATTCACTAGAGAGAAAGTTTCTTCATAATCAAGGCCATGTTGCTGAGTAAAGCCCCGGGCCACGAGGCGTGCCTTCAGACGGTCAACAGTGCCATCCACCGCATGCTTGACAACAAAGACCCATTTGCAGCTCACAACGTGATGGTCAGTAGGAAGAGGAACCAGATCCCAGGTCTGGTTAGCCCAAAGAGCCCGCATTTCATCTTCCATGGCTTCCCGCCACCCTGGATGTGAAAGCGCCTCCTGCACAGAGTTAGGAATAGAAATAGAGGAAAGGGAGGTGGCAAAGGCGTAGAGAGGTGGTGTCAGCTGATGGAGAGATACGTAGTTGGCCAAGGGATGTGCCGTAGAGGAAGCAGTTGTCGGATCCGCAGGTTGCAAAGCATCATTAGAGCGAGGCAACTCTCGTGGGGTAGTAGACGAGGGAGGACGTCGAGTGTACACACGAATGACTGGCGGTGTAGGTGGTTTAGGTGGGATGGGTGTGGGAAGTAGAGGTGGAATGGTGGAAGTTACGGGAATAACAGGTCGCGGGAGAGTTGGCAGAGGAGGAGGGTCAAGAAGTTGAGAGTAATATGGTTGATCTTCGAGAAAGGTGACATCAGCTGAAGTAACCACCTTGCGATCCGTGGGAGAGAAACATACGTAGCCCTTCTGAGTTCGAGAATAGCCCACAAACATATATTTAGTGGCACGGGGGGCAAGCTTGTCAGTGGACGGGCCAAGATGATGAACAAAACATACGCACCCAAGCACGCGTGGGGTGAGGGAGAAGGGAGGTTGGGAGGGGAAAAGGAGATTAAAAGGAACAACAAAATTGAGGATAGAGGAAGACATGCGGTTAATAAGAGTGCAAGCGGTTGAAACCACAAAATTTCAATATTGTTTTGGGACATTCATCTGAATCATAAGGGAGCGGGTGACCTCGAGCAGGTGGCGATTCTTGCGTTCAGCAACGCCATTTTGTTGGGGGGTATAGACACAGGAGGTCTGATGGATGATCCCAAACTCCGCACAGAGGTGAGAGAAGGTATGACTGGTGTATTCATGGGCATTATCGGTGCGGAGGGTTTTAATGGTTGTGGAGAACTGATTGCGAGTTTCAAGAAAAAACGTACGGAATACACCGGGCAATTCAGAGCGGTCACGAAGGAGATACAGTCAGGTCACCCGAGAGTAATCATCGACAAATGTGACAAAGTAACGGTACCCAAAAACACTTGTAATTTTGTAAGGACCCCAAATATCGGAGTGAACAAGATCAAAGGGAGCAGGACGTCGAGAAGGATGTGGTGAGAAGGTAGAGCGATGATGTTTCCCATAGATACAGGACTCACACGTGAACTCTTTGAAGGACACGTCAGGGAGAGATTTTTTGAGGATGTGTAGAGGAGCATGACCCAAACGTCGATGCCAGTCAACGGAGCTAATAGACGACAGCACGGTTGGGGGAGACGGATTAAGGATATAGAGACCATTCGACAGATGCTCTGTTCCAATGATGGTTTGCGTCTTGCGATCCTGCACAACACACGAGTTAGAAGAAAAAATAACAGCACAATCGAGATCAGCAGTGAGTCGACCAATAGAGAGAAGGTTGAACGGAGAGCCCGCAACATGAAGAGCAGAGCGAAGAGTAATGGAGGGAGTGAGGTTAATATCTGCCGCACCAGAGACGGGAAGAGTGGCCCCACTAGCAACAGTAATGAACCGGGGATGCACGTCGTTCAAATATTGGGGTGATTTTCGTGATGTAATGTGGTGAGAGGCCCCGGAGTCCAAAATCTAGGATGAGTTGTGAGCAAAGCAGGAGGTACCGCCATCGGAAACAGACACCACAGAGGCCGGAGGACAGCAGATCATTTTGCAAGGAATAATCCGGCGCGTTCAGGGTGACCCCGCACCAGCGGCAAGAAACGGCCACGACTAGCACGGTAAGCACAGAGTCCGCAACGACTAGAAATACAGGCTGCGCGGGTAGGAGAAGACTGCAATAGAAGCAAACACCTGGCGAATAAGTAACCAGACCGGGCGGACAGAGGCAGACCGGGCCAAGGAAAACACAGCCTTAGCAGGTCGCACCAAGAAGAGGCAGAGCGGGAGGCTGCAACGAGAAGGGGATCAGTCCGCGCGGTCACACCAGCGATTAGGCAGATCGCGACCAAAATGCGGAAAGGGAAGCCCGCACGGTCAAGTGGACAGCCGCGGATAGAGGAAGAGAGGAGAACTCGCAGCGGTAGGGAAAAGTCTCAGCGGGAAGCAAGATACTGCGGGCTAGGAACGCGAGCGGTCAGCAGACGAGACCACGAGAAGAGGAGGCAGGTCGCGACAATAGTCCAGAAACAACCACGCGAGCAGGCGAGAGGAGAGAAACTCGCGACGGACAAGAGAAGAGCCCCCTGCGGGAAAGGAGAAGTCCGCGAGTAGGGAAGCTCGAGCGGACAGAAGAACTCAAGTAGCGGTGAGACCGCAACGGTCAAGACGAGAGGAGCCCGCCGCGGATAAGAAGCGAGCTTGCAGCGGAGAAGAAGAAGAGCGCGAGGCAGTAAAGGAGAGGAGCTTGCAGCGGACAGGATGAGAGTCCGCAGCGGATAAGAAGGTGGTCCCCACGGGTCAGAGGAGAAGATGGCTATAAGAAGCCTGAGGAGGGTGGAACCACGGAGGAGAAGAAGAGAAGCGGAAACAAAGAGGACAGTCCGCAGAAGCTATGCGGATAAGAGAAGGAAGGCCGCAACAGGAGTGGATAGATCCGCAGACCGGAATGGGTAGGCGGGAAGGAGGCGAGCAGGCGGGTAGAAAGGCAAAACCGCAGAATTCGAATCTGGCTGCGGTTAGCAAAGAAGTAGCCGCAGGGAAGAGAACTCGCTACCCGAAGCGAGCGAGTAGAGGGAGAGGCCGCAGAGGAGAATGCGGACAGGGGAGGAAGACGGGCCGGGCGGTTAGAGTTGTGGAAACCGCATGGACCGAACCGTGTCCTCTGATACCATGTAGAAAGTAACTCCAAACCTTGCATATACTTCTTGAATGAATAGTTACAAGTATGAATACACTTTTATAGGAGAAGAAAGAGAAGAGAAATCCTAAATACAAGATGTGAGACTAATACATGGAGAGAGAAAAGAGAGAAAACATGAGCCCTTAATTGGGCTTTTCTAACAACCCACAAGATGACTCATGACATACGTGCCCCACATCGTGAAAATGACATACATGTCCCAGATCATGGCATACATGTCCCAGATCATGACATACATGTCCCACATCATGATATACATGACTCACAACTTATATAACTTGATACTGACTGACATGAAACACATTACACATGATTGAATAACATATAGTATTATAGTACTAAATGACTTGAGAAGAATTGCATAAATAAGAAAATGCATAAATAGGAAAATACATCAACATTTGATATCCTGATGGACAATCTATCCTACATCGTGATAAGAGCTTGAGCTCAGACATCCCTTCCTTGGGTTGGTACAATCCTTCAATAGAATCACATATTTTATCAAAAATGTGATTTTTGTTGTTGTTTACTTCAATTTCTGGGAGTTGACCAATGTGTATGCCAGACAGTCCAAGAATTATTGTAATTATATGTTGATGATAAACACGTTTTACTTGGAATGATACGAAGATACACTTTTACAATAAGAAGTGGTTGTCTACTATTGTTGAGAACAACGAGCATCTCTGATGTGGTTTAGATTGCAAATATTTTGAGCCAGTTGATGGCGGTTTGTACTTGCATTCCGGGAGATCAGGAGATTTCTGTGAAGAGGATTCTTGACTGACATAGAATTAAAAGTTCTGCATGGGTTGTTTCAGCTTCTATCGGAGTTTTCTAGACTAGCTCATTGGCTGGCTGTGAAGAGAAGTTTCTACCCAGCTCTTTTGCTATTATGCTGGAGATCTGAACTTGAGCTAATGACAGATGATGGCAGGTCAACTTTAGGAACATCTTTTATTAACCTGCAGAGTTTTTTTCAGACAAGACTAATAATTTTGTTTGATGGCAAATAGTAAACGAATTCCTCCTAATATTGTTCTCATCAGGTTGAACACTTTACTCCCTGGGCATGAGTAAGGAAATCTCTTTTGTTCATTTTAGTACAGCATTTCGTCTCTCATGCACTTGGTTTCAAGCTACAACTTGCCCGTATCAAGTTTAGTACGTATTGTGCAAGTGGAATGCTAATTTGTCCCCATTGCATACATATAGGACATGAAAATCTAATGTTAGAAAATTTAGAAGAGTGAGTAAATTATCATTTTTGTTCTTCCTTGGACTTTTCATTTATTGAGTTTTAGGATTTAGGGCTAGTTTGGCTCAGCATATTTCTGGCGGAGGAAATCTGTGCGGTGGCGATTCTCCACGTGGTGTATTTCCACGGGAAATATGTGGAAAATTCTTGGTGGGGCGGATCACCACCGTCCGGCTGCGGCCCCGCCAAACGCTGGACGGTTGTGGCCGGGCGATGCCGTCTGCGTGACTGGCGCGGATTCACCCCCGCCAAACGGGGCCTTAGAGGGTGAACCAAAAAATGAGATTATTCTACCTATTAGATGAGTTATTCGTTATTGGCCCAGCCTGTTGACCTTCAACCCATTAAAAAAACTGTGCTACCTTTTCACTTTCGACGGGTACAATTGCCAGGTATTTCAACTAAATTTTTCTTCAGCTCAATATGAAAACTCTCTGGCTTGATTTTTTTTGAAGTCCAACACTAGTTAATTGTCATATGTTTAAACTTTCTGAATATGGCATTCTTAAGGATTTGCAAAAGAGCCAAATCATTTTACCCATTTATAGTTCTCCCCCTTTCTTCGTATATGTCGTCATATTGCAGTTCTTACATGGGATACTTGTGGATTTGACAGAGATACAACTTATTGGTGAAACTGTTGAATGCGGATTGCACTTGTAGATGGCTACTGGCTGCACCGGCTGATGGGTGCGCTTGCTTGCTCTTAATCCTGAGTGCACTACTAACTAATGCTTCATTCCCTTGGTTCTTTTTTCACTTAAATTTAAATTTAAGAATTTATTGTAGAAAGAGCACAACATTCTTTGTGCCGAGGCCTTAGGAAAATTTCAACTTGATGTCAGCTGAATCAAAACCATCAAGTACTTTGGGTTGCCACAGAGGTTCTCCTAAAACCTAGTTCTTGCTGCATATTAATGTCTGTTGTTTTTGCATGAGTTTTACACAGATGTCAATTATCTAATCCCTTTTTAGTGCCTAGTGCATTTGTTGTGCTTCCTGTCAATCCAGTCTTAGGTGCTGCATTTAATTTAATGCTCATGTCAGAATTTTTTCTGAATATTTTTTCAATTGAAAATTCATTTATGCTTCTACTTTAATGGATATCATTATCCAGATAAATTTTTTTAATCTCTTTGAACCAATTTGTTAATTGACTTGCAACAATGATTTTTCTTCTTGAATTTTAATATGATTCTAATCTTTTTTATAGCATACTGGAGTTAATGTTGAAGTTATATTTTTGCTAATAGCATTAGCATTAGTAGAGGGCCTATATATATACAAACTTCTCATGGTATCTCATACACATACTTTCAATATTTTTATTATAGGCGGACCTTAACCAGGCCATCTCCATGGTTTCATATTACGCTTCATCTTCTGAGCCTGCACAGGTTCGTGGTAAAACTGTGTATATACAGTATTCAAATAGGCAAGAGATTGTGAACAATAAGAGTACTGGAGACGTTGCTGGGAACGTCTTGCTTGTAACTATTGAGGGTGTTGAAGCTGGCGATGTCAGCATAGATGTGATTCATCTGGTAAGTTTGTGTACTTGTCATCACTGTTAAAAGTCGGGTAATAACATTTTAGAGTGGTACCTGTTACTTTAGCTGTGGCATGCCGTAACATTTGCTGAAACTGTTCAACCCATCCATGAACTGAAGTTTTATTTTTTCAGATTTTACTTAATGAGTGATGTGCTGCTTGTATAGTTAATTCTTTCATTTGGTTCTTCCATGATTAATTATGGTCCTCTTGGTCCTTGGTGATTGTACTCGATAATTACAGTTTTGTGAGCATGTGGTAAAAGTCAATGTAAAGCTGTCTCGTTAGAGTTTATGCCTTAATCTTTTTTGAAACTGTCATTCAGGTCTTCTCTGCTTTTGGATTTGTTCACAAGATTGCTACATTTGAGAAGGCAGCTGGTTTTCAGGTCAGTCATAGATTGTGGTTTCTGATTGCCTTAATATTTTAGTTTTCACTCACACCTTACTTTTTGTGTAGGCTTTAATCCAGTTTACTGATGCAGAGACTGCTGCAGCTGCTAGAAATGCATTAGATGGGAGGAGTATTCCGAGGTTTCTATTGTTAGCCTTAACTTATGGTTCAGCCAGTTTAATTTTGTAGAAACCTACTGATTCAAGTGATTTATTGTTAGATACTTGCTTCCAGAACATGTTGCCTCATGCCACTTGCGCATTTCATATTCTGCTCATACAGATTTGAATATCAAATTTCAATCACATCGTAGCAGGTATGCTTTCATCAGTAAATTGTTTGATCCTGCAACTCTTTTTTGGCCACGATTGCATTTATAAATAAATTTCTCTCCTTTTTTGTTTTGTAACAGATTGTTGGGAACTGGGAAGTTTAGCTTATTTACTTTAGTTGCTATTAATGAAGCTATCGTAGTATTATTGTCTTGTGCTGAGTATATTTTTCCTTCCCGTGTTGTGATCTTTTGACAGATTTTGTGTGATGCCTTTTGTTAAGTATTATCCTATACGTAATCTGGACTGTAAAATTTTTGAGTGAGTTCTCTATATACAAATGCCATGTGGTTATGTTTTTATCTCAATCATACTTGATTTTTTAATAATCTCTTCTTTTCAGTTTTCTCCAATTAAAAAGGAAGAAAGCTATTGCTCTAGTTTGTTTTTGGTTCGTGGACCTTGCCATCCTTATTAGGTTTTTTTTTCAACTCATTGAGACAACTTCACGTGTTTTCATTTTTCCGTTGTTCCTGCTGAGTGTTTCTTGAACCATTAAACCCTACATCTTTCCAAAATCTTTCCACACTAATACTTCAAAAACGTCACTCCTCCCAAAATCTTTCCACACTAATTTTATCTACAAGCAAATCTTTTCAACTAATTTATCTTCATTAATGTTATCTTTAATTATCTTAATTTAGTTATACATTTATTTTTCCTTATTTTCTCTAGCACAATGTACCATTTTTTTTTAACTATGCGCAACATAGTAATCAATGTCTTTTTATTGTCAAAATTACAGTTATATACAAGATTATCTTTAGATCTTTATTATGTCATCTTGTGAGATAATACTATCTCGACACCCACTAAACTTCTTTGTTTCATCCACCCTGACATAGTATGGGAAGATGTGTGCTTATCTATCCTCATTCTTCTATATAAATGTATAATAAATAGAGTAGACAAAATTATGACTATTTTGCATCACTTTTTTTTAATAATTGTTGAATCAGTAAGTACTAATAATATACAAATTAAAATTGCATATCATATACTCAATTTTTGTCAATAATAGACCATCTATATTTTAAGTACTCCCCACTCTTCTAACTGTGCACTTATTTTAATAGACATCTCATCAATTCAAGTTCCGTGATATCCAAAAAACGTGCACGAAGACACCATGTTGACTACAAACATAAAATTTTACAAACTTAACACTTGTCCTTGTTGTAAATTTATGGTCCGTTCGTTTACCCTCTTTTCACAACCCGTTTTGGTTTTCAGTTTTCGCGGTCCAAAAATAGGCGTTCGTTTGACCATGTTTTGCACGGTTTTGGTTTTGAACTGAAAACGCTCGGTTTTCATTCCTTCTAACTTTGTCCAGTCCCAAAAAGACCTACGGAGGTCAGTTTTGCTAGGTTTTGAAAATAGAAAACAGCGGAAAATGTGAATGCTTCTTCTCCGGCGGAAGGGATCTTCTCTGGTGGACAAACCGAGCAACAGAGGCTCTTCCCCATCTCCTGTACCTTCTTCTCCGGTGGACAAACCGAGCAACAGATGGCGGGGGATCTTCTTCTCCATCATCGAGGCTAGGCTCTTCCCCATCGCCTGTACCTTCTTCTCCGGTGGGTCTCTGTTTTGTCTGTTTTGCTCTCTCTTTCTTATCCTCGGCCCCTCTCTTTAGCCATTCTTCCCTGTTAACACCCAACACGTACTCTCGTGCTTTATACTGCTAACGATCTTTCAGCCCTCTTCCTTTATCGGAAGATATCCCCCACTCGTGCTCCACGGTTGCTTCTACACTCATCCCTTTGGAAACACGAAATTGAAAAATACACGTAAAAATTGGGGAAAAGACCTAACCGAGATAGCAAAAGAGGGGGATTGTTAACAACAAACGAACGCTAGATGTTTTTGTTTTGACTTAAAACGGGCATGAAAATCATATTGCAAACGAACTTAAGTTTTCGTTTTGCCCCAAAACGAAAACGCTAGATGTTTTCGTTTTGAAGCAAAACGAAAACCATAAATGAAAACATTGCAAACGAACGGGGCCTTATTGTAATTGGAATACCTTGATGATTTCATAACTAATATTATGATCACCACTCTATTATATTTTTTTTATTTGTTTCAACATATTTTTCATACATTGTTCTCCATCATTCCTTGTGTTTCTGGACCACATATCTTGTCACCGATGATTAAAATTGTTTGAAAAGACTATGTAAAAGCCCATATATTGACCCATTTATTTTTCCTCCTCTTGTAATAGTCCCACATCTTGTAAATAAGACTCTTCTCTCTCTCCTCTCCCTATATATATGTACTCATATATTGTATTTACATACTCAGCAAGGATATACAAGGTTTTACTATTTTTCCTTCGTTGTTCTTGTATTTCTCTATATGGTATCAGAGCGTCCGGTCCTATCTCTTGTTTCGAGCGGATAGCTTTTTACCTTAACCACTCGTCTTGCGCCCTGCTCTGCCCGCTTCAGTTCTCTTTCATGCAGTTTCTCTTTGGCTAACCGTCCCTCTCCTACGGTTTCTCTCCCCGGACTCTGGCAGACAACGTCTTCTCTATCCGCAAGACTCTCGGCGATTCCCTGCCTCCTTCCGTTCTCCGATCTCCTCCTATTTTTATAGTTTTCACTGTTGGGTCCTACCCAAGGTTGTCAGGATCGAGATCCTAGGTGGGATCGTTTCAGGGGTTGGATCGGATCGGATCGTAGGATCGGATCGCGGATCGTAAGATCCTAGTACATTGATAAAACCAGACTTATATGATGTAAATGGATTTGAAATCATACAATTACACAAATAATCTTTCCAAAAAATTATACAATTAATCATTTTCATTGGTTGACAGACACTAAATATAAGGAAAAATAAGAACATGAATAAAAAAACATTTATAATTATAAATGTACCTGAATACTAGTGGAACTTCTGAGTTCTGACTCTATTTTAGCTCTGTAAAGCCAAGATGAGTAAGCATTTTTCCCTAGTTGTCCCATCTTTTTCAAACTATCTTTCAGTAACCAAATTATGAAAATGAACCTACAAATGAGAAAACAATCAAAACATAAATCTAAGAGACAATCATAAAGAAAAATTATCAAATTGTCTAATAAGTAATAATCTAACCTCATAAGCAAAGCATCGGGAATATTGCCATCCTGCATGACAAATTTCCTATTTGACATTTATAAGTATAAGGAAATAAAAAAATAAAGTCTACCACAAATGAGGGAGGTAAAATCAAATAGAAGTATTCTAAGTTTCAACACATCAAACAGGAAATAAAAAAATAAAGTCTAACACAAAATAACAAATCTAAGAAGTCCATTGTCTATCAAAAGATCATCAGTAGAGATCATTAACAGGCACATCAACCATATCTTCATCAGCAATAATCGCATCTTCCTCATCACCACCACTGGCATCCTCATCATCATCCCATTCACCTTCACTAATATACTCAGTAACTTCGAGATCACTGCGCCTTAGGGTGAGATCTTCGACTCCACCTATAATAAAGAATTTAATTAACGAGTTATTTACATTTGATACAAAAAGTGAAAACTTGAATTTTACAAATATTCTTCATTAATTATAAAATTACCTTCTTCATTTGCTTCTTTAGCAGACTCTTCATCGTTCTTTTCAACACTATCATCACTATAAGCTTCATGTGTATTTCGAAGGATCCCCAACCAGTTGCCCTTACGTGGAAGAACTGGATCTTCCCTCTCCGTGATCCATTCATCATCTGAAGGGATATCCTCGAAATTATAAAACCTTTCCTTCAATTCTGTATCCCTTTTATCTTGTCGTTCCATTAACCTCATGTTGTACATCACAAAAACCAGATCGTTCATTTTTTTTTGATGCAAACGATTTCTTTTTTTGGAGTGTACCTATTAAATATCATGACAATTAAAAACAGTAAAAATATAAATACAAGAATTATTCTTCAACATTCAAAATTTGTTTTTATTTGGAGCTAACCATCTCAAATGCGCTCCAATTGCGTTCACATCCGGAAGAGCTACATGTCAAACTTAGAACGCGAATAGCAAATTTTTTCAATTCCGGGCAATTATCACCATAGGAATCCCACCAATCAGCTATAAAATACAATGTTATAAACTAGTAATTGATTAACATGATATGAATTATTTAATATGCATATTGATTAATAAATTAAAACTGTTTTACCTGGAGCTCTTTTACTTCTAGTTGACTTTGCAGAGTCTAAGCCAAATAAGCCTCTTGCGTGTTTGAAATCATCCATCTGAATATCTATCTTTGTCCTCTCATCTTCATTTGGAATCATCCGTTGAAGGCAACTATAAAAGCCAATTTTGACTTCTGCATCCGCTCTAAAAGTCGGGCTGAAGTGATAATGTGGATTTAAATAATACGCTGCCGCATGCAATGGTCTATGAAGTTGGCTTGCCCATCTCTCATCAATGATGGCCCATATTGGCTCATATCTACATAAGAAATAACATTGTGCATTGTAACAAAATTAAAAGAAATTAACCAATGCATATATTATAAACACTTAAATTCAAAATAATTAAATTACTAACTTTTTTTTGATGTTATCAAAATTGAGTTGAATTTTTTCTTTTGCTTTATCCATCTGCTCATATATAAATCCCATCATAGGACCTTCTGAGTCAACCATTCTTAGCACCTTGATTAGTGGAAATGCTGCTTTCAAACATATGGTCACATGAGACTAAAAACGCCCCGTGTTCAAAACAATTTTTTGAATAAATTTTCCCTCCTTAGAACCAGCAAATCTACTAGACTTCCATTTGGAGGAAGTAAACATTGCCATCAAACCACCTTTGTTCTCGGAAAGACATCCCAATGTCAAGTACGCAGTTGCAAATCTGGTCACTGCAGGTCGGATCAATTCTCTCCCCTTTGTAAATTCAAGCAACCAAGCATGAACCATAGTTCTAGAGTAGATGTATGTTGTTATTTTTCTACCCTTTGCTATTGTTGATTTATGCAGCTCAATTTTTTTTTCAAAATCTTCTAATATTAAGTCAATACAATGGGCAGCACATGGTGTCCAATATAAGTGTTTCCTCTTCTCCATCAACATTTGACCGGCGGCCTTATAGTTCGATGCATTATCGGTTACTACTTGCACAACGTTTTCCTCCCCGACCTTCTCCACAACCTCATCTAACATTTGAAAAACTTTTTCGGATGTCTTAGAAATGTCAGAAGTATCTATAGAAGACAAGAACACAGTACCTTTAAGACTATTTACCAAAAAATTGCATATAGATCTTCTTTTCCGATCCGACCATCCATCTGACATAATTGTGCAACCAACTTTTCTCCATTCTGCCTTGTAGTCCTCTAGTAATTGAAGGGTTGTGTCGACCTCTTGTTTCAAGTATTTGACTCTTATGTCGTTATAAGAAGGAGGTTTCATTCCGGGGCCATGTTGCCCAATCGCTTCAATCATACTTATGAATTCCGGATTCTTCACACAGTTGAAGGGAATTGCGCTTGTGTAGAAGAAACGAGCAATTTGTTGGCATGCTCTTTCACGTGCATCTTTTTTGAATATCGCTCCAATTGTTGATTGACTGCTCTTTCTTACAAAAGCATCCATTGGCTCTTTTCCCTTTGTTTTTCTTAGTTGACCCAACTCGGCTTCATAGTCAACTGTTGCTTCCCCAATATCTCTTTTCTTCTTCATAGCGTCCTCTCCATGAGCTTGAAGAATGCTCAAAAATTGATTTCTCACTTTTTCAGGTACTTTAGTGCAGGCTTCCACGTTAAATTTTGTCCCTGCTAGATGATGTTTCAACCTATATATTCCACCTGATCTAATGACTAAACAATATTTACATTGTACTTTTTTGGTAGTACTGTCTATTTCGATCCCATGCTCCCACCCAGGATCACTTCTAGTGCCGGATGCATTTTTTCGGGACTTTTTGCTTATGGGTTTTGAACCAGAGGTGGCCATCTAAATATTAACAATAATTAACAAAAAAAATAAGGCCATGATTCATGAACTAATGATAAGCCAAACCCCCAACTTTCTGGACTGATTCAGTCCAGAAATCAGGATGATTGCTGGACTGAATCAGTCCAGAAATCAGTCCAGATTTCTGGACTGATTCAGTCCAGAAATCAGGCCACTGATTTCTGGACTGATTCAGTCCAGCAATCATCCTGATTTCTGGACTGAATCAGTCCAGAAATAAGCCTGATTTCTGGACTGAATCAGTCCAGAATTATGGAAGATTTCTGGACTGAATCAGTCCAGAAATATGGAAGATTTCTGGACTGAATCAGTCCAGATTTCTGGACTGATTTCAGTCCAGAAATCTGGATTCTGGACTGATTTCAGTCCAGAAATCTGGACTGATTTCAGTCCAGAAATCTGGACTGATTTTCAGTCCAGAAATCTGGATTCTGGTCTGATTTCAGTCCAGAAATCTGGACTGATTTCAGTCCAGAAATCTGGACTGATTTCAGTCCAGAAATCTGGACTGATTTCAGTCTGGACTGATTTCAAGACTTCAAGATAACACATATGACCTAACAAAATCGCATGATCCATATCAGAAATGATCCAGTTTTCTAGATGATTTCTGGATCAGAAATCATCCAGATTTCTGGATGATTTCTGGATCAGAAATCATCCAGTTTTCTGGATGATTTCTGGATCAGAAATCATCCACATTGCAGGAGAAGAGGAGTGTGCAGCAGCAAGAAAAAGAAGAGTGTGCTGCACACTCCTCTTCTCCTGCAATGTGGATCAGAAACCATCCACATTGCAGGAAGAAGAGGAGTGTGCAGCAGGAAGAAGAGGAGTGTGTGTGCAGCAGGAAGAAGAGGAGTGCACTGTGCAGAGAAGAAGAAGAAGAAGAAGAAGAAGAAGTGTATGTGCACTGTGCAGAGAAGAAGAAGAAGAAGAAGAAGTGTGTGTGCACTGTGCAGAGAAGAAGAAGAAGAAGAGGAGTTTGTGTGCACTGTGCAGAGAAGAAGAAGAAGTGTGTGACTGTGTGTGTGCACTGTGCAGAGAAGAAGAAGAAGAAGAAGGAGTGTGGAAGAAGAAGTGTGTGTGCACTGTGTAGAGAAGAAGAAGAAGAAGAAGAAGTGTATGTGCACTGTGCAGAGAAGAAGAAGAAGAAGAAGTGTGTGTGCACTGTGCAGAGAAGAAGAAGAAGAAGAAGAAGAAGAAGAAGAGGAGGAGTGTGGAAGAAGAAGTGTGTGTGCAGAGAAGAAGAAGAAGAAGAAGAAGAAGAAGAAGAGCCACCTGTACGGGAGGAGGAGAGGAATCGCCGGGAGGGGAGGAAGAACAACCGCCAGGAGGGGAGGAAGAACAGCCGCCGCCGTCGGGAGGAGGAGAGGAATCGCCGGGGGGGAGGAAGAATCGCCGGGAGTCGAAGTCGATCGGGAGTAAGGAGAGATCGCGGAATGTTTAGGGCTAGGGTTTTGCGTGTTTTAAAGGAACGGCGGGATCGCGGAATCGGGACCGGAATCGCGATCCTACCGATTCCGCGATCCGGCTCGCGATCCTACCTATACACAGCATAATTTCGATCCAGGGCACGATCCGGATCGAATTGCAAAGTCCGGATCGTAGGATCGTACGATCCTACGATCCGGATCGCGATCCTGACAACCTTGGTCCTACCATTCTGCCTCTCTAAGCCCGCCGCGGTCTGCCCGTTTCAACCTCGTCTTATCTGATTGCTGCTTACCGCACGGTCTGTCTCTTTACCGCGCGGTCGTTCCTTCTGCTGCGGTCTGTTCGTCGACCTACCATTGCCGGTCGCTGCTCCTCGCTTCTCGCTGCGATCTCTTGCTGCGACTTCACCAAGGTTTCTTCCTGCTGTTAACCTTGGTTATTCTAAGTCGCGCGGTCTGTCTCTCGCTGCGATCTCTTGCTGCGGTCTGTTCGTAGGCTTTCTCTCTGATTGCCGCTGTCTACTCACGAACTCTCTTAGTCACGTTTTGATTGGGTCTCTTGCTACCGGAGCGTGTTCGTCGCGACCTGCGCTGCTCTTCGTGTTCGCACGGCCTGTTCTTTGTGTTCCCAACTTATGACATCTCTACAAAACAAAATTTGTTGATGAGGGCAGCACTAATGTGGACCATCAATGACTTTCCTGCATATGGAATGTTGTCAGGTTGGAGTGCACATGATAAACTAGCATGTCCATATTGCATGAATCATATCAAATCATTTAGACTCAAACATGGTAGGAAACCATGTTTTTTTGATTGTCATCATTTATTTTTGCCTTTAGATCATCCTTATAGATATCAAAAAGACAACTTCACTAAGGGAAGGATTGAGATAGATACACCTCTCATTCACTTAACAGGTCATGAGCTTGAGGCAATAGTTGCATCATTACCATGCATTGAATTTGGTAAGACAAAGGACAAGTATAGATTGGAAGGGTTTGGTGAATCCCATAATTGGTTGAAAAAAAGTATTTTTTGGGACTTGCTATATTGGAAAACAAATATAATACGTCATAATCTTGATGTAATGCACATTGAAAAAAATGTGTTTGATAATGTATTTAACACTATTATGGATGTAAAAGGTAAGACCAAAGATAATGTTAAAGCTCTTCTTTACCTCTAGAATATATGTAAGCGTCGAGATCTTGAGCTTAATGAGGTGAATGGAAAATATTTTAAACCTAAGGCAAGTTATGCATTATCTAAGGATGAAAAAGAAATTGTTTTGAGATGGATAAAAAACTTGAGACTTTCAGATGGGTATGCATCCAAATTAGGCAGCTGTGTTAATTTGGATGATTGTAGTATGTATGGAATGAAGAGTCACGACTGTCATGTTTTTATGGAGAGATTGCTTCCTCTTGCATTTCAGGATTTATTACCAGAATTTATATGGAATGGCTTGACTGAATTATCATAATTTTTTAGAGACTTGTGTTCAACTATTCTGTATGAATTGAATATGAAAAAAATGGAGGAGAACATAGTCGTAATATTATGCAAGCTTGAGAAGATATTTCCTCCAGCTTTTTTGATTCAATGGAGCATTTGCCAATACATTTGGCATATGAAGCAAGGGTTGGTGGGCCTGTTCAATATCGATGGATGAATCCTTTTGAGAGGTAAAATCCTTTAACTTATTTTTTTATTTCAAATTATATATATGTGTATATTAATTTTATGTCCACAGGTGTTTGAACACATTGAAACATAAGGTAAATAATAAGGCACGTATTGAAGGATCAATTATGGAAGCTTACTTGATCGAAGAAACTTCAACCTTTTGCTCTCATTTCTTTGCTCCTAATGTGGAAACAAGATCTACAATTATTGGTCGTAATGATAATATGATCAATCAAGTTGAACCATATGGTCACATATCTATGTTTAATTCTTATAATAGACTCTTTAGCCCAAAAGATCACACGCGCATTTTAACTTCAACTGAAAAGGCTGCATGCACAGTCTATATAATGTTGAATTGTCCAGAGATAGCTGAATATGTTGAGTACGTAACATCATAATTAATATTTCTTCATAACATTCATTGTTATTTAAAAGTTATCAAAAGGTATGCTTTGCAGACTTTATGATGTTAAACAACGAGCTCAAATACCGAATCTAACTCCTAAGGCATTATGAGTTATGCGCGATAAAGAGTTCGCCAAATGGTTTGAAGAATATGTAAGTTGATATGTTATTATAAGTTATGTGATTATTTACTATATATTGTTCGTCCTAAGATCAAAAAATCATTTTTTTGCTTAATAGGCTGAGAATCCAGTCATCCAAATAATGGACAATAAAGTAAAAGTCTTTGCATGCGGATTTAGTAGCATTGCCAAAACTTGGAATGGGTGTATAGTGAATGGATATAGATTCCACACACTCGAGTACGGAGAAAGAAAATCTACAATGAATAGCGGTGTCTGTGTTACATGGAGATCATATGAATGAGTCTACTAAGGATTGAAGATCTACTTCATGCTATTGTTTTTGGTAAGGGAAGATCTTGTTACATGGAGAAGTAAAAAAACATGTTGTGGCAAGATCAAGCGCAAAAACTAAGTTCAGAGCCTGACCCATGATGTCTATGAATTCATATGGGTATGCTCCTTGATGAGTGATCTAAGTTTTGTTGAGGAGGGACCCATCAGGCTTTATTATGACAAGTCCTCTTTCAACGTCACTCGCAACCCCGTCCACCATGGCCACACCAAGAACATTGAAATAGATCAATATTTCATCAAAGAGAATATTAAGAACGGGGTCATGTGTGCGTCCTTTGTTCTATTTGACAGACATCTTTTATTTCTTATGAAGTGGTTGACTGGAGGTTTCTTTGGAAATATAGTTGTCAAATTGGGCATAATCAATATTGCCCGCCCAACTTGAGGAGTTTTAGGATTTATATCATGTGTATTAATTGTATTGTCGCATACCCTCCCTATTGTATGTACACCTCTATATAAAGGAGGGGTGTTTACTTGATAATCAATAATATTTATTTTTCATTCCCTCAACACATAACAATTTGTTGTCAATATGATCTGAAACTAAGTTCATTAAAGGTTCATTCATTTGGATTGAATTGGGAGCTCAGAGTTGAAAATGGAGGTCCAATTCTAAATCCATTGTTCGGTTGTGCAGTTGAAGGGTGGAATTGGAATTCAAAATGAATTCCATGAACTAACTTGAATTCTTTCCACTCTATATAAGGAATTGAAGAATTATGTCCATCGTTTTGCAAGATAATTCGCATTAGTAAATGTGATATCTTCTTTGTTTAAATCTTTTATATGCATCCTTAGGCCTCGATTAATTCACTCATAGTTTGCTGAGTTCAATTAATTTCAAAAAAATTAAATTTTAGATAGTCGGTGGTGGTGGTTGCCTTGCCAAAAATAATTAAAGTTTTCACACCGCCTTCTATATTTCAGGGAAGTTGCTTCTCATCGTTCAGAGATCATTGGGGGTGACAATTCGTCGATCCAATGTCGAATCTCTTGAAATCCCCGCCGAATCACCGTCGACGAAAAATATGAAAGTTGTCAGATCATCCACAAAATTTTCGGGTAGCTTCTTCTCATCATTCTGATTGATGGCGTGCCATTCATCGATAAAGCATCAAATCTCTGATGATCTCTATCAGACCATCATTGTCAACAAAAATGAAATCAATTGGTTCGTCTTCAGATTTTTAGGAAAGCTTATTGTCATCGTTCCGAGACCGCTGGTGGTGATGGTTCTTCGATCTGATTGCCGAATCTCCTACAATTTATGGTGGAGCGTCATCGTGAGAACAAATAAATTTGTATAGTTGTCGTCAAATTTTAAAAAACCCTCTTTTCCTCACCCAAGACTGTTCGTGGTGACGATTTGTCGATATGGTCACCGGATCTCCAATAATTATTATTAGAGCAATAAAATTGACCAATTTCAATTTTACATGCTCAACAGAATTAGAATTCATACCAATTCCAATTCATGTACGAATTGGAGTTGATCTCAATTTCTAAATTCAAACCAATTCTGCACCAAACCCTAAGGGACCGTTCGAATCTCTGGAATTGGGGCAACAAAATTTCAATTCCAGTGTTCGGATGTTAGGAATTTCTTCGGAATTGGAATTGGTCCAATTCCATGAAATTCAATTTTGTACTATGACCAATTCTTAGGGGTAAAGATAGATATTTCATGAAATTTAGTTTTTTACCATGGTCTTCGTTGCTCGATTTCGTCATCGTCGCCCGATCTCGTCATCGCCGCCCGATCTCACCGTTGTCGCCCGATCTCACCGCCGTTGCCCGATCTCGCCGCCGCCGCCCGATCTCGCCTCCGACGCCCGACCTTTCCGCCGCCACCCGATCTTGCCGCAACTGCCCGATCTCGCCGTCGCCGCCCGATCTTGTCTCCACCGCCCGATCTTGCCCCCACCGCCCGATCTTGCCCCCGATTTCGTCGTTGTTGCCCGATATCGCCATTGTCGACCGATCTTGTCGCCGTCGCCTGATCTCGTCATCGCCGCCCGATCTCGTCATAGCCGCGATTTTCAACTTAGCGCTCGCTGGAAGCAATTCTCATCTGCAATAAAGCCCATGCATAGAAATTCTCTGTTCTTTGTCTAAATCCCTTATCCTCGACAACTTACTTCTTTTTCCCTAGCTCTGCTAGCTTATTTTTTTCTTCCTCTAATTAGTCTTTTGCTTGTCATCTTTCTTCTCCCACATCGCTGTTCGGAATTTCTACTTCTGGACTGCTGAGAATCGTCGTCTTCTCCTTCTCCGGCTAGGCTGACTTCAAATTAAGGATGTGGGGACGTATAAATTCCAATTTCTTCGGGTTTTAGCCAATTTCATCTTGCAGCCAAATACCATATTTGGAATTCAGCTCAATTCCAATTCACACGGGTTTTGGAATTCATTGAATTCCAATTCCCCTTACTAAAGCCCTCCAACCGAATGTACCCTAATGAATTTCTGTATTTCTATCTCTGACCCCAGCCTAATAAAGACATGAAAAGGACCTCTCAGAAGAAGCGTACTTTGTGGTGGGATTTTGATTGCATTACCATGTTCCCTCCCTTGAGAACTCTTGGAAGATCTATTTGATATTGAGGTGCCATAATGTTAGCCTCATTTTAGGTTTTACTTAAGAATCCTACCAGAGGGTCATATTAGGTTTGCTAACACTTTCATTTTTTATACGGTGATTATAAATGCAAAATTGGTTTGTTGTGTTGCGAGTTAATTCCTCATGGTTCCCATTTTTCTTGATAATCTTGTGTGGCATAGACTTTAGGCATTGGTGATATTGACGAGATGAATAGAAACAAAAGAGGATAAAGGAGGATTAGCGATTAAAACCTAAGAACTTTCCCCACCTAAATTCTCCCCTTAATGAGGAGTCTTGGGAAAGTGTTGTTGGAACACAGAATGTAACACCAATGCAGACAAAGACAAGTCTAAGAATGAGATAGTAATACTTATAGCCCTTTTGAATTTGAGAATATCCTCTGAAGGTGTATTTGTAAACTCTAGGATTAAGTCTAGAACTATATTAGTTATGGTTTAGAATGAAGGCAATGGAGTCAAAAGCTTTTGGGTGGAGAATTTTTTTTTGATCAAAACAAGATTATGACGAGGGTGTATTAAAATATTTGGTGCGCATTCAATTTATTGAATAAAAAGTTGTGAAGATAATTAATCCCCACTAATGCTTGGATACATGCATGTCAAACATAAGGGCTGATTGGGATCATGGCGCATGATCTGTAAGAGTCTACACAGGCCGACCACAGAACAGCCAATGACGATCGCGATCGCTCATCTCGAACAGATTGTCAACCGTAGAATGTTAGTATTTTATTTTATATTTTCTGAATTTAATTTTATATGTTTATGAGGGTTGTCGTGATTGGAGAATCATGGCCGTTCATGGCCCCTCAATCTATAAATAGGGGTAAAAAGCTCATTTGTTTACACTATTAAAAGAGAGACAAAAATCCCTCTTTTGATCACCGGTGCCGACGTCGGAATCCGAGTGCGATACTTGGAATACCTCCCTCCGCCATCCCCTCGTCTCGCCACCTCTCCTCCCCCCACCTACCTAGTTCCAGTCCCCCACCCCCAAATCCATAGATGATCACCACCCTCCCCACCACACTCTCCCCCACCTTAGATGACTCTCCACAACCCCCATTCCCTTCTGCTTCAGTTTTTAGGCTTTGTCCACCACCACCTTTGGCCACCTCTACCTCTAGTGACCACCACTGACCACCCTTGACCGGCCACCCCTCCTCACCCCATTACTCCCTAACTTCCAAGCCATCTCCCCCTACCCCACCTCCCCACTCCTAACAACCTCCTAAAATCTAGCATCAACTCTTAAAAGCACTCCCACCGTCATTCCCCTATCTTCCATTAATTCCTCTCTTCTACTGCCCACATTTACCCTGTCCATGTACAACCCATCCCATTTCGATTTCCCGCTTCCCATACTCATGCCTCTCTCCGACCATGTTTACAACCACTGGACCCATTTCGTATCCCCAATTGACCACTCCTTGATCCCACCATCACATGATGGCAAGTAACTAAGCCTATCCAAGTGCTCTGTCTAGGGAAATTGCTAAAAATGCTCCTGGAATTTCAATCCATGTGTTGGAATTCCCCCTCCCAGATCCTTCCCGACTAGAGCTGTCACGGTTCTGGAAAATCGTGAATCGAACTGATAAGGTAACAGTTCTTCAAATTGGAACCAAAACTTTATTTGGTTTGATCGGTTCCTGTTCCGGTTGCGGTTCCAACATAATTTTTGAAACCGCCGTGTCAACTGTTCCGGTTCAACAAGAACCAAAACCAAACTGCCACTAGCGGTTCGGTTCGGTTCTAAGCGGTTCTGTCCAGTTCTAATTGGTTCAATGTTATAGTTTAATCATTTTATAACTCTATAGATTGATTCTTTAGACACATTCACAAAGATTATTATCTCTTAAAAATATATATATTTGAAAACGAGATTGAAATTCAAATTGTTGGAGCAATAATTTCACGATTTCTTAAGTGTAAATACATTAAATTGTATTAATACAGACACACATGCAATAATATCTGATTTGGCGAGCTGAGTAGAAAAAAAAATGTAAAATTGTATGATTACAATAAACATGATCCAAAAAAATAAATAACATAAATATGGTCATTAGCATGATGGACAACAAATAACACTATAATACTCGATGCTCAGCAAAAACAACCACTCTACCGAAATAGTTGAGGAATAACAAGCATAAACATGAATAAAATAGGTAATACAGTCATCAATAAAATAAATAACAACCAAATATCATTTTTGTAATTTGGCATGGTCCATCACTGAGTATGGCTGGAATCGGACGCCGCTACAATCAGACGGCTGATATAGGTATAGTTGTATTGATAATAAATGTATATTATTAATATTATAAATAATAAATATATATTATAAATGATAATAATAATTATAATAAACGGATTGTGGTTCGGTTCTGCTTCGGTCCGGTCCGGATCGGGTCTAAATATTCTGAAACCGTTCAAGACATATATGCTGCAATTCCGATTCAGGTCCCGGTTCGGATAATAAAATGAATGAACCACACCCGGACCATTCTTGTTTACGGTTCCAAAATTCAAGCCGGAACCTGAATAATTTGCGAACGGTTTGGTCCGGTTCTTTGCAGTTCCGATTCGGTTCACGGTTTTCGGTTTTAAGTGATATCTCTATTCCTGACCCCTTCCAATAGCCACTGGAACTCCCCCAATTCCCTGCCGTAGTCCCTCTCCCATCCACTAAACGCCTCTTTCCCATCCTATACTACTTCCCCATCATCTCTGCCACCATTATCCAGCCATTTACAGCAGTCCTGTAGTTTCATACAAACACATGTCCTCTTCCAACTGTCCTTGTGCTACCTCCCATTGCCTCTCCGGCCAATGGCACCTTAACGGGTGTTCCTCGAGCCTCTTACGTGTAAATATTGTGAGTTATATTTTGGTCGCATTGAATTTTAGTGTCGAATTGTGTTTTTATTAACTCTCTTGGGTTTATTACTTTGTAATTGTTTCCCACAAGCCTCGTGTGACTTGTTAGAACTTTTTTTCTTGTGTAGTTGCCTTCCTGCACTCACATATATATTACCGCTTTGCATGTTTCCCTATTTTGAAGCTCAGTTTGATTGTGGCTTGTCTTCAATATTGTTTGTAATGCTTATTATTCTAAGTTTAGTTCGCCGGAATAGTGTCCAGCACATATAGTCGTCTTAGGACTTATCCTGCGTCAGTTTGGTCTAGCAACTTCAAGAAGATGATAATTTTTCAGTTTCAATACACCATTTGTTGGGCTCTTTGATGAATGATAATCATGTGTAGGTAGATATTCTCCATGAATAGAATGCAAGTATTCTTTTCCATTATCAGGTATCATGATTGGAACTGTGATGACAAATTAATTTTTTATGTTAGAATAAAATTTTTGAAATATTTTTGAAGCCTCACATATCTTTAGGAAAAGAAATCCGACATATCTTTGTATCATCGTCAATAAAAGTGATGAACTATTTCAATCAATAAACATGTATTTTTTTAATAAAAGATGGTTTCCAAATATTACTACTAAAGAGAGAAAGTGCGATACTCTTTATAAGGTTTGACATGATAAGAATACATGTATATTTGGCATATTACCAAATTTGAAATAGATCTAGGCTTTTGTTCAAGAAAAGTTTAGGAAACAAAGTTCAAGGTAATGGATTTTTGGATGGCCCAACGTGCAATACCACAATATTATTTGACTCATGGAAACAAATGAAATTTCTCTTTGAACTGTCAAGATTAATCCCCTCATTGTGATCATGCTCAAGGTAGTCGAGCTTTCCTTTAGCCTTAACACTACTAATCATCATACCAAAGGCTTGCCGTTTAATTTCACAAGTTCCGGGAATAATGAGCAAGACAATTGAAATGATTTTTCGGCTTGCTAGTATACTTGCAGGATAATTTTGCACCGACAACAAAGTGAACAATCATCAATGACTTTACCAACTAAATGGACCTTTTGTTAGTAACAGGAGTGAGTGAATTTGAGATTTGTTTGGACATGGAGAATACCAGTACAAAAGGGACTAATATTTGGTTATATGATAAGAAGCCCCAGTGTCAAGAATACGAAGAATCTTCCATGTGAGCAGACTCACGATTTGGATAGGTCACTATAGTTCAAATGGATCAAAGAGGTGAACAAAGGTTTTTTTGGAGGCCATAAAAATCTCAATAAAATGAGAGGACAATTGTGAGGAAGTATGAAGATCGAAATAGAAGGCTGTTGTGGTGCATCTCACGGGGAGGTATGAACAATGATTGCGAGGGAAGGAGAAGATGACGATCATGGCAAAGGGAGAAGGGAAAGTAACAGAGGTCTTGTAGAAAAAGAAAAGGACATGAGAAAAGAACAACACAACTTCTCCATTCTGACACAAACTGTACTACGTTCTGCTTCTGAAGGTTATGGTTGAACCAGAAGATATGTTACCACACAAGCTCTGTTCAATGATTTGTCTGTTTTGCTCTGAAGGATTGACAACGAGATCATAGTGGCAAGGTTCTGCTGCTGTATGCGAACCTCTTACAACATGGAACATGTTACTAGAAACAGTGGCCACTGCCAACTCCAATGCGAGCTGCTAGACTGCACCTTTTGTGCGTAAGAACTGGGCTGAGTCATATGAGCAACATTTGCCTAGATTGGTGTGGACTGTGGACAAGACAATCTAATCAGCCCACTTTATCTTCTGTTGTTTTTGCGAGTAATTTCAACTTCAACTTTTGCAACTAGAGAGGATTGAGTTTGAAGTCTGCAAATGAAGCATCGCCATTTATTGCTAGTGGATTTCTTCTTTTGGAGGAAATTGCCTTCAATTTCAAGCAAGCATCGTTCTGGATGAAGCATAAATTGTTATCGATACTAGAAGACTTAACGAACTGTGCATAGGAGATAACCGAGCTCTGATATCATAAAATGGAAGATATGTTGTAATATGTCATTTCTCCTTTATCAGGAGACAACTGCTCACGTAAGATTATGGTTGACTTTGCTAAAGAAACAATACCTGAAATTCTTATAAGAATAGTATCATCGTAATATCTAACAATGTAGCATATAGATCGGTCTGTTAGAGATGTTTGCTAAAACCTTTATTTCCTTCCTTTTCTTTACTATATGATATATAGATAGGACAGTGAGAGATGTGTGCTTTTGTTAGGTGCCTACAATAATTGTATTGGAGGTTTGTGGGTTTTTTTTTTGAGTTTTTTGGTGAGATTTCAGATGAATTTCACATTTCCTAATCCTATTTGTCATCTGCTTGTTACATTAAATTCTTACTTGTCAAAATTTCAGGGTCATGGTATTGGTTTGTTGATATGTATTTTTAGGCAAAGTTTTGATCATATTTTGTTGGCATGCCCATTTTTTTGCCTTCATTTGCAGTTAGTGATTACTTAAGGATCAGGCTGAATTTAGTTGGATGGATGTTGAATCGATTTAGGTAAATTAGTACCAAAAATTAAGGACTGAAGTAGATGGGTGTGAAATAAGAAATTTTGGGTAAAAGTTGTTCAGAATATCCTCTCTCTCTCTCTCTCTTCCACCCCAACCCCATCTTCTTTCTAGTTAGAGAAATGAAGATATATACTTAGTTTAGGTTACACAATAACACCTCCCCTCACCTGGGAATCAACATACAAATGGTTAATACCAATTCATAAAGCCGCCTAGATAAAATTATTGAGGATTATTATGATAAGAGACTGAATCACTTTTCTCTATTTTTCCCCGAATATTTTGTACATTTATTCTAATGCCTTAAAGAGTTGCTGCATTGCATCTCTATGCATTGATTGCCTCTTTTCAACCTTCTAAGTGTTAATTTACACTTTTGGTTCTCTCCCAGAGATTACACGAACCCCTATCTTCCTGTGAATCCTTCTGCAATCGAGGGGACTTTACAGGTTTGCCTCTTCGATATATATCACTATTGTCCTTTTTCATCTGAAGTTCTTGGCTTCTAAGGAAATTTCATATGCAGCCAACAGTAGGCGCTGACGGAAGGAAAAAGGAGCCTGAAAGTAATGTTCTTCTTGCTTCCATTGAGAATATGCAATATGCAGTCACTGTTGATGTTCTTCATACTGTAAGATTGTGGCAGTGTTATCATTATGTGATCTAAAAGACAATTATGATCAGTACATTGAGTTGTTTTGTTTGTAATTTGTATATGCCTGCAAAATTGTTGCAGGTGTTCTCAGCATTTGGTACAGTCCAAAAAATTGCAATTTTTGAGAAGAATGGTGGCATGCAGGCATTAGTTCAGTATCCTGGTATGTATGAATTACATTTTCAATCTAATTCTTCTGTTCCCTTTCAACTCCATCTTCATCTTTGAATTTTGTTTCCCTTTCTTACAAAACTGTTGAATGACTCGTACAGGCTCATTTTGCAATTCTTCTGTATTGTGTCAGTATTCATGTTTCTTCATTCATTCTGTGGTAATCATAGATCATTTCTGATGGTGTTTTTTTCCTGTCATTGATTCCAATTTATGTTTGTGGTATCTAGTCACAATCCATGCCTAAAACCCAAGGGTGAGGGGCATGCTGAGAATATAGTCCATAGGAAACTCATGTAGCCTTGTATCCTTTATATAGATTATGTGCTGCTCCACCACTACCAGTTGGTTCTAGATTAGATGCTTAAGTTCTACATAGTATCATCGCATCCTAGGTTCAATGATCCTTTCTAACATGCTCAATGACCGGTCCCATGTCTCACAATTAAAAAGGAAATCGATGTGTTTAAGCCAAAATATTACAGGTGAGACTGCGGGTTGAGAATATAGTCCTACACTAGGAAATTCATTTAGCTTTGTGCACTTAATATTGATCTTGCCCCTTTCCTACAACTGATAGATTTAGGCGTGGTACTTCTAATATGGCATCAAAACAGGTTAAGCCCATGATCCAATCCCACTGCACCCAATTGGTTTTGCTTGCTTCTACCATTGAATCAAAGTAAGCTAAGCTCTACAATCCACAGTTTAAAAAATAAGTCCAAGTGTTAGTCACCAACGTGAGGAGGGGGGTTGCGGATATAGTCCCATATTGAAAAAATGGATGTATTATAGATAAAATCATTCATGCCAAGTTATGAATGTAATATATATGTATGTATGTATGTATGTATATATATATAGTTATTTACCAGAACCTCCCCTCGAATGTTTGCGTAATTACAGTTTGCACCCCCTCTAACTTTCGTAATTACAATTACCCTCAATGTTTATATTTCATGAAATCCATTGCACAACAAGATCACCCTGCGGATTTACTCCAAGGGGGGACTTTTGTGCATGGATGCTATGAAATGGGTAGAGAAGCACAAACACGGCAAAAATAATCACAATTTTTATTGATCAATAAACTCCAAGTATGTGTACATATATATATAGGAAGAGAGTGGGAGAGGAATTCCCAATCCAAAGATGTGGGACATAACAAGCAGACTAAGTGAAATTATAATTGGGCCACACATATTGGGCTTTTACATGATTTTCTCACATTCTCTAACACTCCCCCGCAAGCTGGAGCATACAAATCATAAGCACCAAGTTTGGAGAAAAATTGGTTATACATTGGTCGCGGTAATGCCTTGGTGAAAAAGTCAGCAACCTGCCCAGAAGCAGGAACATGCGCTAATTCTAATTTCATCAACTGAACTTTCTCCTGAACGAAGTGATAGTCAACTTCAATGTGTTTGGTTCACTCATGAAACACGAGATTCTTGGCAATATGTATAACAACTTGACTGTCACAAAACAAAGTAGCTGGTGATGATAGTTTGACTCCCAAATCACCAAGAAGACTCTCAAGCCAGGTAAGTTCTGACAGAACAACCGCCATTGCACGATACTCAGCTTTAACAGAAGAGCGAGCAACAACCGATTGCTTCTTACTACGCCAAGTGATAAGGTTTTCTCTAAAGTAGGTACAAAAACCAGTAGTGGAATGTCGATCATCAAGAGAGCCTGCATAATCAACATCAAAATATGCAATAAGAGTCAGAGAGGAGGATGACTTATATACTAGTCCCTGTCCAGGAGCAGTCTTCAAGTACCCAAGGATTCGTTCGACTCCCTGGAGAAGAGAGATCCGTCGAGCATGTATAAAATGACTAAGCGCTCCAACAACAAATGAGATATCAGGTCTTGTAACCGTTTGATATATCAGTTTTCCTACAAGCCGTCGATAGTATTCTAGATTCGTAAACAGTGAATCAGAGTCAGATCCATGAGCACACAACTTGTGGTTGACATCCATAGGGGTTTTCGTAGGTTTGCACCCTGTTGAAAGAGCTCCAAAACTTGTATGTATTGCTTGTGTGTGTAAATACAAGGAGAGAATACAAATATATAGGAAGAAGAAGAGAGAAGAAAATCCTATACAAGCTGTGGGACTAAAGGAGGAGAGAAGATAAAACAATAAATGAGCCCAATAATGGGCCCTTTACATGGGCTATTTTAACACTCCCCCGCAAGCTGGAGCGTACAAATCGCATGTGCCAAGCTTGGACAAGTATTGATAGAAGAGTGTCTTGGAAAGAGCCTTCGTGAAGACATCCGCAACTTTGTTCCGATCCTGGGACATGCTTTAGGTCAAGCTTCTTCATTTGAACCTTTTCCCGTATGAAGTGACAATCGACCTCAATATGCTTCGTTCTTTCGTGAAAGACCGGGTTCTTTGCGATATGTATGGCGGCTTGACTGTCACAAAGGAGAAGAGCCGGTGATGGTAATTTTACACCCAGATCAGTAAGAAGACTCTCAACCCATGTCAATTCTGATACAACTGATGCCATTGCCCGGTACTCTGCCTCGGCTGAAGATCGAGCAACAACCGCTTGTTTCTTACTTCGCCAAGTAACCAGATGTCCGCCAAGGTAAGTGCAAAAACCACTCGTAGATCGCCGGTCATCGAGAGAGCCAGCGTAATCAGCATCTGAATATGCCACCAATGTTGGAGCAGAAGAGGTCCTGTAGACAAGTCCCTGACCAGGAGCGGTTTTCAGATACCTGAGAATTCGTTCCACTGCTTGAAGATGAGATTTTCGAGGAGAGTGCATGTATCTGCTGACAAGACCAACAACAAAGGAAATATCCGGTCTGGTAATCGTGAGATATATCAGTTTTCCAACAAGACGTCGATAATATTCAGGATTCTGGATAAGGAGATCGGAGTCAGATGCCTGGGCACACAGTTTGTGGTTCACATCCATAAGAGTATCACTTGGCTTGCAGCCGGACTGACCCGCATCATGAAGAAGGTCAAGACAATATTTCCATTGAGAGAGAGTGAGCCCATCCGGCCTTCTGGCAATCTCAAGACCCAAAAAATAGCGAAGAGGTCCCAAATCCTTTGTCTGGAAGATTGAGTTTAGATGGACTTTGACTGTCTGTATCCCTTGAGAGTCATCTCCAGTAATGATAATATCGTCGACGTATACTAACAGAATAACCGTTCCTGTTGGTTGGTGACGAGTAAAGAGCGAGAAGTCGGCCGAGCTCCGTGTGAAGCCAATCTCACGGAGGATTTTGCTGAATTTTTTCAAACCATGCCCGTGGAGATTGTTTGAGACCATATAGAGCCTTTTTAAGATGGCAGACCTGAGACTCCCCCGTGGTCTCAAACCCGGGTGGTTGTTGCATGTAGACAGTTTCCTGGAGATCCCCATTCAAGAAAGCATTTTTGATATCCAGCTGAAAGAGAGGCCACCGGCGATGGACAGCAACAGAGATGAGGACGCGAACACTATTAAGTTTCACAACCGGAGAGAACGTTTCCTCATAATCTAGCCCCTCCTGTTGAGTGAAACCTCTAGCCACAAGACGGGCCTTTAGACGGTCAATTGTCCCATCGGCAGCATGTTTGATGACAAAGACCCACTTGCACCCAACTGTTTTCTGGCCCGGTGGAAGGGGAACAACAAACCATGTCTGGTTAGACCAGAGAGCAGACATTTCTTCCTCCATGGCCGCTCGCCATCCTGGATGTTGAAGCGCCTTTTGGGAAAGTGACATCAGCAAAAACGGAGATCTTGCGTGTAGCAGGAGAATAACATACATACCCCTTTTGGGTGCGTGAATATCCAACAAAGATATGCTTGGCCGCCCCAACTTTTCCGAGGAAGGCCCCAAATGGTGGACATAGCAGAGGCTACCGAATACACGAGGTGGGAGGGGAAAGGCCGGAGTGGAGGGAAAGAGTATGCTAAACGGAGTAGCATAGTTGAGAATAGAGGAAGGGAGACGGTTAATGAGAAAACAGGCGGTCGAGACCGCAAAGTTCCAATATGGTTTGGGGACATGCATTTGAAGCATGATGGAACGAGCAACATCGAGTAAGTGACGATTTTTACGTTCGACAACACCGTTTTGTTGCGGCGTTTAAGCGCAGGAAGTTTGATGTAGAATCCCGAACTCAGAACATAAAGCAGTAAATTCGTGACTAGTGTACTCACGAGCATTGTCAGTTCGTAGTACTTTGATGGTCTTGTGGAATTGCGTACAGGTTTCGAGGAAAAATGCTCGAAAGACACGGGGAAGCTCGGAGCGATCACGAAATAAGTATAGCCAGGTAGTGCGAGAGTGATCATCAATAAACGTTATAAAATACCGGAAACCGGAAATACTAGTAATTTTAAATGGTCCCCAAATATCTGAATGCACTAAATCAAAAGGAGCAACGCTTCGAGTACAATGGTAAGAAAGAGATGAACGAGTCTGCTTGCCGAGGATACATGAGTCACACTGAAAGGGGGTAAAAGAAACATCGGGAAGAGCCCGCTGGAGGACCGGTAGAGGAGCATGCCCAAGTCGACGATGCCAATCAGTTGAAGAGACGGATGAGAGGATGGTGGGAGAGTCGTCGAGAAGGTAGAGCCTATTTTGCAGCCGGCCTTTACCAATGGTAGTCTGCGTCCGCCGATCCTGTATAACAAAAGAAGAGGAAGTGAATATAACAGAACAATCCAGATCATTAGTAAGCCGTCCAACAAAGAGTAAATTGAACGGTGAACTCGGGACGTGAAGAGCCGAGCGAAGGGAGATGGAGGAGGTGAGAGGAAGATCTGCCGAGCCGGAGACGGGAACAGTGGCTCCATTGGCCACAGTAATAGACTGTGGATAAGGGGAAGTCAGGTACTGGGCAGGTCGATGTGGAGTAATGTGATGAGTAGCGCCAGAGTCCACAATCCAGCCCAAGCCGGTGGAGAGACAAGCGGTACCTGTGTTAGAGACGAAGGCAATGGAGGCAGATGGTGGGTGGAGCAATCCCTGGAGATGCTGGAGCTGAAGACGGACACTCTCAAGATCAGGAGGACCAACATCGGTAGCAATAGAAGCCGTCGGACGAGGAGGATAGCCAACTTTCTTGTAACAGGTTGCCTCGAGATGACCATCTTTCCCACAGAAGGAACACTTCGGCCGACCCCGGCCACCACGACCACGGCCGCGAGATCCCGAACGACCCCCCCGAGTAGAAGGAGGAGGGAATGGTAGAAGCGGAGGTGCCTGCTGAAGAAGGGCCGGAGGAGCCGGAGTATCTGGAGGTGATACTCGGAGAATCATGGAGCACACATCAAAAAAGGATGGTGTGGTAGAGGAAGCCAGGACCTGAGCACGAATGCTCTGAAGGTGAGTGAGGATGTCGTAGAGATGCTGGAGGCTGTCCCGTCCAGAATATAAGGAGTGTAGCTCAGTCCACATATCTTTGGCATTCTCATGATACATAGCCATTTGATATGGCTCACCATCTAAAGAATTCAAGATCCAGGTCTGAACTCGGCCATCATTGCGGAGCCAGTCATCGGTAGGAGTGGTGGGAGGAGCCTGAGTAAGGTGAGGGAGAAGACCCTTGGCCTGAAGAACCCGTCTAACAGAATGGACCCAAGGGACGAAGTTCTTCTTTCCAGAAAGAGAGATGGTAGGGATGCGCAGCTCGTCACGGACTTCTGTAGTGCAAGTCGGGCGGTCAGGTGGACAAGCCGGACGGTCAGTAGGCGGGCTGCCCGCCGAGCCAGAGGAGTTACCGGAAGAGCCCATAAGGGCAGACCGCAGAGGCAGCCGGCTGAGGTCGCTGCGAGAAGGGAGCAAGGCCGCGGCGAGGAGAAGACAAACCGCCCGCGAGAAGACAAGGAGGCCGCTGCGAGAAGGGAGCAAGGCCGCGCCGAGAAGAGGACAATCCGCCTGCGAGAAGACAAGGAGGCCGCCGCGAGAAAGACTGAGGAAGACCACGACCAGAATGCGGATAGGTAGAAGTTTACACGGTCAAGCCGGACACCAGCGAGTAGTCAGTTCGCGACCAGAGGGCAGAAACAAAAGAGAGACCGCCCCGGTCTAGGTGAAGCCAGCAACGGTCAGAGAGCGGAAGGAAACCGCGAGAGAAAGCAAGCGAGAAGAAGGAAACAGAGAGAAGGCGAAGCCGCAGCGGGCAGAAGGCGAAGACCCAGCGGTCAGAAGGCGTGGCCGCAGGAGACAGAAGCCGCAGCGGACAGAGGCGAAGCCGCAGCGGACAGAAGGCGAGGCTGCAACGGGCTTGTAGCGGTCAAGGAAGCAAGAGGGAGAGGAACTCGCAGCGGATAGAAGGGGAATCCGCAGCGGATAGAAAAGAAGTGGACCCCACGAATTAGAGAGAATGGTGGCTATAAAAGGGTCTGAAGAGGGTGGAACCACGGAGAGAGAGAAGAGAAGAGGAAGGCAGAGGCAAACTGCAGAGCCTGCGGATAGGAGCCCGCGGATAGGAGACCGGAGCGGGTAGGCTCGCAGTCCGCAGGAGTAGCAGAGAGGAGCAGGCGGGGGCGGGTTGGGCGGTTAAAGATAAGGAGACCGCACCGGAAAGACCGCTCCTCTGATACCATGTTGAAAGAGCTCCAAAACTTGTATGTATTGCTTGTGTGTGTAAATACAAGGAGAGAATACAAATATATAGGAAGAAGAAGAGAGAAGAAAATCCTATACAAGATGTGGGACTAAAGGAGGAGAGAAGATAAAACAATAAATGGGCCCAATAATGGGCGCTTTACATGGGCTATTTTAACACACCCTGAGTAGCCAGCATCTTGAAGAAGGTCAAGACAATACTTCTATTGTGATAGGACAAGGCCATCAGGTCGTCTTGCTACCTCAAGTCCAAGGAAGTACTGTAGATTGCCCAGATCTTTTGTTTGAAAGACAGTTTAAGTTTTGCTTGATTTGTTGTATCCTTATAGAGAATGACATCCATGTAGACTAGAAGAATGACAGCCCCATTTGATTGATGACAAGTGAAAAGAGAGAAGTCAGCCGAACTTTGCTTGAATCCCACCTCACAAACAACGTTACTAAATTTTTCAAAACAAGCTCGAGAAGACTGTTTGAGACCATAGATAGATTTTCGGAGAAGACACACACGAGACTCCCTGTGGTCACAAACACGGGAGGTTGGTGCATGTAGACTGTCTCAAGAAGATCGCCATTTAGAAAAACATTTTTGATATCTAGCTAATGTAGGGGCCAGTGACGATGAACAATTAAGGAAATCAGGACCTGAACAAAGTTTAGTTTGACGACTAGAGAGAAAGTTTCATTATAATCAAAGCTTTGTTGTTGAGTGAACCCCCGAGGCCACAAGCCGAGTTTTAGGCGTTCAATAGTTCCATCCAGAGCATGTTTGATTGCAAAGACCCATTTACAGCTAACACAAGACTCCTGGAGAAAGTGGGACCCCCAGGCTCGTTTTGCCCAAAGGGCAGTCATCTCGTCATCCATAGCCGCATGCCACCCTGAATGTTGAAGAGCCTCCTGCACAGAGTTAGGTATAGAGATGGAGGATAGAGCGAGAGCAAACTTGAGGAGAGGGGGGGGGGATAGCTGATATAGAGACACATAATTTACCAGCGGATAAGCCGTAGAGGTGGATGCTGGATCGACAGGTTGCGAGATATCACTGGTAGAAGGGAGCTGCTGTAGGGCAACAGATTTCGGATTACGGCTAGTGTAAACACTTAGAGGTGGTTTGGATGGGACTGGTTTCGGGTGTTGGGTAGGAAGGAGAGGCGGTAGAGAAGACGTGGTATGAACGGTAGGACGAGGTAAGGGAGGGATTGGAGCGGAAGGAGAGGTGTGAAACAGTTGGTCTTCAAGAAAGGTGACATCCGGTGTGACGACCACTTTGTCATTGTTTGGAGAATAACACAAATTTTTTGAGTGCGAGAGTATCCCACAAACATACATTTTGTTACACGCGGGGCAAATTTATCCTGGGTGGACCAAGATTATGGACATAACATGTGCTACCAAACAGTCGAGGCGTGAGGTTGAACGGAGATTGTGAAGAAAACAGAAGACTAAACGGAGTGGCAAAATCGAGCATGAAGGAAGACATGTGATCGATGAGATGACAAACTGTAGACACAAAAAAGTTCCAGTATAGTGTGGGGACCTGCATTTGAATTATGAGGGACCGAGCGACATCAAGTGGATGTCGATTTTTTCGCTCAGCCACGCCATTCTGTTGAGCAGTATAAGCGCACGTTGTTTGATGGATAATGCCAAACTCATTGCACAAATTAGAGAATGTCCAGCTTGTATATTCGCGCGCATTATCAGTGCGGATGAGTTTTAAGGTAGAGGAGAACTGAGTACGTGTTTCAGTAATAAAAGAACGAAAAACAAAGGTAAGTTCAGCACGATCACTAAGTAAATATAATCAGGTTAAACAAGAATAATCGTCAATAATGGTAACAAAGTACTGGTAACCTAACACTAGGATTTTTATAGGGTGCCCAAACATCAGAATGTACTAGGGATAAAGGAGTATCACTCCGAGTACAAGCATGACTAAAAGTGGTACGATGTTGTTTGCCAAAGATACATGATTCACAAGTAAACTCATGCAGAGAGACATCCAGAAGAGCTTTCTTGAGAATCTGGAGGGGAGCATGCCCAAGGTGACGATGTCAAGCAGCAGAGGAGACAAAGAAGAGAACAGAAGGGGAAACATCCAGGAGATGGAGCCCATTAGACAGCCACCCCTTACCAATGATATTCTGTGTTTGCCGGTCTTGCACAACAAAGGAAGAAGGTGAGAATGTAACACAACAATCAATGTCTTGAGTAAGCCGACTAACAGATAGCAGATTAACTGGTGATCCCGAAACATGAAGGACTGAATACATAGAGGGTGGGTGTGAGAGGCAGATCAGCAGCGCTGGACACCATGTTGTTATCACCATTGGCCACAGTAATGAACTTGGGATGTGCAGACAACAAGTATTGCGGCGCTTTCTGCGAAGTAATATGGTGTGTGGCACCCGAGTCCACAATCCAGTTGGAGCTTTGAGATAGACAGGATATACTTTCATTGGAGATCGATGCCACAGATCCAGATGAGCGAGTAAGCACCCCTTGGAGTTGTTGGAGCTGGGTGCGTAGAACATTGATGCCATTACGGGTGGAGGGAGACTTTGCTGCAGTTGTGAGCGGAGGCTCGACTGTAGTAGACGCAACAAGATGTGGAGGCAGACCATGTTTGTGATAGCAGGTGGCCTCAGAGTGACCATCCCGACCACAGTAAGTGCATTTAAAGGAGGATCTCCTAGTATGTCCTCGTCCTCGAAACGTGTTGCCACCTCCACGAGCTGAAGAACCACGAGCCGAAGGAACTGGTGTAGAGTGATGGAGAGCCGAAGACAGATTCACAGGGGCCTCCGGTGGCGATGTAACCTTCAGAAGCATAGAGTAAACATCCGATAGAGAGGCAGTTGTAGAGGAGGAAAGGATCTGAGCCCGAACACTGTGTAGATGAGAAGTAGCACAAGCCATCATCATGACAATCCCGACCACTTCTTTCTGTGCCTGTTTGGCAGCTAAATCTGTGGTGAGGGGCTGATACTGTTTCCATACTTCAACAAGAGTCTTGGCCCTGACAACAAAGGAAGTCATATCACCGGTTGCCCCCAGATCAAGGGTTTGAAGATCAGTGATGATGCCAAACAAGTGCTGAAGACTGTACTGGACAGAATAGAGGGAGTGAAGCTCCTCCCACATGGTCTTGGCCATTTCATGATACATGACCATCCTGTATGGCTCGGTGTCCATGGAGTTGAGAAGACACGATTGGACACTCGTCGGGAGGTCCAGTTGGCGGAGCCCGTGTTAGATGATGAGGAAGTCCTTTCGTATGCAACACATGGAGAACAAAGTGCACCAATTCCACAAAGTTTCGCTTTTCGCTGAGAGAGATGGTGGTGATCCGGTGTTCATCGCGAAGTTCAGGGACGGGAGCAGCATCCCGTGCTGGAAGAGACGAGGTAGCAGTTGAATCCATGGAGCAACCAAGACAAGCAGTCCTGGCGAATAGAGAAGGTGGCCAGGCGAGTAGAGAATAGCAGCACACCTTGCGGCTAGGTAGGTCGAGATGGTGGCAAGGGCAAGAGGCCAGCGACAAGAGAAACTAGCGGCGACAAGGAGCACACAACACGGCTGAGGCGAGTCGAGAAGGCGACTAGGCGAGTAGAGAACAACAACAAGCCTTGCAGCTAGGTAGGTCGAGATTGCGGCAAGGGACAGACATCTGCGGCAAGCGGCCAGTGGCAAGAGAAAACTAGCTGCGGCAAGGAGCACACAACACAGACAGAGGAAGTCCTTGTGTCAAGGGACTAGAGATCGCAAGGTCGGCATGGGGTAGCGACAAGGGGCAGCGACAACTTGAGCAGCTCCGACAACAAGATAGCGGTTCGACCGCAAGCAGAAAGCAGCGAGCAGAGCACAGACAGAACGACGCTGAGGAAGCTGCGACAGGTTGCGACTAGAAGAGGTGACAAAGACGTCTGCGACTAGAAGCACAATGCATCAGGAAGCAGGAGAACAACAGATAGACGGCAAGGGCATGCGGGTAGACAGGAGAAGCAGGTACCAAGTGGGCCCCAAAGGGACTGGTATAAAGAAAGAAGGAAGGGTGGGTGGGGGGGGGGGGTGCCAGGCACGACAAAAGGGAGGCAGTCATGCGATTAGGATAAAACTAATCGCCCAAGGTTAGGAGCAGGGAAGGCCCAAGCAAACTTGCTCTAACCACCTAGAGCAGGGAGTAGGACCGAATTTTTTCTCTGATACCATGTAGAGAAGCACAAAAACAGGGCAAAAATAATCACATTTTTTTTTGATCAATAAACTCCAAGTATGTGTACATATATATAGGAAGACCATGTTGTATAAAGATGTGGGACAAAACAAGAAGACTAAGTGGGCTTATAATTTGGCCACACTTATTGGGCTTTTACATGATTTTCTCTCACATTCTCTAACAAAATGCAAAGATTGAGTGGAGGTTTTTGTAATTTTGAAAGTTAGAGGGGTGCAAGCTATAATTACACAAATTTTGAGGGGAAGTCCCCATTAATAATTTACATGAACTTCTAGGTTTACATTTATTTCTTTTATTCATGTATTTACGTGATGTTAGTGTTAGTTCAAAAAATATAGAGGTTCATCCTATAATTTTGCAAACTGGCATGACAGGTAAATGGTTATTTACCGGGGCCTACCCTCGAATTTTGCTCAATTATAGCTTGCGCCCCTCTAACTTTCAAAACTACAAAAACCTCCCCTCAATGTTTATATTTCATTACATCCTTTAACAAAGGTACTCCTTGGAATAAAATTTTGGTGGCCTTTTTGTGCATGGATGTTATGAAATGTAAACATTGAGAGAAGTTAATTGTAATTTTAAAAGTTAGATGAGTCAAGGGTGCAAGCTGTAATTATGCAAACTTTGAGGGGAAGTCCGTGTAAATAAACGTGTATATATATATAGCTCGATTTTCATATTGTGACTAGAGCTATCACGGTTCAGGTTCAGTTTCGGTTCTACTAAAACCATGAGCTGAAACACTAAGGTAACAGTTCTTCAAATTAGAACCAAAACCTTATTTGGTTTGACCGGTTCCGGTTCTTGTTTCGGTTCCAGCTTAATTTTTGGAACCGTCGTGTCAACGGTTCCGGTTACAGTTCAACAAGAACCAAAACCAAACAAGTCACTAACGGTTCGGTCCGTTTCCATGCGGTTCGGTTCGGTTCCAATCGGTTCCCACTAATACAAAAATCAAACTTGGCAGAATGAAATAAAATCGGGCTTCAAATAGTAAAACTCAAAATAACATCGAAATAGAAATAATTATGTTGCGCACTTCTTGACGGTCGTTTCCACGATCGGTGGGATAGTATCAATCGCCTTCCTACGCGTATGGATTTGCCACGACTTCTAGTTGGCTTAAGCATGTCTCGTCGGCATGCTAAACCGTAACAACCGGCTACAATTAGTTGTTTTCATGATTACTAATAAATAATAGTTGTATATCTTCTATATTTTTTAAATAAAATATTTCAAAAAAACATGTAAGTAAAATTGAAAATATATTATATAACTGTATAAAAATAAAAAATGCACTTCAAAAATTGACTCAAAACCGCACTAATGTCAAACCATACCGCACGGTTTTTATGCGGTGAAGTTTTGTTCGGTCCAAAATCAACCCCTTTTAGTGCGATTGTTGTTTGGGTTCAAACTGCACCGACTTCACTCATGATAGCAAGTATAAATATTATAGATAAATTATAAAATAATAACAATATAATAATAATAATAAACGGTTTGCGATTCGATTCTACTTCGGTCTGGTTTGGATCGGATCTAAAATTTTTTAATCCGCTTGAGACTTGTATGTTGCGGTTCCGATTCCGATCCGGATAATAAAATGTAAGAACCACACCCGGAGTAATGTTGTTCACGGTTCCAAAATTCAAACCGGAACCCGAATAATTTGCGAACGGTTCGGTCTGATTCTTTGTGGTTCCGGTTTAGTTTGCGGTTTTCGATTTTAAGTAACAACTCTAACTGTGTTATTAAAAGTTTATTTGGGCTTTAAATAAATGGAAACTCATTGGCTTATGTTTTGCTCTGTTATTTCAGACGTGACAAGTGCAGCAGTTGCTAAAGAAGCTCTAGAGGGGCACTGCATCTATGATGGTGGCTATTGTAAGCTTCATCTGTCATACTCTCGTCATACTGATCTCAATGTAAAGGTATAATTAGTTTCAGTGTCAAAATAAATGCAAAAAAAGTAAGAATTTCTCGAAAATTCAAACCTCTCCTCAAACAATGAAGAAAGAAATGTTTGGCCAAATAATTATTCTGAATCATTTTCATAATCAAAATCACAAATCTCGGATGCCCACGTCTTTCTCTGTAACATAGACTTATTTCCCTTCTTCAGGCTCACAGTGACAAGAGCCGGGATTACACGATCATCGACACCGGCATTCTTTCGGCGCCGCAAACTTCTGCCGCCGGTGCTGGCGGTTGGCCGAGCGTTCCTTTTCAACCCGCTTCGTCGGTCTACATCAATTCCGCAGCCTCCGACGGTCTAATCGGTCAACCGGCTTGGGATGCGAGCGGCCAGCGGATTCGGCCGGCCGGTTATCCGCAGGCTCCCGGCGCCACGTACAACGGTCAAGCTTATGCGCCGTCCTCCGCTCCGTATGGTGTACAGCCGGGTGCCCGTCAATCGAGTTCTGTTCCGCCCTCGGTGGGCCAGCCCCCTCTCTATTACTAGTTATTTCGTCAGGAACTCTTTTCATGTCGCTATTTTCGTAGTTTCTGTATAACTCGTGGGTTTTATTTGTGGCTGGACGCTCGGAGCTCCGAGACATGGTTGGCGGTGCTCGACCTTGGCTGTTGTGGATCTTTGCTCAGTCGGACTCATCTCAATTTCTATAATTGTCGGTACCCTTCTTTACTCTGTTTTTTGTTTGATTTGTTGATCATGTATGTGCGCTCTTCAGAGTTTCAAGTTCATGCTCACTTTATATCTGTGTGCACTCTGATGAGCCTGCATGGTGCAAGCCTTCACTCTCCGTGTTGATGCAGCAGGGCTTCCATCACAGACAGCTCACCGATTGAATTTTAATCTCTTAAATCATAAATTACAGACAACTCTCTAGCCTTGAGTGCTTTCTCCTTAATTGTTTCAAATTTTGTTTTAGAACCGCGTCAATTAATCCCTACTTTCTTTTTTGTTTACAGGTAATTAATCAGATGGTTTTTGTTAGCCACTGCTATTCGAATATGTTATTTATGATTAGTTGTTTATCACTTTGTTTTCGGGCGTAGTCTATTTTCAGTTGATAAAGGATTTCATTTTCACATTTATTACGGCAAATCCGTGGGTGTTTTGCTGCCAGTATACGGGAACTATGGGTCTGTTTGGGACGGTAATGACAGTGAGAAAAGTTCTATTCTTACTGTTATTGCTGTTTTGAAGATATTTGGCTTTCTTGATGCGAGAAAAGTGATTGTGTTAAATAGTTGTTTTTTGAATTTTTGAAATGTAGTCAACCCTTATGCATCTAGAAAAACTAAAAGGAGTTGTCTTTCATGCTTCTCTCCTCTGAAAGCTCTAATTGCAAATATTGGTTTTCTTATCACTGCTTTTTCTATAGTCGCAGACATCCCAAGAGAGCCTAAGGTACTGTCTTTTGGGTGGCTGTCAAGTGAAATTGGGGTGAAAAAATAAATTGTAGATCTCTGGGCGCAGGGATTGAGGTAGGGTTGTTATTGGCCTGAGTTGTAAGACCTTGTGGTTGAAGGTCTGAGTTGTAAGATCTTGTGTTGGAAGTCTGAGGTAGGGTACTGTTGTTATTCCTGAGTTGTAGGAGTCAAAGACTCATATAAGATCATTGGATCTGAGTAAATTAGAGAAATTGGCCGAATCGAGCACTTTGCTAGATAGATGAAGGGAGAAAGTGAACATATCCATAATTGTGAAATCATTATATCTTGGTGTACAGTGCTGTGATTGTGCTGTGTTGATTCTTTGTTGTGCTTAATTGAAGAAAAATCAAGAAAAGTTTTAAAGTCTAACACATTCACCCCCATTTTAGGTGAATAAATTACCCTTATCTGTCATATGTTTTGATAACGGTGACATGTATTGTGAGTGATTGTAGTATTAAATTTTGAAATTTCTATTCACCCACTCTAGAGTAATTATTAGTAGCTCTCCTTCACTTACAACATCATCAAAATCTCTCACCACAGGTACATTCCAAAGAGCAATTTTCAGAGAATGAGTTTCCAAGAATGCTATGTACGGCTCACCACCTTTATTTACCCCACACATCATTTGCGTTGTGAAAGTCAATGTTGATTCAACTCTTGTCTCGCCCCAAAACTAGACCACATCAGGTCTTCCACTCGCCTCGGTTACTACTTTCAAATTATAGTCAATGTTTGCTCGCTGCTCTGAAAGCTAATCAAAGCCCAAAATTACATCAGACTCCACCAATGGAATGAAAAATATGTTCTTGCAATTGCATTTCATTAAGCACCAAGATGTATATTAAGATAGATAACATGGAGCAAAAGGGTAAGAGGGATTTATTTGTCAGGTATTCACATGCTATTACATACCTACCAAAACAAATATTCGGTGCTATGGAAGGTCGGCTTAACCTCTACACATTACGGGAAAACATAATGGCTCTCAAACTTATGCCTGCAATTTATTCTGATGAAAATTAACTTTTGATCACAAAACTTAAGAGAAGCAACAGTTTATGGAATCAATTCATCCTGTTGGCTCCATTGTAATGGACAAGGAATGCATGGATGCATGAATATTAAATATCCAGTAATTGGGATCTGATTCACAAGTGTTTGAAGGCATCCCTGACTCTTTAAGCCTTTCCTTAGCCTTCATAGCCTGTCATCAAAAAAGAGAATACATATATTCAGAACACATGTAAACTTGAAGAAAGGTCTGGGATTGGGAAATATTATGCCATGCTATGTAAAATTTGTTCTTGGAAATGCGATTTATATATTACAAAGATTAACCCTTCTTTAGAACTTGTGCATCCAACCTAAACCCAATTGGTTGTAGGGAAGCCTTTTGCACCAAGGTGATGTGAGAGTGTGCCGTAGAGTTGAATTTAGCTATCCAACGCTTCGGTTGGCTTTCATAAAATAAGAGGGTGAAAAGAGTTTCATGTTGGAAGCATACTTGTTTCTCCCAGTTTGTAAAGGTTGACATCAGCAAAAGCACAAAATCTTGAACGAATATTGCACATAAGTTCCCAATCCAAAGGCCCTGCATATTTCAGCAAAAGAATTTTTTTTTTCTTATGGTAATTTTTTTTTTGATTTTGTTATAGTGAGAAGGATCAACACAGATGCATGGTTATGAACTCACTTTTACTCCCATATGTAAAACAAATCCGAGGATTATAGATGCAGGAATTCCAATGATGTAGTAAGAACCAAGACAAACAAAAGCTCCAATTTTTTGTCGACCACTTCCTCTAATTGTGCCTGAATTCATAACCATGCATCTGTTAGACTAAATACCACCAACACATTTAACAAAAGGGAATTGTTAGAATAAAATCAGAGGCCGTTTTAAGTTTGCATCGATATCTCCTTTACGCGCATAAATACCTAAAAGCACACACTGGAAGCCGTCTATGCAATGAGAAAGAGCAATCCATGGCATCATCGCAGCAACGGCATTCACTACTTCTGTCTCTTCGCTATAAGCATGTCCCCAGAAACTACGACCGCAGATGATGGCTGATCCCACCAGCATACCTTCAATACCAACGGTCAATAATGCTGTGAGTATAGATTGTACAGCAGCCCTTGGGTTTTCAGCACCCAATTCGTTGGAAATCCTGGTACTGAAAATTAAGAGAAAAAGTAAGAACATTAGAGACTTAATAATTAAAGTGATGAGGAATATGATTCAAAGGAACAAGTCGAAATCATGTCCAACTAACGTGATTGCACCACTGACACCCAGAGGGAGCACATACACCAGTGAAGAAATATTTTGGCTGAAGAAATAGAATCAATTCAAAACTTATCCAGACCAAATAGTGGAAACTAATCAATTAATCACTCCAATGATTCCCAAAGGCAACAATACCTACCTTATTGACATGACCGATGTTTGGAGTTCTGGGTTTTGAAGAAGGCCCGCCAGCAGCAGCAATAGCTCAAACTGCCAGTTTTGAAAGCTGCACAAATATCTCAAATAAAAAACTAGAGTTCCGGAGACAAAAATAATGAATCATCAAATACTCACCAAACCATTAAAGTAGATGGAATGCCAAGCTTAAGAAAGCTCCATAGGCCATGAAAAGCCTCTCGGGAGAATCCTGTCCACGTTTCCTTACAAGAAGGAGATAAGAAGATGTAGAGCACTAATAGCAGCAGATTGAACCAGTAAGAAATTGAGACGGAGAGGGCAGCTCCTCTGTAGCCAAGTTCTGTGTTATAGGTGAACAGCCAGCAGTTGAAAACATGAAGCACAGCTGTCAAACCAGTGCTGAGCAATATGGGAATCACAAGCTTTTGTGCTTGTAAGAACTTGAAAATGCACTGCAGCAGGCCAAAGGCAAAGAGTGAAGGGATCATCAACCGAGCAAAGGATTCAGCAGTCATTGATATTTCTGGAAGTTGGTGGAGCTGGATCAGGATTCTGCCGGAGAATGCCATGAGAAAGGCTAATGGAAGGCTAATAAGAACAACCACAAGTAACGCTCTTTGCAAGTGCAAACCAACAAGCTTGAAACTTTTTGCGCCGTATGATTGCCCGCATAATGTATCCAATGCAGAACTTGCACCCATCTATGTTGTTCAAGCTAACGTTAGAACTTAGAAAGCTTATGATGGAATTTATGTGCAGAAACTAATTTGTTGTATCTTACCCCCTAAGAATAAACTAATGCAATAGCCGTTAATTTGTTCTGGATTCAACAAGAAATAGGAAATCCGAAATCCCCAACCTTATATTTACTTAAAACAGGTTGCATATTTTAATTTGAATAGACGAAATAATGTGAAAGAACTTACGAGTAATGAGAAGCCGAGTGAATTGATGAAGGAAATAGCAATGGAGGCCCCCGCAAGCTTCTCGTGGCTGATATGGCCGACAAACATTATGGATACGAATTGAAGGGAAAACATAAGGAAGTTGGCAAGAGATAGAGGCAGGGTAAGCGCCGTCTGTCTCTTCATCTCCTTCATCATCTCCTCCCCTATCTTCATTCTCTGCTCCATTCCCTCTTGTCTCTTCATTCTCTGCTCCACCTCCTCCCCTTTCTCGATTCTTTGCTCTCTCCCCCTCTCCCCCTCTCTCTCTCGGAACATATTACATTTAGGTTCTTATAAACGGAAGGAAAGGATGGACTGTAGAAACGTGTGTAGAAAAACTGTCAGAAAAGGTACAAAAATACAATATTTTAGTAAAGGTGAAAAATACAAAATTTTATTTTTAATAATATGTTAAAGCAAGGAGAAAAACGTCGTTTGGTAATCTCATTCCAATTGTCACCTCTCAAAAAATGCAGCTTCTCTTTTTTACAAGACTGCAGCTACTTCCCTCCAACTCCCATCACATCATTCACACTGTTCTGGGAAAACTATCGAATTGGGGAAAACTATCGAATTGGTTTGATTTTTTCATCATAATTACTTTCAAATTCATACCCTTTCCCCTTAAAAATTTTCGAGGCAAGATGCAAGGCAATCAACCGAGACTGCAATCAACCGAGACTCTCAGGCCACCCGATTCGACTGAGTGAATCACGCTCATAAGTTGCGCCTGTTCGAAGGATCTGAAATTATCCCGAAAGGGGAGCGAAAAGCGTGCGCGTGCAAGACCAACGCACGCGCGGCCCAGAGCTCAGGCACCCTTGCGCGCGCTCCCAAGCCCCGACGCACGCAACCAGCCCCCGGTGCGCGCAACCAGCCCCTGGCGCCGCGCCCGGCCGTCGTCGCCGACAACCTGTCCTGGCCTCCCGGGGAGAATGTCTGTCATTTCATGAAAATTGCTGATGCAGGTGATCAAAACAGAGCGACGTTATACATCAACTCAAGACTCAGCTCGCTGCATTTACCGGCATGTCCCTTTAGAAAGCTATAAAAAAACCATCATGCCTTCATTTGACGACAAGCTACTCCAGATATAAAAGTGAGATCTGAGGTTTTCCGACGAGAACGCGCGACTTAGATCATTCCTTCTCTTGGGATTTGCTCCAATACCTTTATTGTCCGTTCAACGCTCTATGCTCACTTGGATACTTTAGTGAGCCCGAGAGATGTCACAAGAGAACGCTCTCGCGGGCGCTCTCAAGGACGCATCATGGAAGTTTCATGGACTTGGTCTCTTTCTCTTTACTTTTGTACTCAAAGTTTGTAACAGAGAGGTGACCTGTCATTCTCCAAGTAACTCCAACACATGTAAACAAGTGAAATAGTAGATTTTGACCCAGCACAAATGCACCCACGTGATTTTTCACCCTTTTCGAAATTTCTGTGGTAAGAAAGTGTCACGTCTTTGATTCTTGGTTTTTTACTTGACTGTTTGCTCGCTTGATCTGATTAAAAGCTAAGGTGATCTGATTCTCCGAACCGGAGGAAAATCGGGCGACCCGCAATAGTTTGACGCCGTTTATGAGAAGGTGTTCCCAACTTTGCAACAAGTCACTAAAACTGACGCTTACCTCGTGCATGCATCCCCCAACTAACTACAACGGTAAGGAGAAGTCCTTGTACTGTTAACGACGCGGCTCCACAGTACCACGCTTACCCCCTGCCATCGCTTGCAAGAAACACTCCTCTTTAGGAGGAGCTGTAGTTGTCGCTCCTACAAACTCAGTGGAGCAGTGCGTCCGACTAATGGAAGAACACTATGTAGAAGTACTCACCTTTCTACGAGATTTGGGAGTCTCCAATCCTCACATAACGGCTGCTACACATGGGACACAATCAAAAATCATGTAGGAGCGTGTCTTGCCTTCAGATGCAGCTCACCTTGAGGACCCTCCCGTCGACGAGCTATCCGATGAAGAAAGCTCTACGCACACCACATGACGACCAGAGCTGCTGGGAAATGCTCAACTCAACGCTCGCTCAATGGAGGTGGACGCCAGATAGAACGACCGAAGGCTCGCTTGCCGAGAAGGAATATGATCGAGGAGTGGCCCAGGGGAGGCACTGCCCCGCGAACGCACAATGCCCTTTCCATCATGGGTCCCGCTCGCTCCTCAGATTCTGGCGCACCATGTACTGCATGTTTTCAAGCTGCCCCACTTCGAGGTCTTCGATGGGATGGGATGTAACATCAATATTCTTACTAGACCTCTTGATAGTGTTAGGGAATGACATGTGTCATGACATGTGAGTTAGGGCAAGAAGGTGACCCTAGGGTCCCTTGAGCTAAAGTGAACTCTCATTATGTACCAAATGGAGCATAAGTAAACCTAGGTCAATTCACCTTAAATTAAACTCACAAATTCAAATTGATCTCACCAATACATCCCTAACCCTAAGGGGAAGGCAATTGACCATTCATTTTATGAATTGATAGACCAATTGCATAGAATTGACCAAAGTCAACTCTACGTCAACATAGCCCAATTCAATCCAAACTTGCTCAATTAGGCTTCATATGTTCAAATTCACCCCACCACTATATTCCAAATCCCATTAGAGGTACAATGGTTCAAAATCACCAACATCTGGTTAACCAAATCACCTTAATTGACCAAAGTCAAACTTAGGCCAACATAGCCCTATTCAACACAATTAGGCTCAATTGACCTTCAATACCTCAAATTGACCTCATACATGCCCTACTAATCACTAAGGAAGGTCATAAGGTCAATTATCACCCATTGGAATCAACCAATTTCATGGATTTGACTAAAGTCAAAATTAGGTCATTAGGTCAAAATCACACCTTATGACTCAATTAACTCAATTAGGGCCTTACTATAGACCAATCAATATTTGGTGGTGTCAAGGGACTCATGAACATCAAGTTGGACCAGCCCACTCATCAATTTAATCAAGTCAACCCTTACGTCAAGTATGGTCAAAGTTAAGCCTAAAAGAGGAAATTGAGAGCCAAACCCAATTCCAATGGGCTAAGGCCATGACCCATGACCCATACTGCAACGTAACAACCTATTTACAGCCCCTGCCCTCTGGTTTTAGAAGCGCATGACATGCAAGGGTGAAATTTTGTGATTTCTCCCAAATTCCATAGAAAACAAATGAGCATTTCATGGAGTGCATGCCACTTGGCTCTCCTCTCCCCTTTCCAAGTCACCATATGACACAATGAGTTCCTGGTCATTTTGGTGTTGGAGGAATGACACTTGGAGACAAGGAGGAGCATCCAAGGTGGTGGACGAAATCCCCTTTAATAGTGTCCAGTGATATAGCCACCCTCACCTCATTTCGACCTCACCATCATCTTTATAGGACTGCAAGAAGTCAAAATGCTATCTTGGATCCGACGATAGATCGTTTCTCCCCTATAAGAATCATAAACCATCTTAGAATAGATAAGAGTAATAATGAGAGAGGGTTTTGATAAAGGGTAGTCACTAACAAAAGTAAATATCTTGAGAAAGGGAGATTTGGGCTTCAACCCAACGTATTTTCTAGTACCACTGTGAGCCCTTCATCGGGTTGACCTCGGGAAGTCCAATATTCACCTTAAGTCCTATGTATAACTAAACAATAGACAAGAATAGTCTAAGTAGGTGAACAAAGATAACAGTGAATCTCGTCCCGTGTTATGGGATGGAGGGTTCATGGACTTGTTAGTCCTACGAGCCGGAGGCTCAATGCGATTTTGGTACGAGGATAGGTTAGTCCCGTGAGATGGAGACTCAGTGTGGTTGTGATATGAGGACATGTTAGTCATGTGAACTGGAGGCTCAGTGCGATTGTGATATGCGGACAAGTTATTCCTACGAGCTTGAGGTTTGGTGCGGTTATGATATAAGGACATGTTAGTCCTGTGAGCTGGAGGCTCGGTGTGATTGTGATATGAGGATAAGTTAGTCCTGCGAGCTGGAGGCTCGGATGGGTGAGGTGATACTTGCATGTGCATAAATAGTGGTGGGTATTCAGTACTGGTCTAATCGGCACAGAGATGGAAGTACACTGATTCTTATAAGGTGCGAGGGTTTGAGGGGCCAGTAGGATATCTGTACTGTAGTCTACAGGACAATCCCCGAAAACCCACACCTGATCATAAAAGACTGGTGGACTCCAACAAGAGTACACAAGATCTCAAGAGATACACCTAGGATGTGTATATAGACGTACAAGAGGGCCTAGGTCTAGTAGTGTGCATACCGACCTAGGTGGGGAGGTGCCCGCTCCCCTTTTATCGTTTGACCATGACGGGGGTGCCCGATAGGTTAGCTACCTCTGAAAATTAAGAACTAAAGGTCCGCACGCATAAATTCGTATGCGTGAGTTGTACTTGTATGACACATGTCATAACACATAACATATCATAATATGCATACATACTATAGATCATTCATACTTGCAGATCATCATCATATAAATTAGTATGAGCTGTTTTATATGATGAGTTATATTACCAAAGATCTTAACTTATAAATTTGCATGTGCATTCATATAAGTTAATGTATGCTTCTGTGATGGTAGTGTAGTTAGTATACTTACTTTACCTATGCCACACTTCACTTACTACTTCTACAATCTACTATTTACTGCTTACCTGATTACTACTAGCTTAGTTTTTATATATTATTATAGCATATATATACACAATGGCTAGCTAGAGTCATATTACATGTTTTTTCCATTCTATTTTGTTGTCATCCGCCTTCACCCTCCGCATAGTTCCTAGGAGTCGTATGGGGTGATGCGAGGAAAAAATGACTTAGTATTTTTGACTAACGATCGATGGACCAAGTTATTTTAGGAGCGCGTGGAGCCGCATCAGCAGTATGACCCATAGGACGACATGACAGGACTTGAGCAGCTGCCGCACACTACTACTACCACTACCCGACGATAGGTTGATGAGAGTTGTTGTTTTGCTTCCACATAGATTGTTGTAGGATGAAAGACTTTATATTTCCTTTAGACATGTACCAGACATAAGCCCTTTCTACTCTTTCTTTTGTTTCTCATTATGGACTTTCATCTTTTTGATATAAATATATATGTATGATTGTGGGCTAGTTTTAATTCACCTTACTTATTTCTTGTTGGCCAAGTGTTTTGATCAAACTTGCCAATAAGAACAACATCTTGTGGTTGCGACTAACCCATGAGTTAGTGTCACCGTAAGACGGCGGTTTTGGGCATAAAATCTCCCTCGACCGTGCCCAATTTCTAGGAGAGAGGATTTTACTTGGAAGACTCCCTATAACACGTTAATCAGTTCGAGACAATCATGCACCTCTTCAATGCGCTGGATTAACTGTTGTGCCAAGTGTTCACCACAACTTTGAAGGGAAAAGTACACACATGGTTTCACTCTCTATGTGACGGGGAGATCAGCAACTTCAAGGAGCTCACACGCATCTTCCTCAATCAATTCATAGTAAGCCTTTCGATTGTCAGGGAATCCTATCACCTCTCCGGTATTCGCCAAAACAAAAGATAATCACTTAAGGAGTTCTTCTGCCGCTTCACCTCCGAAGCACGACAAATCCAGAGAGTTTACCCTGAACTCCATCGCGGCGTATTCCTCGGAGGGCTCCACCCAAGTGGATTCTATTCCACTCTATTGTGTGAAACTATTACGAGCTACGCAAACATCATTCATCAGGCTGAGGCATAGATCACGTCCGACATGGCCATCAAGGCCCATTGCCATCAGTTTGAAGTGGCTTCCAAGCAAAATAAGTGTTGGAACATGCATTCCACATCTCTTTGTTTGAGAATAACAAATCCCAGTTTGTATTTGATCACGTTTGTTGCGTGTCTATAGTGTGTATGAACTACATATTTAGTACCACATGGAAGAACAAATAAAAAAACAGAGAAACAAAAGTTCTGTTGGTATCGCAAGCGGTATTGCTTCCACTGGCGATAGATCTAACAAAAAAGGAAGGATACCAGCCGTGCAAGCAAGCTGCTAAAAAAGTAAAGTGCTACCGTCAGGCAATACTGCTACCGCCAGGCGATATCTTTTGGAGAGTCCATTTTTTAGAAGAAAAAGTTGCCAAAAATGCTGGTTTCCTAAGTCAAAAAGTTTCCTAAAATGGCAATCAAAAGTTCCCTAAAATGGCGAGGAAAAGTTTACTAAAATGGCGATCAAAAGATTCCAAAAATGGCGAGAAAAAGTTTCCTAAAATGGAGTGGAAAAGTTTCCTAAAATGTACAACCTCGGGCTCGCAGGAGGGGACTCAAGGAAAAATACTAAGGGCGAGAAGTTTGCATAGGCGGGAGGTGCCCGCGGCCTGTGCTGATCCCTTACTCGCGAGGCGAGATGGTAGCAGTGGAGGAGGCGAGAGGGTCCTCGTGCCGTAGACTGAGCTCTAATGGCGAGATGAGGTATTGCGAGGCGAGAGGGAGTAATGGACCAGGCGAGAGTGCTCTCGCGGCATAGGCTGGCCTCCTATGGCGAGACGAGGTACTCGTGAGGCGTGCTGAGGAGCACCACTCGCCCGATAGATCGCCGAGCTCCAGCTCGACGTTCGTCGAGCGCCGGTTGGCGATCGTCAAGCGTAGGTTCGAAGATCGTCGAGCGCAGGTTCGACGACCGTCGAGCGTCGGGTAGACGATAGGTCAAGCACCGGGTCGACGATTGGTTAAGTGCCGATTCGACGATTGGTCAAGCGCTGGTTCAACTAAAAGGCCATTTTTACCTCTTTACCCCCAGGTAGGGGTTTTATTCTTTTATCTCAGACAATTTTACTCTTTTGCCCTTGATGGTCTGCATATAACCCTTCAGAACATCGGAGTTTGGCTGTTGGAAGACCCAGCTCAGGGTATTTTGGTAATTTCAGGTCGGTTCAGTTTGGTTATTGGCAGGTCAAACTCAAAGGCCTATAAATAGACCGATAAGATGCCTTGAATAGGTTGTTGACCCCTTTCATCTTCTTCCTCCAAGGCACCTAGCTCAGCACTGGCTAGGGAGGGGAAGGATTTTTAGTTCTTCCGGGTAAGAGGTGGGACCTCCAAGCTGAAGCCTAGGGTCTATTTCTAGTTCCCAAGGCTCACGTCAAAGAAAGAATTCAGGAAGAGTAGGTGTGAGCTGCAACTCTAGATCCGAACTATAAGTGAAGTCAGATTTCTGGCTTCAACATTTTTTGTGCGGTGAGCGTGGATCGCAGCCTACACAGAAGAATTTTGAACTACTTCATGGTGGGAGATCTCAGCAAAGGAGATGAGGGCGGGTCCCAGAACTCGGGAGGATACGTGGGAAGAGAAGAGGTCATGGCATCCATTAGAGGCATCATGGACATGTTGCAGGGGATCTCATAATGAGAAGACTACTCTACTCCTCTACCCCAGGCGCCCTCTCTCGCGCATCAGGATGAGCTCGTCTCGACAAGTTGGAGAGGACGCCCCTGGGGGGGGGGGGGGCGACCTAGGAAAGAGAAAGTTGTGGAAGGGAGTGGGCGAGACCTGTAGGGTAGGGAATTGTTACCTAGCCCCGCGAGTGCCGTCTCTCCCGGGGACGTCGTCGCGCGAGTGGAGGCGGCGATACCCATGGCGAGAGGGTCCCCATTTTGTGAGTTGATCCTTCCAGCTCCCGTCCCGGAGGGGTTCCGAGAGCCCGAAATGACCTACTATGTGGGAAAAGATGACCCTCTCCAGCACTTGCAATGGTTCGAAGATGCGGTCTCCATCAGGCTGATGACAGACGCATTCAAGTGCCGTCTTTTCACCATCACCTTAAAAGATAAAGCTAGGGACTGGTTTCATCAACTCCTGACGGGATCAATATATGGCTTCGAAGACCTTAGTAGAAGTTTCCAGTTGCGTTTCTCGACCTCGAAGAAAAGGAAGAGGAACACGGAGTCGATTTTTCTGATCTGGCAGAAGGCAGATGAATCCTTTGCCCAGTACTTGGATCGATTCCAGGAAGAAATATTGGACATTCAGGAGGTGTCAGGATTTGCTCTCCAGATGGCCTTCACCGTTGGACTGCGGGAGAGTTTCTTCAAGATGAGCCTAACCTGAAAAGGCACTGTTGTCGTTTGAGGGGTTGATGGAGAAAGTAGCAAAAGAGATAGCGATGGAGGAGGCAAACCCAGTGTTTGCCAGGAAATTGGCGAGGTTGACGGAGGCTGAGTCAAGATAGCCGGGAGGGGCAAGGCAACACGAAGGAAGGAGGAGGGATGAGCCGAGGGATCCGACATATCAAGAGTTGGGTTGGAGGCAGCCAGGAGGCCCTGCTCAAGGGCAAGGAATAGGTTTTCCCCAAGGGGGAAGGAATTATCAGGGAGGACCCGGATAATTCAACCAGCAGGGGTGGGGATATGGTCCTAGACCACCCTTACCCCGGCCTCAGCAAGCTATGGCTATCGGCCGAGGGAGAGGAAGGGGAAAAAAAAGAGGGAGAACAAGATCTAGAGCTGGAAGGAGCAATCACTAGGAGGGGAGACGGGATGAGGAGGTAGCCTTGCCATATTGTGACTTCCATGAGGAGGAAGGTCATACAACGACTACCTGCCCATATTTTCTGGAGATGAAGAGGTTTAGAGGAGCAGGGGAGCAACAACTACCAGTGCAGATAGTGGAGATGACTGGGACCGGGGAGGAGGACCGGTGTGTGGATCGAGCTGATGTGGGATACCGAGGCGGGATCAGAGTGATCCATGGGGGAGTAGGCATTGAGGCCACCTATAAGGCAAGCCTTCATACCATGTATTATTGGAGCGTTGCCTCAACATCACAAGCCCCTCCCCCGGATGAGAAAATCACCTTCTCTCGGAAGGACTTGCCAGACCACGAAGATCCATTTTACGACGCACTTGTAATCCAGACCGTCATCGAAAACTTTACGGTGTCGCGGATCCTAGTAGATAATGAGAGTTCGGTGAATGTCATCTTCAAGAAGGAATTCTATAACATTCCTCAAACAACTAGACCCCTGAGTTTTGTTTTGTCATGACTAGGTCATGACAAAACCATAAGAAGCTCAAGGGACAGGTGAACAAGGGCCAATGTGAAGATCACCTTGGTCTGCCTATAGTACACCCTCACCACCAGACCTAGGGTTTTAACTTTAAGGCTCCAAATTAACCCCATGACCCTACCAAAATACCCTTAACCCCCTTGGGAGATCCATAGGGTCACTAAGGACCCATTGGGGGCAGTCAAAACTAGCCAAGTTGGCTTAAGACCACCCTAACCCTAAGTGGGTCAAGCTAGCCTACTAAGGGTCAGTTGACCCTTCCTTAGCCAAGTGGACCCCACCCATGCCCTCCTAAATCCTAAAGTGAGGTCAATGGGTCACCAAGGACCCATTGGGGTCAACCCAAGAGGCTAAGTTGACCTAAGTCAACCCTAGTCCTAATTTGGTCAAAGTACCCTTCCTAAGGGCCAAGTGACCTCCAAAGTGCCAAGTCAACCCTACCCAACTCTACCTAGACCCTAGGGGAGGCCAATGGGTCACCAAGGACCCATTAGGGTCAACCCAAATGGTCATGTTGACCAAGGTCAATCCTAGTCTAGGTTTAGGTCAAACTAGCCTAAATGGGCTAACCCAAGCTCAAACCCATTTCCCCAACTTGGGCTAACCCATTTTTAATGATTAATATGAGTTAGTGGGCTGCCATTAGGCTAGAGAGATGATCAAAATCGGCCAAGGTGATTAGGAGAGAGAAAACTCCATTTTACCCTTTAATGGAGGAGAGAGAAAGTGGGAAAAAAGGGGGGCATTCATGGCATAGGAGATCAAGAGCCCCTCCCCTCACCTCCTTTGGCTGGATTAATCTTCCCTGGATAATTTGGAGGAGACCAACAACCATAATCAGCCCAAGTTCACCCCCACCACCATGGCCGAAAATGACCTTTAATGGCCATTAATGTCCATTTCAGCCTACACTCTTCCCCTACCCCATTTGAGTGCTTTAAAAGCATCACTGGGCATCAGGGAGTCGTTCCACCCTTTCCCCGACGGTTTCGAGCCACTTGATTGTGCTATTGCAGAACTCCGGCGACACCTCCACCGCAAATGGCAACCCGACGATCGACGCGACTCCAAGCCTCCAATAAGGTCCTCCTCTACTCCTTCCATGGGTAGATCATAAGACTAATTAGGGACAAGGATCGAGCTCAATTGAGCCCGATCAAGAGATTGATTTTCATGGTTTTTCCGAGAAAAACGAGTGTGCGAGATCGCCGGAATCCGCCCCTTCGGCCGCCGCCAATCGACAACCACCATCTCAACGGAGGTGTTGGAGGTGGTGGCCATCTAGGGAGGTGGCCAGGTGGCCGGCAACGATGGCTTGAGGTTGGCCCAGGAAGAGAGAATCGAGACCGTTTGATGGAGCTTGAAGATGACTAGATGCCGTCCATGCTGCTCTAAGATCTGTGCAAGATCATGTTATATATATATATATATATATATATATATATATATATATATATCTTTACCCATTATAAAGATATATGAAATGGTTTTTAAAACCATGCTTTTAAAAGCCATTTGAGTGATCTCAGCCGTCAGATCATGGATGCGAAATTCAGATGCCGTCCGATCAAATCAACCCTCTCTCCAGCTTTTTTTGTAGGGCTCCTAAACCTATTGTAAGACAGCCCTAAACCTATGTTAAATTTTTTAAAAATTATTTCTAAATTAACCAAAGGAGGACGGCCAGCCCTCCCAGCCCGCCAAACAGATTTCCGGAAGCCCGCCAGCAAACCTGCAAGCCTAACAAATAGACCGGCCCGCCAGTTTCAAACCCGCAATCATGTCTTCTAAGGCGCAATCCTATATATAACCGAAAAGCCCACCAAAACTGGCAGGTGTGGGACTAAATCCCGCCTGGGATTTACTCCCAGGCGGGATTTAATCCCGCTTGCTTAGGCGGGATTTAATCCCGCCTATGAGCAGGTTTTTTTTAATATTTATTATAATATATAATATTTTATATATAATATTTTATATATTATTTAAATATTATAAATATTTAAATATTATAAATATTTTATAAATAATATTTAAATAGTATATTTTATATTTAAAGAGTATATTTTTTAAAATATAATTAAAGTTTATAATTTATATTTTTTAATCTCCCCGCGGGGCGGCCACAGCCAGGTGCGGGCGAAGCCCGTCGTCGCAGGCCGGGTACTGGGGGCGGGCGAAGCCCGCCATCGCCGGCCGGGTACTATGGCGCGTAGCCATTGGGCCGGAGGCCCGTGCCTGTCACTCGTATATATATATATATATATATATATTATGTATAATTTTGTCACACAAAATCAGTCAACTTAGGAATTATTTTAAAAATACTTAGAAGCCTGTACAGAGAAAGTGGTCAACATATAAATTGTAGCCCTATGAGTGTACTTTAATTTAAAATTAATTTGAACCAATTTTTGTATTTGGTTTGACCATAGAGCTCATTTTGGTGGGGTCTATACGAAGGGCTAGTCAGAGATCTAAATGAGTTCCCCCACTTCATTACTTGTCTAAATGACCTGAAATTTGGACAGAGAGTCATTCTAACCTATAACTAGGTCATGTACAAAAATGGGAATTTTTGGAGATACGTTTTATATTGTTTTTGGAAAAATTTAATAAACCATATACAATTTAATTAGGTGTCTTAAACACCTCAAAACCCCCAACATTTTGGTGGGTGATCTTGGGGGATATTATAAGGCTATGGTAAAAATTTCACCCCAATTTGGGTTTTATTTGATAAGGTATTTGTGTAGGCAAAGATTGATCCTTTTAGGTCAATTTAGGGCAAGGTGCTCTAAGTGTTCTTGAGTTAGCCAACCACATATAAAGGTGATGGAACTTGACACTCTACCTTCCTAGCACATAAAACACCCCACTTCACTGACTTTGGGTGGAGGTTGAAGAGTGGAGCCCTAGAACTCTAGGGTAAGCTCTATGTGTGCTAACATAGCGTTTGATGGTTAGGGAGTCATATGACCTTAAAATGACTTGAAATTTGGTGGAGAGGACTCTAGGGTAGTCAAGGTTCTCTGGTAAAAATATTATTGGATTTAGAGGTTGTTAAACCCCCCAAAACCCTAACCCTAGTTTAGGGCACAAATCATATACATGTATGTTAGGCTATCAAAACTATGTGAAAAGGTTTACAACTTGGGTAGTGTAGTCATAGGGTTAGTATAAGACTCTGGTAACTTTATAGGAAATTTTGAAACAATAAGTTTAGTACCACCTTTGCAATACATAGGTTAACCCTTGATAATCATTTGTTTATTATGATCTCACCATTCACTGGAAAATTATGTAATTTGGGCAAAAGAAGTTTTAGATCATTGTGCTCATACTTGAATTTTTCTATAATTTTTAGATGCATATTTTCAGTACTTACTTCACAAGCTTATAAGTATGGAAACATGTTCAATAATAGATTCAGAACTCAATGCTTGTTAGAAAATTATGAAACTTAATCAGTGGTGTTCTCAGGTCAATATACTCATGTAAAAATTTTATCATAATTTTTAGATGTATAATTTCTATATTTATTTCATTAACTTATGTAAGAGGAATATTATTCAAAATTAAAATTAGAGTTCATTATTCACCGGAAAATTAGGAAACTTGGCATGGAGTGTTTATTGGTCATTTTAGTCATGCTTGAATTTTCTCATAATTTCTGGAAGTTTATTTACATCATTTATTTCTTTAATTGATATTTATAGGTTTATATTCAAAATTTTGATCAGAGGTCTAAACCTTGCTGGAAAATTGGGAGACTTTGAATTTACTATCAAATGGCTGCCTAATATTTATCATGATTTTTGGAGCATTTTGCATGATAGAAAAGTGTAATTCATATTCAAAACTAGGGCATTTGGATCTTTAGAAAATTAAATAAAATATCAGTTAAGTTGGAAAAAATTATAAACTTCTGGATTTAGGCTAACCATGTCATGATAGACCCCCATTAATTATCTTAAGGCTTTGGGATGAAAATTTGGAGTACCTCCTATCATGTACATCATATAGCTTAGGATGGTCTGCACATAGTAAAACTGCAAAATGAACTTAGAGAGTTGGGGCAGTAGGCTATTGGTTGAGGTCAGGTACTAAGGAGTACATTGTTGGGAATAATGATGGGTTGACTAGTGTAGTTGGTACTCGGGATCGACGAAAGATCGTATTCCCCGCGGAGAAGAAGGGTCAAATACACTAGGGTTAGATCTAATGTAATATTAAAAGGGATCAAGGATTGTGTATTAACCAATAATAGTAAGTACCTTGCAAAATGGAGCTTTGAGCTTCAGCCCATCGTAGTTCCTAGTGCCCTCGAGAGCCCTTCACGGGGAATGCCTTGGACAGTCCAGGGTTAATGTAAATCGTAAGGATAAGCAATGATATGAGTAATTAATATAACTGGGATTACACTTACACTCACAATTCTTGGTATCGTGGGAGTTAGGTTGGGTCTCACGAGTGGTAGGCTCGGTGGTTTTAGTGATGGGCAGGTTAGCCCGGCGAGCCGATGGCTCGGTAGGATAATATATTACTATTGTATGTGCATTAAGATAAAGGTGGTGGGTCTTCGGTATCGGGCTGTCGTTTACACCGACGTCGATACGCTGACTCGGCGGGTGTGGTTTACACTTAGCCAAAGGAAGTCTTATGGATATGGCCAGCATTAGTACGTGGTGACTCTACGTTGTGTCCTTCTAGAGGCGTACAAAATGGGCTAGGCCTAGTAGTGTGGATACCCGCCTAGGAGTGGGGGGCCCGACCCACTATCTCCGTTTGCCACTATGGAGGTTGCTGAGAGTGAAGCTAGCTGCCCAAAAGGGTTGAACTAAAGGTCTATGCACATAGAGTCGTGTGCGTGAGTTTCCCTTGCATGAATCATGACATAACATATCACTACACTCATATTTGTATTCAACCTACACCACAACGTATAAATCGTTATGAGACTTTTTATACGATGGGAGCCTTGCAGAAGACCCCTTAACTTATAAGTTTGTATGGACATTCTTATAAGTTAAGGTTACTTATTCTTAATATATCTTGCTTATATATGTTGCTATACTTTACTTGTTTACCTTACTACTCGATATTATAGAACTACTAGTCTATACCATTTTTCCTTAACTGTATACACATTATAAATAACTGCTAGAATAGTTCCACCGTCACCTTCTTGTTTATTTTCCACCTTCATAGCTTCCCTTTCCTCCTCCCCGCTCGGTGCCTAGGAACCATGGGGGAGGGGTAGGGGATGATAGGACTTAGTCTTTTTGACTAACGGTTTTCGGACCACAACATTTCAGGGGCTCTGGATGGGAGACAGGGAGCAGCAGTACGAGATACAACACCAGCGGAGTACAGTGCACTTAGAGGTGGGCCAGTCTAGCACAGGAGCACCGAATACTGGCTCCGTGAGTGTTTAGTTTACTTAGCTTCCACGAGAGTTTGTAGTGAGGATTGATGTACCGGGCTTGAGCCCGTTTATATTTCATCGTACTGTTCTATTTCGGTACTTCTTTTATCATGTGGACTTGATATGATTTCTCATATTTTACATTATATGTGATTGTGGACTGTGAAAGTAGCGAACAGGAGACTAAAAACAAGCCAAAAATTTGAATAATTGAAAGTTTTATTATATAAAAAGATAGGATTTATAAAGGTATGACCTCCCTTTTATAGAATGGAGGAGAGATGAGAGAGTACAAATAAATAATGTGGGACTAAAAAATACAGAGCTGTGTGGCTAGAAATAAAGAGACCGATCAGGACGAGCGGTTAGACAAATGGGCTAACCGTTCGGCAACACAGAAGAAAGAGAACAAGTCGTCGTAGGAGACCACTAGACCGCCCGGTCTCCAAGTCGTCTGAGATAAACCGCCAGACCGCTCGAACTACAAACAACAACAGTCTGGATATCAAACCGTTGGAGAGTAACTGCTAGACCGCGCGATCTACAACCCACCGGACTTAGACTGCCAGACCGCTCGGTCTCATACTTCAACACTCCACCTCAAGCTGGAGCATAGATATCAATCCTGCCCAGCTAGTCACAAATGTGGAATAAGGAAGTAAAAATCGGCTTGGTGAAGATATCCGCCAATTCTTCGTCGGAGGTGACGAACGGAGTACAAATATGTTTCTTCAAGACCTCTTCCCGAATGAAATGCAGTGGACTTCTATATGTTTCGTTATCTCATGGAAGATCAAATTTTTGGATATATATATAGCGTCCTTGTTGTCACAGAACATAGGAAGAGGATAGTCGTAGACCTCTCCTAAGTCAAGCATAAGAGCACGCAACCATTTTAACTCACATGTGGTTGACGCCATACTCTGATATTCGGCTTCTGCACTGGATCTGGAGAACACAGACTGTTTCTTGCTCTTCCAGCTCACAAGATTTCCTACAACAAATGTGCAAAAGCCTGATGTAGATTTGCGGTCGACTTTATCATCCCCATATCTTGAATCTGAGTAGGCTTCAACCCTCAGATGACCATTCTTCTGAAAGAGTAGCCCTTTTCCTTGTGCTGCTTTGACATACTCTAATATCTTCAAGGAAGACTAAAGATGGCATTCTCTAGGAGCTTGCATGAACTGACTAACCTTGCCTACAATATGGGAGATGTCGGGTCTGGTCACCGTGAGATAAATGAGTTTTCCCACCAGACGTTTGTACCTTGTGACATCGGATAGAAGAGGCGAGTCATCTGTTCATGTTTTGTCTTCTCTAGTAGCTATGGGACACCGGGCCGGTTTGGCACCAGTCAATCCTTTCTCTTGTAGAAGATCAAGAGCATACTTCCGTTGGGAGAGAACCAACGAGTCGAGCTTCCGAGAGATTTCTATCCCCAAAAAGTATTTCGAGGAGCCCATATCCTTCGTGAATAGGTGTTGACGGAGGTGTTTCCTTGTCAAGTCCACCCCAGCCTGGTCATCGCCAGTAAGAAGAATATCATCCATATACACCGCCAAAACCACCAGTACCGAGGCGGTTTTGCGAATAAATAAGGAGTGATCGGCCAAACTCCTTGCAAAGCCGATGGCAGCCACAATGCCACTGAACTTGTCGAACCACGCCCGAGGGCTCTATTTTAGGACATAAATGGCCTTCTTCAACCGACATACTCGTGTCTCCCCCTGAGCAACATAACCAGGAGGTTGCTCCATGTAGACATTGATGATCATTTTCACAAAGCCTAACCTTGATGTGGAGTCATTCTACGTTTTATCATAACTATGTAGATGAGCATAAGCTAGATTGAATTATCTTTCAGGCAAGTGCACCTATCAATCATAATATAAGAGAAGCTTACATCTCGTATCGTATTCCACAGGGTCCTTTCAACTACTTGTACTCACTCTCACTCTATTATCATACCTACATTTAAAATTTCGTTCTAACATAGATTAATCCTAACTATGACTACTTGGATAAAAATTATATTGGAGAGTTACAAAAATAATTTCAAACCGAAAGTTAAAGGCGTTCAATGAACATCATCATTTTATGTAATCATGCAATAAAAAAACTATCAAATTCATTGTATTGTAAAGGGTTAAACTAATTATCAAATTCTCTCTCGAGCAATTTGAAATTTAAATCTAAGTTAAGTAAATCTTCTCTCGAACAATTTACAATACTCAAATTTGCATTGAATGAAATACCCTATCTACTACATAGATTCATGGAACTTTATCTCTAAAATACCATAATTCCATCATTTCGTATTCTAATTTTCCAAGAAACATATCTCTCGATCATGAATTTTAGATTACAAAGAGAAATAACACATAAATATGAAGATTCAACCATCATCCAAAGAATCCAATTTCTCAATCTAGACATTTGGAATTCATGTAAAAGCAAATAATCATTCATAACAAGGATAATTCTCAATGTTTGCAAACCCATATACGAATAAAATATCATGAAATTGATTAAAACAAGAAGATACATGATTACTAATTTGTTCAAGCACATTGTTCATGAAAATTAAAAGATAAATAAAGTTGGATTACCAAGAGAGATACAAGATTAAATGAGATAAATTGAAGAATAAATGCATACAAATATCTCCTTCAAGCCTTCCTTCTCTTGGGTGCTCCACTTTCGTTCTCCAGAAAATCTCCAAATAAAATTGATCCAAAAGTCCAGAATAAAATTTTTCTCCAGGTTTTTATAGTCTCATAGCAAACATGGTCGAACACGGGTTCCGACACGGCCGTGTTGCAGGCCGTGTCGGCAGTTCCAAGGTAGTTCCACACGAGCAGACGTGTTTGGTCATGGGCTGTGTTGGATGACACGGGTACTGACACGGCCGTGTTGGAGAACACGGCCATGTTGTTCTTCATGTTCTTCGGACACGGGTCGGCCGGATTTAATTCTTCGATTTGTCCCGAGAAGGACACGGTCTGGACACACGGGCGTGTTCAGACCCGTGTGAATAAATAGTTCCAGCCATGATAGAACACGGGTAGGCACACGGGCGTGTTCCTACTCGTGTTCGACCAATTCTTCTGCTTTGATCAGCCCTCCTGGTCCCGTCAACTCCCCTGTTTGCTCCAAGACTTTTAGTTCCACTGATTAGTCGTACCTGCATTAGAAAAATGACGTAATAAGTGGGGAGTTCAATACATAAAATAGTAACGACTCTAACCTATGCTCTACTATTCATGATAACACTAATTCTCAACTATTTTGCACAATTACTTGAGTAAAGAGATAGAAAACAGTGGACATGATTACAATTATGATAGTCAGAATCTATCATAATTGTACTCATCAAATACCCCCAGACTTGAGTGTTTGCTTGTCCCTAAGCAAACTAATTCAAACAATTGAGTTACCTATACATAATTCTTCTTCCGCACACTGATTGTTTTGAATTCAAATAGAAATTTGATGTTGTAATTGTATAGGAAATAGTATAACAGACTTTTCTAAATATAACTTTTTCTTAAAAATTCCTCCAATACATATCTTAACTATTTTTCGCTCTTCCTTAGAATTAGGATTATAGTTATCCATTACTATTGTAAGGAGAAAAGAATAATCTTAATAACATATGCATTAGTCTTTCAAAACTTAAACATACCTCTATTGATAATCATACACTTTCCTTTACACACCCTCTCCATAGCACTAATGAGAATTAGTAAAGTTGGATCCTTAGGACTTGTATGGTGGTGTAACCTTTTTTGGCTTAGGATAGGTAATTATAGGTGGGGTAAGCAACTAAAAAAAATAACTCGACGGGTTTTTTCTTCTTTGCACACCTAGATCACAATTGAGCCCTTGGTATGGTCAATACCTTAACAAACATTGATATTCTACGAGCACCCCCAGACTTTGCACGTATTATACTTCCCATATATTTTTTTCTTTGTTTCTTAACCAAAGGTCCATAGTAGGGATCATTCTGAATGGGTGTAAAGTCACACTCACTCAGGCCACATATCACTATGTTTTTTTTAGGGATTTCATAGTAGGGATCATTCCGAATGGGTGCAAGTGTACACGCACTCAGGCCACATATCACTATGAAAATTCATTTCATGACGAACTCAATGATAGGTGCTACTAGGTGAGGATTTGCCTTGGTGAATTTTAGAGTTGGAATACCACAAAAATATAGGGATAAGGTTCAAATTGGGTGAGCAAGGGTATAATGTTTAAGGTTTTGGGATGTGAACGGCTCAAGCTATCCAAAAGGGGGCCTAAATCATTTCCACCTTTACTAATTAACATGTGCAAAAGGTTTGAGGATCGTTGGTTAGTTCTAGACACCAATAGAGAAAAGTTTTGTTATTTAATTTTGATCTCATAATACATAATTATCAAAATATTGCACTCATCGACTCACTTTAGTATAGATAAATATAATTTCTAAAATGGAGCGATTATTAGTTAATAATATAAAGGACAATATTTTTAAACCAAATTTTATGGAGAAAAGTAGGCTAATGAATTTCTATACGTAGTTACTAATCAACAAATTTGAACACGAATTCAGTTTAATCAGCGTGCGAAAGTAAATTAGATAGTTATATTCTCAATGAGTGAAGTACGGAAAGCTTAAAAACAAGTAATACAAGATAGAGAAGGAGAGTACTATGATAAAGATAATATCAGTAACTGTAATCATGCACCCCACTGTCAACACCAATACCCCCAGACTTGTGTTGCAATGTCCTCATTGCAAAAAAAAATTAACAACAAATTGATGTTATTATTGCACCAGAATAGAGAGAATTGATGATCATTAATATAAAGGGGCACAGAACAAAACAATGAGCAAAAAAAATAAAATACTGCTAGATATACTGCTAATACAAGATCATGATCATATCAATAAAAGGATACAATGATACAGGGATATAAAATCAAAAATACATCTGTGTATCATCCTGGTCGGCCGGGTCTTCCTGAGGGCGAGATCGATGAGGAGCTGCTCGTGTCGGGCTAGTAATCCCTAAGTGTTGCCGTATCTGATAGATGACGTCCTCAGTCCGCTGCTGTGTCTCCTCGATACGCTGAAGGTGCGGCGATAGCTGAGTGTCGTAGAAGCGCTGGATCTCCTGTGCATATCGAGACTGTCGTGGAGGCTGGGCAGAAGAGGACTCCCCCTGAGAATACGTCGAGCGGGGTGGGGGAATGAGAGGCTCATCGAGGTCTGGATCTATCTCCTCGTCGTCGTCGTGGACATGGCGTCCACGACTCGTAATGGTGTAAGTAATCCCACCCCGGCCCTGACGTGCTGAAACGAGGCGGATGGAGCGAAGACTTGCCATGGTGATGGGCATAGTCCTTGCTACCACCGTCATCGGGGGAAGAGGCGAGAAGATGCCCATATTCCTGGCCAAGCGCGTAATGTAAGGGGCTACACAGATGGACCCGACGCGGGAGTTCTCCGCCTGATGCAGAATGAAGTGAGCAAGCATATAACCTAAGTGGATGGGGTAACGAGCTGTCATGCTTTGCAGATAAAGGATGTCCTGTCTGCTAACTACGCCGGAGCTTTCGCCCCGGCCACTCAGAGTATGGCTAAGCAAATGATGAACGTAATGAACGGCGGGGGAGACCAGATTTGAGGCCTTAGACCTCTTGGCTTCATAGGGCGCGGTGTCAAAAGAGAGACGGCATCAAATATCGCCCGCCTGATCGCGACTGGGGAGACTAAAATTCAGATCCGAGTAGGCATCACTAAAGAGAAAGGCCTCTTCGTACACTCCTAAATGTTGTGTAAATTGGATGAGAGATAGCGTGTAGAAGGTGCCCCCTACCCGAAATTAGATATTCCCCTCGGTTGGTCTTCCATCATCGGTCATGGAGGGTCGAAGGTTTAAATAGAAGGTGGACAAAAACTCGAGCGTGAGCTCGCGGAAACCTAACTCTTCTATTTCAAAAAAATTTTGCCACCCTATTACAGAAATTAATTCCTGAACATTTGCAGTAAGACCGATGGCTTCCAAGACATCCCAGTCGATCATTCGTATATCCTGAAATTTCTTTGTTTGTAGGCGGTTATAGCAGTTAGTATGCACTGCATCCGTGAAAACTAAGGGTTGAGCGACGTCGCGTCTTTCAGTAGACAGCGCTTGTAGTTCCGGTCTACGTCGGCGAACGCCTTGGCTACATGAAGATGACATGATCTGAAAATAAAGGAACAAAATAGTCTAAAGCGAATGAAGATGGAGAGAAAAAAAATCAAATACATAAGAAGAGATCTTATGGATAGAAACCCAGGAAGTATACCGATGATGTAATTAGCGAAACGACGAGGTGATTCCACGAAATTTGGGGGAGCTCCGGCTGTGCTGGTTGCAGGAAGAAAATGGGAGAAAGAAGAACTGATGGAATGAAAGAAGTCGAACACGACCCCTATAAAAAGAAGTCGAACACGGGTGTACACACGACCGTGTGTGCACCCGTGTTAGGGAATCTACGTGGGCGGGAAACACGGTCTCCAAGGAGACGTGTGGTCTTTTCGCGGGAACTGCTCGTGTCAGTGGACACGGTCAACAATACGGCCGTGTTGCACTGACCGTGTGGTCAATCTGACAGGTGGTAGGATCGGACACGGTCCACAACACAGGTGTGTGTGAAACCCGTGTCCTTCTCTGGATGAAATCGCTTTAATTCGCCTCATCGACACGGGTGTGCACATGGTTGGGTTAACAGCCGTGTTCATTAAAACACGGCTACAAACACGGTTGTGTGGATACCCGTGTTAGTCGCTAACGTAACATTGAAATTGCGATGACTGACACGGCAACGCACACGGGCGTGTATTTGCCCGTGTGGTTCTCTGTAAATTTCTGCCTTTCCTGAATTAAATAGGGTGCACGGCTGGGTGACTGCTCGTGTGCTCGACACGGCCAAGCACACGGCCGTGTGCTTGGCTGTGTACTCTTCTTAAATAATGATTTCTCATATTTCTTTATTTTATTTTATTTTATTTTTCGGGGTAGAAATTTAAATAAAATTTTCATTAAAATTTTTATAAACTATTTAGACAAATTACTATTGAATTATATATATATAGTTTCTTAGTCTAGATGAAGGCAGGATTCTAGGCGAGCAGAAGCTTGAGGAAGTGCACTATAATAAAGTTTTAACCGGTGCCCGTTGACTTTAAAATCTCCTTTTTCAGGGTGAGTTAGTTCGACGGTGCCATAGGGGAAAACTTTTTTAACTTGGAAGGGTCCGGACCACTTAGACCTAAGCTTCCCTGGGAATAGACGCAGCCTAGAATTAAAAAGGAGAACCTGGTCACCCTCGTTGAATGTTTTGGTTTTTCGGAGGTGACGATCATGAAATAATTTGGTTCTCTCCTTATAAATTCTGGAGTTCTCATAAGCCATAGTCCTCCATTCATCTAGTTCGTTAAGTTGAAGTTTGCGTTTTTCCCCTATAGAATTAGTATCAAAATTTAGAGATCGTATTGCCCAATATGACTTGTGCTCTAATTCTATAGGTAAGTGACAGGATTTACCATAGACTAATCTAAAGGGGGTGGTTCCTATAGGTGTTTTAAATGCGGTCCTATAAGCCCATAAACAATCGTTTAGTTTCCTAGACCATTGTTTTCTATTCCCTTCTATAGATTTTTCTAGGATACGTTTAAGTTCTCTATTGGATACCTCAACTTGACCACTAGTCTGCGGATGATATGGTGTAGCTGTCCTATGTACGACTCCATATTTCTGCAATATCTTATCTAGCTGTAGATTGCAAAAGTGAGAACCCCTATCGCTAATAAGTGTACGTGGTGTGCCAAATCGCGTAAATAGAGATTTCAGGAATTGAATTACTACTCTACTATCATTAGTAGGTAAAGCTTGCGCCTCAACCCACTTTGATACGTAATCTACGGCTACCAAGATAAATTTATTCCCGAATGAAACTGAAAATGGGCCCATAAAATCTATTCCCCACACATCAAATACTTCACATTCAAGAATAAAGTTTTGTGGCATTTCATGTAATTTAGAAATATTACCTATTTTCTGACAAGAATCACATGAAAGCACATACCTTTGGGCATCCCTGAATAGAAGGGGCCAGTAAAAACCCGAATCAAGAACCTTTTTCGCAGAGCGATTTGCTCCATAGTGACCACCAATAGGACCTGAATGACACTTCTCCAGGATTTTCCACCCTTCCTCGGCTGATACACACCTTCGGATCACGGAATCTGCACATATCTGAAAAAGAAAAGGGTCCTCCCAAAAGTAATATTTCAAGTCGGAGAAAAATTTCTTTTTCTGCTGATATGAAAAATCCTGTGGGAGGACCTTAGCAACAAGATAGTTTGCATAATCTGCAAACCATGGATAATTATTGTTTACTTTCGAAGATAAGGCAAATAACGATTCCTCAGGGAATGAATAAGAAATTTCAGATTCTTCTAACATTGCTCGTAATGGATTTTCTAAACGTGAAAGATGGTCTGCCGCTAAGTTTTCTGCTCCTCGTTTATCCCTAATTTCCAAATCAAATTCTTGCAATAGAAGAACCCAACGGATTAAACGAGGCTTTGCGTCCGCCTTGGCTAGCAAATATTTAAGTGCAGAGTGATCCGTGTAAACTACTACCTTGGACAATGTTAAATAGGATCTAAATTTATCAAAGGCAAAAACTACTGCTAGAAGTTCTTTTTCAGTAGTAGTATAATTCTCTTGTGCATTATTAAGTGTTTTACTAGCATAGAATATAGGATGAAAATGGTTGTTTCGGCGTTGTCCTAGAACAGCCCCTACCGCAAAACTGCTAGCATCACACATGATTTCAAAAGGCTGAGTAAAATCAGGCGCTATCATAATAAGAGAATTAATTAATCTCTCTTTTAAGAACTCAAAAGCATGTAGACACTCTTGATTAAAGAGAAAAGGTGTGTCCTTTTCTAAAAGTCTTGTGAGTGGTTTAACAATTTTGGAGAAGTCTTTAATAAACCGACGGTAAAATCCGGCGTGGCCTAAAAAACTTCTCACTGCCTTAACGGATGTGGGTGGTGGTAACTTTTCTATTGTTTCTATCTTCGCTCTATCTACTTGAATTCCTTGATTGGAGATTTTATGACCAAGTACTAACCCTTCTTGTACCATAAAATGGCACTTCTCCCAGCTAAGTACTAAGTTAGTTTCCTCACACCTCCTCAAAACTTTTTCTAAATTATTCAAACATAAATCAAAGGAATCTCCAAAGACGGAGAAGTCATCCATAAACACTTCCATGATATCTTCAACATACTCATTGAAGATGGCCAACATGCATCTTTGGAAAGTAGCGGGGGCATTACATAGACCGAAAGGCATACGCCTATAGGCAAAGGTGCCGAATGGGCACGTGAACGTTGTTTTCTCTTGGTCTTCTGGGGCAATTGGGATTTGGAAATACCCAGAAAGTCCATCTAGAAAACAATAATATGCATGCCCTGACAAGCGTTCTAATATTTGGTCGATAAAGGGTAAAGGGAAATGGTCCTTCCTAGTGGCATCATTTAGCTTCCTATAGTCTATACAGACACGCCAACCTGTTATTGTTCGCGTTGGAATTAATTCATTTTTATCGTTTGCTACCACAGTTAAACCACCCTTCTTAGGAATGACTTGGACAGGACTAACCCATGGACTATCGGAGATAGGGTATATCATACCAGCATCTAACAATTTAACAATTTCAGCCTTAACTACCTCTTTCATATTAGGATTAAGCCTACGTTGCGGTTGAATAGATGACTTATAGTTTTCTTCCAAAAGGATTTTATGAGTGCAAAAACTAGGATTAATACCTTTTATATCAGATATTTGTCAGGCTATTGCACCTTTACATTTTTTTAACACAGTTAATAATTTGGTTTTTTCAATCTCAGAAAGATGAGAAGAAATGATAACTGGGTAAGACGAATTAGTTCCTAAGAATGCATACTCAAGATGATCTGGTAAATTTTTTAATTCAACTACAGGTGGATTCTTAGTATTATTCGTAAGAACTTCATGTTTTCCTTCTGCAAGTAAGTTATATTCAGTATTTCCATTCATCGAAACTGAGCTATCTAGAAAAAATAAATGATCAACAATGTCTTCACTAGTTTCATCTTCTAGAAAGCAATTAGTAATGCAAATTTCTAAAGGGTCTTTATAATAAAAATTAGAATCAATAGAAGTCATTAAATCATCAACACCATGAGAAAAATAGCAACAATCATCACTATCCAAAGATTGTTTCATAGTATTGCCAATTTGAAAAGTGACTTCATCCTCCCCTACTCTCAAAACTAATTTACCATCAAAAACATCAATAAGAGCTCTAGAAGTGGCTAGAAATGGACGACCAAGTATAAGTGGTACTTCAATATTTTCGTCCATATCTAAAATAACAAAATCAGCAGGAAATATAAATTTGTCTACCTTAACTAATACATCCTCCACTATACCTCTTGGGTACTTAACCGACCTATCTGCCAACTGGATGCTCATCCTAGTCGGGCTAAGTTCCCCTAGGCCTAGTTTCAAATATAATTTATAAGGCATCAAATTTATACTAGCTCCTAAATCCGCTAAAGCTTTATTAACTTGCAAATCACCGATTAAACATGGAATTGAAAAAGAACCGGGATCCTTAAGTTTTGGTGGTAATTTATTTTGTAAAATAGCAGAGCATTCTTCACTAAGTGTGACTAAAGACAATTCTTCTATTTTCCTTTTATTAGAAATTAAATCCTTCAAAAATTTTGCATACTTGGGCATTTGAATAATATCTGAAAAAGGTAAATTAACATGCAATTATTTTATCATAGATAAAAATTTACCATATTGCGCATCCATGCACTCCTTGTTTATCTTTGCTGGATATGGTACGGCTGGTTGATATTCCATTGGTGTCACGTTCGGTGCTTCTCCACTGGACTCCTCTTGAGGTGCATCTTATGCAAGCCTTGGGTCTTGTAATTCCTTCCCGCTCCTCAACTGAATTGCTCTTGCATGCTCCTTTGGATTTGTCTCAGTATTTCCTGGAAGTGTCCCTTGTTGTCTCTCTGATACCATCCTTGCCAACTGCCCAATCTGATTCTCCAAATTTCGAATAGAACCCTCTTGATTACGGAAGGCAACATCGGTAGTTTGCATGAACTTTGCAAGGACATCTTCCAATGTTGGTTTCCTTGGCTCCAATTGTTGTTGTTGTTGTCCAAACATGGGTTGTTTGCCTTGGTTTCCTTGCCCTCCCCAAGAGAAATTGGAGTGGTTCCTCCATCCTTGATTGTATGTAAAACTATATGGGTTGTTTGCAGGATTGAAAGGTGGTCTGGGATTATTACCCATGTAGTCTACATGTTCTTGCACTTGAGGTTCACCACTAGGTAATCCAACAAGGGAAGGGTCCCATTGTTGAGGTACCATGGGGGGCGTAGCTAAAGAAAGGTTGTCCATCTTTTGATGGAGCTTCTCCACTTGAATTGCTAAGGCTGTTACGGCATCCACTTCATACATTCCAGCAGGCTTAGTAGACTTTGGCCACACTATAGTCCATTGGTAGCTATTCATTGCCATTTCTTCTATCAACTGCTGGGCGGCCTCAGGTGTCTTATTGTTCAAGGTGCCTCCACTAGCCACATCAATCATCTGTCTGGTGGCTGGATTTAGACCATTGTAGAAGGTCTGAATCTGAAGCCAAGAAGGTAAGGCATGATGGGGGCATCTCCTTAATAATTCCTTGAATCGTTCCCAAGTATCGTACAATGATTCAGCCTCCAATTGAACATACGTAGAGATGTCGTTTCTTAACTTCGCGGTCTTTGCCGGTGGAAAATACTTCATCAAAAACTTCTCAACCATCATGTCCCAAGTAGTAATGGAACCTCTAGGTAACGAATTGAGCCACTGCTTTGCCTTATGCCTTAATGAGAATGGGAACAATCTCAATCTAATGGCATCGTTGGAGACACCATTAATCTTGAAAGTATCACATATCTCTAGGAATCCGGCTAAGTGTGTATTGGGGTCCTCGTCTTGTAAGCCATCATATTGAACATATTGTTGAACCATCTGTATCACGCTCGGCTTCAGTTCGAAATTATTGGTTGGAATGGGAGGTCGAACAATGCTTAACCCAGTTCCTTAGAGATTAGGTCTAGCAAAGTCAGACATGGTTTGCTCATTTTGGTTTGCCATGATATCTAAATCCTCAGGATGGTGTTCTCCTTGATTCACTGTTTCTTCTTCTGACAGTTCGGTTTCAATATCTGTGGTGTTAATACCCACGTCTCTTTGATTGGTGTTATGAATAAGTCGTTCTGGATCAGATTGAAATGGTTCTAGCCCAGAATTTCTTGCCCTGGTCATAGACTAACAGACTACAAAACAGAGATTAAATAATATAATTATACTATAAACTATATTACATATATTTATTAGTAATCAAAAATGGTAGATTAATAGAGTTAAAGCTTTCAAAATATTAAAAAGGGATCCCCGGCAACGGCGCCAAAAACTTGATGATCATTTTCACAAAGCCTAACCTTGATGCGGAGTCATTCTACGTTTTATCATAACTATGTAGATGGGCATAAGCTAGATTGAATTATGTTTCAGGCAAGTGCATCTATCAATCATAGTATAAGAGAAGCTTACATCTCGTATCGTATTCCACAGGGTCCTTTCAACTACTTATACTCACTCTCACTCTATTATCATACCTACATTTAAAATTTTGTTCTAACATAGATTAATCCTAACTATGACTACTTGGATAAAAATTATATTGGAGAGTTACAAAAATAATTTCAAACCGAAAGTTAAAGGCGTTCAATGAACATCATCATTTTATGTAATCATGCAATAACAAAACTATCAAATTCATTGTATTGTAAAGGGTTAAACTAATTATCAAATTCTCTCTCGAGCAATTTGAAATTTAAATCTAAGTTAAGTAAATCTTCTCTCGAACAATTTACAATACTCAAATTTGCATTGAATGAAATACCCTATCTACTACATAGATTCATGGAACTTTATCTCTAAAATACCATAATTCCATCATTTCGTATTCTAATTTTCCAAGAAACATATCTCTCGATCATGAATTTTAGATTACAAAGAGAAATAACACATAAATATGAAGATTCAACCATCATCCAAAGAATCCAATTTCTCAATCTAGACATTTGGAATTCATGTAAAAGCAAATAATCATTCATAACAAGGATAATTCTCAATGTTTGCAAACCCATATACGAATAAAATACCATGAAATTGATTAAAACAAGAAGATACATGATTACTAATTTGTTCAAACACATTGTTCATGAAAATTAAAAGATAAATAAAGTTGGATTACCAAGAGAGATACAAGATTAAATGAGATAAATTGAAGAATAAATGCATACAAATATCTCCTTCAAGCCTTCCTTCTCTTGGGTGGTCCACTTTCGTTCTCCAGAAAATCTCCAAATAAAATTGATCCAAAAGTCCAGAATAAAATTTTTCTCCAGGTTTTTATAGTCTCATAGCAAACATGGTCGAACACGGGTTCCGACACGGCCGTGTTGCAAGCCGTGTCGGCAGTTCCAAGGCAGTTCCACACGAGCAGACGTGTTTGGTCATGGGCCGTGTTGGATGACACGGGTACTGACACGGCCGTTTTGGAGAACACGGCCGTGTTGTTCTTCATGTTCTTCGGACACGGGTCAGCCAGATTTAATTCTTCGATTTGTCCCGAGAAGGACACGGTCTGGACACACGGGCGTGTTCAGACCCGTGTGAATAAATAGTTCTAGCCATGATAGAACACGGGTAGGCACACGGGCGTGTTCCTACCCGTGTTCGACCAATTCTTCTGCTTTGATCAGCCCTCCTGGTCCCGTCAACTCCCCTGTTTGCTCCAAGACTTTTAGTTCCACTGATTAATCATACCTGCATTAGAAAAATGACATAATAAGTGGGGAGTTCAATACATAAAATAGTAACGACTCTAACCTATGCTCTACTATTCATGATAACACTAATTCTCAACTATTTTGCACAATTACTTGAGTAAAGAGGTAGAAAACAGTGGACATGATTACAATTATGATAGTCAGAATCTATAATAATTGTACTCATCAGACGTCCTCCTAAAGATCCCCATAGAGAAAGCTATTCTTGACATCAAGCTGGGAAATAATCCCTGTTGACGACCATATAGAGAAGAACCCGGATGCTGCTGAGGCAAGCGATCAGAGAGAAGGTATCAAAGTAATCAACCTCGTAAGTCTGAGTAAAGCCTTTGGCCACCAGCTAGGCCTTGTAGCGATCCACAGTTCCGTATGGGCGAAACTTTACAACAAACACCTAACAACAGCCAACCACATCAGTACCCACTGGTGGAGGAACAAGGGTCCAGGTACCCCTTTCAGTAAGAGTGGAAATCTCCTCATCCATGGCAAATTTCTAATGAGGAATAGCAAGAGACTCCTGGTAGGTGCGGGGAGTGGTAGTAGCCGAGATAGCCAAAGCAAAACACCTGCGAGAAGGAGTAAGCAGATCATAAAAAATAATTGCCGCAAGCAGGTGTTGGGTTCATGCCCACACCCCTTTGCGAAGAGCAATAGGAAGATCCAGGTCGACACGTGCCTTAGTGACTGGAGCGTCCATGGCAGAGAAGGTTGGCCTGGGACTAGAGAGAGACGACTGCGGAGAAGAGGGAGAAGGGGGAGGGGTAGAATGGAGAGAGGAGGAGATGATGTAGGAGGAGAGATTTCGACATGCATGGAAGGAATGGAGGGAGACGATCGAGAATCAGAGACATCAGGGGTAAGAGGGGATTTAAGAGAGAAGTAGGACGTATTCTCGAAGAAGGTCACGTCCGCAGAGACAAACTGCTTGCGCAGAACGAGGTCAAAGCAATAATAGCCTTTCTGAGTTGTAGAGTAACCCAAAAAGACACACTTGGTGGAATGGGTGGAAAGCTTGTCGCGGGTAGCGGAAGGAGCGTGCACAAAAGCCGTGCACCCAAAGATACGGAGAGGGAGAGGAAATGGTTCCTTGCCCGGGTAGAGAATGGAGAAGGGGGTCTTACCGTGGAGAACCGTAGAGGGAATGCGATTGATGAGATAACAGGCGAGGAGAACAACATAGCCCCAGTAGGAGCGAGGTACCTGCATCTGCGTCATGAGAGTGCGAGCGATATCGAGGAGGTGATGGTTTTTACGCTCCGCCATCCCATTTTGCTGGGAGGTGTAAACACAACTAGTCTGATGAAAAAGACCATGTTGCATACAAAAAGAGGCAAACTCATGACTAAGATATTCCTTAGCATTATCAGAGCAAAAGACTTTAATAGAAATATCAGACTGAGTTTTAATCATAGAATAAAAGGATTGCCATACAAAAAGAGTTCAAAGCGATCTTTTAATAGATACACACAGGTATATCTAGATAAATCATCAATAAACATTACAAAGTAAGAACTACCCTGACCAACAGTGAGGGTAGGAGCAGTACCCCAGACATCAGAATGAATGAGATCAAACGGGAGAGAAGAGCCACGACCTTGCTTCGACAGGAAGGAGGAGCGGTGATGTTTGCCAAGCTGACACACATCCTAGTTGAGTGGAGGACTGGTCTGAGGTAAGTGGGGTAGAAGCTGACGAAGAATCCGAAGAGGAGGATGTCCAAGGCGAAGATGCCATTGAAGCAGATCTGTAGAAGATGAGGAGAAGGCGAACATAGCAGAAACATTGTCGAGGAAGTAGAGGCCGCCACTCTCAGTCCCAGTAGCAATCGTCCGTTGGGTTTTTGGGTCCTAGAAAGAACAAGAAGTTGGAGTGAATAAGACGGAGCACTGAAGTTGCTTGCATAAAGTAGTAACAGATAATAAATTGCAAGGGAACTTCGGGACATAGAGGGTGTCCGCCAAGAGAAGTGATGGGGTGACTTGAACCACGCCCATCCCATGAACTGGGGAAGGTAAACCATCCGCAAAAAGAACTGGGGGCAATCGATCATGTGTTTCTAGGAGAGAGAAGCATTGAGGATTGCCGGTCATGTTATTTGTAGTACCAGAGTCAATCAACCATTTACATTGGGTAACAACGTGGGCAATACCTGAAGTCTTGACCATAGAGGCAGACGGCCGAGAGGAGGCGGAGGTGGAGGAAGATGCATCACTAGAGGGGCGAAGATGAGGATGTTTCTGCCAGCAGCGGTCAACAGAATGGCCGGTACGACCACAGTGAGAGCAGAGGAACCTGGACGAACCGCGCCCGCCTAACTGGCTGCGGCCACTAGTGCCACCCCACTGAGCTTGGTGAGCATAGGAGTCCTGTGGAGGAGGGGAGGGCAACAGAGGATGCTGGAACAGCGAAGTAACAGCGGCGATGCGAGCCGCGATGGAATCCAAAGTGGGAGACTCCGCCTCGCCCAAGATCTGCTGGTGGCTCATATAAAAGGACTCGGGAAGTCGCAAAAGATAACAAACAACCAGGAGTTCCTGGAATTGCTTGTGCTGCTCGGCCAAGTCCGCGAAGAAGGGGCGATTCTGGAGGATCTCGGAGCTAAGAGCCTGAATCTGCTGATAAGCTGTAGCAGGAGACATGGAAGGGCGGGCGAAGAGGTCCGCATAGAGAGTATAAATGCGGGACGTCTGGGCCCCCTTCGAGTAGAGAGCAGCGAGGTAAAGCCATGCGGCCTTGACCGTCTCATCATAGCGGATGACGGGAAGGCATTCATCAGAGAGGCTGTTGGCCAGTCAAGTGCGGACAAGTGCATCACTCGCATCCTATTCATCAAATTGAGCAGACTAAGAAGGAGGAGGGTCATCGGTGAGGTGATGACGTTTACGCTGAGAGCGAAGAAGAAAGGTGAAAGAAACGCTCCAATCCAGATAGTTGGAACCAACTAGTTTAGAAACCGTGCCAAGTTTTCCGGAAGGAGTAGGAGGAGGAGGATGAGCCACAGGAGTGGTGGAGGTAGAGATGACGGGGGTGGAGAGACTGAAATTGTCCATAGAGAAACACAGAAAACCACGTGAGTTGAAGAGAAACCGCGCAAGTTGATTAAGCCATGCGAACAAAATGGAGTCCGCGACAAGAGAAGGAGACCGCAGCGGAAAAGAAGGAAACCGCAGCGGGCTAAAGAGAAGAAGCTGCAATGGTCACAGTGTCAGCACACCAGCAGTAAGAAGGGCCACGACCAGGAAGCAGACCAAAGTACAGGGACAGAGGTCGCGCGAACTGGGAATTTCGTGAAAAAAGGGGAGATCGCGCGAACAGGAAAGAGTCTGGGCGAACAGAGAAAAAGTCGCGCGAACACACAGGGTTTGAGCGAACGAGAAGAGAGAGCAGAAGAAAAGCTGAGAGTCTGCGAAAACAAGTCACAGAAAAGAGGGAAGGAAGTCGCTCAAATTGGGAAGCGACAAGGCAAAGAAGCCGCGCAGATAGACAGGTATCCGGCTGAATAGAGAACGAAGCCGTGCGGACAGAAGAGCCAAAGGAATCAGGTGGAATCAGTCGTTTCCTCTGATACCATATGAAAGTAGCGAACATGCGACTAAAAACAAGCCAGAAATTTGAATAATTTAAATTTTTATTATCCAAAAAGATAAGATTTACAGAGGTATGTGATGTAGGCCACGGGTTTCGACACCGTAACGGCTAAGGGATTCACACGCTCGCTTAATTATAATTATTATTACGCTCACACGAACAATAAACACAGCCACTACGCAAGTTGCAACAATTAATTTAATAGGATTCGGGGGGGTTCGCTAGGCCCCTTAAGATAATATCAAGGCTATAGGCCAAGATCCTCTCAAGCGAAATGAACCCACACGATTCGATCGAGCGTACATTGTACCAAAAGAGACACCACCGAAATAAGGATTCAGATAACAAGTGGTTCTCTCCCAACGAAATAAAATAAGGGCCGCCACGCCTCACGAATTCAAAAGGGAATCAAATAACAATAACAATAATTTAATAGATATTATCCACGAAAATTCTACCAATCACAAATCACACGATATGCTAAATGCCCAAAGAAAAGATCTAAGAGAGAAACACACAAGAGTGGAGACGTTCGTTACCCAACCGGAATGGATGATTCCGATTTAACTCTCTTTGGATCGCTCCGTTCCGGATCCACCGAAAGCGTGCCGGTTGGAGGGAAACTCCAAGTTCTTCATTGCCTTCCGACGCCGTTGAAGTTTCACAAGATTCACCACAAGCTTTGGCCGATTCTTCTCTTGGATTAGAAGATGGGGATGATTTGGATCTCACCAAATGAATCGGTTTTTGGGAAGAGGATATATGTGATGGTCGGGTTTTGTTGAGAGGGATGAGGACGGTTTTGTGGAGGAGAGGTGGTGGTCGGGTTGATGTTGGAAGTGGGGCTCGGGTGTGGTGATGGAGGTGGAGGCCGGCGGCTAGGGGAGGTGACAAGTGGTCGGCCTTCTTGAAGATGAAGAGGAGGGCTCGGTTTTTGGAGAGGGATTGAAGGCTATTGTTGCTTATTGGAAAGGAGGAGGTGGAGGTAGAGAGGAGGCCGAAATAGGGAGAGGAAGGAGAGGGGTGGCCGGCGGCCAAGGAGGAGAGGGGGTATGGGAGCCGAACTCCAAGAGGAAGAGGGAAGAGGGAAAACCAATTTAGGGTTTCAATTTTAATTCATTCATTCACTAACTCAAAATCCAATACAACATAGCCTTATATAGGCTTTACAAAGATAAGGGTTATAAGCACCCCAAATATGGCTAAACAAAGGCCAAAATGAAATGACAAATAATTAAAACTTTTGGCTAAACAAAGGCCAAAATGAAATGACAAATAATTAAAACTTTTGGCTAAACATTGGCCAAATAAAAACATCATTAAAATCTGAAATAATATTTAAAATGACGCGGCAGAGATTTGACACGACATTGGCGGGGATGTTGACGCGGCCATGGCGGAGGATGTGAAAAATCTTCATTTGGAGGCGGCGAAGGAACATCAAGCTTGAGTCGGCACCAACATAAACCGGGTCACCATAATCATCTGGAAGGGGATCTTCTTCGGCAACATGACGTGGATCTTTGACATGTATCGGATCACCAACGTCGTTCGGTGGGGGACGCTCCAAGTCAACATGTCGGGGGGTGGCGGCGCCATCAATCCTCCCCCTCTCAAAAATACTCATCACTGATGAGTAGTCCCGGGTATAATCGTTGAGGAAGAGGAACCTGCAAAGCAAAAGGTGGTCTTGGGGGGACCTCAAAGACGCGTTAGACAAATAAGAACAAAGTATTTCCCTTTTATAGAATGGAGGAGAGAGGAGAGAGTACAAATAAACAATGTGGGACTAACCGTTCGGCAACACCAGAAGGAAGAGAACAAGTCGCAGTAGGAGAATGCTAGACCGCCCAGTCTCCAAGTCGTCTGAGATAAACTGCTAGACTGCTCAGACTACAAACAACAGTCTGGATATCAAACCACTAGAGAGTAACCACTAGACCGCGCGGTCTACAACCCGCTAGAATTAGACCGCCAGACCGCTCGGTCTCATACTATAACATGGACTTAGTTTTATCAGAACTGGTTTAAGCTTCTTTCTCTTTGGTGATCGTAAAAGGCCGACAAGATCGGCGTTTTGTAGTGACGACCTTCCTGAGTGTCGGTGTCACCGCAAAACTGCGATTCTGGGCATAAGACCCCGGGGTTTTAAATAGAAAAAAATGGGGTCTTACACATTCAATGAGATGAGGGTGGAGGCTCAATGGGTGTTGGCAGCAGATGAGCCGTTGTTCGGATTCTCGGGGAGAGGAAGGAAGTCGAAGGGGGAGTGAGACTCCAGGTAACTCTGGGGGGGGGGGGCTGTCTAGGAATTTTTGCTTCCTGATAGTGGATGTCCCCAGTAGTTACAATGCCATTTTCGGGCGCCCTTTGATCAGTGCCTTTAGGTGCGTCCCAACATCTTTTCATCAATGCCGGGGGAACCCAGATCCGAGTACGAGGAGGTCCAAAAGTAGCCTAGGAGTGCTATGTGACGGCAGTGAATGCTATTTCTTGGCAAGGAGAGGCCGAGGAAATGGAGAAAAGGATGGAATGATGGGAGCAGGAGGTCAGAGAAATGGCAAGAGAGAAGGAGGGAGAGATGGAGGTAGAGGAGGAGGAAGAAGGAGTGGGGATGGAGAGAGGCATTGTGGTTGAGACAGAAATGGCAGGAGATAAGGAGGGAGAGATGGAGGTAGAGGAGGAGGATGAAGGTGTGGGGATAGAGAGAGGCATTGCGGTGGATCCGGAAATGGAAGGAGAGAAGGAGGGAGAGATGGAGGTAGAGGAGGAGGAAGAAGGAGTGGGGATGGAGAGAGGCATTGCGGTGGAGCCAGAAATGACAGAAGAGAAGGAGGGAGAGATAGAGGTAGAGGAGGAGGAAGAAGGAGTGGGGATGGAGAGAAGAATTGCGGTGGAGCTGGAAACGACAGTAGAGAAGGAGGGAGAGATGGAGGTAGAGCAGGAGGAAGAAGGAGTGGGGATGGAGAGAGGCATTGTGGTGGAGCCGAAAAAAATAGGAGAGAAGGAGGGAGAGATGGAGGTAGAGGAGGAGGAAGGAGTGGGGACAGAGAGAGGCATTGTGGTGGAGCCGAAAACGAAGGAGAGAAGGAGGGAGAGATGGAAGTGGAAGGGACAGGGGGAAAGGAAGGATAAAGAAGAGGAAAAAGGAAGATAAAGGAAGTAGGGGAGTCATCCAGGGTGAAAGTTCGGCCAGAAGAGAGAGGAGCTTCGTTGTTAGGAGGGGTCATAACTGATGAAGGAGCGGAGAGGTTTCTGAGGGAGGTGCCTGTGGCTGTTGCGGAGCGCGAGGCCGTAGAGCTTGAGGCTAGAGAGCAAGAGGAGATATTGGTGGAGCAGGAGTTAGAGGAGGATCCATCAAGACTAAAGGCGACCGTAGAAGTGCTAGAGATTCTCACCAAAGAAGGGAGGAAAGAGAAGATAAAAGTCAGTTGGGGAGCTCAGCACCGAGGACCAGGAGGAGATCAGGGCATGCATGCAGAGGAACATTGACATCTTCCCCTGGAGCACGACCGACATGCCAGGGGTCGACACGGATGTGGCATGATACCGTCTCAATCTTGACCCCAGGACTCGTCCGGTGCAACAAAAGAAGAGAGCCATCGCCTCCAAGATGGCCAAGCCCATCAGGGAAGAGGTGGAGAAGCTGCTCGAGGCTGGATTCATATCTGCAAGCTAGTATCCGGGGTGGGTGAGTAATATTATAATGGTAAAAAATGGAGAGGGAAAATGGAGGATGTGTGTGGACTTTTATCTTTTAAATAAATCTTGCCCTTAGGATTGTTATCCTCTGCCTCGAATCGACGCTCTGGTTGACTTAGCCGTCGGTTTTTCACTAATGAGTTTTCTAGATGCATTTTCAGGGTACCATCAAATACGCATGCATCCCCCAGACATCAAAGATATTACCTTTATTACGGAGGATGGATGCTTTAGCTACAATATGATGCCCTTCAGATTGAAGAACGCAACGACCACTTACCAAAGAATGGTTGACCGGATCTTTCAGGAGCAAAAGGGACGTGTTGGGTCCGGCGTTCCTTCACTTGACCCGTAGCGCTCTGCTGCTTATTTAAGAAATTAAGTAGTACCCTTTCCAATAGTCCGGGCTTTTGGAACAGTTGGGTATTCGCTTGATCCAACAATTGGTATCAAAGGGGGTCACAGGTTCAAGACGGGGGGGGGGGGCGCTATTAAATCCCGATTTTTCCCTTCTACCCGTGTGGGTCCGGTGGGTCAGGAAATTGTGGATATGTGGTAACCCCACCTCTGTGCCGTGTGGGCCATGTGGTAACCCCACCTCTGAGCCGACGGGTTGTGCTTGATGCCAGGGGAGGGGGGGGGGGGCGGGATTTTTGGGTCCGACGTTCCTTCACTTGACCCGTGGCGCTCTGCTACTTATTTAAGAAATTAAGTAGCGCCCTTTCCAATAGTCCGGGCTTTTGGAATAGTTGGGTATGTGCTTGATCCAACAGGATGGAATCTTGAGGTTTATGTGGATGACTTGATGATCAAGAGCCGAGACCTCAGGCCCACGTCTTGGATCTGGAGGAAACTTTTGGGACCATAAGGAATTACAAGATGAGCCTCAACCCTCTGAAGTGTATCTTTAGGGCCAACAAGGGAAAATTCTTAGGACATCTCCTTACCCCATCAGGAGTGGAGCTCAACCCCGACAAAACGAAGGAAATCTTAGAATTGGAATCTTTGAAGAACGCTAAGGAAGTCCAACGTCTCGCCGACAAGCTGGCCGGGTTAAGCAGGTTCCTCTCCCAGGCGGGAGAGAAGTGCTCGCCCTTCTTCCGAGCACTAAGAGGAGGCAAGAAATTTGAATGGACCACCGAGTGCGAAGAAGATTTCCGAGCTCTGAAACAATAACTCACCCAAACACCGCTACTCCAAGGGCCAAGAGAAGGGGAGAGTTTGTTCTTATACCTAGGAGTGGGGACTGGAGCGGTGAGTTCAGTCCTTATATAAGAAGAAGGAAAGAAGCAGTTACCGATCTACTATGTAAGCAGAGTCCTAAAGAAGACAAAGCTCAGATACCCTATCCTTGAAAAGTTGGCCTTCGCTCTCATCATCTCGGTCAGGAAGCTCAGGCCGTACTTTCAGGCCCACTCAATCCAGGTGGTGACAGATCATCCTCTCTGCCACATCTTGAAAGGGGTGGAGCATTCTGGGAGGTTGGCCAAATGTTCGATAGAACTTAGTGAGTTCGATCTCGCTTTTACTCCTCGGGTGGCCATCAAGACGCAAGCGATTGTAGATTTCCTTGCATACTATGTGGTTGAGGTCGGAGAAGCTGAAGCACCTCGTCTAGCGGCCTGGGAAATGCTAGTAGATGGAGCCTATGGAAAAAGTTCTTTTGGATGAGGGATGATCTTAGTGAGTCCAGAAGGAACCAAAATTAAGCAAGCCTTGAAGATTCACTTCACCATCACTAACAACCAGGCAGAATACGAAGCGATCATCGCGAGGCTCAAGCTAGCTCAGGAGCTGGGCATACAAGACATCAAAGTCTCCACAGACTCTATGGTAATAGTAGGACAAATCAATGGAGAGTTTGAAGTAAGGGAGCCCACCCTCCAATTGTATATGATGAAGGTAAAAGGTATCATCAGACAGTTCCGTAGCTTTTCAATTCAACATGTCTTAAGAGAGGAAAGTGCTCAGGCTGACCTGCTCGCCAAGCACGGCCCTCAAGCTGGAGGAACCATGACGGAGCTCTTCAGACCATTCAAAGAAGAAGGAGAGTTGATGGAAGTGTACCAACAAGGATCTTGGATGGACCCCTTCATCATCTTTTTGAACTCAGGACGTCTTCCCGAAAGAGATTTCAATAAGAAGCAGATCAAGTATAAATCAGCATACTACCTGCTGAAGGAAGGTACGTTATAACGAAAGACACTATCGGGTTTGTTGGCTCAGTGTGTGTTTGAGAGAGAGATCTCAAGAGTTCTGGAAGAAATTCATTCAGAAGAATGCGGGAGTCATTCGGGAAGTCGGACCTTGGAAGGAAGAGTATTGAGGAAAGGCTACTTCTTGCCTACCCTCAGGAGAGATGCGGAAGAATTCGCCAAGAGATGTAAGAAGTGCTAGGAGTTCGCCCCCTTCAACTCCTTCCCGCCCAAAGATTACGAACAATCACGGCTCCCTGGCCCTTTGCAATATGGGGGCTATATTTTGTGGGCCCTTTCTCCCAAGCAAGTGGCTAAAGGAAGTTCCTGCTAGTCATGGTGGATTACTTTTCAAAGTGGTTAGAGGTGAAGGCGTTGGCTAAGGTGACGTTGCAAGTGGTCAGAAATTTCGTGTGGGGAGAGATAATCTGCCGGCATGGGCTTCCGTTTTCCATCGTCACAAATAATGGACTGCAATTCGCTAGTAGGGAATTCGTAGACTTCTGTGTACAGCTGGGCATAGACCTCTGCTTTGCCTCGGTTCATCATCCTCAAAGCAACGGGAAGGTGGAAGCGGGGAACAAGATTATTGTGAATATTTTGAAAAAGAAGGTGGAGATCTTAAGGGGAAGCTAGGTAGAACAGATCCCTTCTATTCTATGGGCTTTGAGGACTACGCCAAACACCGCCACGGGAGAGACCCCGTTTAAACTCTCCCATGGATTGGAGGACGTTATACCTATAGAGTTCAAGGTCAAATCTCCGATAGTAGCTGCTGCGAAGGAAGTAAGCGAAGGATGGCGGGTAGAGAATGAAGAGCAAAAGCTCTCTCTCGATCTGGTGGAAGAGATCAGGTAATTGGCATCGATTTGGCAGGAAGAAGTAAAGTGCTTGATGGCTAGATATTTTGAGAAGCATATAAGGGTCAGAAAGTTCCAGAGGGGTGACTTGGTCCTAAAAAAAGTAGATGCGGCAGGCAGAGGAGCCTCAGTGGGAAAACTCTACCCAACGGGGAAGGCCCCTTTATGGTAAGGGAGGTCCTGAAGTCAGGAGGGTACCACCTCTAGGATATGGACGGGGTACCCCTCGATCATGCCCGAAGCGATGACGACCTAAAAATATTCTACCCTTGACATTTTCTCATCTTTTCAAATACTTGTAAATATGTTATGATTTACTGATATAATGAAATTCCAGGTGTTTTCTTTCATGAAATGAGATTGCGACGGATTATTGGAAAGGCCCCGAGAAGACTTGCTAACCAGGCTCTCATCAAGCTGGAAGGACTGTAGGCTCACTCAGTGGCAGGATGATTGGAAAGGCCCTGAAAAGACCTGTTGACCAGGCTCTCATCAAGCTGGCAGGACTGTAGGCTTACTCGGTGACAGGACGATTGGCAAGTCCCCGAGAAGACCCGCTAACCAGGATCTCATCAAGCTGGCAGGACTGTAGGCTCACTCGGTGGCAGGATGATTGGAAATACCCCGATAAGACCCCCTGACCAGGCTCTCATCAAGCTGGCAGGACTGTAGGCTCACTCGGTGGCAGGACGATTGGCAAGGCCCCGAGAAGACCCACTGACCAAGCTCTCATCAAGCTGGCAGGACTATAGGCTCACACGGTGGCAGGATGATTGGAAAGACCCCAAGAAGACCCGCTGACTAGGATCTCATCAAGTTAGCAGGACTGTAGGCTCACTCGATGGCAGGATGATTGGAAAGGCCCGGAGAAGATCCGCTGACCAGACTCTCATCAAGCTGGCAGGACTGTAGGCTCACTCGGTGGCAAGACGATTTTAAAGGACCCAAGAAGACCCACTGACCAAGCTCTCATCAAGATGGCAGGAATGTAGGCTCACTTGGTGGCAGGATGATTGGAAAGGCCTCGAGAAGACCCGCTGACCAGGCTCTCATCAAGTTGGCAGGACTGTAGGCTCACTCGGTGGCAGGATGATTGGCAAGGCCCCGAGAAGACTCGCTGACCAGGATCTCATCAAGCTGGCAAAACTGTAGGCCCACTCAATGGGAGGATGAATGGCAAGGCCCCGAGAAAACCTGCTGACCAGGCTCTCATCAAGCTGGCAGGACTATAGGCTCACTCGCTGGAAGGATGATTGTTAAGGCCCTGATAAGACCCGCTGACCAGCCTCTCATCAAGCTAGCAGGACTATAGGCTCACTCGGTAGCAGGATGAATAATAAGGCCCTGAGAAGACCCGCTGACCAGGCTCTCATCAAGCTAGCAGAACTGTAGGATCACTCGGTGGCAGGATGAATGGCAAGGCCCCAAGAAGACCCACTGACCAGGCTCTCATCAAGCTGGCAGTAATGTAGGCTCACTCAGTGGCAGGATGATTGGCAAGGCCTCGAGAAGACCTGCTGACCATGCTCTCATCAAGCTGGCAGGGCTGTAGGATCACTCGGTGGCAAGATGAACGGTGAGATCCCTCAAAGAAATGTTTTTACCAGTCAGTAAACGGTTCATAAAATTTTTAAAAATTTTAGGGAAAGAAAAGGTTGATGCAGTGCAAATAAAGATAGGCATTCCCAGCCGGTGCTCGGGAACGAGGGTCTCACTCATGGCAAGCAGGCACTCTCGGAGAAAGAAAGGTCTCGCCTAATAAAAGAGTGGATTAATTCCTGGAGTCCACTCGCGCCGAAGTTGTCTCAAGGTGAGACATGGGGGGGGGGGGAAGTCAAGTTGTCTTGCACACGGGAGCGGCAAAGAGAAGCCTAAATGACTCATACTCTAAACCGTTCTCGAGCGAGGCGACGAGACAATGAGTAGCTTCATCTCGCAAGTATAAACCAATTAGAGGGCCATCTTGCAGTAAATAAAGCAAAGTAAAGCAAAATAAAGAGAACAAAAAGTGAGAGGGGTGACAAAAGTTCCTTATATGTTTTGTCATATTGTTCATCAAAAGAGAGAAAAAAAGGGGGAAAGCCTTCCCCCATGAAGCCTACTTCGAAGTCTCAAAAATAATAAAAAGTACAAGTGTAGGAAAAAGGGAAAAGGAGGGGAGGAGGAGCCCCAGATCTTGCCAGTAGTTCTTCAGTCCTCTTTGCTAGAAGATGAATCCTCGTCCACCTCGCCATAAAGGTGTGACACGAGGTCACAGGCGGTGACGGTCTCGGATTCTTCCTTGACAACCCCTAGCTCCTTCATCATCTTTAAAACCAGCTCAGTCGTCTTGATGTTGGCATCTCGGAAAATCTCTTCGCCCTCATCGAGGGAGTAATGAGAGGGAGGGGGAGCTTGTAATGGCTCCTGGCGAGAGGAATGCAGAACACTATCCTGAAGATGGGCATTTTGGACCGTTAGGTTTTTATTCTCCTCTTCCAAAGCCTCTATGCGCGAGCACATCCGATTTACCGTCTCAGTATCCTGCGAGACGCTCATCAATCAACAAGAAACATACACAAGAGAGAAACTGGCCAAAGATAGAATCAAAAGGCTTACCACGCTGCCCTGGGTCTTTGCGAGGAGGGCTTTAGCAACGGCCAGCCTCTTGTTGAGGCCATCCGAATTATCGCGCTCCGCCGCAAGGCCCGCCTCAGCATCCTTCCATTTCTTGTTGTTGAAAACTAGGCAGCACGAGATTCGGTGCGAGAGCTCCAAGGCGCGAAGCTGAGTGTGAGAGGTCTTCAAGACGAGGTCTCGCGAGGATTCCTTGTCGACGGAATCTGCCTCTGGACCATCATAAAGGCCGTAGCTAAGGGAAAAGGCGTGGATAATGGGAGGGTCTTGCTCCTTCCATGAGGGAAGGGGGGTTGATACCGACACTCGGTTCGCGTCCTTTTCCCACAGCAGAACTGGGTCGCCGGCGATGTTGGAACACCCTATTACTAATTTGGGTAAGGATCACTATGCTTGTCTTAGGATCCTAGTTGACCTAGTTGTATAGTTGAGAAGGTCAACATTAGAATGAGTCTAGGGTCTAGAACTTAGTTTTGAAGCTGCCCCAAGACCACTCCAAGATCAAGGATGAAGAGCTAAGTCTAAAGCAATTTTCGTCGAGCTCAGGTCGACGAATCGTCGAACTCAATTCGACGCTCTCTGAGCTCAACTTCAACAAATCGTCGAACTCCGGTCGACGATCTTCGAGCTCAGATCGACTATCTGCTTTTAGCTAGCTTCTGCTTAGTCGTCGAACTCCCCTCGACTATCGTCTAGCTCAGTTCGACGATGCCTCCTTCAGCTGTTTCTCAGGTCGCTGAGCTCAGTTCGACGATCTTTGAGCTCAGTTCGACGATTTCTGTCTGCTTATCTCAGTTCATCTCTGAGCTCAGTTCGAAGATCGTAGAGCTCAGATCGACGATTATTTGGAGAGATCAACGTCTTCAAGATTTCAAATGCTGCTGATTCTTTGGAATGTTTTTGAATATTATCAGCATTTATGACAGAAGATCTCCCAGCCGTTTGGAGCAAGTTTCAAGGTATCTTTCAGAGAATGTTTGCTGGACTTTCCTCTAAAAGACAAGACCATTTATGGAAAACATTTATGACTGACCAACGGCCATCTTTGGACAAGGAGAATATTCAGAAAATCAATTCTATTCCTATGGTCCTTTAGATATACAGGAATACAACAACAAAACATACAGAGCTGACAGACAGAAAGAAAAAGAGAAAACACACAAAAGAATACTGTTAGCAGAAGAACAAGAAAACTACAACATCAAGATCTTCTAGCTGACTAAGTGTTCTTGCATCCTCATCTTAGATTTCCAGACACATCATCTTTCAGCTGTCCTGCTGAAACCATTCTTTTCTGGAGATCAAGTTCTGAAGACCTATCACCCTTCTGCAAAGCTTCTCTGCCTGAACCTCTCTACATCTCAGGGGGAGCTTTGACATCTTCAATCCACTTGTGCTTCTCTCATTTGACTGAGAACAGAGAAGACAACTTCAACTTTCACTTTTTCTTTTCCTGCTGTAAAAGGGTTCTTGAACTCCCTTCAAAAGTTCTGTCTGGTTCTGAGAGCCTTGTCAAAACTCAGTGGTGGCAAGACACCTTATCAAAAAATCTAGCTTTGGTTTTTGAGCACCTTATCAAAAGCTCATTGGTGTCAGGACACCTGATCAACTCAGTCCTGAGTGGATTCCTACCAAGGGTGGTAGAAGAGTGGATGTACCCAGTTTTGGGGAACCACTATATTTCCTTGTGTCTTCTGGTTGTGCTTGTGTGATTTGTCTGCTGTGTGCTGTGTCCTTTTCCTTTCAGTTTTTAAGTTTCTGTTAGCACTCTACACTATAGCTTAAATAGAATTTTAATTTGTGCTATTTTAATAATCTGTAAAAAAAAATTATTTTAAGTAAACTCTATTCACCCCCCCTCTAGAGTTGAGATAGATCTTACCCTCACTTTCAATTGGTATCAGAGGGAGGTTGGTTGCTCATACTGGTTAACACCTGAACCAAAAGATCCCTGATAAGATCAATCTCTGTAGAGGATTACTTTCTATACATCTATCTACTCATTTAGAGACATGGCACAGAACAAAGATTATGCAAGCACCAGACCACCAGTGTGCAACCTCTCCAAGTTTGCACTCTGGAAGGCAAGGATTAGATTGTATATGAATTCTATTGATGAGGATATCTTTAATTCTGTCTTGACAGTGTGTCCAACTCCACCAGCAAGCTCAAGTACAAGTGCTGTTCCACCTCCTTCTGGAACAGATGCAGATATAAAGAAGTGGAAGATTGCAGATGCTAAGGCTATGAACATCTTAGCCCAAACTATGTCTGATGATATTTTTCAAAAGGTAGCTGAATGCAACTCAGCCAAAGAAACCTGGGACAAACTCTCTGAAATTGTCTCAGGATCTGCTGATGAAAGGAAGGATAGAAGGTCTCATCTGATAAGTCAATATGAGAACTTCAAGAAAGGAGAAGGTGAATCAGTGGCTGACATGTACAATAGACTAAGTCTAATTGTCAATGAGCTAAAGACTTTGGACAAGGAGATCTCTTTAACTGAACTAAATGATAAAATCCTGATGTGCTTTCCCAGCACTTGGGATTCAAGAATCTGGCCAATCAAAGATGCCAGAAGTCTGAATGAGATTACCACTGAAGCTCTCCTGGGCAAGCTCAAATCCTATGAGCTGCTCATTAAAAATAGAGAAGAAGAACAGAAGGCTGCCTCTCCAGCCACAAGGAAAGAAAAGACCATAGCCTTCAGGGCTGTAGAAGAGGAGCCTGAAGATAAAGCCACAGGAAATGATGAGCTCATAAGTCTACTGGCTAAGAGATTCTACAAAATGGCCAGAAAAGATTTCAGAAAAAGGCCATACAAGGGTCATGATAAACCAAGGTATGATAAATCAAACAACACTACAGAAATCATATGCTTTGGTTGCAGGAAACCAGGACACATTGTGCCTGACTGTCCAGAGAACAAGAATAAGGACAAGAGAGATAGAAGAGAAAGAAGAAAAGGAAAGGATCACAAGAAGAACAACTCAGACAAAGCCTCCTTCAGCAAAAACAAACATACAAGGAAGGGCTTTGTTGCTGAGACCTGGAGTGAGACTGAAGAGGAATCTGAAGCCTCATCCAGTTCCAGTGATGATGAGGATGATGCAGATGAAAAGGAGTTCTGCATGATGGCCATCAATGCATCACAACAAAACTCTGATGAAGAATCAGAATCAGATTCAGACACTCACCCAGATGAAGACCAGGTAATCAATTCTTTTGATTTTAATTCTGAAGATTTCAAAAGTGAATTTAAGACACTATGCCTAGACCTATTAAAATCTGAGAAGGAGATAATATCTCTCAGGAATCAATTGTCTGAGCATAGTATCCTAAACTCAAAGAACCTCAAGCTCTCTGAGGAGTTAGAATGCTGTAGGGAGGAGATAGCTTCACTGAAAAGTGAACTATCAAAGGCCAAAAAGTTTGAAGAATCTCTAAATGGGAGAAGTATCAGACTGATGGACATCACAAGCACAGTGAACTCTAGATTCAATAGTACACTGGGTTTGGGTGCCTCCTCCAGCCAACCTATAGTGTTAACAACTCCAATCAAATTTGTCTCTGACAAAGGAAAGGGAGTAGTAGAGGTGGCTAGGAAGAATGCAGACCTGCCAGAGAAAATTTCAGTTCAACAAAATGCGTCGAGCAGAGCTCGACGATCGTCGAACAGAGCTCGACGATCTAAGCACAGATCGTCGACCTCAGCTCGACTACACCCAAACTCTGAACTCAAGCACTATCGATATTCGAACAGTGATCGACGATCTGACCCAAGATCGTCGACCTCAGATCGACGATCGTCGAACAGAGTTCAGAATTGTGAACACATTTTCAATGGCTCAGTCAAATTCAATCCTAGAAGTTGCACATCCCATGGACTCAACCCCTATACTGAGTGGATAGTAGCTCCTAGGAGATACCATCCTGAAGGCTATAAGAGTCAACCTGGGATGTCCTTTATTTCAGAATTTAAAGGTTATCAACCTAGGCCCAAGGTTAACTGGGTCAAAAACAAATAAGCTGTTTTTGTGCAGGTGAAGACCTATCCAGCATCAAACCATCAATGGTATCTGGATAGTGGATGCTCAAAGCACATGACAGGGGACAAGGACAATTTCACTTCCTTCAAAGCCAAGCTTGGACCCAAAGTAATTTTTGGAGACTCAAGCTTTGGAACTACAAAAGGATATGGTGCAGTCCAAATTGGCTCAGTCACCTTCAAAAGGGTGGCATATGTTGAAGGACTTAAGCACAACCTGATAAGTATCAGTCAATTGTGTGATGAAGGATATCAAGTAACCTTCAACAAAGCCATATGCAAAGTCCAGTCAGTGGACAACACAACTGTGTTGACAGGTAACAGAAGAGGTAACATTTACTTAGTGAATTTTCTTTCACCTGTAGTAGATATCTGCCTGCTTAACTCCATTTCAAAACCAAACAATTTGTGGCATAAAAGACTAGGACACATTAACCTTAGAACCATTGCTAGGCTATCCAAAGACAACCTTGTTAGAGGACTACCTTCTGGTCCCTACAAGAAGGAAGAACTTTGCAAGGCATGTCAATTAGGCAAGCAAACTAAAAGTAGTTTTAACTCAATTAATAAGAGTGATTCACCTAGGATCTTGTACCTGTTGCATATGGATCTTTTTGGACCCATATCAGTGCAAAGCCTAGGAGGGAAATCCTATACTTTAGTGATTGTAGATGACTTCTCAAGATTCACTTGGGTATTCTTTCTGAGGAAGAAGTCTGATAACTTCAAGTGTTTGACAGATTTTCTCAAATGCATTCAGATTGAGTTCAACACTCACATTGCCCTGATCAGAAGTGATCATGGGACAGAGTTTGATTCTCTTCTCATGCAAGAGTTCTGTCAAAGTGAAGGGATCAGGCACACTTTCTCAGCTCCTAGAACTCCTCAACAAAATGGGGTAGCTGAAAGGAAAAATAGAACCCTAATTGAATCTGCTACTACATTGTTGTCAGATGCTCACCTACCTTTATCCTTTTGGGCTGAGGCAGTGAACACCTCCAACTATGTGTTGAACAGAAGCCTGATACATAAACTGAAGGGCAAGACTCCCTATGAACTGCTCAAAGGGAAGAAAGCTAAAGTAAACTATTTTAAAGTTTTTGGTTGTATTTGCTATGTTCATAATAATGACAAGAAATATCTAGCTAAATTTCAAGCCAAAGCTGATGAAGGAGTGTTTCTGGGATACTCTATGATCAGCAAGGCCTATAGGGTGTACAACAAATCTTCCTGTAAAATTGAAGAGTCTGTTCATGTTGTTTTTGATGAAGCTAACATGTCTTTCAAGGAGAAGAATGCTTCTACCATAGAACCTTTGCAGGTACATTCTTTAGCTGAAGACTTGAACAAACTGCAAGTTACTGAAAAGAATGACAGCAGTGATGATGAAGAAGAAGTTCAACATCTAAAAGAAGATCACCTTGAAGAACCTGTTGTTGTTCCACTAGAGGAAACAACAACACAGGCTGGTGAACAATCAACACCTCCTGTTGATTTAGTAACAATAAGAGATCATCCAACTTCCCAAGTTATTGGAGACATCTCAGCTGGTGTGCAAACCAGAAATCAGGTCAACCAGAACCTAATGCACACTTGCTTCCTATCTCAAATTGAGCCTCAATCCATTCAAGATGCAGAGCAAGATCCACACTGGATCATTGCAATGCAAGAGGAGCTGCATCAATTTGAAAGAAATCAGGTTTGGGAACTAGTGCCTAAGCCAAAAGATCATCCCATTGTTGGAAAAAAGTGGGTCTTCAGAAATAAGCTGGATGATCAAGGAGTCATAGTCAGAAACAAGGCAAGGCTTGTTGCTCAAGGGTACTCTCAACAAGAAGGAATAGATTATGATCAGACCTTTGCACCAGTTGCAAGGTTAGAGGCCATCAGAATATTCCTAGCATATGCTGCTCACAAAGGATTCAAAGTATACCAAATGGATGTGAAAAGTGCATTTCTTAATGGGGACATCAAAGAGGAAGTCTTTGTTAGACAACCTCCAGGTTTTATCTCTCTAACTCACCCTGATTATGTTTACAGGCTGCATAAAGCATTGTATGGTCTCAAGCAAGCTCCCAGAGCATGGTATGAGACCCTAGCATGCTTTCTTCTGGAAAATGGTTTTATTAGGGGGAGAGTAGACCAAACTCTTTTTATTAGAACCCATAAGTCCCACACCCTACTAGTACAAATCTATGTAGATGATATCATATTTGGCTCTACTGATTCAAATTTGTGCAAGAGGTTCTCCAACCTAATGCATTCCAAATTTGAAATGAGTAGCATGGGTGAGCTCTCCTTCTTCTTAGGATTGCAAGTCAAGCAACATGCTGAAGGCATCTTTATTTCTCAAGCCAAGTATGCAAAAGAATTGGTCAAGAAGTTTGGTATGTCTGAAGCATCTTGTATGAAAACACCCATGCCTACCAATGCTGTATTGGATGCTGATCAGCATGGGAAGCCAGTTGATCAGACAACATATAGAGCAATAATTGGCTCTCTACTGTACCTTACAGCTAGCAGACTAGATATAATGTTTGCTACATGCATATGTACTAGATTCCAAGTTAACCCTAGAGAGTCACACCTAACACTAGTTAAAAGGATTCTTAGGTATGTAAAGAGTTGTCCAAATCTAGGACTCTGGTATCCAAAAGAATCAGGATTTGAATTAACTGGATTTTCAGATGCTGATTATGCTGGATGCAGAATAGACAGGAAAAGCACCAGTGGAACATGTCAGTTCCTTGGAGACAGACTTGTCTCCTGGTTTTGTAAGAAGCAAACATCTGTGTCAACTTCAACTGCTGAAGCTGAGTATATGGCTGCAGGCAGTTGTTGCTCACAAATATTGTGGATACAAAATCAGCTTCTAGACTATGGTTACAACTTAGAGCAGTCAAAAATTTTCTGTGATAATACTAGTGCTATTTCTATAGCACAAAATCCAGTCCACCATAGTAGGACAAAACACATAGAAATCAGGCATCATTTCCTAAGGGATAATGTAGAGAAAAACAAAATTGAACTTCAATATATTCCTACTGATTTGCAAAGGGGAGATATTTTCACCAAACCCTTGGATGAAAAGAAACACAGGTTCTTCCTAAATCAGTTAGGCATGATAGATGGAGGAAGTCTTAATTAAAATCCAAGATTTTGAAAAGCTAAAACAGACCAAGACTAGGCTAAAAATTCTGTCTTTTGAATGAGTTTAGACTCTGAACTGCGCTCGACGTTTTCTCAAAAATCGTCGAACGGAGATCAACGATTTTCCAAAAATCGTCGACCAGAGATCGACGCTTTTGCTATCGTCGATCTGAGTTCAGAGCCTTCGCTAGATCTAGAATTTTTCTTCTTCTGTTCAGAGGCCGTCGAGCTGAGCTCGACGTCTTTCAACATCGTCGAACGAAGATCGCCGATTTTGAAGACTCTTCAGATTCCCTCTGTAGCCTAAATCGTCGAGCTGAGATCGACGCTTCGTCGAGCTGAGCTCAACGATTTTCTTTTTCGCCGTCGAACCCTAATATAAAATCATTCTTCAGCCGTCGTTCTCCTTTTTACGCTTTCATACTCTGCAACTTTCTTCCTTTTCCCTCCAAATTTTCTACGCTTGGTCGTTTTTGGTTTTCTGTTGCAGGTACACATGGCTGATTCGAGTGCTGCTATTGCCAAGATGAAGTTCGACACCGGTTTCGACATAGACATAAACTCATTTGATGGAAACGACCAGCGCTTCAAGGATGTTCTGAATCTATTCAGAGAACAACAGCTAACCCAGATAATGACTACCAGGATGAAGATTGCATCTGAGGAGATTAAGGAATGGTGTTATACCGCAGCAGATGAGACTGAGAATACTGTTGTCGGCACCATTAAGGGGACCCAGGTAATTCTATCCCCGACTTTATTAACTGAAGTCTTTCAACTCAGTACTGGAGAAGACTCCATTGATCTGTCTGGAGAGGAGTATGCCTCCATGTTAGATAGGATGGGTCATAATGTAATTAACCCTAATAAGCTGCTGAAAAAGAATCTGGCTATAGAATTCCAGTTCCTGGCTGATGTAGTTGGGAAGGTGCTGTTGGCCAAGCACTCAGCGCATGACACAATTTCCAGGTATCAGTTCTGCCTGATGGGAGCCTTACTGGATAAGAAGCACCTCGACTGGGGCTCCATCTTCTTCACCCTGATTAAGAAGAAGATAAGCAAGTCTGCAGTCAGTTTTGGAAGAATCTTGGGGGTCTTTCTGCACTCAAGGTGCCCTGACCTTTTGACCTCTTCTGGGATGTTCATCAATGCATCCAAGAGGCTCTCCTGTGCCCTCTTCAGTAAATGGGACAGGCAGATAATCAACCCCTCCAGGGCTGCTGCAACACTTCTATCAGGCACAAGGACCAATCTGGTCACTCCTCTAGTAGAAGAGCTGCCTGCTTCTTCCTCTCCCCAAGCCATATCCACCCAAGCCACATATACCCAAGCCATCACCTCCTCACCACCAGTCTCCACCATTATTATCTCATCTCCCATTACCATTTCCTCACCTATGTCATCCCCTCCACCATCCTCCTCAGAGGACTTCCATCCTCTCTTTTCCTATCCATTCCACACTCAACCATCATTCTCCCTTTTAGAGGATTCCCTCATGGATGACTCTCCCTCTTCTCCTCCTGAGACATCTTCCCTCCATCAAATGCTCACTGACATCCTCTCTCAACCCTCCTTCATACCCTCCTTTACTCTCCCACTCTTCTCCTCAACCTTCTCTATCCCCATCATTCCATCTTCTGAACCAACAATCCCTACTCCTCCTACCTCCTCCTTTTCAGCTTCAGTCACCATCCCTCCATCCACCTTGACTACTACCTCTGCTCAAGCCTCACTTGGGCATGTAGATCTTTCTAGTCTGGCTGACAGGCTCTATGAGTTGCTAGCTCCCAAGCTGGTATCTCTGCTGGAGTCCTCCCTGACTCCACTCCTGAAGCAAGTCCAGGAGCTGTCCACCAAGCTTGATTCTCCTTCCTCCTCCCAGGAAATCCCTTCTACTGGGTGCCTTGGTTCACCTCTCTCTGAACCAAGGCAGGGGGAGATGCCTTATGAAGAAGTGATTGTGCCAGCTCCAGCTCCAGCTTCTACTCTCTCAGCAAGCTCAGGATGTGCTTTTGCACTTAATCTGCAGAGGTTGCTATCCAGATTTGATACAGCCTATCTCAGCTGTCTGCCTCCAATTACTGCTGAAGATCTGTCCAAGGCCATTGTGCCTGTACCTGTCTGTAATCCCAGCCAGATTGTTTCCTATATCAAGTCATGGAAGGCTGTGGATGTATCTGATGCTGCTACTAAGGCCACTGTGCCTCCTTTTGTTGATACTGCTGCTGCTGACATAGAAATGATTCCAGCACCTAATGCTGAGGAAATTGTTGTTGAAACTGATGATGCTGATTCTGCTATCCCTGCTGCTCCTGCTCCTGCTCCTGCTGCTGCTGCTGCTGCAAAGCTCAAAGCTCAAGAAGAATATCTAAGAAGAATTGATGCTTTATATGATCAACCTCAGAGTTCTGAAAGTGATCAGTACAGAACTGATTCTGATGATTCTGCCAGCACAATTGCCAAAAAGAGAAAAGCCAGAAGTAAAGCAATGATGTCAGTTCCTCCTGCCAAAGCCAAAGACTCCAATGACATTCCATATTACATTCTGCATGACTGCCCCATCACTGAACCATGGATGCAATTTTCAAAGAACCAACTAAAGGCCATGAAAAAGAGAAGAAAGCTTGACAAATATGAAAAAGGATCATCTCAACATCAGCCTCCTCCTCCTCCTCCTCCAGACTCTGGATCAGGCTCAGCTCCTCAAGCTCCAGCTCCTAGACAAAGTTCCTCTCAATCCTATTCTAAGTATTACCAAAAGGGACAACATCAAAGAGGATATCAACCCAGAAGGGGTAGTTACAGAGGAAATCAAAAAGGACAGAGACCCTATCAAAGGGAAGGACAAGGCCATTCTGACTCTACTTCAGGTCCTTACCCTTACAAACTGAAAGACACAGTTGCTCCAAGGACCTCTCCTGCTCCTGAATCTCTCAACAAATATGAACCTGCTGTTCCATATGAGGATCCTGAGAACAATCCTGTGGCCTGGACTGCTAGGATGAAAGAGTTGGCTGCTCTTGATCAGATTAAGAAGGCTAGAGAACAAGGCAAAGAAATATCCAACATTACAACCTTATCAGAACAAAGAAAGAAAGAACTGGAAAAGTATGCTTCAAAGAAATTTTTCAATCCAGAAGAGTACATGAAGCTGCACCCAGAGGCTGTAGTTCCAAGGCCAAGATCTCAAACCTCTCTAGGTGCAGAAGATGACAGAAGGTCCAAGAAAGAAGCCCTAAATCCTAACAGAGAAATTTTATTTAAAAAGGGAACTGAAAAGAAGTGATCTGTGTAAGCAAACATATCATCCACCTTTGGATATCTGCTACTATTTATCTGTGATATGCATTGCTGTTTCTCTGCATTTTGTATTTAACTTCTGTATTATTGAATGCTCTTTATGATTGTCTGTAAATAGTAATCCTAACCCAAATAGGGGGAGATTGTTGGAACACCCTATTACTAATTTGGGTAAGGATCACTATGCTTGTCTTAGGATCCTAGTTGACCTAGTTGTATAGTTGAGAAGGTCAACATTAGAATGAGTCTAGGGTCTAGAACTTAGTTTTGAAGCTGCCCCCAAGACCACTCCAAGATCAAGGATGAAGAGCTAAGTCTAAAGCAATTTTCGTCGAGCTCAGGTCGACGAATCGTCGAACTCAATTCGACGCTCTCTGAGCTCAACTTCAACAAATCGTCGAACTCCGGTCGACGATCTTCGAGCTCAGATCGACTATCTGCTTTTAGCTAGCTTCTGCTTAGTCGTCGAACTCCCCTCGACTATCGTCTAGCTCAGTTCGACGATGCCTCCTTCAGCTGTTTCTCAGGTCGCTGAGCTCAGTTCGACGATCTTTGAGCTCAGTTCGACGATTTCTGTCTGCTTATCTCAGTTCATCTCTGAGCTCAGTTCGAAGATCGTAGAGCTCAGATCGACGATTATTTGGAGAGATCAACGTCTTCAAGATTTCAAATGCTGCTGATTCTTTGGAATGTTTTTGAATATTATCAGCATTTATGACAGAAGATCTCCCAGCCGTTTGGAGCAAGTTTCAAGGTATCTTTCAGAGAATGTTTGCTGGACTTTCCTCTAAAAGACAAGACCATTTATGGAAAACATTTATGACTGACCAACGGCCATCTTTGGACAAGGAGAATATTCAGAAAATCAATTCTATTCCTATGGTCCTTTAGATATACAGGAATACAACAACAAAACATACAGAGCTGACAGACAGAAAGAAAAAGAGAAAACACACAAAAGAATACTGTTAGCAGAAGAACAAGAAAACTACAACATCAAGATCGTCTAGCTGACTAAGTGTTCTTGCATCCTCATCTTAGATTTCCAGACACATCATCTTTCAGCTGTCCTGCTGAAACCATTCTTTTCTGGAGATCAAGTTCTGAAGACCTATCACCCTTCTGCAAAGCTTCTCTGCCTGAACCTCTCTACATCTCAGGGGGAGCTTTGACATCTTCAATCCACTTGTGCTTCTCTCATTTGACTGAGAACAGAGAAGACAACTTCAACTTTCACTTTTTCTTTTCCTGCTGTAAAAGGGTTCTTGAACTCCCTTCAAAAGTTCTGTCTGGTTCTGAGAGCCTTGTCAAAACTCAGTGGTGGCAAGACACCTTATCAAAAAATCTAGCTTTGGTTTTTGAGCACCTTATCAAAAGCTCATTGGTGTCAGGACACCTGATCAACTCAGTCCTGAGTGGATTCCTACCAAGGGTGGTAGAAGAGTGGATGTACCCAGTTTTGGGGAACCACTATATTTCCTTGTGTCTTCTGGTTGTGCTTGTGTGATTTGTCTGCTGTGTGTTGTGTCCTTTTCCTTTCAGTTTTTAAGTTTCTGTTAGCACTCTACACTATAGCTTAAATAGAATTTTAATTTGTGCTATTTTAATAATCTGTAAAAAAAAATTATTTTAAGTAAACTCTATTCACCCCCCCTCTAGAGTTGAGATAGATCTTACCCTCACTTTCAGGCGACATCTTGTACCACGGGGCCCATGTTGAAGTTTTGATGTAAGGAGGGAGCTGGGAAACTGGAGGAACCGACTTCACGAGACGGAGATCCAGTAGGTTGGGTCGGAGTGTTGGCGGGCTAGTCGAGTAGTGTCATCTCGAGAGTCGGCGAGACGACTTATTGGTGAGGCGATTGCGATTCCCCTGCAGATATGGGGCTCAGGGATCCCGACATCTCTTTTCTCTCTTTCTGGGCTGTCTCTTTTTTGCCTTTTGGGAACATCACAAACTTTTTAACTTTTTTCTTGGGGCTATACTAAGAGGGAGCGACATCATCTCCGGGTCTCTTCTCGGAGGCGGGAGCCAATGACTCGTTCGCCGCCTCGGCTGCCATGCTGGCGAGGGCGAGACCTTTTGACGGCTTCACACTGCTATTGTAAGGAGGATTAACGGGGATATTCCACTCCCCTAAACAAACAACTCGGCGATTATAAAGCGAGATGAAGGAATAATAAACGTGAAACTAAAGAAGTGCGAGTGTACCTTCGCCATGAAGCACAGGAAGGAGTGAGTCAAGGTCCCGCCTCAGGAAATTGACTTCAAAATTCTTTCCTATAAAGAAGTCACAGAGGATCTTATCCGCGCCACCAACCTAGGGAGACACGTAGAACATCTCGGCAGGCGACACGAGTACGAGCGGGATGCCCCACAGGTTCCCATGGATGAATAAGAAGCGGGTAAGCCAATAGTGATTTTTGTTGGGCGTCTCGCACACCTTCAGGCCCTGCCCTGTAAAGTACGAGACACCATCATGATTGGCGTTGTAGACAAATATCTTGCAGAAGACCAAAACAGAGATAGCGTTCGGATTTAGTTGCGCAGGGACGGCTCCAAAGTATTTCAAGACTTGTTAAACCTCTGGCCAGAGGGGGAGTCTGAACCCCAACTCAATGTGCGAGACGGGGACGGCGAGTTTGCTGGGGTAGAAAGTATTGATCGATTCGCCGACCTTTGGGGGCTGTGACTCGAATCCCTCTGCAAGTAACTTGGGGGTGAAGAGGTTGTAGTCCTCCTCAGAGATTTTGCCAGGGGGAAGTCATGGTCGACAAATCTCCTGCCATACCGGCTGTGCTCCTCACCCTCCTCAGGCTTATTCTTTCCTATTATAGGCGGGACGGTAAAATCGAAAGGGGGCGAAGAGGGAATGGTGAGAGCAAGTCGCGAGATAAAGGAGGCGAGAGAGCTTGATCTGAGACGCAATAGGGGTGGGGCAGCACAGGTGAATCGTTTTGGTCTAAATGGGAGGGTATTTATAGTGGATAGTGAGTGAGAAAATGGGCGGGAAAAGCATGGAAGAAGTTGGAGAGTCGGCCGACATTTCACGTTCTCTCTCTTGACCTCGGATCACATTACCCTGCGAGGGCTTTTTCAACAAGCCAGAACAAAAGAAAAAATAGAGGAAAAATCAATTAATTGAACATAGCTATAATTGAATAATCCCAGCAGGAAGAGAAATCAACAGGATAGCAGTATTATTAATTGTTTCATTCTGCACGAGGCGGGCATCAAGTCTGCAAGGTTTAAATAACATGCGAGACAGCAAAATAATAGAAACCACAGAATTACAAAGTATAATCAAATAAGCGAGGCTATTGAACAAGCAAGACGAGATGGAGGTGGTTCAGTTCTTGTGCCATTTCCAACGCCCTCCATCGCGAGATCCCGTACACGGGGAACTACCAGGGACGTGAAAGGCGCGAACAACATCGAGACCACGACATGCGAGACGGAGTTGTTGGTCGACCTCATTTATAATGGCCTGAGGGTTGGTCTCGTCTATCTCGATTCCAGCATCAACCTCAAAGGAGAGACGGGCGCATTCAATCTCTAGCCAATCAATACGCCTGTCGGCAACCTGCTTGTTTAGTTTCATCTCGCAGATGATGCGTATGCGATTTCGAAACATCTCAGCCATCCTGCGCTTCATCTCCACTGGGTCCATGGGATCGCCCAGATAATCTTCTATTTTGTCTGGGTGAGGAGGAGGCGAGATGGAGGGCTGCCCAGAGAAGTCCTATGCTGGCGAGTCGATCTGAATGCCTACACAGAAAGAAGCTAAAGGTCAGGATGAGGGGTGTTCTCGTGAGAAGGCTTGGAAGCGGCGAGCGGCACAGAGAAGCGAGAGGGAAGGTATAGTTCATTTACCTGGGTTGCGAGAGGTCCCAGCGAGCTGGGAAGGGTCGTCACTCTTCGTATTTGGAGGTGTGGATTGCTGAGGCGAGTCAGAGTTTTGGTGATGGATGACGGTAGTATCAAGCGGGTTTACTGGTTGGGGATGAAGGACGAGATCCCCCTGAAGAAGCATGAAGTAAGTAGGCGGGAAGATGGAAAAAGGGAAAAGAGGGGCAGGAGCAAAAATTTACCTCTCTCCTCAAGAGATGCGTGAGGAGGGGAATGGATTTCCAAGGATACGGGAGTGGGCTCCTCGATTGAGAATGGGGGGCCAGTGGTTTTCACCTTCTTCAGGCGAGACGACGACGATAAGAAAGCAGGGGTGTGAGCCAAAACGAAGGCAAGGGCAGCCATATTGGCCTTATTTTTTTTACGCACCATCGCGAGACATTCGCTGAAACTCTGGCTATAAGACATGACAGCGATGGAGTAGATGAAGGGAGAGGTTAGAGAGGGGGCACTCTCCATGCGGGGGTAAGTGTCACGTATTTATAGGCCCCAGAGGAGGGCCCCACAAAAGATTCTCTCATAAATGAACTTTAATACCACGACGGTTTGACTTTCTTTACGAGCTTGAGACAACCTCGAAAAGAGCGGGGATTGTGTACAACCTCGGGCTCGCAAGAGGGGACTAAAGGAAAAATACTAAGGGCGAGAAGTTTGCATAGGCGGGAGGTGCCAGCGGCTCGTACTGATCCCTTACTCGCGAGGTGAGAGGGAAGCAGTGGAGGAGGAGAGAGGGTCCTCGCACTGTAGACTGGGCTCTAATGGCGAGACGAGGTACCGTAAGGCGAGAGGAGCAATAGAGCAGGCGAGAGTGCTCTCGCGGCGTATGCTGGCCTCCTATGGAGAGACGAGGTACTCGTGAGGCGTGCTAAGGAGCACCTCTCGCCCGATAGATCGTCGAGCGCCGGTCGGTGATCGTTGAGCACCGGTCGGCGATCGTCAAGCGCAGGTTTGATGATCATCGAGCGCAGGTTTGACGATCGTCGAGCGCCGGGTCGACGATTGGTCAAGCGTCGGTTGAAACTAAAAGGTCATTTTTACCTCTTTACCACCAGGTAGGGGTTTTATTCTTTGTTCTCAGGCAATTTTACTCTTTTGCTCTTGATGGTCTGTATATAACCCTTCAGAATAGCGGAGTTTAGCTATTGGTAGACCCATCCCAGGGTATTTTGGTAATTTCAGGTCGGTTCAGTTTGGTTATTGGCATGTCAAACTCAGAGGCCTATAAATAGACCAATAAGGTGCCTTGAAGAGGTTGTTGACCCCTTTCATCTTCTTCCTCCAAGGCACCTAGCTCAGCACTGGCTAGGGAGGGGAAGGATTTCTAGTTCTTCCGGGTAAGAGGTGAGACGTCCAAGCTGAAGCCCACAGTCTGTTTCTAGTTCCCAAGACTCGCGTCAAGGAAGGAATTCAGGAAGAGTAGGTGTGAGCTACAACTCTAGATCCGAACTCTAGGTGAAGTCGGAATTTCACTTTCTATTACTAATGCCAGGCTGTAGTGCTAATGTTAGCGTTAGTGAAGGAATATTGAAATTCGGCCTCCTTTAAAAGTAATCATCAATATAATATTTTCTGAGATATTAAAATATATTTTCTGATAAAATATTCTGAAACTTCTTTAAGTAACTCTGATATTTTAAAAAGGATTTAAATTTTAGAAAAGACCTTATTCACCCCTCTCTAAGGGTACCTAAAGATCCAACAAGTGGTATTAGAGGCAAGTTATTCCAAGTCGGTTTCAGAAATGAGAATTATGACGCTTCATGATCTCACTACCACAAAATGGAATGCAATTTTATTAAATTAAAATTTTTTAGCACCACCTTTATTTATTGGTGAAAATTATAAAGGGTGGAAGATATTAATGGAAAAATTTATTAAATCTTTAGACATAAAAGTTTGGAGTTCTACCATTAAGAGGCCCCCAAATATTTTAAATAAAAATGAAATTTTTTTAAATGCTAAATCAATGAATAGTTTATTTTGTGCTCTTTATCAAGAAATTTTCAAACTTATTTATACTTTCCCTACTACTTTTGATATTTGAAAATTTCTTAAGATTGTTTATTGTCTTCCCTCCACAGATGATGAACAAGAGCAATTTCCTATGGATCTGAGAGCAAAAATCAATAAGGACTTATGTTTGGAGAAAGATAAGTCAAAGAAAGAGGAATGTGAGATTGTACGATCATGCTCGAATGGGGATACTATAAGTACATAATGCATAGAAGACGATGTCAAAGGAACTTCATGTTCAAATCTTGCAACATCTGAGAACAATGAAAGCAAAAATTCTCTCTTTGCTGCGACTTCAATTTCTACATTATGTACGCTAAATATTGCTAAACGTAAAATCAAGAAATTGGAAAATATTAACTCAAAATTACGTTTAGAAAATAACATTTTAAAAGCGGATGCCAATGTAAAATCTACTCTTATTGTGCCTAGTTCTCCCACATACTCTTTAGATAAAATTTCTACATCATGTATTTATTGCAATAAAATAAAAGAAAAATCCAAGGTTTTTGAAAAAGAGTTACATATTTCAAAAGAGCAATGTGAAAAGTTGATTAATGAAAATGTTGCTTTGTCTCATAAACTAGAATCATTAAATTGATTGTACAAACAATTTCAAATAATAAGAAATCTTTTATGTCTAGTTGCTCATTTCTGTCTATTTCAGCATTGAACAAACAAATTTATTTTTTTTCGGCCTAAAGTCAACTACATAGATATTACCTTTCCTAAAACCAGATTGCACCATAACATCTATTTTAGAGTTAACTATCTGACATAGGTTGTGACTCAATACAACTTTGTATTCACCATTATATAGCTAGGTAATACTAATAAGATTATGTTGAAGTCCTTCAACATAAGCTACTTTGGAGAAGGTGATATCTCTAATTTTTATCATACCATATCCTGTGGTCTGACCATAATTGGAATCACCAAATATTACCTTGGGGCCATTTTTGGCCTTGTAATTTTCCAGCAATTTTTTATGTCCAGTCATATGTTTAGAACAACCACTGTCCAAATACCACAACTGGATTGTGGAAGGACATTCTCTTTCCTACACATGAAATAAAACATTAATTGGGATCCAGGTTACCTTGGACCCATTACTTCTTTTTCTATTATAAGGGATGATGAAAGTATTAGAAGGTCTTTTGTGATTCCCCTTGGGATAAAAGAGTGTTGGTCTTTTAAACCAACAACGTCCAGTTTCATGTCCTTTTGTAAAACATTTTGTACAAGTAAGATAAGTAGGATGATGATCATATGATAATGTAAAACTATTAGCTAGGGAGATGGGTCGAGTAGCATTCGACGCTATTTCTTAGATTCGTCGACTTGAAGTCCACGTTTCATAGGAGTTGTGTTGATATAAAGTCGACGCATGTTCCCGACTCGCTGAAATACATATTTTTTCTTATTATTTAACACAAGTTGCTTACCTATAATACCTTTATCATTTGATTCATTAAATTTTGTGACACTTTCAGGATCATTGTCTAGTATTACAATAGGTTGAGTTTCATTAGCCCTAGTGAAAGGTATAGAATTTTTCCATGCTGGTGTATTGGTAATTGTTGCCATCCTAGTAGGATTAGTACCCAATCCAAGGTGATTAAACCTTTTGTTCATGTTTTTTGTGATATTTTTAAGTTATTGAGTCCTTCCATTTAAGGAGCCTTCAAAGGCTTTTGCCATTGATAAATCTTCCTTTAGTGATGTATTTTCTACTGTTAACTTAGCTATTTGATTCTTCAGGTTTTCTACCTCAATTTTCAATAGCTTATCTTGTTTAGTTTGTTCAATGTCACATGGATAACTCTTAATTAACTCTATTTATTTTCTCACTTGTTTAATTTACTTTTCTACTTCTAATAGATCTTTACAGAACTCTTTAAAACACACCTTAAATTCATATGAAGAGAAATCAATATAGTCAAAGTAATTTACCTGATTTTCTTTATTGTCTAAGTATGTTTCCAGTGCCATAAAACAAGCTTCATCAGTTGTAGCTTCTTCACTACTTGATGAAGAACTTGATTCTAAATTAGTATCAATTTAGGTTTCAGCAATGAAACCTTTTCCCTTCTTCTTAACCCTTTTCTTAAAAAATTTCTTCTTCTGATCCTTTTTATTTGACCCGTCCTTTTTTCTTCAAGACATTCAATTGTTATGTATCCAGGTTTTTTGCAAGCAAAATAAATTATCTCATTACTTGGAGTCTTATCAAACTTAGGCATGTTTAGATTCCTGTCTCTCCTTCTGAAGTTTTCTGTCTTAACCCATTTTTTGAATCTCCTAGCTAAGAGGTTAAAAATATTTTTTTTTGATATGGAGGGTTAATCATTAGTAGCTTTGAAAGCAATGGATTTGTCTTTTGAATAGAGACATTGTCCTTTGCTTCTAACTCTGCTATACTTTTAAGACGAATTTCATAAGATTTAAGTTTGCCTAATAGGGAATCTGTAGTAATCTCCCCGTAACATATAGATTCTCTAAAATCCCAAATTCTAGAATTCCATGTACTTGGGAAGCACATGAATAACTTATAATTTATCTCAGTAAGTGATATATTCTTTTCCAGTCTTTTAAGTTCATTAATGATAATACTGAATTTGTCTTACATTTCAGCCACAGATTCATCAACTTTCTTCTTAAAATTCCCATACTGATATATTAGAAGTGATCTTCTATCGTTTCTCTAATTAGAGCTTCCAACAACGATCCTTGATAGAGATTCCTAGATTTTTTTGCTGACTAACATTTAGTCACTTTCAAGAATATATCATCATCCATTGTTGAAACTAGAATGTTCATAACTTTTGCATCAAAATCTTTCATTATCTTTTCTACATCTGACCATTCATATCTAGGAACTAGTTCCGTGGTGGTATTACAATCTACATCTTTCCTATAAGGCATAGGTGGTCCTGTCAAAATAGAGTCAAAATTTCCTTCATTAATAGAATTTATATATAACTTGATTCTGGTTTTCTAGAGTGTAAACTTTTAAAGAACACACTAAATGCCTATTGGTTGGAAATCCTTTGAAAGTATTAGAATTTTTTTCGAAAATAGATTTATATATACTATTGTAACTGTTCAGATCTTTATAATCAATGTGTTAACCTTATCTTGATTAATCTGACTCTGATACCAATTAAAAGGGTGAACAGGTGATAAAATATACAGCTTTACAACTAGAATTTTAAACCAATCAATATTAATCACTACACATCATATGAATAATCACAAAAAAGAATTATCATAAAAGACACAAAATTATAGTGGTTTCCAAAATCCAGATACATCCACTCTTCTACCCCCTTGGTAGGAGTTCACTATCACTGTACCTGAGTCTTTTGATATGGAGACTATCAAAACCAATCTCTAGATCTTTTGATAAGAATATCTTGAACAAAATACAATTATAGTCTTTTAAAGAGAGACTCTCAGAACCGTAATCTGAATCTTTTGAAGAGCAATTCTCAAAATTCTTACCTCAAATACTAAAAAAGAAATAGATTGAGATTAGTTAAAGAGATTAAGAATAAATGATCTTCTTAATGTGTCCTCTTAGTAGAAGTATTGAGGAATTTTTGGCACTACGTGAATTAAACTCTAGATCTTTGATGAATCCTTGATAGAGAAGATTTAAAGGATTATAAGCCCTTTGATCAAAATGATTTCTGATCCTTCACTGAATCTGTTGCGGCACTTGAAGATCACTTGATAACAAGAAGAATTGATTCTCTTAATCAGATTCAGGAATAAGATGATAATTGACTAATTTTTGGAAGAACTTCTTCAGCAAGATGATCATCTTCCTAATGTTATCTATCAATCCAAAATTCTTTAATCACTTTTTGTTTCTATAATTAATTGATTTGAATTTTCTGTATATATCTCTATCTCTATTCGTGTGTCTCCATGTATATATATATATCTGGTAGAGAATAATTTAATTATTATCACCATCTTCCAATGTCTCAAAGAAACCATTATTCCATTTAAATTTTTCTTGAATAAGCCTGAATTGATCCTCAGAAAATTCCGTTTAGAACTCTATTCGACGTAACTTGATTTCATATAATAGTTGCGCCAAAATCTGGCTTCATACTAATTGTTTGTTGATTTAACTTTATAATCGACATTATGTCGACAACATGTCAAAGTATCCTTCGATATGTACCTTGAAGTAACGTCGACTATTCTTATTCTATTACTCTAACTTCTAATCATAGTAAAGTCGACACCAAGTCGATGTTGTGTTGACTTTTAGTCGACCCATGTTGGCTTTTCTTGACTTTCCTTTAAAATTCAATATGTCCTACTCATGCCCTTTACTCGCCTGATATCGTAGGACTTCTAAGACCAAATTACCCTCTTTATACATCATTGGTAATTGACCTAAGATCTAAAGTCACTTAAACTATAATTTGTTAAGGTAATTCATAAGGGCTTTTCCTAATAGTGGTTATCACCCGACGATAGAGCTTAAGACAAATTTATTAAATTAGATCGTGGCCATCCACTTCTATTTGGAGTTGAGATCTAATGACGGTGTTTCATCCCGAGGAAGTTAAAGCAGAAGAGAGTAATCTTTCTTCTCATATTTCTTTTTACTCTCTCTCTCTCTTTAACTGAGAAAAGAAGAAAGGAAAGAAGTGGATGAAGAAGAAAAGGGCTGGTTTTCAGGCATTAGAGGAGATTTGAAGCTTAGATTCTCTAGCCAAAGGTAGATCCATGGAGAGGAAAGCTTTGTGAGTGTTTCCATTCAGATCAACCATGAGTCCATGATACCGAAGAAATCATCAAGGATAACGATTCTCCTTCTTAACACTAGGGCGTACTATTCCTCTTACTTTGGCATAACTACAGGGAAGTTCCCACTAATTAGTGGAAGATGAGACTTCCAACAAGTCGATATGAAGTATCTCCATTAAAAATTATATATAGAGCCTGCATCCTTGCGCGGACGTTAGCATGCTGTGTGAAACCAATCTGCGACAAGTTGGTCTGGATTGGTGATGTTTAATTTTGTATGTAGGACAAGACTCTGTGAAAAAATTATATGATATTTCGGGTTCTGGGTATTGTGGGGGTGCTGTAAGGAGTACTGGAGGCCAACTCCAAGAAATACCCAAAATTATGACAGACTTGCGATTCTGTCAATATCGCCCGACAATAGTGGGTATCGATGGCGATAGCTCCTAGTGAGCAATTATGATAGATGTGAAGCCTAGGTCCTAGGGATTGGGTGCATAACATCAAAAGTGGAAAGGCCTGTTGTTCCTATCTTGGTGTCCTTGTGTGTCGACCGTAAGAGATAATGTTAGTTATCATATTAATGGGCCAAGGTGAAGCCAAACCCGCATCGTGACAGTGTGATTCTAATGATTTGAGCATGGGCAAAGCTGATACAAACCTGTCCTATGCTAGTTGGTGAAGAGGTAGCTACTCGGTGCACCATTTGATCATGGGGTGATGGCGACGTTGTCCTGCCGTGTTTTTGTGATGCTCGTGACCATTTGACTTTTGGCGATGAAGTCCCGCCACCTATTCATGATGACGTTGCTGATGTGGTCGTTGATCTCCGCCTCAGAGAATTTGATGATTGTGACGGTCATTGCCGCAAGCTTGAAGATGGGATTCTACCGCGACATCCATCGCCAACACCGCTACAATCTTCGCCCTCGGCACAAGACGTCCACTTGATATTTATCTTGCCTTTATTTTATTTACTTGTCTTTATTTATTTGTTTAGTATCTGGACTGTATTTTTCTAGATTCATGTTTTTAATTTTGGCATGCGTTTAGCCAGTTATTGTTTAAAATTGGGCTGCATATAGCCTTCAAATTTGTTAGCCTTATATAAGGCCATGTGGTGTAGGACTTATGTATTGATGAATGAAAATTGAAAACCTAATTTTGAATTGAAAAATTCCCTCTTCCTCTCCTCCTTGGCCACCCCCTCCTTTTCTCCCTCCTTGCCAATTTCAGCCACCTTCTTCTCCCCCTCTCCCTTCTTCTCTTCTCCACCAAACAACCCTCCTCCCCTCAAATGACGTACAACTACGACGATGTTCCCTCCCTTGAAGGATTTCGGCCAAGCCCCTAGATCTCCTCATAGGGTTCAGCCAACAAGGGCTCCCCCCTCTTAAGGTTCGACCCACCCTCCTAAATCTCCTCTTGGTGGATTTCAGCCAAGAACTTCAACTCCGGCGTTTGCGAATCTTCTCCGGCGTGAAGAAAGTAAGGTGAACGAGTTTCTCTCCATTTGGTGTAACGCTGGTGGAACCGAAGAAGAGCGACCACTTTTTTTTATCGGAATCATCTATTTTGATTGGGTAACAAAACTTCTACCTCTGTGAGATTCTCTCTCTAGATTATTCCTGTGGTGGTTTACTTTGGCGTTATTTGCGAAATTTTGATTTCATCGTGGTTTTAGATCCAATCGATTTTGTCGTTTCTCTTGATCAATTTAAATTCGCGAGGCTTGACAGAGCTCATTTTCTTTTTGTTGGGAGAGATCCACCTTTTCCGAATCGTTATTTTTCGGTGGATCTCTTTTAGTACAACACACGCTCGTTCGGATCAGGTAGATCCCTTTCGCTTGAGTGGATATTAGCTTATAGCTTTTGTTCAATCTCGAAGGGTGTGGCAAACCCGTTCGTTAGCATCGAAATAATAAAATTGCAAAATTGGGTGTGCTGCGTTTTAGTTTGTGCGAGCATAAAATTAGAACGTGAGAGAACGAATCAGTGTCGCTTGTCCGTTGCAGTTTCGTCGGGAGACGTAGCCTGCAACAATTTGGTATTAGAGGGAGGTTTGTGCCAATTTCTTAATTGGTACCATCCTAAATTTTCTTAGAATGCCGACATGCACTTGCAAGATTCGTTGTCCAAAACAATAAATTTTTTTAATTTTTGGTCCGTAAATAACGGTCTAAAACTTTTATTTTTCTGCAAAAAAAACAAATTTTTTTTAATAATCTCCTTATTATTTTCATCAAAAAAATCAAAAAATATTTTAACTACCCTAGTTATTAAGCGGAACAAATATTTCTTTCATAAATTTTATTGGGTCAGAATCATTATTCATTATATGCGCACAAGATTCGGGTAGATTATTCTCTTCGGTCCCCACTTAATATGGGCCATGACGTTTGTGATTCCCGATTAGAATATTTGTGGTCTAAAGTTATGGCTAACCACAACCCAACATTGCCCCCTTTCCTTAGGAAGCCCAACTGTCCCCACGCTCTTCCTCACACTATAATTGCGGCAACCACTTACAACGTTTACAGGAATCCGCAAATTTTTCGAGAATGGCTTAAAGGGATGGAATCTTATTTTGCGTGGTACACCTTGGATGAAATCCAAAAGGTTGTCGTTGCCCGTGAAAAATTAGTTCGTCAAGCCCACGTGTTTTGGTTAAACGAAGAGCATCATGTTGGTAGCTATCAATATGCTTGGCCACACATGCGTAGCCTACTCTCGGATCAATTTGATCCTGCCTACCTCCGCACTGCTGACAACGAGCCTGTGAGTGAGTATCGTTATGGAACTAGTACCATACCTTCCTATAGGAATGATTATATACCTAAGGCTAGAACGTTTCCATCCAAAGGTCAGCTTGCCCATAGTGTGCCTACTACCACCTTTATGGAAAACACTCCATATAGGTCATATGTTCCAGACTCAAAAGGTGTCAGGACTAGGGATTCCATGATCCCTCGTGGGAGAGTATTTCTGTCAGTATGATGTGCCGGATGAATATTACTTGGGACGCTAGTAGAGTGGCTAGTCTCAAAGTGGTTGAGTACCCCCATTCCTCTTACGACTATGGTCCTGTCTAAGTCTCCCCCCGAGCTTACTGAGCCCACTACTGAGGCAATGTCCTTGTTGATGAAAAGCTTAGTGACGATGAGGAGTTCATTTACCCCAGTTACATGGAAGAGGAACTCCCCTCAGAAGTGCCACCCCATGGGATTACTCAATCTACCCTCGACCTTATTCCCAATTCGTCACCCATAGTAGTTGTGGATTCTCTTGATGATTCTGAGTTAGATGAAAAATCTAGTGCGTTGGAAGAATTACCTAGCGAGGGAAGGATTTTCTTGGAAGATTTGAGTGGTATTAATCCGAAAGAATTTTCTTTGATGATAAATCCATTAGGTGCCAGTCAATATGACTTTGATTGTCCTTCAGCCCTGACTTTTCTGATCATCCTTCCTGATCATGTAACTCGACTAGATGAAATTGTAGAACACAAACTTGTTATGACTTGTCCGAACCATTTGGTGTTTCCTACGTTAGTAGCCCCTCCATTGGCCCTGTCTCGTAGGATCTGTATTACTGAACTGTTAGAATTAATGTTCGGCCTTATCACAACTCCTTGTAGTTCTGTATCTTCTGAATTTCCCATGATTGATCAACTCTATGATTATACATCTACGATGAGATCGACTCTTGTGCCCATTTTACACGCCCCTAAGAAATATGGTTATTGGGGGATGTGTGTTGACAACCGGGTTATTAATAAAATTACTATCAAATATGGGTCTCCCATCCCTCGCTTGCATGACTTGTTGGATATATTAGTCGGGGCCAAGATCTTTTCTAAGTTGGATTTTAGGAATATCTACCATCAAATAAGGATAATGGAGGGAGACGAATGGAAGATGATTTTTAAACCGAAGGACGGAGTTTAAGAGTGGTTAGCGATGCCATTTGATTTTTCTAGTGTCTTGAGTACTTTCTCTAGGGTGATAATTCATGTCTTCCAACCATTCATGGTGTTGATGCGGAAAATGCGCTCTTTCGCTAGCTTGCTCGAGAGTGGAGCACGATCGGTCCGGGATGCGGGGATGAAGAGGATGTTGATGATGAACTGTCGAGCAGACGGTTACTTTGATGGTTAGACCTGCAGGTTGATGCCGAGAGAAGAGAGGAGTTGAAAAGAAGAGGAGGCCACTAGCAGCGACAACAGAAGACTTCGCCCTCCGCAGCTTGAATGCCACTCTTGCGATGGGCTTTCCTTTGATTATGAACTGAGGTTACAGCTTTAGATTGCACCTTTACATAAAAAGCAAAAAAGGGTACAAAGGGGGAAGTTGACGGCTAAGGAAAGACGATGCCAGAGGCCGCTCGGTTTGACTAGAGAGGTCGGCAGACCGCACGGTTTGCTGATCAGGCAGCTCATTGGACTAAGCCAGGTGGACTGCTTTATCAAGCTAAGAGGAGAATAGGTGGAGGTCGCGCAGATTAAGAAGCCGAGTCCGCAGAACTTGATGCCTTGACCTTGAAGTATCCACTGTATCCCCAGAATGAGAGATATGGGGGCCTATTTATAGGCTTGAGGAGGTAACGGTCTTGGTAACATCACCCCCGGTAGAGCGGTAAATTGTGCGAGTAGAACGAGGAGTCCGCCGAGTCCGCACCTTGTCGAGCGGTTTTGGACTTGTTCACTTGAGCTGATCTTGCTTCTGGAGGACTGGGATGAGTCTACCTCTGCTGTGCTGAGCAAGCCCGCATAGAGCTGTGCGAGCTGAGGAGCAGTTCACCTACTGCTAGGAAGAAGTTGGCACCGGGAATCTGGAGGGCTAGCTAGCGGACTGCAGAATGAATCTGCCTAGCCCGTTGCGGAGAGGATGACGCAGATCGGCTGCTGAGCTATGATAGTTTTGGAGGACTGCACAAAGAGTCTGCCCAACTTGCGGCGGACGGGTTGAGCAGGCCGCCTCTCTGCTAGAGGCTTGCCTTGATTGACGATGAGGGTTGGCGACTTGGCGGACTGAATAATCCAGGTCACGCATGCTGGCTGGCAGCTTGGAGGCAGGTCGACACTACTGCTACATGAAGAGTCAGCCTTTTCCTTGCGGGTTGGAGTTGAGTCCGTATGGTATGGCCCGGTCTGGCATGGAGTGGCGCGGTCTGGCGTGGAGTGATGCCGAGTTGCCATTTCTTCAGGCGGGCTGATACCGAGTTCGCTTATTGCTGGCAGACTGGAAAGCTGGTCGCCGCATGGATGTTGTGCGGGCTGGAGAGTTGGAGGAAGGAGCAAGCCCACCTCCCTTAGGCGGACTGAAGCTTGAGTCAGCCACCTTCTTCCAAATAGAAGGAGCTGGTCACCATCTTTGATGGAGCAATCTCTTCTCCTGTTGGACCTGTCGGAAGAGAGCTGATGAGCGGTTAGCTAATCTAACCGCGCAGCCTGTAGGGGCGGACCGAGGAAGCAGTCCGCAGCCCTTGTAGAATGAGCGATTACTGTGAGACCTATGCGGTCAGATGGGGGAGACCGCCCTAGCCACGCGGTCTGAGCGGACAGAGAAGTCTGCCCTCCACCCTTAGAAAAAAGGACTGACAGGACGCGGACTCCATAGGGAACCTCGGGCAGGCCGCAACTTGCGAGTTGACTACCTTGGGAGGGATCGCCGATTTCTGGGTTAACATAATCCCCGCACTTTTTTAAGTCCCGAAGGGAACTTCGAAAAAGTAAGAGACCCATAAAAATCGTGATCCATCCCTCAAAAAAACAAGAGGCAGGGAGAGATAGAACCTTATATCTCTCCTCAGAAAAGGACTGGCAATGTCTGTCTTTTTCCCTGCAAAGGAAAAGTTAATGCATGGGAAAAGAGGTACATCTCGCATGTACCTAAGTTGATTTCGCAAAATGAAGAAGACTTGAATGCCTTCTAATGGGCTCTGCAAAACAATGATGAGAGGAAAGCATAGAAGAATGATAACTTGCAAGTACCTGAAGGAGTCTTGCAAGCACTTGTTAATTTCTGCAAAAGGAAGAATAAGTGGCAGGTATGAAATGAAACTAAGTTGCAAGTACCTAGATGGAACTTGCAAGTCTCTGTTAATCTCTGTAAAGGAAGAGTGATTAGTAGATATGATAGAAAAGTAAGCAGCAAGTACCCGAAGGGAACTTGCTAATATCTGCTAATCACTGCAAAAGAAGAGTAAGTTGCAGATATGATATAAGAGTAAACTACAAGTACCTGAAGGGAACTTGCTAATATCTGCTAATCACTGCAAAAGAAGAGTGAGTAGCAGATATGATAGAAAAGTAAGCAGCAAGTACCTGAAGGGAACTTGCTAATATTTGCTAATCTCTGCAAAAGAAGAGTAAGTAGCACATATGATAGAAGAGTAAACTGCAAGTACCTGAAGGGAACTTGCTAATATCTGTTAATCTCTACAAAAGAAGAGTGAGTAGCAGACATGATAGAAAAGTAAGCAGCAAGTACCTGAAGGGAACTTGCTAATATCTTCTAATCTCTACAAAAGAAGAGTAAGTAGCAGATATGATAGAAGAGTAAACTGCAAGTACCTGAAGGGAACTTGCTAATATTTGCTAATCTCTGCAAAAGAAGAGTGAGTAGCAGATATGATAGAAAAGTAAGCAGCAAGTACCTGAAGGGAACTTGCTAATATCTGCTAATCTTTGCAAAAGAAGAGTAAGTAGCAGATATGATAGAAAAGTAAGCAGCAAGTACCTAAAGGGAACTTGCTAATATCTGCTAATCTCTGCAAAAGAAGAGTGAGTAGTAGATATGATAGAAAAGTAAACAACAAGTACCTGAAAGGAACTTGCTAATATCTGCTAATCTCTACAAAAGAAGAGTGAGTAACAGATATGATAGAAAAATAAGCAGCAAGTACCTGAAGGGAACTTGCTAATATTTGCTAATCTCTGCAAAAAAAGAGTAAGTAGCAGATATAAAAGAAAACTAAGTCGCAAGTACCTAGATGGAACCTGCAAATGTTGACTATTGATATGATAAGATATAATTGGATAGCAGAAGAGATACTCGGCAGACTCTGCTATTAACTGAATAGAGATCAAACCGTGATAGTGATCGTCTCACGTGATTAAGTATGATGTTTTTAACATGAAATCCAAATCAGCAAGATGAAACTATCTCAATTAGACTTCTATAACATGGCTTGTTAGTAAACAAAAATAGAATCCTTGATTGAATAGTAGATGCCAAGAGTAAGCATAATCAATCGTCAGCGGATAGGTCTTCATGAAAGCCGAATATACAAAGTGAGCATAAGAAAGAAAATGCTGGAAATCCTTTTGATAGTATCAGATTTAACCTGTTAACCTGTAAGAAGGCAAAAAATGAAGAAAGGAGGGCTATACCCCAAAGATGACTCTAAAAATACTGGATGCTGCTACAGGAGATCACCTATGGGCCTTATGCATCGATTGCCTAAGAAAAATAATCTAGGGTATAGTCCTACCTAGAGCGGACTAGCCGCATTCCCTTGAAAGAGCACAAAAGGGAGACATGCATAGAATCCTAAGAAGGAAACGATAGATGCACTGCTCTCATGCCTCGGGTTACAAGCATCGCTGATCAATTAGACTAGATGCGCCAAGTGGCCTATTGCTTGTCTGCGAATTGATCGGTGGAGTTGTGGGCCTCGTGAAGGCACGGATTGAGAGTACCATAGAGTATTCGTCCATCACAGTCATGAGATGATCGAAGAGACAAGGCTACACTTGATCGCCATTGCTTGTCAAGCAAAGATCATCGTAACTGTAATATATCCTTAGCGAAGCTCAGTAGAGCTAACATATGGGACCTCCCTTGATGCTCATCATATGTTAGATACCGGCTAGGATCCGAAGCCTGAAGTCCACCATCATAGATTGAACAGCCCCCACTGCACATACGCGAACACTCCCCACTATATGTGGTCATCGTGGTCTTACCCCGGAGAACAATCTATGGAGGGAACAACAAGACTTGGCGATATCTCATTTGTTCAGTGATCTATTTGGCAAAGAGAAAAAGTAGAGGAGGAAGCACTCCATAAAGGGAAAAGTGTCAGTATGGGATCTTTGACGTAAAATTTATTAAAATGAAATGAAAGAACACTTAGAAGTGTTTTTAAAAGAGAATGTTTGAAGAGTAAAGCAGAAACAAATAGTCATGATCGCAAGGAGTTTGCAATGTCCTCTTTGCTTTAGAATAGTCTTCCAAGGGCGCCTTCGTCATCGACATCAAATGTCTCGCCTATAATGAGGTCATGATACTTGTTGATTTGATTCACTCCCTTTGAGCTGCAAGGAATGTCTGCTACTTCTTTGCCTATTGAAGTTGACGGATCAGAGTGATCATACTTCGGGAGTAGATCCCACATCTTACCCTGCCTCAGTATTTTTTGTACAAGTTGACGAAGCACTCAACAATTTTCAGTCAAATGTCCGCTTTCTTTATGGAACTCACAGAACGGATCTGAATATTTTTATCTTTGATCCGTCGGCTGATAAGGCCTTTTGAAATTAGCCCTACCCTTCATGATTTGGCTCACTTCTTATATGGCTTCATATAGTTCATACTCTGGCAAGTCATCATTTTGATGGAGATGAACCGAAGCTGTTTGCGGAGGTGGTGCTGGCAATAGTAACAATTGATCTCGGGCATGATCCTGGCCAAGGAAAGGGTGTTGATGACGTTTAAATCTTCTTCCCTTCCTCGAATAGGATGGAAAATCTTTATGAGGAGACCTCAGAGGTTGCTTGTAAGATGAAGAAGAATCTTTCTCTGCTATAAGGCTGGAGACGAAGCTGGGATTTCTCTTCTCACCTCGAATGTATGAGTTGGCTAAACCAATTAACTCTAGATATGTCCTTGGTGCTCGGACATTAGCCTCAAACTTGAGTGGTCCTTCACACAGACCATGAATAAGAGCCACTCGATACATTTCTTGATCGACGATCTCAATGTACAAGATTTCTATCTGAAAATGATCCACAAAATGAGGCCAAGTCTCATTCTCTCACTGTCTGATCTCAAAGAGGGCTTCTGGACCGCCCTTTCTCTTCGTAGAGGTATAAAACTTGAGCAGAAACTCTCTTCGCAAATCAACAAATTAAGAGATGGACTGAGGACGCAGTCCATAGAACCAATCTCTCACTTGCCCATCAAAGGTTGTTATAAAGAGTTTGCATTTGTTAGCATCTGAAAGGGTCTTGAGAGCTATGGCTGATTCAAAAGCTTGAAGATGCTTCATTGGATCAGTCTCTCCAGTGTAAATTGGCAGTCGTGGCTCTCTGAAGTTAACTGGAGTTGGTTCATATCGAACATTCTCTGAAAACGATGACGGCTCTTCCTGTTCTCCTACAACATAAGGAAAAAAGGGAGCATAAGTTGTAGCTGCGAAAGGAGCAGGAGGATAGAAGGGAAAAGCAGCTCGGGAGGAGCAAAGGTAGGAGTTGAAGAGTAGGGATGACTTCCCTGAAAATTTAGAAATCTTGCTGATCTTCCTCGGGCGGCTTCCCGGAAGAAGTTTTGACGAGCTATGAACTCATCATTCTGAGATCGCAAAGGATCTGCAGGCCTTTGCAGAAAGGTTGATGGGTAAACAGGAGGATAGACCGGCGGATAGGCAGGTGGATAAGCTTGTGGAGTCTCCAACGCTGGTGCTAGATTAACTGGAGGAATTGGTACTGCTGCAGATTGCATTTCTAATCGCTGCGCGATAGCAGCTAGAGTATAGTTGATTTCTTGAAATTGTTGGGCAGTTTCTCTGCGCGATTGCTCCAAGGCTTCCCAGAGAGGATCTTCACCAAGACTTGATGGAGCAAGGTTCTCAGCTGGTTGGTGGTCTAGCATGAGTAACCGCTGACTTCACCGTCTGTTCGAGATTTGAAGGTCGCGTGTTAAATGTTGATGCAGAAAATGCGCTCTTCTGCTAGCTTGCTCGAGAGTGGAGCACGATCGATCCGGGATGTAGGGATGAAGAGGAGGTTGATGAGGAACTGTCGAGCATACGGTTACTTTGATGGTTAGCCCTGCAGGTTGATGCCGAGAGAAGAGAGGAGTTGAAAAGAAGAGGGGGTCGCTGGCAGCGACAATAACAGACTTCGCCTGCCGTGGCTTGAATGCCACTCTTGCGACGGGCTTTCCTTTGATTATGAATTAAGGTTACAACTTGAGATTTCGCCTTTACATAGAAAGCAAAAATGGGTACAAAGGGGGAAGCTGGCGGCTAAGGAAAGACGATGCTAGAGGCCGCGCGGTTTGACCAGAGAGGTCGGCAGACCGTGCGGTTTACTGATTAGGCAGCTTGTTGGACTAAGCCGGGCGGACTCTTGATCAAGCTAAGAGGAGAATAGGTGGAGGTCATGCAGACTGAGAAGCCAAGTTCGCAGAACTTGATGCCTTGACCTTGACATCTTCACTGTGTCCCCTGAATAAGATGTATGGGGGCCTATTTATAGGCCGGAGGAGGTAACGGTCTTGGTAACGTCTGTAAGACCCCAACCTCGGAGATGATCGCGGGGCGATCAAACGGCTCTTTTGGAGGTCTGAACAGGGGCACACGGCCAGGCACACGGCCGTGTGCCTACCCGTGTTCAGGGATTTTATTGTGTTTTGTGCTGTCTCGAGTCAGAGAGGTACACGGCCTGAGACACACGGCCGTGTCTCAAGCCGTGTGTGGGGCACACGGCCTCGAACACAGCCGTGTTCGAAGCCGTGTTCTGGAAGCCCGACGATCGTCCTGAAGCTCCAGGTAACACGGCCCGTGGCACACGGCCGTGTCAGGAGCCGTGTCGATCGGCGAATGAGCTACACGGCCAGACACACGGCCGTGTGTCAAGCCGTGTTCGGCCCAGTTTTTGGGATTTTGGATCTAATCTCGGCCGTTCGTTCTCTTGGATCTGGATCCGACGGTGGGGGCTACTCCTGGGGGGTTATTAGCCGGGATTAGGGTTTTATATCCTCATTTTCTTTGGTCCACTCTCTCTCTAAGTGTTTAGAGAGAAGGGAGAGCAAGAGGAAGGAGGAGCCCAAGATCCGGCCGCCGGAGGAGCTCCGGAGCCCCGAATCGCGATCCGAGTCCAGATCCGCGGAGGTGACGCCGTTGCGGTGCTTTCCAACCGCTTAGTTTTCGATGGCGCCGCGGAAATCTTCGAGGGTAACGATCCTCTTCATAGGGCATGTGTAGTCGCCCTTCTTTCTATGCATGGGGAAAATCCCCCTCTCGCGAGTGAGCGTTGAGGCGCGGAATCCCTTCGGGTAGATATGTAAAGTCCCCGTTGTTAGAGCCCGGAATCGGAGTACGGGCGTAGGCATTGTGTGTGAAGCCTATTCGGGTTTAACCCGGATCGGTGATGTTTGCATTGCATGGCCGGAGAAGACTCCGTGCCGATGATTTTAGTTTTCCGAAATTTCTACGCGGTAGATTACATACAGGGATCCTTGGGGGTTAACCTCGGGGCGCACCCGGAAAGCTTGGGCGGAATCGCATTGCCGCCGCGATGTTGCCTTGGAGGGCAAATCGGTACATAACGGGGTTATGTGCGTGTTTTGATCGATTGTGGGAATGAGGAGAAACTTGGCCCGCACCGATGGCTAAATGGCCGTGGTGAAGTGAGCAACGGGCGGGTGGAACTCTACCCATTCCAAGTGGTCTCGGTAGAAGCGACCTAAAGTACATGGGACTTCCCGGGGGGCTGGAAACGGGCCTAGGCTTCGGCTGAAAGGGCTAAATGCTCACGAGTGTTGCCATCCGAGGGATGGTGGTGGAATCGCGGTGTCGGACTGGGTCCGGACCGGGTTCACCGATTAGTGCCCTGAGAGCACGGAGTGTGCGGCCGTGCGTGCCGACACTTGTGGCGAATAGAATACCTTATAGAATTGCTATGGTAGTTTTATATGCAGGGAAGGAGCACCGCCGTCCCGAGAAACGGGACGGGGTCGTTATAATTTGGTCAGCTTTGCTGACCGTTGCCCTTTTGTATTGCCACCTCTTGGGTGGATTGCTTTCTACAGGTGCTGCTGCGGAGCCAAGCGGCAAATAGCGGGCTAAAGCCCAAGTTGCAGCGCCAGCCCTCGAAGGCTTAGTTATTAGCTTTTCATATTCATGTATGGACGGCCTGCGTGCCGATGTATGAAAGACGCTATTTTGATAAGTGAACACTTCTGTAAGGCCTTAAGGCCGTGTACTCTTTTGTGTATGTATTCATTCCTGGGTAGTAGTGGACATTCATGCTCTGTGGCTGGGTTCTTATCTTTTGCAACTTAATTAAATTGCTTCCGCTAGGTGTTGTGTAGGACGCTCTGATTGGTTGTATGGTTTCAACGCGTAACCAACTGGTCTGTCCGTAGTATATGGCGTCGGGCCCCGGCCGGACCTACTGCTATATGCTATATGACGGATAGGGGTGTTACAAATTGGTATCAGACTTCTGGTTTCGGTCAAGCTTAAATGAATTCGTGGGCGAATTCACTTTAAGGGGTGGTGAGCACATTGTGTGCGTCATCGTTATAACATGAAAAGAACCCATGAATGTCCACTTAGGAATGAAAATACACATGATTGAGGAACCTGCGTGTTCCTATAATTGCTGTTTGTAGTAATTTTTGGGTCGCTTATCGGTGTTTTGCACGATTTTAGGTGACCAGAAGTGGCGCTGGGCCGTCTGAACGGCCAGGTTCTGAGGCGAGCAGAGCGCCAAGCGATGCGCCTGCAACACCTTTGTCTGCTGAGACCATTAGGTTGGTGGCAGAAGCGGTCATGGCAATGATCAATGCGCAGCCTGCAAGGCAGGTGCAGCAGCCTGCTCCTGCTGTGGAACAGGTACCGCTTCAGGCGGCAGAGCAAAGGAGGGTTGAGCAAGTAGTTTTGGAGCCAGAGTTGCCTAGGAGAGCAACTGAAAGACAACTGAAGCATGTCATGGGCTTTCACCCACCAGTGTTCACGGGGGCAGAAACCCCGACCCAAGCAGAGGATTGGCTCTCAAGGGTCAACAGGGTGATGACTGCGACGCAAACTGAAGAGTGGCAGAAGACCACTATAGCGACGTTCCTTTTGGATGGGGACGCAAGTCTGTGGTGGGAGGGCCTAGAGCTGCATCAGTTGAGGGGAAGGCCATTGGCCGAAGTCCCGATGGAGGAGTTTACGAGACTATTTATGGCTCGATACCTCCCCTCGGCGCAGAGGATCGCGCTAGAGAGCGAATTCCAGAAGTTGGTGCAGGGTGATAGCACCGTTGATGAATACCTCCACGAGTTTACTCGGTTGGGGAGATATGCCGGCGCTACCTTCGCAGACGAGGAGCGCAAGACGAGCCGCTTTTACGAAGGGCTAAGGGATGATTTGAGGTTGCTGCTGTCGGGGCCCAAGACGCAGGGTTTCATGACCCTGGTCAGTTCGGCCCGGTCCTTAGAGAAGGATATGAGAAACGTGCAAGCAAAGAAAGAAAGGGAATCCGGTGGCAAGAAATCAGAGTTCAAGGCGCCGACTACATCGAAGTCGGGCTACCGTAGATTCTTCAAAAAGGCTAAGACATCGGGTCCAGCTTCTTCTGCAAGTGCCTCGGGGGCAACTACCCATCGAACCCCGGGCGCTTGCTTCACGTGTGGAAAGCCGGGGCACTTTGCCCGTGACTGCTGGAGTGGACGCTCAAAGTCCGAAAGGAAACAAGGAGCTACCTACGAGGAAAAGGGCAAAGCGGTGGAGTCGACCGCGTCCCACTATGCTCCGACTCAGCCTAGAGTCTACAACTTGGGCCAGCAGGAGGCCATCAAGCAAGCGGATGTGGTGACAGGTATGAGTTAATTTATGCAAGTTGACTTGAGAATACTATTACCTATTGCTTGTTAAGCTAATGTCTTTTGCTTAGGCTTTGTGGTAATTAGCGACAGTCCGGCACGGGCACTGTTCGACACTGGTGCTTCGCATTCTTTCTTGTCCGAACAGTTTATATCGCATATCGGAGTCCCTTCTTCGATGGCGAAGGACAAGTTAGATGTGTTGATACCGAATGGGTGCTCGATGCGTGCGGACAGGGTGTGCGCCGTGAAGGTTCACATAGGGAGCCAAGAGTTCGACTTGCTAGCGTCATTATTGCCGTTGGTAGAGTTCGATGTTATCTTTGGAATGGATTGGCTGTCAGAGCAGAAGGCTTGGATCGATTGCGACCGTAAGGAGGTCAAGCTGGGTGTAGGTCGGGAGACTACTTTCGAGGGGCTTAAGGGGTCGAGCAAGACATTAATGTCTGCTCTTCAGGTGGTGAAGGCGGTTCGTGCTGGTGCAGAGCTGTTCTTTGCGATAGTGGGGGCGGTGGAGCCAAAGTCCCCGTTGGATAGCATCCCCGTGGTTTGCGAATACCCCGATGTGTTCCCGGATAGCCTTCCCGGAGCTCCACCGTAGCGAGAGATTGATTTTACGATCGAGCTCGTGCCGGGTGCCAAACCCGTGTCACGTGCTCCTTATAGGTTGGCGCCAAAGGAGATGGCGGAGTTGAAGGTTCAGTTGGAGGAACTGATGGAGCAAGGTTATGTGCGTCTAAGTTCATCGCCTTGGAGCACACCGGTCCTCTTCGTTAAAAAGAAGGACGGTAGTATGCGGCTGTGCATCGACTACAGAGAATTGAACAAGTTGACGGAAAAGAACAAGTACCCGATCCCGAGGATTGATGATCTCTTTGATCAGTTAGTCGGATTGTCTGTATACTCCAAGTTGGACTTGAAGTCGGGGTACTATCAGCTGAGGATCGGGGAATGTGATATCCCAAAGACGGCGTTCAGTACGAGGTATGGGCATTTCGAGTTCACGGTCATGCCGTTTGGACTGACGAATGCGCCATCGGTGTTTATGGATCTGATGAACAGGGCGTTCAGAGATTTCCTGGATCGCTTTGTGATCGTCTTTATTGACGATATTTTGGTGTACTCGCAGTGCGAGGAAGACCACTTCAAGCATTTGCATTTGGTGTTGGAGGCTCTGAGGAGGAATGAGCTTTACGCAAAGTTCTCCAAGTGCGAGTTCTGGCTACCCTCGGTAGCGTTCCTTGGTCATATAGTGAGTGGGGAAGGTATAGCGGTGGATCCGGCGAAGATAGTTGCGATACGGGAGTGGCCTGTGTTGTCTTCGGTAGCGGAAGTCCGTAGTTTCCTTGGGCTTGCCGGCTATTACAGGCGCTTCGTGGAGAACTTCTCGCGGATAGCGTTACCTCTCACAAAGTTGACCAGGAAGGATCAGAGATTCTTATGGACGCAAGAGTGCGTGCAGGCTTTCGAGGAGCTGAAGAGGCGGTTGACCACGGCGCCAGTGCTTAGTTCGCCGAGTGGGACCGAGGGCTTTGAGGTGTATAGCGACGCTTCGGGTAGCGGTTTGGGCTGCGTGTTGTTGCAGCATGGTAGCGTGATAGCGTATGGATCGCGTCAGCTAAAGGTGCATGAAAGAAATTATCCGGTGCACGACTTGGAGTTGGCGGCCGTGATATTTGCACTCAAGTTGTGGAGGCACTACCTATACGGAGTAAGGGTCGATATATACACCGATCACAAGAGCCTAAAATACCTGTTGGATCAGAAAGACCTTAATATGAGGCAGAGGAGGTGGATGGAGTTCCTGGGGGACTACACCTTCAAAATACATTATGTACCCGGGAAGGGCAACGCAGTTGCGGATGCGCTGAGCCGCAGGGCTCCCACCCGAGCCAACTGGTTGTCGGTGCATGATGAGCGGCTAGTGCGGGAGTTGGAGGAGCTTGAGATCTGTTGCGTCGACAAGCAGACGAGCGCCAAAGCAATGTTAAACTGGACAGAGGTGCAGTATGACCTGGCTGACCGGGTTCGACAGGCATTGGAGTTAGATGACTCCATGAAGGAGCTTTTGGAGGCCGCTCTGGATGGGTCAAATTCCCAGTTCTCGGTAGAAGATGGGTTATTAAGGAAGGATCATCGTTTGTGCGTCCCAAGTGGGGGTAACCTCCGGGCGGAGTTGATGTACGAGGCTCATCATACCAAGTACTCAATCCACCCAGGGAGCACGAAGATGTATCGTGATCTTAAGAAGTTGTTTTGGTGGCCGGGACTTAAGAAAGATGTGGCGTTGTATGTGGCCAAATGCCAAACATGCGCCTTGGTGAAGGCAGAGTGCCAAAAGCCGGGAGGATTTCTGAAGTCCTTGCCTATACCGGAGTGGAAATTCGACGATATATCTATGGACTTTGTGCACGGGTTGCCAAGGTCGCAGAAGGGGAACGACGCCATCTGGGTGATCGTAGATCGGCTAACTAAGGTGTCGCATTTCATTCCGCATAGGAAGGATGATCCAGTCGAGAAATTGGCAAAGTTGTACGTTGACAATATTGTTAGGCTGCATGGTGTGCCTCGTAGCATTGTGAGTGATCGCGATGGGCGGTTCACGTCAAATGATTGGAGGTTGGTGCAGCAGATGTTGGGAACAAAGTTAAAGTTCAGTACAGCTTTCCATCCGCAGACTGATGGGCAGACCGAGAGGGTCAATAGAACGATGGAGGACATGCTACGCATGTGTGTCCTGGACTTCGGTAAGCGTTGGGAAGACCATCTTTATTTGGTAGAGTTCGCGTACAACAACAGCTACCAAGCGAGTATACAAATGGCGCCCTTCGAGGCCCTGTATGGTAGGAAGTGTCGCACGCCGTTATCGTGGCTTGAAGCGGGTGAGGCAAGGTTGTACAAGAAGCAGGAGGTGGAGAGTGCTACCTCGTTAGTGCGGATCATTCGGGAGCGCTTGTTGATCGCTCAGGACCGGCAGGCGAAGTACTACAATGCCAAGCACCGGAACGTGGAGTTCGCGGTAGGCGATTGGGTGTACTTGAAGATCAAGCCGTTCAAGGGTGTCTCACGGATTCGACGCTTGAAAAAGTTGAGTCCGAGGTACCTTGGGCCGTTTGAGGTCCTGGAGCGAGTCGGCGAAGCGGCATACCGTTTGAAGCTATCGGTGGAGTTGAGTGGATTACATGATGTGTTCCACATTTCTGTGTTGCGGAAGGCGGTGCAAGAGCCTTCGCAGGTGATCGCGGCTGATCAAGTACCGGTTGAGGAAGGGTTGACAACGAAAGTCAAGCCCATAACTATTGAGGATTTCGAAGTCAAGCGGCTTTGGAACAAAGAAATCAGAATGGTGAAGGTCCGTTGGGATAACTGCGAGCGCGAGGAGCTCTCTTGGGAGCGAGAGCAGACAATACGCGAGGAGTACCCCGAGTTGTTCCCCTCAGGTACTCGTTATGTTTTTGTTTTGTGTAGTCTCTGTTCTTAATTTCGGGACGAAATTCTCTTAAGGGGGAGGGAGTTGTAAGACCCCAACCTCGGAGATGATCGCGAGGCGATCAAACGGCTCTTTTGGAGGTCTGAACAGGGGCACACGGCCAGGCACACGGCCGTGTGCCTACCCGTGTTCAGGGATTTTATTGTGTTTTGTGCTGTCTCGAGTCAGAGAGGTACACGGCCTGAGACACACGGCCGTGTCTCAAGCCGTGTGTGGGGCACACGGCCTCGAACACAGCCGTGTTCGAAGCCGTGTTCTGGAAGCCCGACGATCGTCCCTAAGCTCCAGGTAACACGGCCCGTGGCACGCGGCCGTGTCAGGAGCCGTGTCGATCGGTGAATGAGCTACACGGCCAGACACACGGCCGTGTGTCAAGCCGTGTTCGGCCCAGTTTTTGGGATTTTGGATCTAATCTCGGCCGTTCGTTCTCTTGGATCTGGATCCGACGGTGGGGGCTGCTCCTGGGGGGTTATTAGCCGGGATTAGGGTTTTATATCCTCATTTTCTTTGGTCCACTCTCTCTCTAAGTGTTTAGAGAGAAGGGAGAGCAAGAGGAAGGAGGAGCCCAAGATCCGGCCGCCGGAGGAGCTCCGGAGCCCCGAATCGCGATCCGAGTCCAGATCCGCGGAGGTGACGCCGTTGCGGTGCTTTCCAACCGCTTAGTTTTCGATGGCGCCGCAGAAATCTTCGAGGGTAACGATCCTCTTCATAGGGCATGTGTAGTCGCCCTTCTTTCTATGCATGGGGAAAATCCCCCTCTCGCGAGTGAGCGTTGAGGCGCGGAATCCCTTCGGGTAGATATGTAAAGTCCCCGTTGTTAGAGCCCGGAATCGGAGTACGGGCGTAGGCATTGTGTGTGAAGCCTATTCGGGTTTAACCCGGATCGGTGATGTTTGCATTGCATGGCCGGAGAAGACTCCGTGCCGATGATTTTAGTTTTCCGAAATTTCTACGCGGTAGATTGCATACAGGGATCCTTGGGGGTTAACCTCGGGGCGCACCCGGAAAGCTTGGGCGGAATCGCATTGCCGCCGCGATGTTGCCTTGGAGGGCAAATCGGTACATAACGGGGTTATGTGCGTGTTTTGATCGATTGTGGGAATGAGGAGAAACTTGGCCCGCACCGATGGATAAATGGCCGTGGTGAAGTGAGCAACGGGCGGGTGGAACTCTACCCATTCCAAGTGGTCTCGGTAGAAGCGACCTAAAGTACATGGGACTTCCCGGGGGGCTGGAAACGGGCCTAGGCTTCGGCTGAAAGGGCTAAATGCTCACGAGTGTTGCCATCCGAGGGATGGTGGTGGAATCGCGGTGTCGGACTGGGTCCGGACCGGGTTCACCGATTAGTGCCCTGAGAGCACGGAGTGTGCGGCCGTGCGTGCCGACACTTGTGGCGAATAGAATACCTTATAGAATTGCTATGGTAGTTTTATATGCAGGTAAGGAGCACCGCCGTCCCGAGAAACGGGACGGAGTCGTTATAATTTGGTCAGCTTTGCTGACCGTTGCCCTTTTGTATTGCCACCTCTTGGGTGGATTGCTTTCTACAGGTGCTGCTGCGGAGCCAAGCGGCAAATAGCGGGCTAAAGCCCAAGTTGCAGCGCCAGCCCTCGAAGGCTTAGTTATTAGCTTTTCATATTCATGTATGGCCGGCCTGCGTGCCGATGTATGAAAGACGCTATTTTGATAAGTGAACACTTCTGTAAGGCCTTAAGGCCGTGTACTCTTTTGTGTATGTATTCATTCCTGGGTAGTAGTGGACATTCATGCTCTGTGGCTGGGTTCTTATCTTTTGCAACTTAATTAAATTGCTTCCGCTAGGTGTTGTGTAGGACGCTCTGATTGGTTGTATGGTTTCAACGCGTAACCAACCGGTCTGTCCGTAGTATATGGCGTCGGGCCCCGGCCGGACCTACTGCTATATGCTATGTGACGGATAGGGGTGTTACAACGTCACCCCTGGTAGAGAGGTAAATTGTGCGAGTAGAATGAGGAGTCCCCCGAGTCCATGCCTTGCCGAGCGGTTTGGGACTTGTTCACTTGAGTTGATCTTGCTTCTGGCAGACTAGGATGAGTCCGTCTCTGCTGTGCTGAGCGAGCCCACATCGAGCTGTATAAGCTGAGGAGCAGTTTGCCTACTGTTAGGAAGAAGAGGGCACCGGGAATCTGGAGGGATAACTAGCGGACTGCAGAATGAGTCCGCCTAGCCCACTGCGGAGAGGATGAGGCAGATCGACTACTGAGCTAGGATAGTCCTGGCGGACTGCACAACGAGTCTGTCCAACTCGCGACAGACAGGTTGAGCAGGCCGCCTCTCTGCTGGAGGCTTCCCTTGATTGGCGACGAGGGTTGGCGACCTAGCAGATTGAATAGTCCAGGTCACGCATGCTGGCTGGCATCCTTGAGGCAGGTCGACACTACTGCTGCAAGAAGAGTCCACCTTTTCCTTGCGGGTTGGAGTTGAGTCCGCGTAGTATGGCGCGGTCTAGCGCGGACTGGTGCGATCTGGCATGGAGTGATTACGAGTTACCGTCTCTTCAGGCGGGCTGATACCGAGTCCGCCCAATGAAGGAGGACTAGAGAGCTGGTCGCCGTATGGATGTTGTGCGGGCTGGAGAGTTGGAGGAAGGAGCAAGCCCACCTCCCTTAGGCAGACTGAAGTCTGAGTCAACCACCTTCTTTCGAATAGAAGGAGCAGGTCGCCACCTTTGATGGAGTAAGATCGTCTCCTGTTGGACCTGTACAACCTGTCAGAAGAGAACTGACGCGCGGTCAGCTAATCTAGCCGCACAGCCAATAGGGGCAGACTGAGGAAGCAGTCTCGAGCACCAACAGAGCGAGTGGCTATTGCGCGACCTGGGCGGTTAGATGGGGGAGACCGCCCTAGCCACGCGGCCTGAGCGGACAGAGAAGTATGTCCGCCCACCCTTAGAAAAAAGGGCTAATAGGCCGCGACCTCTAGAGGGAACCTGAGGCAGGTCGCGACTTGCGAGTTGGCTACTTTGGGAGAGATCGCCGATTTCTAGGTTAACACATAAGAAAATTCTTAGTGGCGTATTTTAATGATATCTTAGTCATTTGCCCCTATCCAACCGATCACGAATCGCACGTGAGGATTACCCTTACCACATTATGAGCAGAAGAATTATTTGACAATCTAAACAAAATGTATTTTAATGTTACTTTCGCTGAGTTCCTTGGGTATATTGTGAGTACGGATGGGCAAAAAGAAGTAGTACACGGAAGTTTGGGTAGCTTATTACATGGTCTTGCGGGTAATCACAGAGGTACTTGGGACTTGATCTTTCCCCATGCTCAGCTTGCATACAATAATTCTAAGAATAGATCCCCAGGCTTATCCCCCAATGAAATCGTGCACGGCTATAAGGCAACAGTGCCACTTGATTTAATTCCGTTACCTCCATCGAATAAATCAAGTGATTTTGCACAAGAATTCGCTCTTCATGTTCACAAGTTACATAAACACATTCATGAAACGTTAGTCGCCCAATATGCATTTTATAAATCTCATGCTAATGTGCATAAAAGAGCATCTCACTTTAATGTTGATGCTTTAGTCTTGGTGCGTCTCATCCCTGAATGGATGCCTTCGGGCTCTATAAAAAAGTTGTCGAATCGGCGAGCCGGTCCTTTACAAATTTTAAAGCGGTTAGGAGAAAACACATATCTTTTGGAGATACACACTGATTGGGGTATATCCCCTATTTTTAATATTTCAGATTTAACGCCTTATGTTTCTCCACCACTTGAATTATCCGCCTCTCCATTTATTCAGTCCACTATGCCTTCTAATGGGTTGAGGGATGAGCTGGGTCCTAGATCACTCTCTCCTACGGTTTCTACTAGAGGTATGTTGAATGTTGATGTTGAAACTTGATAAGTTGTAAATATGCATATTTTTTAGTACTTCTATTAGGTCATTTTAGTTTAATTTTCGTTATTTTTAGTTAATTTTCTTCAATAAAATGTTTTTTGTAAATATCGTTCTAACTTAGCTTTATTTTATTTTTCAGAAAAAGCCAAATTTCTCCAAGTACACGCCTGTGTCACTTAGGTCACGCCCGTGACCAAGCGTGTTACTTTGATGACTGTGAAAAAAGTGTTGCCTGCAAAGAAAAGATGAAGACACGCCCGTGACCCGTCCGATATGCCCGTGTCATGCCACTCGACGCTCAACTCCTCCAGTTCGACGATCGGCGTTCGACGCTCAGCTGAACATGCCCGTGTCCCGATTCGACACGCCAGTGTCAATCCCGTTTGACGTTCGTCGATCCCAGCTCGACGCTCAACGCTTTCTCCATTAGACGCTTAGCTGAACACGCTCGTGTCCTGATTAGACACGCCCATGTCAATCCCATTCGACGTTCGACGTTCGTCGATCCTAGCTTGACGCCTTCACCAGTCATACCTTGCTGACACACCTGTGACAGCCTTGTCACGCCCGTGACCAACACGTGTCCCATTCCGGAAGCTTCCAGAAATCGACCAGTCACCAAAATTTTGCCATCTTCAGCAAGCCAGCCTGACACGCCCCCTGTCACGCCCATGACCAGGGCGTGTCACGCCTGTGACCAGGGCATGTCACCTCCGATTTTTTTGCTTATAAATAGAACTTCTCTGTAAGGTCCAAGGGTTCAAAATTTTGGGTTATTTTGCTGTTGGACTGCTGCTTAGTTGCTTTTTATACTATGTAAGGATAACTTTCCCCCTCCTCTTTGTGTTTGTCTTAGCTTTTGTAATCAACTTTCTACTTAATGAAATATGTTACTTTTTCATCCTCATATTGTACTGGAATGCCTCTGAGTGCCTCTCTTTCAGCAATCTTAAGTAACTTTATTTTTATTTTTAAATTGTGTGTGTGGGTATATGAGTTTAATTTGATGTTGTTATATTTTTATGTTTTCATTGTTCCCATAGCTTTTATTTTTGTTTTCCCTTTGTTTAGGTTTAGGTTAAGTTTTTTTTAGTATTTTGCTTTCACTTTTACAAAAAGTATAAGCATAAAACATTAGCATTTTAATATTTTGAACCACTTTGTTTTCTAGCTTTAGATTTTAAAAAAAACTTTTGTACTTTTGATTTTTATTTCATCTTTTTATTGATTTTTAACAAGTTCTAGGAGTAGGAATGTATTTGTTTTAATTTTTCGATTACTTTGTTTTTCTTTTAAAATTGTGTGTTTGTGTGAGTGTATGAGATTAATTTTCATTTTGATTTCTCAATTTCATGTAGAGCGTGTGCGTGTATGAGATAATTTTTCTTGCTTTCTTTTTTTGCTTTCTTTATCGCTTTCTCAATTTGATGTAGAGTGTATGTGTGTATGAGATAATTTTTATTGCTTTCTTTCAATTATGTAGAGTGTGTGTGCATTTATTTCCCGCCTACTCATTCGAGTAGGAATCGCTTTCAGTTCCCTCCTACTCGTTTGAGTAGGACTTGTTATTTCCCGCCTACTCGTTTGAGTAGGACTTGTCATTTCCCGCCTACTCGTTTGAGTAGGACTTGTCATTTCAATTATGTTTTCCTTTTGTGTAACTTAGCTTTTTCTTAATTATGGGTTCGACATGCGCATGAGTTCTTTGTTAGCAATTAAAGTTTTTACCCTTTTTGTTGCTAACGTTATGTTATTTTTATGTCCTCTTTTTATAACCATTTAGCGTTTATTTTTGAACTCGCGCTTCATCAACCTCATAAGCCGTCCCCATACCGATGAGTGGCTAATCGTTCTTAGCCCTCGACATCGAACAACATTGGGACATTTGAAATCACTCTAAATAATTAAAGGATCTTTTTCTCACTTTAATTAAAGGGCTTAAGGTTTGCCCCGGGTTTACGACGCGTAGAACCACATATCGATGTGTGAGCACTATTTCCGTTATCCATACGCTAGCTAGCCGAGAGGCCATATGTAAGGACTGATCACCCATGGGTAAAAAGAGTTGCGTGCATACCCTCGAGAGAGGAGAAGCGCAATTCTATTGAATTGGGTTCCCCACCCAATAGCGGGGTTATTAGCATAAAGCGGGCATTAAGAGGAATCTTTCGTCGGACGAGAGTTTGGTCGAATAGTCTTAATGTTCAGGTGAGCGATATTCATAGAGATAGGTGATCTCATGTTTGTGGAACCTCCACGGCCAAGTTGCCTTTAATTAATTTGACAACTATATTATATAATTATTAAGAGTCATTTTAGTTTCGATCCGATTCGATGCCGAGCGTTAACCCTTCATCGAATTTTTCTTAGTCCTTTTTTCAACTCCCTTTTATAACCGCTTTAGTTAACTAAAACCCGACAAGTTATTTTCGATAAAATAATAGTCCCTTCGGAAGGAGTAGAAATAGTCAACCGGCCCCGAGAAATATACGGCCTCGATATTCCCCACCAGAATATTCTATATTACTTGCGACAGGTGCACTTGCCTACCTAATCGCGTCGCACAGAATCTCGCAACTTCTGCGTGCGTCAAGTTTTTGGCGCCGTTGCCGGGGAGCACTTTTGTGTTGCTATTTTGAATTCCGGACTCTATTACTTTTACCTATTTTTTAAAAACTAAAAAAAACTTAAAAACTTTATTCTAAAACCCCCAAAAAGGAGTTAATTATTTAGTTTATATTTTTGGGTGTATGACCCGTGGACAACTCTCGGAGTCTGAAAATTTTGATTTTGATCCTGAGATCGAACGTTCCCTTGCGCATATTCGATCTCAACGCAAAAATCCTTTTTTAGACCCCGAAGAATCTATTGGAGAACCCTCCGTCGTAGTTATGACCGACCTTAACCCTGCCCAAGCGGCCGAGCGTACTATGTCTTATTACGCCCGACCTAGCCTGGAAGATACTGGGTTTAGTATTGTTCGCCCTACGATGGCAAATAATAATTTTGAAATAAAATCGAGTGTCATTCAAATGATCCAAAACGCCGTGCAGTTTGATGGACTACCGGATGAGGACCCGAATGTTCACTTATCTAATTTTTTAGAAATTTGCGACACCTTTAAGATTAATGATGTCACTTATGACGCCATTCTCTTGCTCTCATTTCCTTTTTCCCTCAAATACAAAGCTAAGGCGTGATTGAATTCCCTCCCGCGAGGATGTATCACTGTCACAACCCGCATTTTCCCCAACAATTTAATTATATCAGAGCAAGGGGAAAAATACGCGTCGTGATGCCACGCCGTGTAGGGGATAAACGCAGACGTTCAGGCAAGACTCTAAACTCTACGATTTTAAAAGGAAACATAAATTGTTATGAATGAAATCCAGTTTAAGTTATGACGGTAGCCGTATCCCTCGGCTTAGTGAATCATCTAGTCCACGATTTAAAATATAAGTTATACGCTTGCGGAAGATACTTGTTTAAATTGACTCTAATATTCTACAAGAGTATAAATGTCCCCGAGGAACAACTCATACTATGCAAACCCTAGATTTATAATAAGTATAGAAAGTCTTTACGCTAAATAGAAAGTAGTGGCTTAGTTTTGAAAGAGATGACAAGTATGCTTTACTAATAGTAGGGTTTTATAGGTTAAAAATATCTAACATGCAATCCTAGCAATAAATCATCCCAAAGAACAAGCAATATACACCGAACATAAGAAACCACATCAGCTAGCAAGTGTCAAAAGAAATCAACAATCCTGTGGGCATCAACAACCTGACACGAACCCACAGTATGAATATGTCTGAAACTAAGCAAAGAAAACTAAAATAACAAACTACCTCGCTACGGCGAGGGGAAAAACCACAGCCAACCTGCTGCAAGGGCTCCAAAACCGGCCCTGCTACCTGCTAATGCTCTGAACCTGAGGCATTCCAAAGACAGAACACCTCAGTAAGAGGGACAAATGGCGGCAGAGAAGTAAACAAAATAAAACAAAGGTCAAACGGGGTACCAACCCAAGACCAACAGTACTGAAGTAAGGTGTCGAACAGGAAAGGAAAGAACTACTTACGTGAATTGTCACGTACTCCAACAAATACACCAGATTTCCCAAGGCAAAAAGGGAACAACAAAAGTAAAAACATATGGAAGAAATTTAACTAGCTTTACTAAGCACCTATGGTCGGCCCTACCCCAAAAACACGGGCGAGGTGGTCACTCAACTGGACATACCCCTCACGAATAATTTATCCGCTTAACTGTGAGGGAGTCTCATACTCTCCACCATATACCGCAGATGCCCAAAAACCCGGTAGACCTCCAAAAGGTACAATAAAGGAGTCAGACAATGCGGAGGTGGTTTTATCCACTAACTCCCGCAATTTTTAGAAACCCAAAGAAACCACAACATAAATATATCTCGAGATTTGGCTCGTCAGATTCTACTTGACACTTCTAGTTTCAAGACATGGTTGATCAACCCCTATGAACGATTTACAATCCTAGACAAACTCTAATACGTTCAAAAACGATAGGTAAAATATTTAAAGCCATCATTAAGACACTTTAAGAACGATTAAATATATCACGACAAGATCAAGTTCACCATGACAAAATCTTACAACATCGAGTGATCATCCAAAAAGGTTAATCGTAGCAATAACTTGGAAGACAAAGTGCAGAAAATTTTAAAGAACATAAAAACTGAACCGTTACCATCAAATCAGAGAAGAAGAAATGAGGGGAAACCACCACTTGCCTTGGTTTTACCGGAAAAGTTCTCCAAATCAGTCCACGTCACAGATCAGGGCAAAAGAGGATGGAGGAAGTTGAAATCTAGACAAAAATGGTCGAAAAGGGGGTTAGGGCCGAAAAACCCTAACGAGAAAACTCGAGAAAAGGGGAAAAATTTACCACGATAGCGTAGCTCTCGATGAGAGCTTTCCAGATCTACGCTCGGTTGAAGATTTCGAGCACCGGAGCTCCGTCGGCGGCCACCGGAAGATTCACGAAATATTCTCTCTCTCGCTCACGCCGCTCTGGTTCGGGAGAAAGAATCGGAGAAGATGAAGTATTCCTATTTTTCTAAATACCCTAAGTATAAGAACATATATATATATATATATATATATATATATATATATATATATATATATATATATATATATAAGCTGGGAATACGCGCTGCGTGTATATGAGCCAAATACGCGCTCGATGGAAAAACGGAAAATAGACCCCCTAAACAGCATTTTTAGAAAAAGTGGTCAACATGAAAGTTGTAGATCCCGTCGAGATCTACAACTTTCATGTTGACCACTTTTTCTAAAAATGCTGTTTAGGGGGTCTATTTTCAAAAGGCGCGAAGGGGGTTCCGCCCGGTAAATATTAAATTTTTTTTTTTTTGCGCGGACCCCGGTTCGCGCCTTTTGAAAATAGACCCCATAAACAGCATTTTTAGAAAAGTGGTCAACATGAAAGTTGTAGATCTCGTCGAGATCTACAACTTTCATGTTGACAACTTTTTCTAAAAATGCTGTTTAGAGGGTGTTTTTTCCGTTTTTCGGGGTAGCGCGTTTTTTAGGCGAAAACGGTGAGCGCGTTTTTACATTATTCTGTATATATATATATATATATATATATATATATATATATATATATATATATATATATATATATATATATATATATATATAAATAGTTATAAAAAGTTTTGTCTAAATATAAAAAAAACGGTTTAAGTACGAGCAGTTTGCGAAAAATAAAATTAGAGATCTAGTATGGATTCAAATCGAAAAGTGCCCAACATGAAAGTTGTAGATCTCGTCGAGACGAACAAATTTCATGTTAGCTATTTTTCCATACGACACCGTTTTGACCCTCAAAAATGCGCCCGAACGCAGACTGCAACGGACTACACGAGAACGAGCTTACGGGTACTCGAGAGGTAGAAAACAGGCTACTCGAGTGGTTGGAAGCAGCACTCGAGTAACAAGAAGCGGCACTCGAGAGGTAGAAACGACTACTCGAGTAGATGAAAGAATTACTCGAGTAGCAGGATTAATTTACTCGAGTAGCAGAAAAGATTACTCGAGTAGAAGAAATAATTTACTCGAGTACTAAAAAAAGGGTCACTCGAGTATCTAAAAAAAATCACCCGAGTAAAAGAACCGACACTCGAGTATAGCTTAGCATGAACAGTACCTACACGAGATGCAGGGAATCCACTCGAGTCAAGATTGCAGAAAAAACGATTTCTTTGCAAAGAATACCTTTTCATCAAACTATAAGAATGAATAGTACTTTAATATTAAAATAATCATATTTATATATATATATATATTTATAAGGAAACGCGAGATCAAAACGGAGGCCCAAATGCGCGCCGAATCGAGCGAAACTCACGCCGTAGGCGAACACAGACGCTACGAACACAACGGCGAAGTCAGCTTTCATATGTAGACCCTTGAGCTTTGTTTCTTGGAAATGGTTGTTTGGGGTGTCACAACCCACATTTTCTCTGAATTAAAGAATTATCAGAGTATGAGAAAATGAAAGTCATGATGTCACGTCAAGCAGGGGATAACTACTAACACTCATGCAAAACCATCTACTACACTTTATGAAAGAAATTTATGAGTTTAATGATTAGAAAATCAGTTATACTTTAGAGGTCGTATCCCTCGGCTCGGTGGATAGCCTAGTCCACAATTAAAAACTATACTTAAGCACTGCGGAAAAATATTTTATTCAGGTTTGACATCCTAAGAAGTGTATAAGAGCCCTAAGAGGACCACTTATGTCATGCAAGACTCTACATTTAATTTATATTATATATAAGGAAACGATCTTTATACGTTGTTTGGAAAATAGTGATTTACCATTATAAAACATGCTGATCATGCGATATACTTATAATAATAATAATTGTAGTTTTAAAATAACTAGCAACCTAGCATAAATCCTCTCTAGAGCAAGTAGACTATCTCCAGAAAATGGTAGCAAAAAAAGTAATATATCTAGTACAAAGGTAAAAACTATCAGTGGGTGCCAACAACCTGACACGAACCCATAGGAAAATACGTATGTCTGTAAGAAAAGTACAGAAAAACTACCTCACTAACAAAGCAATAGGATCTCCAAAGTCCAAGAGACCACCAGCAACACCACCGCAACCTAGCCACCAAACTGAATACTGCTCAGAACCTGAGGCATTCAAAAGAAGAAAGAATACCTCAGCAAGCAAAACAAGGAAAAACTGCATGGAAGTGTCAACCAGGGAATAAATAAAAGAGGAAAACACAGTAGAAAAAGTCACAACTGCCCAAGGCAAGAAAACAAGGAATGCACTACGTGCGAGGAAACAGCACCAACCCTGCCCAGAAACTACATCCTGCAGGGTCTACTAGGCTACTAAGAGCCAAAAGTGTTGTAATCTACCAAGGGAGAAACTTCTAACACCCTAAGCTGTGAGAGATGGTAGTAGAAAAAACAAACAACATGGATCCGAGTTGGAAGCAAACTCAGTCCCCCAACCACCATTTCCAAGCCAACAAGCTCAAGGGTCTACCTGTGAAAGCACAAGGGACCTTCCACCCCCTTGCCCAGCCCGTACCTGGAGCAAGATAGAAGAATAAGGGTGGCCTTGGCTAAATTACAAAACACCTCCCCCATGAAGAGCTTGAAACCACCACTACTAACCACGACCCACGATTCGGCCTTTAGGAAAGAAAACATGGCCGACAAGAAACTCAAAATAAAATCAAGGAATTCACTCGAGAACGAAAATCGAGGAAAGAGAAATAGTGTTGAAGTTACTCAACACGGCTTGGCGTTGAGTGAAACCCACTCAGTGCCTAACCAGACCTTGGCGTTGAGTGAGTTAGCCTCACTCAGCGCAAAAACAGCCATGGAGTTGAGTGAGAATCACTCACCTAACGCCCTCCGCAAGAACAGCTCTGGTGTTGAGTGAGCTATCCTCACTCAATGCCAAAACAGACATGGCGTTGAGTGAGGTCCACTCCCTCAACGCCTTCAGCAAAAGAGGCAGCGGCGTTGAGTGAGCTAACCTCACTCAACGCCAAAACAGCTATGACGCTGAGTGAGGTCCACTCCCTCAACGCCTTTAACAAAACCACAAAACCCAATGGTGGCGTTGAGTGAGTCCACCTCCCTCGACGCAAAAGCAGCTTTGGCGTTGAGTGAGGTCGACTCACTCTACGCCAAAGTTCACTCCCGCAGGAAAACCCTAAACAATCGCCAACAATAGGAGGTCGGCGGGAATGCCGACATATTCTTGCCGAATCGGCGGGAATGCAGGATGATTCTCTCCGAATCGGCGGGAATCCAGAATGATTCTCGCCGAATCGGCGGGAATCAAGGATGATTCTCGCAGATCGGTGGGAATCACTACGATACACGTCGAAATCGGCGGGAATCACTTGGTGATTCCGGTCGATTTTGACTTAGACAAAAATTCTCTCTCAATCACCCCACAACTCAGCCGCAAGGAACAGACCAAACTAGGGCTTTGAGTGTGTCCACCACACTCAACGTCAAGTCCGGACGGCTTTTGGCTTTGAGTGTATGCACCACACTCAACACCAAAACCCGAGAGTCGACCAAGACTGGTTCTAACCAGAGCCCTACCACAACTTCCTCCCTCACTCTCTCTCTCAGCCCCACCCGCAAAAGCACCCAACTAGAACTACAAATCTGGAGTCTAAATGGTGAACACAACTAGCAGGTTTAGCAAACAACACAAAGAGGGGGCTCATAGGAGAATCTAAGCCCCAAAATTTAGCAAGATAAAAGAGAATATGCTTGGTTTCTACCCTAGGGCTAACCGGGAAACATTCCAAAATTCAAAAGAACAACAATGGCAAGGGCAAGAATACCACTTGCCTCGATTTCCGGCGAAACTTGGTCGGCTTTCCCTCATCTTCACTCTGCACTAGAAGGAGCAGCACCTAACAAGCAAACCCGTACTTTAATGGCGGAAACCACAAGAAACCAAAATTCCAATCCTCCTAAAACTCTACGAAAAACATACCTCTTACCGTCGAAACGAAGATCTGAGCAAGAGCAAGACAACGCCGCTTTCGGAATCGAAATCCATCCACGAACACTCCCGGAATCGCCGTCCGAAGGAGAAGCAAGTCCGGCGGTTTCCTCTGTTTTTCGCGAACAAGAGATGCGGTTTCGGTCTTGGGGAGAAGAAGAGAGGAGAAGTGGGCCCGCCAATTCTAAATAAGGCTTTTATACAAGCTATAAAGCATCGGTTCAGCAAAACCGAACCCAACCGCCTGCTCCTTAAATAATAAAAAAAGAGAATTTCTTCTAGTCTTTACTAATGGAACACCCAAAGCGACGCGAAAATCAAACTATCTCGGAATTCGACGAAATTCGCACCGTAGCTAAATATCCACGCTACGAACACAACGACGAAGTCGAAACTAACTTTCGAGAAACAGAACTCGAGTTATACCCTCCCGAAGCCAAAACACAAGCATCCCCCAAGAGGCCACACCGGGTCACCCAAAACGACTCGGCTTGCTAGGGAGATCTTGCCAACAGGATACAAAATAGGGCACCCAGTTCTAAGGAGTTAAGACCACACTCCAAAGATGGCGCAAGCCAAGGAAATGCGTCGACGTAACGCCAAATGAGAATTTAAATAATCGTAGAAAAAAAATCGGGAGCGTTACAGTCACTCCCCCTAAAAGAAACTTTTGTCCCGAAACTATACGCACAACACTTCTACTATAGAAGGAAAGTAATAATCCAATCATTACAAGAAGAAAAAACAAACCAAACTAATCAGGGAAACAGCTGAGGGTAAGCCTCCCTAATAGTCGACTCTAACTCCCAAGTCGCGCTCTCCAAATCCTGATTCCTCCAAAGAACTTTCACCATCGGAATAGACTTCTTTCGCAGCACCCATTCCTGAGTATCCAAAATACGGACCGACACTTCAACAAAAGAGAGGTTGGGCTCCAACTGGGGCACAACATCCAAGACTGGCCCACTGCTGCGAACGCACTTCCGCAATTGGCTAACATGGAAAACATTATGAACACCTGGGAAGTTTGCTGGCAAATCCAACCTGTAAGCTGACACGCCAATCCGCTCCAAAATCTTAAACGGGCCCACATACCTCGGGACCAATTTCTGATTCTTACCAAACCTCTTTACACCCACCATCGAGGAAACTTTAAGAAATACAAGGTCCCCTACAGAAAACTCCAAGGCAGACCTACGCCGATTGGCGTTCTTCTCGTACCTCTCCTGAGATATACGAAGCTTCTCTAGAACAAGATTCATTGCGACTTCCATTTCCTCGAGCGCATCAGGACCCAACAATGGCCTCTCACCAGCCTCAGCCCAAAACAACGGAGTTCTGCAGCGCCTCCCATACAAGGCTTCGAACGGAGCCATCTACAAGCTCTCCTGATAACTATTGTTGTATACAAATTCCATAAGTCACAGCTGCTCATCCCACGCTCCACCGTGGTCTAAAATGTAGCATCTGATCATATCCTCAACTATCTGATTCACCCGCTCCGTCTGCGAATTAGTCTGTGGGTGGTATGAAGTAAAATACCTCAGATCTGTACCCAAACCATCCTGCAGACTCTGCCAAAAACGAGAAGTAAACCGGGAGTCTCGATCAGAAATGATGCTAACCGGCACACCGTGCAGTCGGATGACTTCATTCAAGTACAACTCCACTATCTTATTCATCGAGTAATCAATCTTATATGGCATGAAGTGAGCAAACTTCGTCAGTCTATCCACTATGACCCAAACGGAATCAAATCCCCTCGGGGATCGCAGTAAACCCGTGATGAAATCCATAGATATACTTTCCCACTTCCAAGTCGAGATCTCTAACGGAGTCAACTTGCCACAAGGCCTTCCATGATCGGCCTTCACCCGCTTGCAAGTGTGGCACTCCGCAACAAATCGGGCTATATCTCCTTTCATGCCATACCACCAGGCAATTTGCTTTAAGTCACGATACATATTTGTAGATCCTGGATGGTAGGCAACGCTGGATCCATGAGCCTCTCTACAAACCATACCCCGAATGTCCCAAACCGCGGGGATGCAAAATCTGTCGCGGTACTTCAAAGTTCCTGCATCATCGATGGGATAATCCGGCAACTCTCCTCTCTCAGTCCTGGAGTATAAGTGTAGAAGATCCGGGTCGTCCTTCTGGTGAAGTCTTGTCAAAGAAATCCAAGACGGCTCTGCCACTGACAAACTACTTTGCATGCCACAGCATCCCACTGATATATCCATAAGGAGCAACTCCTCCACTAAACAATCGGCGGTGAGATTAAAGATCTTTCCCATCTTACGGCTTAGGGCGTCGGTCACCGCATTGGCCTTGCATGGATGATACTGGATCTCTACATCATAATCGGCCACATACTCTAGCCACCGACGCTGGCGCAGATTTAACTCCTTGTGCGTGAACACGTACTACAGGATCTTATGGTCGGTGAAGATCTTGCACTGAGCCCCATAAAGTAGGTGTCTCCACAGTTTCAATACATAAATAACTGCTGCGAACTTGAGGTCATGCGTATGATAATTCTTCTCATGAGTCTTTAGTTTCCTTGACCCATAGGCAATCAACTTACAAACCTGCATTAATACGCATCCCAGACCTACATACGAAGCATCCACGTATACATCATAATCCACACCCTCAGCAGGCAGGGTCAGAACGGGAGTAGTGCACAATCTCCTCTTTAACTCCAGGAAGGCTTCTTCGCACTTCTCGCTCTAAACAAAAGCCACGTTCTTCTGAGTCAGCTTAGTCAATGGTGCAGCTAGGTTAGATAAACCCTCCACAAACCTCCTGTAGTAGCCGACCAATCCTAGAAGCTCCTGATCTCCTTGGGCGTGCCCGGCCTACTCCAATCCATCACTGCTGCGATCTTTTCCGGGTCAACCGAGATCCAATTCTTATTGACCATGTGGCCCCGAAATGAGACCTGAGGCAACCAAAATTCGCACTTGCTTAACTTGGAGAATAACTTATGGTTCCTCAACTCTGATATAACCAAGCGCAGATGCTGCTCATGCTCCTCAGCACTGCGAGAATAAACCCACACGTCATCGATGAAGACCACCACGAACTTATCTAGGGAATTCTTGAACACCCGGTTCATCATATCCATGAACGTTGATGGAGCGTTGGTCAATCCAAACGACATCACTAAGAACTCAAAATATCCATGCCTCGATCTAAACGCAGTCCGTGGAATATCTGCCTCACGGATCCTAAGCTGAAGATATCCTGAACGAAGGTCAATCTTGGAGAAGACCGTGCTACCGCGCAACTGGTCAAATAAATCATCGATCCTCGGTAGAGGGTACCAGTTCTTAATTGTGACTTTATTCAACTCCCTAAAGTCAATGCAAAGCCGCATTGACCCATCTTTCTTCTTCATAAATAGAACAGGAGCACCCCAAGACGAAGAACTCTGCCTGATAAACCCTTTCTCCAACAACTCATCTAACTGGACTCGCAACTCCTCTAGCTCTCGAGGGGCCATCTGGTACGGCACCTTAGCAATAGGATGCGTACCCGGCTCCAAATCGATCACAAACTCAACATCCCGCTCTGGAAGAAGACTAGGAAGCTCATCAGGAAAACATCGACGAAATCACAAACAACTGGAATCTCCTCTAAGCGCGGTACACTAACAGCGGTCCCAACCACCGAGACCAAACAAGCAAAACAATCCGAAAGAAAAAACTCTTGAGTACATATCGTAGAGATGACAGGAGAATCCTGGCTCAGATCTGCATACACGCTTCCGGGCTGACCGTCGTCCCTGATGAAGTCCAAGTGCTTCCCTTTGCACTTAATGACTGCATCAAACCTAGACAGCCAGTCCATGCCCAAAATAACATCGAAGTCCTCAAGATCTATCATCTTCAGGTCTGCCTTTGTAAGGAAGTCCCCCAACAAAACAGGACAATCTAACACGCCCAAATCTGACAACACAGATTCACCAGAGGGGAACTTGATACGAAAGGTATCCCGAACTCGATCTAAAGTCAACCGATGTCGCTCTACAAAGGCTCTAGCCACGAACGAGTGGGTAGCGCCAGAGTCAAACATAACACGCGCCCATCGGTTCTTCACCTTAAACTTCCCTATAGGAACATATATAACTAAGGAACTACCACAATAATACTACAAACATTCTAGCAAGACAAGAACAAAACATTCAGGCTGGAAAGACAACTAACCTGAGATTACCTGAGTCGAAGCTTCAGCCTCCTCGGAAGATATCACGTTCAGCTTTTCATTTCCCTTATCCACACGCTGAGGTGGAGGTAATGCCCGAAGAGGAACTGCATTAGGAGCAGGCTAGACCTGAGGACACTTAGACTTGATGTGTCCCTTCTGCGCGCACTGAAAACAGACCTTATCCTTGGACCAGCACTTGGCAGCATCATGCCTGGGTCGCTTGCAAACAGAACAGGAGACATCTCTCCTAGGAGCACCCTGAATCGTATGAACCTGCACCTTCCTCTTAGCTGCTGCCCTCTTGAAACATCTCTCGACAGGGTGGCCTGACCGGCAACAGAAACTGCACACCACTTTGCTCTTCTTTCCAGGAACCGCACCGGGTTCCTGGGGTTTCTTTTCCTCCACAGACTTCCTCTTATCCTTCCTACTTTGCTATCCTCTGCTCTTCGCTGTCCTAATAGCCTCCACCTTTAGAGCAGCCTCCACTACTCCTACATAATTCTCTGACCCATAAGCACTGGTCAACTGCTGCACCTCACTCCTCAAACCACCGAGAAATCTCTTAACTCGATCAGACTCAATGCTGACCAATCCAGGGGCAAAACGGCTCAGCTTGCTGAACTCTATCTCATACTCACCCAGCGTGAGTTGCCTTTGCTTTAGATGGAGGAAGTCGTTCATGAGGCGGTCACGATCGACTGAGGGTAAAAACTTCCTCAATACCATCTCCTTGAACACCTCCCAAGAGCATCCAACTACCAAGCTCTCCTTCTCTCTCAACCACCAACTCTTAGCCAAACCTTTAAGCTGATAGGCGGCTATCATCACCCTCTGATCATTTACAATCCCTAAGTATGAAAACATCTCCCCCATGGAGATCAGCCAGTCGTCTATCACCATGAAATCTGCCGTCCTGTCATAAGTGGGAGGGCTCAGCCTCTGAAACTGCGAGATGAAGGTCATCTCCGCTAGCAACACCACTAGAGGTCTTAAGGGTGCAGGAGGGGGAGGAACAACAATCCCCCCTGTAAAGCCTTGCACTCCCTGAGTCTGTTCTTCCACAATTATTACCAAAGACTGGATCTGGGCTCGCACCTCAACCAACTGCATGCTCAAGGAATCGCTACTCTGCCGCAAGCTTTCGATTACCGCATCATTCTGAGCTCCAGATGACTCACCCTCAGACAGGGGAGTCGATATAGTTGAAGGATGTCTCGTCATCCTAAAGTCAAAGCTACACTAGTTAGATCTTAGTACAACGGCTAGACCCAACTACAAGTACAGACAATACATATATAGATATGAACATAAAGCTGCTAAACTTGCTCTGGGAGTTTATTTTTTATTTTTACAAAAATTGATGTTATGCCCTAACTTAGGATGGTAAACCACCACCATACTAATTCTTGTGCCTAGATCGGGGATGCATGACTTTATATTATTTTTGACTCGAAAACTTATGTGTGTACATATGTCATCCTGCCAGTCTTTAGCTTGGCACGTTGCGCTTATGCAATGTTATGCTATGCATGTTTGTGTTATGCATTCTAAAAAGGCCCTAATGCATGTTATGAGCGGCGTACGCATGAAAATGTTATGCATCCCATACTACATAACATTCTCATGCAACAAAAAAGAGAACGAGCTAGTCGCAGCCATGTGGTGAGGTTATGCATCCCATACTACATAACCCTCATTTGTTGCCCCTATGGTGGATCCATATACGAACACATATTATGCATCCCATACTACATAATATGCCTCGTATACTTTATGTTATGCTATGAGTGTAGTGTTCGTGCTTTTGCCAAGACGTGCTAATTGATAAATTGAACAATTATAAGAGAAAACACAAAAAATAGGACAATTAGATAAATTGAAGGCTAATTGATGCAAGCACTCACGCACACTTCAAAACCATAAAGAAAATTAGATAAAGCAAGCCCTACTCAATTGAGTAGGCGGAAATAAATGCACACGCGCACACACTCTTCTTAATTGAAGAAAGCGATAAATAAAGCGTCAAAATTATCTCCTACACGCACGCACTCTACATAATTGAGAAAGCGATAAAATTGCGAGTCCCGGCTCAAATGAGAGGGCGGGGGTAAATTTATCTCATACACGCACACACTCTACTTGAAAGTAAAACACACACACACACACTCTACATAAATGAAAACACACACACACGCACCCTAAGTTTCCTTCTCAAGTGAGTAGGAGAAAATAAAAGCAATAAAAAACAAGTCCCACTCAAACGAGTGGGCGGGAAATGAAAGCAGAGCGCCATTTAACTCTTAATGAGTAGGCGGAAATAAATGCATACGCACACGCGCACTCTACAGAAATTGAAATAAAGCAATAAAACCTAACTCATACACGCACACACACTTGCAAAAATAAGAAAAACAAAGTTGCTGAAAAATTAAAATGACTGCATTTCTACCGCTAGAATGCGGTAGAAATGCATAAAAAGTGGAAATAAAAATTAACCGAGCGAAAATGTTTTGCAAATACACGCAAAATGAAAGTACTCGAAAAATTAATACAACTGCATTTCTACCGCTAGAATGCGGTAGAAATGGATAAAAAGATGAAATGAAAATTAAAGGGACTAAAAGTTTTACAAATAAAAAGCTAAAATGAAGTGAGCGAAAAATTATAACGACTATATTTTCATTCTTGTATTTTTATAAAAACTCCTAAAAAGTGAAAATAAAACTAAAAAAAAAAGACGAAAAAGTTTTACAATCCTAAAAACCCTAAGTTAAGGAAAATGAAAATCACACTTTTTTAGGTGTTTTTATAAACCCTTAAGAATGAAAATAAGGGAAAAAAAAGAAAAGCTAAACCTAAACAAGTGCGGATTATGAAATAAAACGGACATTGCAACAGCTAGAAATGCCGATAAAATCCTAAACTAAGCGAGATTATGAAAGCTTTAAAAGATAAAACATAAAAAGAACAAAAAAGGGGGAACGAAAAATTGCAAGAGAAGAGCGCTTAATTTAATTCCAAACCATATGAAGAGAAAAAACTAACATTTCATTTAATAAAAAGCTATTACATGGAAAGCTAAAACAAAAAAACAACCTAATACAAGCTAAGAGAGATGGGGGGAGAAATTCTCCTTACATAAGCATGGAATCCAAATGGGCAGCACCTCCCCTAAGTAATTTGGACCAAAAAGTGGACATAAATCTCATACAGCAGCTGGCCTTTTATAGGCAAAATTTCGGGTTGGTCACGCCCGTGACTAGGGCGTGACAAGGGGGCGTGTCGGTACTGTACATGAGCTGATCGGGTGATTTGACTGGAAAGTTGACTTCGGATGAAAACGTGGCAGTCACGCCCTAGGTCACGGGCGTGACATGTGTCAGTCACGGGCGTTACTGGGGCGTGTCGGGGAGGTCGATCTGGGCGCGGTCCAGACGCAAAGTCGCGCGCGTCACGTCGGGCCAGGTGGCTAAGTCATGCCCGTGTCACATTTTGACACGGGCGTGTCTGGGGGCGTGTCGAGCTCGGTATGATGATCGCCGATCGTCGAGCTGGCAACCTGTGGTCGGCGATCGTCGACGGCGTGACACGGGCGTGTCGGTCATGTGACACGGGCGTGTCATTCAACATTTTGACTTTTTCTGGAATTTTTCTGAATTTTTCTGGAATAAAAACAAAGCTAAGTTAGAAATAATATTTACAAAAATAGGCAATTTATTGAATAAAACTAATAAAAAAGACAAAAATAAACAAAATTGACTTAAATAAAATACGAAAATATAGGTATATTTACAACTCATCAAATACCCCCATACTTAGCTTTTGTTATTCCAGAGCAAAAGTTTGAGGTGAACTTTTATAAGGAATAAAAAAACCCTAAGTTCATCTACCGCTAAATTAATTATAAGAGAGATCAAATAAAAATATACGGGGTATAAGAGTTAAGTCCTAAAATTATTTAGATGAGTTAAACAGGGCAAAAGTTTTGGCCAAAAGACTTCTTGATGTAATCAAATAGAAAGCAATAATTATATTGGTTAGATTAACAGAAAATAGTTTGGAGTTATACGAACTTTAGCTTTTAGGAGTTTTACCGGAAATAATGCAATTTACAAATTATGCTCTCAAAAAGATTTTTGAATTAATTCTAGAGTCATGAAATTGGCTAAGGGGGGTTGATGTTGGTTTATGAAGATGCTTGGATTTTGAGGCGAGGTTATTATTTTTTTCTCGAACCTCCATTTTTTTGATTTGGATGTTAAAGGAAAACGAAATCTTATTTTCCTTAACATAAAATTTTTTTCTTCTTCATAAATAAAAATACCCCAATGTATATGTGTTGGAGTAAGGAATTTTATCCTCTTACTCCGTAACGTATAATCTTTTAATTTATTAGGTGCCTATGTTTACGGAATGAAATCTTATTCCCATTGACATAAGATCTTTTTTTTTTGGGGAAATATTTTTATCATACCAAGTAGGTTATGATAGGTAAGGGGAGAAAAGAGAACTAGATTTTTAATTGAAAAATAATTGAGAGCAACCTTTATAAATTGTACGTTCCAATTTTTCAGAAAGATAAAAGCAAGCATAATTGAATTCTATAGTCGTTATTTTCTAACATGGTACACATGCTCCTATCTATAAAAAATTAGAAGTAGTGCCTAAAGCAAGTCCCCTATTTTTAATAAAGTATAATAAATTCTTTAAAACTTAACCCCGGCTATTTAGATTTTTCAATCTATAATTCACAAACGAATAGTGAACAAAGAATTGATCAAATTCACATATAACTCAAAACGAAAGTTTTGGATAGCAAGAAACTTAAGAATGAGATGTTTGATATATTTGTTTCATAACTTAAATAAATTTTTTTTTGTTTTTTGAAGTTAAGCTCTTTTTTTTTGTATTTTTGTATTTATATCTTTAATATATACATACTAACGAAAAAATAAAAAAAATGCGAAAATAAAATTTTTTTGGATTTTTAATTTTGTGAATTTTTTGTATTTTTATGTTTTGGCAATTTTTTTGTATTTTTAATGAAATTTTCATTCTATTTACAAAAATTTGGAAAAAAAAAGAAAAAATATCTACAAGGATGAGAGGGAAAAAGAGAGAGAGAAATAATGTTTACAAAAAGTACTTATAAAAATTATTTACAAAAAATATTTACAAGAATATTTACAAAAATATAAACTAGGTTGCCGCGACATGACTAGTTATGTGGATGGCTCGATGAGCCGGATCTCGCGGACCAAGTTAAAAATAAGTCAAAGTTTCAAAAATGAAACTTCAAAATTTTTAATTAAAATTTTTTTTGATTTTTGTGTTATATATATATATATTTTTATATTTTTTTTATTTTTGAAGTTTTGTTTTTAAAATTTTATGTTTTGTTTTGTTTTTGTAAGTAAAAAAAGAAAGTACGAAAATACAAAAACACCCCCATACTTAGATCCAACATTGTCCCCAATGTTGTATGCTAAGCATGAGAAACAAGACAGCAGGAATATGTACAAAAAAGGAAAAAGAGGGGGCAGAAAACGTCCCTAATCCGCGCTCGAGGAAGCCCATTAGAAACCCTGCATTTATTAGAAAATAGAAAACATAATAAATAAAGACGTAAAAAAGATAGACGTGGGGTGCCTCCCAAGAGTGCTTTGTTTATAGTCGCGTAGCTTGACTATATTGGCGGGTTTATATAATGGAGAAGGGTTATGGTTTCGCTCCTACTGATCACAGGGTCGCCCGCTATATAAGACTTTAACCGATTACCATTCACCTTAAAAGTGCCTTTTTCGGGGTGGGAGATGAGTATGGTCCCATATGGCCAAACCTCTTCAACCTTGAAGGGGCCGAACCATCGCGATTTTAGCTTACCCGGGAAAAGCCAAAGACGTGAATTGTAAAGAAGAACTAGATCGCCCGGAGAAAATTTTTTGGGGGTTTTAATTTTTCGATCGAGATAGAACTTAGAATGCTCCTTATAGAACTTATTGCTCTCGTAAGCGTTCGCATGCCATTCATCGAGCTCGTTTTGTTGCAGTTTTCTATTCTGAGCGGCTAAGTTAGAGTCGAGGTTTAAGAGTTTTAATGCCCAAAGTGCGCGGTGCTCCAGTTCTATGGGTAAATGGCACGCTTTGCCATAGACTAATCGAAACGGAGTACAACCAGTAGCGGTTTTGTACGCTGTACGATACGCCAATAACGCGTCGTCAAGCTTAACGGACCAATCTTTCCTATTAAGTGAAACAATTTTTTCTAATATGCGTTTCATCTCTCGATTTACTACCTCAACTTGGCCACTTGTTTGCGGGTGGTAGGGGTGGCAAGCTTGTGCGTGACTCTGTATTTAGCTAACGTCTTAGCCATTAGAGCATTACAGAAATGGGTTCCCCTATCACTAACAATAGCGCGAGGCATTCCGAAGCGAGAAAATAATTTTTTTAGAAATGTAACGACGACTCGCGCATCGTTGGTGGGGAGAGCTTGCGCTTCCGCCCACCGTGATACGTAGTCGACCGCCACTAAAATATAAGAATTTTTATAAGGAGGTAGGGGGCCAACAAAATCTATGCCCCATAAATCGAAGACTTCGCATTCTAAAAACATATTTTGTTGCATCTCGTCGCGACGTGAGATGTTACCCGACCGCTGACAGCTATCGCATGCGCGCACAAAATTGTGCGCGTCTTTGAAGAGAGTGGGCCAAAAGTAGCCCGCCTCTAGCGCCTTCCTAGCGGTCCGGTTGGCTTGATAGTGCCCCTCGGCTGGACCCTCGTGGCCGTGCCTCAATATTTGTGTGCACTCCACTCCCGCGATACATCTTCGAACTGCTTGGTCCGCGCAGATACGGAAAAGAAATGGGTCATCCCAAAAGAAATTTTTCAAGTCGGAAAAGAATTTCTTCTTTTGATGACTTGAAAAATCTTTTGGAAGTACCTACGCGACTAAGTAGTTCGCAAAATCTGCGAACCAAGGCGAAGATGGTGAAGACGAACGAATGGCGAGAAGGCGTTCCTCGGGGAATCTGTCATTTATTTCAGATTCGACGAGCGCTTCCGCACCCGGATTTTCTAAACCGGAGAGGTGGTCAGCCGCTAGATTCTCCGCGCCCTTCTTATCCCGGATCTCCAAGTCAAACTCTTGTAGGAGGAGAATCCATCGAAGAAGGCGGGGCTTCACGTCGGTTTTGGCTAGTAAATACTTAAGGGCAGAGTGATCGGTGAAAACGATAACTTTAGATATCGTAAGGTACGAGCGAAACTTATTGAAAGCAAAAACGACGGCTAAGAGTTCCTTTTCCGTCGTCGTGTAATTCACTTGTGCGGAAGTGAGCATCTTGCTAGCGTAATAAATAGGATGAAAATGTTTTTCTACGCGTTGGACAAGAGCGGCGCCTAAGGCAATATCACTAGCGTCGCACATGATTTCGAACGGAAGGGACCAATTAGGGGCCACTAGAATTGGAGAATTGATAAGTTTTTGTTTTATAAAATTAAAAGCAGACTCGCAATCGCTACTAAAGACAAAAGATGATTCCTTTTCCAAGAGGTGAGTAAGCAGCTTTGTTATTTTTGAAAAATCTTGAATGAAGCGCCTATAAAAGCTCGGGTGGCCTAAGAAACTCCTAATGGATTTTATGTTTGTCGGATGAGGAAGCTTTTCTATGATTTCTACTTTGGCCTTATCGACCTCTATTCCCTTAATCGAAATCTTATGGTCGAGGACCAAACCTCCTCGAACCATAAAGTTACACTTTTCCCAATTTAAAACAAGATGCGTGTCCTCGCATCGCTGGAGGACACGATCGAGATTACGAAGACAATCTGGGAATGAGCATCCGAATACAGAAAAGTCATCCATAAATACTTCCATAATATCTTCTACTAGCTCGCCAAAGATTGCCATTATACATCTTTGGAATGTAGCTGGCGCATTGCAGAGGCCAAATGGCATCCTTCGGTAGGCGAAGGTGCCAAACTGGCAAGTAAAAGTCATTTTCTCTTGGTCTTCGGGGGAAATGGGGATTTGGAAAAACCCCGATAAACCGTCGAGAAAATAATAAAATGGATGACCGGAAAGACACTCGAGAATCTGGTTAAGGAACGGTAGTGGCAAATGGTCCTTGCGGGTGGCATCATTAAGTTTACGATAATCGATGCACACACGCCAACCCGCAACAGTACGAGTTGGGACGAGCTCGTTGTGCTCATTCGCCACTACGGTTAGACCGCCCTCTTGGGCATGACATGAATGGGACTAACCCATGCACTATCAGAAATGGGATAAATAATCCCCGCATCTAATAATTTAATTATCTCAGTTTTCACGACGTCTTTCATGTTTGGGTTAAGACGTCGCTGTGGCTGAATGGTTTTGCGGCAATTATCGTTTAGGAAAATTTTGTGGGTGCAGAAAGAAGGGTTAATCCCCGTTAAGTCAGAAATTTGCCACGCAATTGTGTGGCGATGTTTAAGCAAAACCTCCAATAAATCGGAGGTCTCCGAATCGCTTAAATACGAAGAAATGATTACCGGGAGTGTATCATTTTCCCCAAAAAGGCGTATTTTAGGGATTCGGGTAATGGCTTGAGTTCTAGGGTGGGCGGTTCTTCTAGTGAGTTTTTAGTGCTAATGTCTTTTGAACCAATTGGTTCAAAAGGCACATTCGTAGACTCGTCCTCATCGCAATAAAAATTTTCGAGCGAAAAAATATTTTCGTTTAAAAATTCAGACTCGAAAACTGAAGAAGAACAATCTCCATAAAAAGAATTTAAAGAGTAGCAGAAATCGTTACTCGGCGACGAGTCTTCCATAGAGGAGTTAATAGAAAAAGTAACTTGGTCGTTTCCTACCCGAAGGAGAAGCTGACCATTACTTACATTGATTAACGCATGTGAGGTCGCGAGGAAAGGGCGACCAAGTATTATTGGTACGTTGGCGTCTTTCTCGATGTCCAAGATGAAGAAGTCCACCGGGAAGGTGAACTTGTCTACTCAGACAAGGACATCCTCAACAACCCCGATGGGGAACCTAACCGAGCGATCCGCAGGAAGAGCAAGAACGGCATCAAATTAATGCTCGCGCCTAAGTCTGCCAAGGCGTATTTTACAAATACATCGCCAAAAAGGCACGGGATGGAGAACCGTCCCGGGTCGTTTTGTTTTGAGGGCAATTTACTAGTAAGAGCCGCCGAGCAGACAGCGTTGAGAGATATATGCGAAATATCCTCGAGTTTGCGTTTATTAGAAAGTAGTTCTTTTAAAAATTTCGCATATTTAGGAATTTGCGAGATAGCCTCGCAAAAAGGAACATTAATATGAATTTGTTTAAGTAATAAAATAAATTTTTCATATTGCGCGTTCACTCACTCGTTATCTAACATATGCGGGTAGGGCAACGCCTTGTTTAAAATAGTTTTGTCGTTAAAAATCGGTAAGGGTTGCGTAATCGAAGAAGAGGGAAGAGGGGTCGGAGGTGAAATATGTACCTGAGGATCGATCCGTTTTGGATCGACCACCTCCTTACCGCTACAGAGGGTTATAGCGTTGGCAGTTTCCCTTGGATTGGGCTCCGTGTTCCCTGGCAGTGCCCCCAGAGCGTGTTCCGACATAAGTCGCGCCAGCTGTCCAACCTGGATTTCTAAATTTTTTAGCGATCCGGTGATGTTCTGGATATTGGACTCGTTGGACGCGACATAACGATGAAAATTTTCCTCCACCGGGGAGGGCTTCATAGGAGGGGGAGGAGGAAACGTTGGCGCAATAGGAGGGGGAGGTGGACGCTGCGCGTTGTTCGGGTTTCTCCAGGAGAAATTCAGATGGTTCCTCCAACCCGGATTATAGTGGGTACTATAGGGGTTGTTTTGAAAGGAGGGACGCACCGGATTTCCCATGTAGTCCACGAACTCGTCGACTACGTAGACATTAGAGGGGGGAAGAAAACAAGGCGGAGTGGAGGAGGCAACAAACATCTCCGCCACCTGCTTAGTTAGCCTTTCGACTTGAAGGGCTAGCTGAGCAGTGGCATCCACTTCAAAAATGCCCGCCTGCTTAGGGCGCGCCCGCGGGACATTCCATTGGTAGGTGTTCACCGCCATTTACTCGAAAAGGGCCTGGGTGGCCTCGGGGGTCTTATTGTTCAGAGTGCCCCCGACAGCCGCGTCAATCATTTGACGCGTCTGACTATTCAGTCCATTATAAAAAATTTGTACCTGCAACCACGTTGGCAGAGCGTGGTGCGGGCACCGGCGGAGAAACTCCTTAAAGCGTTCCCAAGTCTCGTAAAGAGACTCGGAGTCGTTTTGGATGAACGAAGATATGTCCGCCTGCAATCTTGCAATTTTCGCGGGCGGAAAATACTTCGTAAGGAATTTCTCTGCCAACTCCGCCCAGGACGTGATGGATCCCCGCGGGAGCGAGAGTAACCACGCCTTAGCCTTGGACTTAAGAGAGAAGGGAAAAAGGCGCAAACGAATGGCGTCATCATTGACGCCATTAATTTTAAAAGTATCGCAAATTTCAAGAAAATTAGACAAGTGGTTATTTGGGTCCTCATCCGGCAGTTCGTCGAACTGCACGGCATTTTGGATCATTTGAATAACACTCGACTTATTTTCAAAATTATTGTTGGCCATAGCGGGCCGAACAATACTAAACCCCGTATCATCCAAGTTGGGCCGAGCGTAGTAAGATATAGTACGCTCGACCGGTTGGGCATTATTTGGGTCGGCCATAGAAGAAGAGGGTTCTCTGATGGATTCTGCGGGGTCTAAAAATGGGATTCGACGTAAAGATCGGATACGCGCAAGAGAGCAGTCGATCTCGGGGTCGAATTTAAGATTTTCAGAACCTGAAGGTTGTCCACGGGTCATACACCCTAAAAAAACGAATGGGGGAAGGATTTTTTTTGTATACAATTTTTTTTTTGAAAATAAAGTAAAATTAATAGAGTCCCGAATTCAATATAACAACCGTGCTCCCCGGCAACGACGCCAAAAACTTGATGGCCGCAGAATAGAGACCGACTGTGGTTGGTTCGAAATGGTCAGATTCCGCGGGCCGGTTAGAAGATCGAGTTTTCTAACGAGAGGAGGCAAGTGCACCTATCGCAAGTAGTACTCGGTGTTCGGGAAAATATCGAGGTCGTATTATTCTCGGGGACGCGTTGATTATATCTACTCTTCCAGGAACACTATTATCTTACTATCTGTAAGGTGGGATTTTTTTAGTCTAATTAAAACGGAAAGAAAGAGAGCTGAATTTTGCTAAGTTAGTTCGATGACGGGTTAACGCTCGGCATAGAATCGGATTAAGACTAAAATAATTCTTAACAATTATTGAACTTTGTTTTTAATTTAATAAAAGGCACTTGGCCGTGGAGGTTCCAAGAACATGAGCTCACCTTGGTCTAGGGATATCGCTCACCTGGGCGCTAAGGCTATTCGACCGAACGTTAGTCCGACGAAGGATTCCCCTTAACGCCCGCATTACGCTAAGAACCCCGCTATTGGGTGGGGAACCCAATCCGGCAGAACTACGTTTCTCCTCTTTCGAGGGGGCATACACAGTTCTCTTTACCCAAGGGAGATCGGTTCATACGTGCGGCCTCTCGAATAAAGGAAATAGAGCCCACAGATCGATTATGTGGTCCTATGCGTCGTTAACCCGGGGCAAACCATAAGTACTTAAATTAAAATAAAAATAAAGTTCTTTAATTATTTCAAATCATTTTATTTGTCCCAATGCTCTTCGATGCCGAAGGCTAATAGAGATTAGCCACTCATCGGTATGGGGATGGCTTTATGTTTTTAGGTGAAGCGTAAGTGTTAAATTAAGCACTGAACAATTATAAGAGGAAACAAAAAAAATAGGACAATTAGATAAATTGAAGGCTAATTGATGCAGGCACTCACACACACTTCAAAACCATAAAGAAAATTAGATAAAGCAAGCCCTACTCAAATGAGTAGGCGGAAATAAATGCACACACGCACAAACTCTTCTTAATTGAAGAAAGCGATAAATAAAGCGTCAAAATTATCTCCTACCCGCACGCACTCTACATAATTGAGAAAGCGATAAAATTGCGAGTCCCGGCTCAAATGAGTGGGCGGGGGTAAATTTATCTCATACACGCACACACTCTACTTGAAAGTAAAACACACACACACACTCTACATAAATAAAAACACGCACACATGCACCCTAAGTTTCCTTCTCAAGTGAGTAGTAGAAAATAAAAGCAATAAAAAACAAGTCCCACTCAAACGAGTGGGCGGGAAATGGAAGCAGAGTGCCATTTAACTCTTAACGAGTAGGCGAAAATAAATGCATACGCACACGCGCACTCTACAGAAATTGAAATAAAGCAATAAAACCTAACTCATATACACACACACACTTGCAAAAATAAGAAAAACAAAGTTACTGAAAAATTAAAACGACTGCATTTCTACCGCTAGAATGCGGTAGAAATGCATAAAAAGTGAAAATAAAAATTAACCTAGCGAAAATGTTTTGCAAATAAATGCAAAATGAAAGTACTCGAAAAATTAATACAACTGCATTTCTACCGCTAGAATGCGGTAGAAATGCATAAAAAGATGAAATCAAAATTAAAGGGACTAAAAGTTTTACAAATAAAAAGCTAAAATGAAGTGAGCGAAAAATTATAACGACTATATTTTCATTCTTGTATTTTTATAAAAACTCCTAAAAAGTGAAAATAAAACTAAAAAAAAAGACGAAAATTTTTTACAATCCTAAAAACCCTAAGTTAAGGAAAATGAAAATCACACCTTTTTAGGTGTTTTTATAAACCCTTAAGAATGAAAATAAGGGAAAAAAAGGAAAAGCTAAACCTAAACAAGTGCGGATTATGAAAATAAAACGGACATTACAACGGCTAGAAATGCCGATAAAATCCTAAACTAAGCGAGATTATGAAAGCTTTAAAAGATAAAACATAAAAAGAACAAAAAAGGGGGAACGAAAAATTGCAAAGAGAAGGGCGCTTAATTCAATTCCAAACCATATGAAGAGAAAAAACTAACATTTCATTTAATAAAAAGCTATTACATGGAAAGCTAAAACAAACAAACAACCTAATACAAGCTAAGAGAGATGGGGGGAGAAATTCTCCTTACATAAGCATGGAATCCAAATGGGGAGCACCTCCCCTAAGTAATTTTGACCAAAAAGTGGACAGAAATCTCATACAGCAGCTAGCCTTTTATAGGCAAAATTTCGGGTTGGTCACGCCCGTGACTAGGGCGTGACAAGGGGGCGTGTCGATACTGTACATGAGCTGATCGGGTGATTTGACTGGAAAGTTGACTTCGGCTGAAAACGTGGCGGTCATGCCCTAGGTCACGGGCGTGACATGTGTCAGTCACGGGCGTGACTGGGGCGTGTCGGGGAGGTCGATCTGGGCGCGGTCCGGCCGCAAAGTCGCGCGCGTCACGTCGGGCCAAGTGGCTAAGTCACGCCCGTGTCACATTTTGACACGGACGTGTCTGGGGGCGTGTCGAGCTCTGTCTGATGATCGCCGATCGTCGAGCTGGCAACCTGTGGTCGGCGATCGTCGAGGGCGTGGCCCGGGCGTGTCGGTCATGTGACATGGGCGTGTCGGTCATGTGACATGGGCGTGTCAGTCAACATTTTGACTTTTTCTGGAATTTTTCTGAATTTTTCTGGAATAAAAATAAAGCTAAGTTAGAAATAATATTTACAAAAATAAGCAATTTATTGAATAAAACTAATAAAAAAGACAAAAATAAATAAAATTGACTTAAATAAAATACCAAAATATAGGTATATTTACAACTCATCAACTGGACTCCAAAACTACACATATTCCATTCCCGACCCCACTTGCAAAACTCCTCCAGGAGTATGCTGCCTTGTTCGAGGAACCCTGTTCCTTGCCCCCTTCACGACACATTGACCATCAAATAATCTTAGAATCAGGTTCCCAGCCGCCCAATATTAAACACTATCGATACCCTTACTATCAAAAAAATGAAATTGAAAGACTAATACAAGACATGCTCCACAAAATTCATATAAGACCCAGTACTTCCAGTTTTTCTTCACCCGTAATTTTAGTTAAAAAAAAAGATGGCACCTGGCGATTTTGTATCGACTATAGAGCTTTAAATAAAATCACAACTAAGGACTGTTTTCCAATTCCGACAATCGACGAATTATTAAATGAACTTCATCACGCCAGAATCTTTACAAAATTGGATCTTTGATCCGGATATCATCAAATCCGAATGGCTGAGCAAGATATTCATAAAACTGCTTTTCGTACACACAAAGGGCATTACGAGTTTACCGTAATGCCATTTGGTCTGTCGAATGCTCCATCCACCTTTCAATCCTTAATGAACAGTATTTTTCAAAAATATTTACGGAAGTTTGTCGTAGTCTTCTTTGATGATATATTACTGTATAATTCTTCTCAGGATGAACATTATGCTCATCTAAAATTAGTTTTTAATACCCTCTCACAACATCACCTTCAAGTAAAAAAATCAAAATGCTCTTTCATGACTACAACTATAGAATTTTTAGGACACATAATTACTGCAGGTACATTAGGTCCCACTCAATTAAACTTAGAAGTGATTCAGAATTTTCCAATTCCAAAAAACCAAAAGGATGTTAGAGCGTTTTTAGGTTTGACTGGATACTATCGTAAATTTATCCAAAATTATGCATTCATAGCCTATTCCTTAACTGATTTACTTAAACAGGGTCCCTTTCATTGGACTGACAAAACACAACAGGCTTTTGGCCAATTAAAAGTTTTTTTGCTTGCCGCCCCAATCTTAACTTTACCTAATTTTTCTTTACCTTTTGAATTAGAAACAGACGCATCAGGAGTGGGAATAGGGGCCGTTCTATCATAACAAAAAAAACCAATCGCATATTTCAGTAAGAAACTAAGTGAACTAATGAAAAAAAAATCTACTTATGTAAGAGAGATGTATGCCATTATTACTACTGTCGCTAAATGGCGTCAATACCTCTTGGGGCAGCAATTTATCATCTATACAGACCATCAAAGTCTGCATCATTTACTTACCCAAGACTTACACACACCAGAGCAACATTATTTTTTCTCCAAATTACTAGGCTATGATTACGTTATTAAGTATAAGCCAGGAAAACTTAATGTTGTAGCAGACGCCTTATCACGGGTTGATTCAATCCCAGATCAACCCCCATCACTGAGCCTCCAGGTCCTGTCTATGCCAATCTCCCCCCTTTTGGAGGGGTTGGACACAGAATACAACCAGGATAACTATACTCACCATTTTAAGAAGCAACTACAGACTTCACCACACCTCCACCCTAATTGGTCAATTAAAGGCCCATACATTTACAATAAGCATCGCCTATACATTTCAGAAAAATCAAAATTAACAACTACACTAATCAGGGAGGCCCATGATAGTTTATGGGGGGGCATTCTGGTGTCAAGGGCACAACTCACCGTTTATAACAACAATTTTACAGGCCCAACTTAGCTAAACAGGTTGAATTATACGTTAGTAACTGTGATCTATGCCAAAAGGCGAAACCCAGTAATCATTTACCTTATGGTTTACTGCAACCCCTACTAACGCCCACTAAATTATGGGCAGATCTTACGATGGATTTTATCACACATCTACCTACCTCACACTCCACTACAATAATTATGGTTATAGTTGATAGATTTTCTAAAGCAGTTCATTTTTCCCCAATAAAAACTTTAACAGGTCCCATAGTTGCCAACAATTTTTCGGAATCTGTGGGTAAATTACATGGTATCCCAGAGACAATCATTTCTGATCGAGATACCATCTTTTTAAGTAATTTCTGGAAAGAACTGTTCAGACATCAGGGAACTCAGCTAAAATATAGCTCAGCTTACCACCCGCAAACGGACGGGTTAACTGAATGCCTGAACAGATTTTTAGAATAATACTTACGTATTTTTTGTAATCATAATCATAAAAAATGGTTTACTCTACATAGTTATGCTGAATTTTTTTTTAATACTTCCTATAACTCTGCGATCGGCATGACTCCTTATGAGGTTATGTTCGGTCGCACTCCACCTGGCTTACTTTCTTACAGCCCAGGGAGCACGACAAATGAGGCAGTAGAAACAACACTACAAAAAAGGGAGAAACTCATCCAGCAACTTAAGGACAACCTACACAAATCTCAGCAGAAGATGAAGACAAATGCAGATAAGCATAGAATGGACTTACAACTCACTCCTGGGGAGTGGGTGCTTCTCAAATTCCATCCTTATAGACAATTATCACTCGGGCGCACCGTGAACAGAAAATTATGTTTGAAATACTATTGTGCATACCAGGTTCTAGAGATCATCGGTAAAACGGCTTACCGTTTGGCCCTTCCTCCAGAGGTCAAAATCCACCCGATTTTTCACATTTCCATGCTAAAAAAATATAAAGGAGTGCCGACGCCTCAAGGAATTACTCTCCCCGCAAAGCATTGGAAGAACAATCCTCTTCATCAGCCACTGGTAGTGGTAGCTACTCGAAAAATCCTACGACAAGATCAGTAAACTACACAGGTGTTGATACAATGGGAAGGCCTGTGACCAGAAGACAGCACATGGGAAGATCTGTCTTCCTTGGTAGATTTTCCCAACATCGCAGAGCAGCTTCGCACACTGCCAGAAAATACATGGAAACAAAAGGGAAAATGAAGCGACCGACGGAAAACCACCACAACACTCCACGCATGACTACGACTACTCGCCCGAGAACACCACAAAAAAATAGAGAAACAACACAAAAATAGGCAAACAGAAAAACGGAGAAAAGAAGATCGAACGATATCAACACTTCACCAACTATCACTCTATTCTACAGCAGAGATGGAAGATGCAACTCACCCAGCGGCGGATAGGAGTTACAGATCAGTCTACATCCCGCCTTACTCAATAGATCTGCTCTTGCCCTACATCATTTCTGCCTTCTCTACTATTTCGCCAGAGGGCTCCAGATCTCCCCGCCGCCAGTTAGGGTTTTCTCTTTTCGCACGACAAGCAGGAACGTTGAGGACAGCATTTTAAAAGCAGGGGTGCACTGTAACAGGATAAAATCACCTATTGGTGACCATCACCGCTGTCTATTCAGTCAATAAATCCAGGGATAGGAATCAAGTTCAAGCGGTAACCTTACCACTAATGTGACAACAAACCAAATAAAAAACATCCAGCTCACTGCCTTCATTCGCATAAACTCTTGTAACGGCTATATTTTAGCTAAAGCCTATATAAACAATTAATTACCTGTATTAGAGTTAAGAAGAAAAAAAATGATTTTTCAAGTTTCCTCTTCCTCCTGCCTTCTGTTCTTCTCTCTTCCTGCAGCCTCTCTATGGCTTTCTTCTGATTAAGTTTGTAGAACTGTTACATCGTCGCCCTTCTCTCCACGCCGGCCAATGCCACCCTAATCTCACTCCAAGATTCATCCATCTGCCTACACCTCATCCCCATCACCGAAAATGGTGTAGGAAGTGATTAAAGTGAACAAAACACAAGTTGAATAGCAAAACACTTCTCTTTTATATCAAATAGAGGTTACAAAACAAGTTATAAATTTAACTTTAAAAAATACAACTCAACACATCAAACACACTACCCAAAGAAGGTATTACACGACTTCTAATCTCGACTTCTATTCTTGTCTCTAGAGCTGCTGCCAGCAAATTAAAAAAACTGTCCACCAAGAGCTGCTCGCAATTCTCAAAATCAGTTCGCTGGCTTTCATTTGCTGTCCGCAAGGTTTGAGGTGTCCGCAAATTTGAATACACTTAACTGCTCGCAACTATTGCTTGCAGAAGATGGCTGCAAGGTGTTGTCTGTAAGGAGCTCAAATATCTCCTGTTCACGCGCTATTACCTTCAAGGCTTCTGTTGCGTTGTCCGCCAAAATAAAAGTGCTTGTTTCACTATTCCGACACTTATTATTCATGCGACCCCTTATCCATATTCGCAAGCGACACCAAGTGGTATAAGGATTCTTTCCATTTCATTTGAAATGGAGGGGATCTATTTCACGGTCATGATGAAGTTTAGGGTGATCCAACCGGTACAATATTTTCAACCCTTTTATATTTTTTTTGTCACAAAAAACTTGTCCACAGAATAATTTTTTGACTTATTTTGTCCACAAAATTCTGAAATAGATCCCCTCCATTCAAATGAAATGGAGAGGATCCGGATCCCACCAAGTGCTGCTCTTTGTTTTTTTAAAAGCTTTATTTGCGTTGCACAGTGTTCCGCCTATATATAAGAAATGCCAGTCAATCAAATCAAGTCACGTGCCTCCATAATTAATGCATGTCATTCATTTATGCCACCTACTTTAATACCAGCCAAATCTTATATTAACATATAAATTATATATATATATGTATATAAATATATATATTTATATATCGTTGGCTTCGGTCAAACGCAATTTCCGCCAACAAATTTCCCCCTCAAGCACGGCAGAACATGCCGAGTTTGCTTTTGCACTTTAGGAATGTTTCTGTCTTCAAAGCTTTGGTAAGGATATCAGCCATCTGCTCTCCTATGGGCAATAAAATGACTCCACCACCTTTTTTTTTACCTGCTCTCGAAGAAAATGGTACTTTGTCTCGATATACTTGATGCGCCCATACAACACTGGGTTCTTCGCTTGATGAATAATAGACATATTGTCAACATACACCGTCACATGAACCTTCTATGAATGATGCAACTCTTGCAAGAGATTTCTTAGCCAAATCGCTTGACAAGTACAAGCTGCTGCTGCGATGTACTCAGCTTCACAAGTTGACAAAGCAATCGTTGTCTGCTTCTTCGAGCTCCATGAGAATACGGTTGTTCCCGCATGAAAAAGTGTCCATAAGTGCTCTTTTGGTCATTAACATCACCACCATAATCACTGTCGGAGTACCCGACCAGCTTCAACGCTTCTGCAGTAGAGTACATCAAACCATGATCACTCGTTTCATTCACATACCTCAAGATCCTCTTCGTTGCTACGAAGTGATCTTGCTTTGGCTCCTCCACATATCTACTGACAACTCCAAATGTATACATGATGTAGGGCCTAGTGAAAGTAAGGTAGCGTAGACTTCCAACTAGACTCTTAAACAACGTTGAGTCAACTGCTTCTTCCTTTGAATCCTTCCTCAGCTTCACTCCCGGATTTGCAGGAGTATAGATAGCCTTGATATTCTCCATCTAGAACTTCTTCAAAATCTCCTCTGCATACTTCTTCTGAGAAATGAAGATCTCATCTTCACTCTGTTGCACTTCTTTTCCCAAGAAGTAAGTGAGTTCTCCCAGATCAGTCATCTCTAAATCCTTCTTCATCATTTTCTTAAACTCTTCAAACATAAAAGGGTTGTTGTTGGTGAATATCATGTCGTCAACATACAAGCACATGACCATGAAATCACCGTTCTTCTCCACCTTCGTGTAAAGTGCATACTTATACGAGCTCTTCATGTACACACTCTTCTTAAAGTATGCATCTATTCTTTCATTCCACACACGAGGCGCTTGCTTTAGCCCGTATATTGCCTTCTTCAGCTTGTAGACTTTCTTCTCTTTGCCTTTCACTTCATATCCAAGTGGGTGCTAGACATACAAATCTTCTTCCAGATAACCAGTTAGAAATGCGGACTTGACGTCCATCTGACAGATCTTCCACTAATACTGAGCAGCTAGTGCAATGATCAGTCTAATAGTTTCAATCCGCGTCACTGGAGCAAAGACCTCGTCATAGTCCACTCCTTAGGCTTGCCTATAGCCTTTCGCAATGAGTCTTGCTTTGTGCTTCTCCACTTCTCCATCTTTGTTGGTCTTCACTCTGTATACCCATTTCACACCAATGGGCTTATGACCGGCCGGCAGAGTGACATACTCCCAAGTATCATTCTTCTTAATGGATGTTATTTCTTCAGCCTTCTCCTTCCTCCACGCCTTCTCTTGAGCAGCTTCTTTATACGAGTATGATTCACAATCTGCTAAAAGACAATACAAAGAAAAATTAGCATGAATTGGCTCCGTCTCCACGTAGATATCCTCCAACCTTCTCATTCAAGTTTGATGACTTTCAGAGCTCCTCTTACTAGTGCTTGTTCCAACAGAAATGCTTCTGTTTGTGCTTACTCCACTTGAGTAAGGAGTAGAATTGTAACAACCTCATCCGTCGTATGGCATATAACAGAAGGTCTAGCTGGAACCCGACGACATATACCACGGACAGTCGGAAGGGTTACATAAGAATATCAAAAACTCAACTACTCGCCCAAACACAGAGCATTTTAGCTGAAGCTTTTAAACAGTTTGAGAGAACCCAAAATTTGCATAACAACGGCATGAATGTCCACTATACACCACAGGGATGAAATACAACAAATACACAAAAGAGTACTTGGCCTTATGGCTTTACAAATGTTCACTTGACAATAAAAAGTTTTACATACATCGGCTCACAGGCCGGCCACACATGACAAAAGTAAAACAACAGTTCGCTTTAGCCTTCGAGGGCCAGCTCAGCATCTTGGGCTTCAGCCCGCTATTTTGTGCTTGGTTCCGCAGCACCTGCAATCAACATTCCACCGCACGGTGGCAAACAAAGCAACGGTAAGCTAAAGCTGACCAAATTATAACGACCCCGCCCCTTACTCGGGACGACGGTGCTTCTTCCCTGCATTTAATTAGCACAGCTAAACAATTAAGTGCATAAGTATAATTCGCCATAGGTGTAGGCTAGCTCGGCAAAACACCCCGTGCACTCAGGGCACATTCTCGGTGAGTCCGGTTAATTCGGTAGCTTCTCCACCATCCTCGGGAGGACAAACATTGTGAGCATTTTTGAGTCTTTCTGACCGCAGTCCAAGACTCCCGACTATGCCAACGACCAGTTCCATTTTAGGGTCTCTAGCACCGAACCGCAAAGCCCAGGTCCGTTTCCACCCGCCCATTACTCATTCCGCCTAGTCACTTTAAGACGTACGCGCGGGCCAAGCTTCACCCGGATCCTAATTCATTCCCAAAAAACAAATAACCCAGTTATGTTCAAGGCTGGCTCCCCGACCGCCAATTTAGCAGAATTACGTTTCCGCCAAGTTTTTCGGGTGCGCCTTGAAGTTAATCTACAAGGATCCCTGATGCAATCTACCGCGTAGAAACTCGAAAACAATCAAAGGAACGGAGCCTTCTCCGGCTACTCATGCAATGCAACATCAAGGATCTAGACAAACACGTCCGGGTAGGCTTCACACATAATGCCTATGTCTGTACTACGATTCCGGACTCTAAAAAAGGGGGACTTTACATATATACCCCAATGAACACCGCAAACTTACCGCACACTCGCGTGAGAGGGTTTTCCTATGCAAAGGAAGAAGAGCTTCACATGCTCAAGTTGAGAATCGTTACCCTTGAAGTCTTCTTTGGCGCCATGAAGAACTAGCCGGACGAAAGGCTTCGCAAGGGAATTCTCTCCACGGATCTGGTCTTGGTTCTTAATTTCGTGCTCCGATGCTCCGCCGGTGGCCGGATTCCTCCCCTTCCCTCTTCCTTGATCTCTCCTCTCTCTAACTCCTTAGAAAGAGAAAACTTAAGAGGAACTGAAGAATTAATCCTCTATACCCGGACTTAAGAAAGCAGGAAATCATCTGGGCGGTCAGATCTTGTTTAAAGAAAACGAATGGCTCAGATTTGCCTAAAATCTCTTAATCCTGGGCCGAACACGGCTTTGCACATGGCCGTGTCTCAGGATGTGTGCCTCGATCCCGACACGATTGTCGAGTACAAAAAAGCACACGGGTTAGGACACGCCCGTGTCCCAACCTGACATGCCCGTGTCGGGTCATCGACACGCCCGTGACTAGTGGCGTGTCACGAATAACCGCCACGCCAGCCGTCACGACCCTTGGTGGACACAGGTGGGCACTTGCCCGTGCCGAAACTGACACACCCGTGTCATACATTACACGCCCGTGTTCCCGGCCGTATCCCAAGTCGACACAGGACCAAACTTCCAGTGGAGTACACGGCCATGCGACACGCCCGTCACATGACGTGTTCCTAATACGCCCTAGGACACGCCCGTGTCCCAGGCCGTGTTCGAGCGCTCAACGCTCGTCGACCTCAACACGATGACCCGAGCACGACACAACCATGTGAAACGCCCGTTTCACAGGCCGTGTGAATCCTACCAAGACCCAAACTTGGTTCGAACACCGCCCGTTTCACTTTAAAGTTTCGGGGCGTTACAAATCTCCCCCCTAAAGAATTTCGTCGACAAAATTATGTAAAGGTACAAAAAACAATTTAAATATTACCTGCGTGGAATAATTTGGGGTATTCTTGATGCAGGCCACCCCGTAAGCGTAGTTAAAACACCAAAAAAAAAGTGACACGGCAATCCTAAGGGGAAATTAGTCGAACACCTAACGCGCATTTAAAACATCCTAAGAGGCATTTCTACGAACACGTGGTGCGCGTGCAAAGTTGGAAATTCCGGTAGAGTTTTGTTTGTAGTGGCGCGATCTCACAAGGGGTCATCTCCCAACCAAACCTACACGAACATCCACATACATATAGCGTAACCTAACACAACACCTAAGCATTCATTTCCAAGCATTTCTATAACAATACGGAGGGTGTTCCGGACTCAAGCAACTATCCAAAAATAGTCCGTAATCGGCCCTCAAAACAAATCCACGAGAATATACCAAATCCTCTTGAATCGTCCGAAATCAAGGGGTTAAACAAACCCCGATTTACAAACGCCCAAGGGGACCTACCCTTGCAAAATCTTCGCATAAAAATTCGGATTTAAAGCAATACAAGTTTCAGATTTTTGCAAGCAAGTTTTGAGTCAATTAATAGGATAAAAATTTGCATTCCAAAATCCACCAATCTCACAAAATATGAAGAGCAATCACACAAGTTTTAGGAGGAGAAATCGTTACCCAATTTCTGAAATTGCAAGAGGAGGAGAGGAGGATGAAGGGAGGACAAGTATGGAAGAATCGCTCTTCCACGAGTCGCCGGAGTTGCACCGGATGAGGGAGAACCGAACCGTCTTCTTCGGAGTCACACCGGAGGAGGTAGGAGGTCGCCGGGCTGCAATGGAGCACCTACAAGAGGGGCGGCAGCATGGAGCTGGGCGGCTGTCCACCGATCGGCTTGGTGGGCTTCGGCTAGAGAGAAAAGACCGAGAGGGAGGGGGGCGGTTTGACAAACCGTGGGATTAGGTTTTCTTAGGGGATTTCTTTTTCTTCTTATCATGCTCTCTCTCCCTCACACATACATATATATAAGCTATTACACCACTCCATCACCCTCCATCTCATCAAAATAAATCCTAGCCACACCTAAAATTGTTTTAGCAAAAATTAAAAAAATTACATAAAGAAAACTTATAATTTTTTTGGACCTTAAAATTATAAGCATAATAATTTATAAAATGATAATAATAGAAATTAGGATTATAATATTATTTCATAATGAAATAACATTATAATCATAACGACGACGGTTGCGGTGGCGACGGCGGCGGTTATGTCGACGGATGCGGTGACGGTTGCGGCGACGGTTGCGGCAACGGCCATCTATGTCCACGAACATGTCGCGGCGGCGAGCAAACGAGCAATCCAAGTCGGCACGAACAAATGGCGGGGGGTTCTCGCCATCAATCCTCCCCCGCTCGAAATCACTCATCACCGATGAGTGGCCAGTGAGAAAATAGCAGGAGGCAGCAACATCCACAGGTGGCATAGCGAGAGCGGACATCCACGGGGCGTCCGCAATAGAACAGAACCTGTCATGAGCAAGAACAACAAAAAACCTCGCAGATGTGTCAGCATAAAGAAAAACAGTGCAGTTCTTACCATCCAATGCGAGAACCAGAAAAACCACGTGGAAGAGCAACACGGAGAGAATCTCACCTCTCAACCCAAGAGAATCTGATGTGGAAGGAAGAAGTAACGTAGAAAACCACTCAGGTGGAAACCAGATATGCAAAGTAAAATCCGAAAAATTGAAACATGGTGAAACACCGAATGCACCGTAAAAATCCGAAAAATTTGCATTAAATCCGAAATCCGGGAAAATTAAGTAAGGATCGGCGCTCCAACGTGTGAAATTCATTACAGGACCCGAAGGTATCCACTTGAGGGCCGACAAGACTAAGCTCAGATCACTCACTCCGTAGTCAGACACTCTCCAGCATGAATAGTCGTGCAAGTGAAGCAAAGCAAAGGCACAGGTATAAGGCGGTGCCCTGTATACATGAAGTTCTTGTCGGGGCGAGTGAAAATAATGTGCAAGGTGACTTGATGGGTGGCAATATCGTAACGACATCAAATCAAAATGCACAAGCATAGGGAGATCAAGCATAGTCACCAACAAAACACTATCCATCGGGAGATAACTCGTGAAGTGATCCGTCTTGTATGAAGCATGAGCGGGATAAAGTGGTGCAGTGACAAGATCAACGATTATTAGGATCAGCTTGTGAACATCTAAACGAGGGGCCAACGCTAGAGTAGGGGGTATCCAAGTAGGTATGTCATAAAAGCGTAGACAAAGACTAGCGGATCCACGGCCTAAAATGATACCAACTGTAGGCACACAAACAGGAGGGAGGGTCGGTAAAATCGAGCCCGGGACTAAATCCAAATCCAAAGAACTCTCACACAATGGTGACTCAATCAAGGGGCCATCATCCGGGAAACTCACGTCCGGGCAAACATCAGAAGAATCGTCCAAAGATACCCTACCCTCAGGAAAAAACTCATCCAAAATTGTAATTGAGAAATCCTCAATCTCAAGCTCCTCAGATGGCTCAGATCGAATCTCCGAAAAATCAGGTCGATGCTCACTCAAAATAGGGATCATAGACTCGAGAGGGTACTCAATAGTAGGGTGATCTGATATATCACTAACAAGACATGTAATGGCTAACGAGGTACTCTCACAAGTCAAATTATCATCATCATCCCAGGAATCATCATCCAAGTTGCTAGGATATCCAGTCTCCTCATCGCTACTAAAGTCGTCAGACAAATCGGCCTCGCCCTCAGTGGCGGGCTCAGACGTCGAAGCCAAAAGAGCCAAAACTCTAGGCTTAGTGGGGCACTCCACGGCATAGTGGCCAATCAACCCACAAGCATAACAGGTAGCGTTCTCCTTGCAAACCTTAACTATCTGTCTATCCTTTACCCGTGGTTTTATAGCATCCCTAATAGTGACTATGACAGGTGGCGGGATAGTGGGCCTAACCTTTTCCTTCTCCCGAAGGGTAGGTGTACATGTGCTCGGAAGAGTCGGTTCTTGGCGAGGCAAAGATCTAGCGTGGGACTTGTAGTCACTCCTATGATCAGAAACGGGTCTAGTGCCCTGGCGGGGAGATATAAAATCATGAGACATCCTCATACGGGAGTATGGGGGAACGTGCTTGTTCGGTATAGGCAAAATCTTAGGCGGCGCTACATTCGGATAATCAGAAGACTGAGAACGGCAGTATGAGGGATAATACTCATCCGTTAACAAATTCTTCATAAGTTGCCAACCTACACGTGAGTCGATAAAGGACGGTCCAAAACGCCTCTCCTCATTGCGCCAGAAAGTCTGAGCTCGACCAAATAATTGCAGTCTCACAACGGGAATCCTGTGGGGGTCCTCAATGTGATATTGCTCCAAATATTGTTCCATATCCTTCACCCATCGTAAAAAAATTTGCGGTCCACCTAACCCGTCGTAAGTCGGAGCAGGTATTCTAGCAGGCCTAGAGGTGCGCGATGGTGGTGTCGTAATCGCTTGACTAACCGTACTGGAAGGAACATTGGTCCTAAGCTGTTGCCTAGGGGCATCAAGATACGGTGTCGGAAGCCGACCTCCAAGTTGTGCTAACATTTCTCTTATGTCATCACATTGGCGGTTCATCTCCGTGCGAAATGCACCAACCGAGGGAAGTGGGGGAAGGGGACTCCCAACGTGTGCCATGACAGACTAACGGAAAAAGATTAAAATTAAGAAACACTTAAAACTTTTTTTTTTGTTTTTATATAACTAAAAATAAAATTTTAAAACGAACGAAACGTACCTAAGTGCAAGTGGGGGTAGCACGGTTCGAGCGGATCGTTGTCAAGTTGGGAAATTGACAAACCTCCCTCTGATACCAAATTGATGCAGGCCACCCCGTAAGCGTAGTTAAAACACCAAAAAAAAAGTGACACGGCAATCCTAAGGGGAAATTAGTCGAACACCTAACGCGCATTTAAAACATCCTAAGAGGCATTTCTACGAACACGTGGTGCGCGTGCAAAGTTGGAAATTCCGGTAGAGTTTTGTTTGTAGTGGCGCGATCTCACAAGGGGTCATCTCCCAACCAAACCTACACGAACATCCACATACATATAGCGTAACCTAACACAACACCTAAGCATTCATTTCCAAGCATTTCTATAACAATACGGAGGGTGTTCCGGACTCAAGAAACGATCCAAAAATAGTCCGTAATCGGCCCTCAAAACAAATCCACGAGGATATACCAAATCCTCTTGAATCGTCCGAAATCAAGGGGTTAAACAAACCCCGATTTACAAACGCCCAAGGGGACCTACCCTTGCAAAATCTTCGCATAAAAATTCGGATTTAAAGCAATACAAGTTTCAGATTTTTGCAAGCAAGTTTTGAGTCAATTAATAGGATAAAAATTTGCATTCCAAAATCCACCAATCTCACAAAATATGAAGAGCAATCACACAAGTTTTAGGAGGAGAAATCGTTACCCAATTTCTGAAATTGCAAGAGGAGGAGAGGAGGATGAAGGGAGGACAAGTATGGAAGAATCGCTCTTCCACGAGTCGCCGGAGTCGCACCGGATGAGGGAGAACCGAACCGTCTTCTTCGGAGTCACACCGGAGGAGGTAGGAGGTCGCCGGGCTGCAATGGAGCACCTACAAGAGGGGCGGCAGCATGGAGCTGGGCGGCTGTCCACCGATCGGCTTGGTGGGCTTCGGCTAGAGAGAAAAGACCGAGAGGGAGGGGGGCGGTTTGACAAACCGTGGGATTAGGTTTTCTTAGGGGATTTCTTTTTCTTCTTATCATGCTCTCTCTCCCTCACACATACATATATATAAGCTATTACACCACTCCATCACCCTCCATCTCATCAAAATAAATCCTAGCCACACCTAAAATTGTTTTAGCAAAAATTAAAAAAATTACATAAAGAAAACTTATAATTTTTTTGGACCTTAAAATTATAAGCATAATAATTTATAAAATGATAATAATAGAAATTAGGATTATAATATTATTTCATAATGAAATAACATTATAATCATAACGACGACGGTTGCGGTGGCGGCGGCGGCGGTTATGTCGACGGATGCGGTGACGGTTGCGGCGACGGTTGCGGCAACGGCCATCTATGTCCACGAACATGTCGCGGCGGCGAGCAAACGAGCAATCCAAGTCGGCACGAACAAATGGCGGGGGGTTCTCGCCATCAATTCTTCCAACATAGTCTGCTCTCGCTCCCAAGAAAGCTCCTCACGTCCGCAGTTATCCCATCAGACTTTAACCATTCAAATTTCCTTGTTGCGGAGCCGTTTGACTTCAAAGTCTTCAATGCGAACTGGCTTGACCTTAGTCATCAACCCATTATCAATCGGCACTTGATCGACCGCAACAACCTGAGAAGGCTCTTGTACCACCTTCTGCAGTACCGAAACGTGGAATACATCGTGTAGCCCACTCAATTCCACCGACAACTTCAATCGATACGCTGCTTCGCCAATCCGCTCTAGGATCTCAAATGGTCCAAGGTATCTCGGACTCAGCTTCTTCAAGCGTCGAATCCGCGAGACACCCTTGAACGGCTTGATTTTCAAATATACCCATTTTCCAACACTTAACTCCACATTCCTATGCTTGGCATTATAGTATTTTGCCTGCCTATCCTGAGCGATCTTTAACCATTCCTGAATCGTACGTACCATTGAAGTGACGTTTTCCACTGCCTGATGTTTGTATAACTTTGACTCGCCTGTATTCAACCAAGACAACGACGTGCGACACTTTCTCCCATACAGGGCCTCGAAAGGCGCCATTCCAATACTCGCTTGAAAACTATTATTATATTCAAACTCTACCATGTACAGGTGATCTTCCCACTATTTTCCGAAATCCAAAACGCACATGTGAAGCATGTCCTCCATCATCCTGTTGACCCTTTCAGTCTGACCATCCGTCTGCGGATGAAAGGCTGTGCTGAAACTCAGCTTAGTTCCCAACAACTTATACACCAGCCTCTAGTCATTTGACATGAAGCGTCCATCTCGGTCACTAACAATACTGTGTGGCACACCATGCAACCATACAGTATTATCCACATAGAGCTTGGCTAAATTTTCCACCGGATCTTCTTTCCTATTCGGGATGAAGTGCGGCATCTTCGTCAATCTATCTACGACCACCCAGATGGCGTCGTTTTCCCTCTACGACCTTGGAAAACCATGCACAAAATCCATGGAAATGTCGGCGAACTTCTATTACAGGATAGGAAAGGACTTCAAGAAACCTCATGGCTTCTGGCACTCAGCTTCACCAAGGCACAAGTTTGGCACTTCGCCACATAAAGTGCTACATCCTTCTTCAACCCTGGCCACCAAAACAACTTCTTCATGTCTCTATACATATTCGTGCTCCCCGAGTGGATTGAGTACTTGGTATGATAAGCCTCGTACATCAACTCCTCCCGAAGATTATCCACACTAGGGATGCATAGGCGACCGTCCTTCCTTAGCAGTCCTTCTGCAACCACAAATTGGGAATTTGATCCATCCAACGATTTATCCAAAATCTTCTTCATACTGCTATCCTGAATCAAAACCCGCCGAATCCTATCAGCTAGGTCATACTGCACCTCCGTCCAACACAATATTGCCTCGGCACTAGCCTGCTTGTCAACGGAGGAGATCCCCAATGCCTCCAAATCACGGACCAAACTCTCATCATGTATCGCCAACCAATTGGCTTGTGCCGGTGCCATATGACTCAACGCATCCGTCACTGCATTTCCTTTCCCGGGCACATAATGAATTTCGAAAGTATAGTCCCCCAGGAACTACATCGACCTCCGCTGCCTCATGTTCAGGTCCTTCTGATCTAGCAAATACTTCAGGCTCTTATGATCGATGTAGATATTGACCTTCACACCGTACAAATAGTGCCTCCACACCTTTAGAGAAAATATCACGGCCGCTAACTCCAATTAATTGACTGGATAATTTCTCTCATGAACCTTAAACTGTCGTGATCCATAAGCTATCACGCTCCCATGCTGTAGCAGAACACGACCCAAACTACTGCCTGAAGCATCACTAAAAATTTCAAACCCTATGGACCCACTCGGCGAACGCAAAATAGGCGCAGTGACCAACCGCCTCTTCAATTATTCGAAAGCCTGCACGCACTCCAGCATCCACACAAACTTTTGATCCTTCCTTGTCAGCGTCGTGAGTGGTAGCGCTATCCGCAAGAAGTTCTCTACGAAGCGCCTATAGTAGCCGGCAATCCCCAGAAAGCTCTGGACTTCCGCCATCGTAGTCAACACTGGCCAATCCTGAATCGCCGCTATCTTCGCCGGATCCACCGTTATGACTTCACCACTAACAATATGACCAAGGAACGCGATTGAGGATAACAAGAAATCACACTTGGAGAACTTAGCATACAGCTGATTCTTCCTCAATGTCTCCAAAACCATATGCAGATGTTTGTAGTGATCATCCTCACACTGCGAGTACACCAAGATGTCGTCGATAAATACTATCACGAAATGGTCCAGGTACTCTCTAAATGTCCTGTTTATCAAATCCATAAACACGGATGGCGCATTGGTCAACCCAAATGGCATGACCGTAAACTCGTAATGCCCAAACCGCGTGTTGAACGCTGTCTTTAGGATATCACTTTCCCTTATCCTTAGCTGGTAGTATCCGGATTTCAGATCTAGCTTTGAATATACCGTTGAACAACCAACTGATAAAATAGATCGTCAATCATTGGGATCAGATTCTTATTCTTTTCCGTAAGCTTGTTCAACTCCCGATAGTCGATATAGAGTCGCAATCTCCCATATTTCTTCTTAACGAAGAGGACCGGTGTGCTCCAAGACGACAAACTTGGACGTACATACCCTTGCTCTAACAATTCTTGCAGTTGCACCTTCAGCTTCACCATCTCCTTTGGCGCCATCCGATACGGAGGGCGTGACACCGGTTTGGCACCCGACACCAGCTCAATTGTAAAATCAATCTCCCGCTGGGGAGGGTCTCTGGGGAGATCGTCTGGGAAGACATCAGGATACTCGGCCATAACTGCAATACTATCAAGACTAGGTTTAGGTGTTTAAGCCTGCACTAATGCGATAAACAGTTCTGCCCCAGACCGAACTGCCTTAATCACCTGAAGAGCCGACACCAAAATCTTGCTCTACCCTTTCATGCCCGCAAACGTAGTCTCCTGATCAGTATTCAGTCAAAACTTAACCTCCTTTCGATTGCAATCAATGCATGCTAGCTGCTCCGAGAGAAAGTCCATACCAAAGATTATGTCGAACTCCATTAACGGCAGTACCGACGCTTGCAAAACAAACTCCCGATCCCCAATCCGTATCTTTACCACATAGACTCTATCCGCGCGCATTGAGCACCCATTGGGCAGCAACACATCCAACTTGTCCTTTGCCATCAAGGAAGGAACTCCGATGCGCGATACGAATCTTTCAGACAAGAAGGAATGCGAAGCTCCCGTATCAAATAGGGCTCTCGCCGGACAGTCAAAAATTAACACAAAGCATGTCACCACGTCAGCTTGCTTAATGGCCTCTTGTATGCTAAGATTATAAACTCTAGGTTGGGCTGGAGCATGGTGGGATGTGGTTGACTCCGTCGCCTTCCCTTTTTTTTCAAATGTTGCTCCATGCCTCTTCTCAGACTTTGCACGTCTGCTCCAACACTCACATACAAAATGCCCCACCTTTCAACAGTTGTTGCACGCTCCTGGGAATCGACTTGAGTTTTCCCCCGTCGCACCATACGAAGGGGATGAACTCGAAGCCTTTTGCTTCTTGTTCCATCTGCGGAAACCTGACTTTGAATTCGGCACTTTGAACTCTGACCTCTTATCCCCTGGGTCCTTCTTCTCTTGAACTTTCTTCGCGACCCTTTCCAATGAGCGAGCCGCATTTACCAAGTCTAGGAAGCCCTGCGCCTTAGGCCCAGCGAGGAGTAGCTGTAGGTTCCCCCGTAGGCTCTCATAAAATTAGTTGGTCTTTCGCTCCTCTTCAGTAAACATAGCACCAGCATAACACCCAAACCGAGTAAATTCGTGGAGATACTCATCCACGCTTCTCTCTCCTTGATCAAACCGAGGTACTTATTCTCCATCTCAAGCTTCTGGGTAGAAGGTAGGTATCTGGCCAAGAACAACCTTGAGAATTCCTCCATCAATACTTCGGCAAGTTGCCTTCCTACTAAGAGATGAACCTCCAACTCGTCCCACCACATCCTTGCCTCACCAGCCAATAGGAAGGTCACTATTATGTTCTTCTGCCACTCCGCAGTTTCTATGGCGGTCATGACCCTCTTCATCGTAAAGAGCAATTCCTCAGCTTGAGTTGGCGTTCACATCCCATCGAACATCGGAGGATTAAAGCTCATCACATGCTTGAGCTGTTTCTCCGTGACTCTCCTTGGTGCTACCGGATCAACTGCCCCACGCTCTAACACTCCCAGCTCGGCCACTCTAATCGGTTCTTGCTCATTAGAAGTTGGTGCGTGCTACACTTGTTGGGCATTTATCATGGCAAATACTGCTTCAGCCACCAATCTGATGGTTTCTGCTGAAAGAGGTGTTGTAGGCATGTCACTTGGTGCACTACTTCCGCCGATTGCAGACGTTCCGACTGCCCAGCACCGCTCCTAGTTACCTATAATAGCATAAACCCTTGATTATGCGACACACAAATTGCTAAAAGCAATCATTTGAACACTCAGGTTCCTCAAAACATGTGTATTTTTTTCATTCCTAAGTGGACATTCATGGGTTCTTTTATGTTATAACGATGACGCACATACATGTACTCACCACCCCTTAAAAGAATTCGCCCATGAATTCAAATACCAATGACTGATACCCTAGTCTGATATAAAATTTTAACACCCCAATCCGTCGTATGACATATAACAGAAGGTCCAGCTGGAACCCGACGACATATACCACGGACAGTCAGAAGGGTTACATAAGAATATCAAAAACTCAACTACCCGCCCTTACACAGAGCATTCTAGGGGATGATTTTAAACAGTTTGAGAGAACCCAAAATTTGCACAACAATGGCATAAATGTCTATTATACACCACAGGAATGAAATACAATAAATACACAAAAGAGTACTTGGCCTTATGGCCTTACAAATGTTCACTTGACAATAAAATGTTTTACATACATCGGCTCACAGGCCGGCCCCACATGACAAAAGTAAAACAACAGTTCGCTTTGGCCTTTGAGGGCCAGCTCAGCTTCTTGGGCTTCATCCCGCTATTTGGTGCTTGGTTCCGTAGCACCTGCAATCAACATTCCACCACATGGTGGCAAACAAAGCAACGACCAGCTAAAGTTGACCAAATTATAACGACCCCACCCCTTACTCGGGACGGCGGTGCTTCTTCCCTTCATTTCATTAGCCCAGCTAAACAATTAAGTGCATAAGTATAATTTGCCACAGGTGTAGGCTCGCTCGGCTAAACACCCCGTGCACTCAGGGCACATTCTCGGTGAATCCGGTCAATTCCATGGCTTCACCACCATCCTCGGGACGCCAAACATTGTGAGTATTTTTGATTCTTTCCGATCGCAGTCTAAGACTCCCGACTATACCAACGGCCAGTTCCACTTTAGGACCTCTAGCACCGAACTGCAAAGCCCAGGTCCGTTTCCACCCGCCCGTTGCTCACTTTGCCTAGTCACTTTAAGACGTACGCGCGGGCCAAGCTTCACCCGGATCCTAATTCATTCCCAAACAACACATAACCCAGTTATGTTCAAGGCTGGCTCCCCGACCGCCAAGTTAGCAGAATTACGTTCCCGCCCAATTTTCCGGGTGCGCCTTGGAGATAATCCCCAAGGATCCCTGCTGCAATATACCACGTAGAAACCCGAAAACAATCAAAGGCACGGAGTCTTCTCCGGCTACACATACAATGCAATATCACTGATCCAGACAAACATGTCCGGGTAGGCTTCACACACAATGCCTATGTCCATACTTCGATTCCGGACTCTAAACAAGGGGGACTTTACATATATACCCCAAGAAACACTACAAACTCACCACACACTCGCGTGAGAGTGTTTTCCTATGCAAAGGAAGAAGTGCTTCACATGCTCAAGTTGAGAATCAATACCCTTGAAGTCTGCTTTGGCGCCATGAAGAACTAGCCGGACGAAAGGCTTCGCAAGGGAATTCTCTCCACGGATCTGGTCTCGGTTCTCAATTTCATGCTCCGATGCTCTGCCGGCGGCCGGATTCCTCCCCTTCCCTCTTCCTTGCTCTCTCCTCTCTCTAACTCCTTAGAAAGGGAAAACTTAAGAGGAAATGAGGAATTAATCCTCTATTCCCGGAATTAAGAAAGCAGGAACTCATCTGGGCCGTCAGATCTTGTTTAAAGAAAATGAACGGCTCAGATTTGCCTAAAATCTCTTAATCCTGGGCTGAACACGGCTTTGCACACGGCCGTGTCCCAGGCCATGTGCCTTGATCCAGACATGATTGTCGAGTACAGAAAAACACACGGGTTATGACAAGCCCGTGTCCAACCCCTAACAGCCCGTGTTGGGTCATCGACACGCCCGTGACTAGTGGCGTGTCACGAATAACCACCACTCCAACCGTCACGACCCTTGGTGGATACAGGTGGCCACACGCCCGTGCCTAAACTGACACACCCGTGTCATACAGTACACGCCCGTGTTTCGGGCCATGTCCCAAGTCGATACAGGACCAAACTTCCAGAGGAGTACACGGCCATGTGGCACGCTTGTGTCACATACCGTATGCCTGACACGCCCTGGGACATGCCTGTGTCCCAGGCCGTGTTCGAGCACTCAACGCTCGTCGACCTCAACTCAATGACCCGAGCATGATACGGCCATGTGACACACCCGTTTCACAGGCCGTGTTCACCCTACCAAGACCCAAACTTGGTTCGAACATCGCCCGTTTCACTTTTATGTTTCGTGGCGTTACAAGAAGCTCCCCCTGAATCTCTGCTTGGTGGTGACGGTGGTTCATCTCCACTATCCTTAGCTTCAGCTTCATGACCACCTTCTTCTTCTTCATCATCATAGAACATTCCTTTGACGCTTCTATCCTTCTCATCCCATCTCCAACAACTATCTTCTTCAAACAGCACATCTCTAGAGATGATTGCCTTCTTCATCACAGGATTGCATAACTTGTAAGATTTACTCATCAGAGCGTAGCTTATAAATATACACTTCTCACTCTTGTCTTCAAGCTTCTTCCTCTTATGATCAGGGATGTGAGCATAAGTCACATAGCCAAATACCCTTAAGTGTTGAACACTAGGCTTCCATCAACTCCATGCTTCATATGGAGTCATGAACTTCACACTCTTCGTCGGACCTCTGTTAAACAAGTACACAGCCCATTGTTCTGCTTCAGCCCAGAACATCTTCGGCAACTTCTTGCCCTTTATCATACTCCTTGCCATGTTTTGAATCGTTAAGTTCTTTCTCTCAGCAACTATGTTCTGTTGAGGCGAGTAAGTTGCTGTCAACTGATGAGCAATCTCATTCTTTTTACAGAAAGTATCAAATAACTTTGAGGTGTATTCCCCACCTCAGTCAGTTTTGAGTACCTTCGGTTACTGCCCACTCTCCTTCTCTTCCATCGTTTTGAACTCCTTGAACTTGTCAAGGGACTTAGACTTCTCCTTTAAGAAATAAACCCAACACTTCTGACTAAAGTCATCAGTGAAGGTAATGTAGTATTGGCTTCCCCAACTAATGCAATATCAAACGGACCAGCAATGTCTTAATGAACCAATTCAAGTTGTCTCCTTGCTCTTCGAGACTTTCCTCCTTCAAAACTTTGTGTTTTCTGCTTGCCCTTCTTACAAGCTTCACAAATCTTCTGTGATGGCAAGATCATAGACAAACCTTCCACTATCTTCGCATGTGACAGAAGCTTCAGACCACTAAAGCCTAAGTGACCCATTCTATGGTGCCACAACCAAGCTTCTTCTTCCTCTTAAGTTCTTTCTAGGCATGACGTCTCCTCGACATCCATATTTAATGTAAAGAGATGATTCATAATCATCTTTACCTTCACCACCTCTTTTCCTTGATGGTTCTGCATAGTTAATGATCCATCCTTCAACTGAATGTAGGAGACTTTCTCCACCAACTGTCCAAGGCTTAAGATGTTACTATTCAAGCTGGGAACATAGAAAACAACATTGAGATGCACCTTCTCGCCATTTAAGGTGACTACTATCAACCCTTTTCCTTCTACAGAGATCTTTGAAGCATAACCAAAGCTAACCTCATCAATACATGGTTTGAGGTTAGTGAACAACTCCTTCTCACCGCATATATGGTTGCTTACACCTGTGTCCACGTACCAGATTTCATTTCTTCCTTATTCAACTCCTCTGTAAGTCAAGAACATCATTGGATCACCACTGTTGTTTCTTGCTTCAGTATAGTGGTTGGTCTCCTCATTCCTCCTCGGAAGTCTGTAGTTATAACTCATGTTACCAAACCTGTTACAGTTGTAATATTGGACTTGGGCCATTCCACCACGGCCTCTTCCTCGGCCTCTTCCATGACCTCTTCCTCTTCCTTCCTACTCTATACCTTGAGGTTGCTCTACCTATCTATGGAAGTTCTGATGTCTTCCTCCTCTTCTTCCTTTACCTCTGCCTTGGTAGGCTCGACCTCGCTGGCTACCTCCTCTTCCTGAACTCTCTCCAAAGTTGAGCTGAGTCTGAAGTGCTTTCTCTAAGCCACTTGACTCTTCATCTTGTAGCATGCGGTATTCATGGGCTTGCAGAGAGCCTAAGAGTTCATCAACAGACATCTGAGTGAGATCCTTTGACTCTTCTATCTCCACCATGATATAGTTGAACTTCTTTGACATAGATTGCAGAAATTTTACCATGAAACTCACATCATCAATTATCTCTCCATTGCGATTCATTTAATTTGCAAGCGTCCGCAGAAGAGTCATATAGTCACCAACTTTCTCAGAGTTTTGCATCTTGGTAACTTCATACTCTACTCGAAGAGATTGCAGCTTCACCTTCTTTGCATTGTCAACTCCTTGCAAGGAGCGTTGCAAGGTCTCCCATGCATCTTTAAAACTTTTAGTATCTGAGATCTTCTCAAAGGTTGCTTCATCAATCCCTTGATATAGTAAGAATAATGCTTTTTTTATCTCTTTTTCTTGCTTCTCGTACCGTCGTCCTCTGGAAGTTAGTCAACGCTGCCTCTACTTCATCAGTTATCTCTTCATAACCATCCTCAACTATCTCCCAAAGCTCCTTTGATGCTAGCAGCACTCTTATCTGGATGCTCCAGTTCCCATAGTTAGTCATCGTCAACTTGGGAACTTGACCCGGCATAGCATTCACCATCTCCATCACTTCAAGTATTAAACTCTTCGAATCGAATTTCAAGATTTGGAACCTCCCTCTGATACCAATGTTGGAAGCGATTAAAGTGAACACAACACAAGTTGAAGAGCAAAACACTTCTCTATTACATCAACTAAAGGTTACAAACAAGTTATAAATTTGACTATTGTTGGGTACATTGAGAATTGTGTACTAGATTTGGAGAAGCCTTACATAGCTCAATGATATATGTCAGTTTGTATTTGATGGCATTTTGAGTTTACTTGTTAAGGCTAAAGAATACAAAAAATATTTTAAGTAAAAAAGTGTCGAGACACTTATAATGTGTCGACACCTTTGAAGGAGCAGCGTCGAGAATAGAAGAAAGGGTGTGTTGACACACAGGACTTGTGTTGATATAAAGAATTTTAGTTTACAATAGCTGTCTCGACACTAAGGACTAGTGTTGACACACTCAGACAAGAAGTGCTAACATTAGCAGAAGAATCTGTGTCGACACTCCCAGGTCTTATGTAGACTCATAGGACTTGGGTCGACATCAGATATAAATGGAGAAGCTGTGTCGACACACAGGACTTGTGTCGACACATTCTACAAACAACTGTGTCGAGAACTTGATGAAGAGCTATGTTGACAGTTTTCTGAAGATGTCGACAACATCAAAGAAGCTGTGTCGACACCAAGAAATTGTGTCGACACACATTACAATTATGTCGACACATTCTATATTTGTGTCATGACACATTCAGCTGAGTTACATAACTATAAGTGCCAGGCCTCAAGACTGAAGACTTGACAGCTGCCAGAACCGTCAAGGTTGTCAGATATGTCAGAACCATCAGATGTTAGTTAACTACCGGATTAGCCAGTTGCCTCTGACGAGATCTATAAAAAGAGCTGATCTATTACAGAATGAATGATTAAAAAAATAAGAGGGAAAATTAGAAGAAGGAGAAATCACTCCAAGAAGAATTCACAAAATTCTATATAACAAGAAGATCCTGATTCAAAATCAGAGAAGTAGACAGCATCTCATTAGATCTGCAAGCGTTTGCAGATTTAATTCTGCAAGGAGGAAGAAGTTGGATCTACACCAACTTCTCAAGAAGATTCAACATAGGTTCTCTCTTTCAAGAAGTTTTGAATAAGCTAAGTCAGGTTGAATCAGATTCATTACAACAAAGGTCAGGAGAAAGCAGATCCATCAATATCTGATCAAGATTCCCTCACTCCTCTCTCTATCTGGGTGAAGGAATAAATAAACTCATTAATTAATTTTCTGTAAGATCTATTTTTAGATCTGAGTGTAAGAGATTTTAATCTCTGAGTTGTAAGCATGCATCTATAAAGGCTGAGGTAGGGCTGTTTTCCTGAGGTAGGAGATTAAGTTCTCTGAGCTGTAGGCCTTGTGATAATGGTTGAGGTAGGGCTTGATTTCCTGAGTTATAGGAGTGTGGATTCACTCTGAGGTTGGGTTCTTGGGTAGATCCTGAGTTGTAGGACTTATTAAAGTATGAGTTGTAGGAACCAATTTGGGTTCTGAGTTGTAAGATTTGAGGATCTGAGAAGGTGGAAGGATGTTTGGCTGAATCTAGTGTATTGCTAGATAGGCGAACACGGAAAGTGGATGTACCCATCATTTGGGGAACCACTATAAATCTGTGTGTATGCTGTGATTGTATTATTATGTGATGTGGTAGTTGTAGAATTTATAACTGTGCTGTGATTAGTTTATTAACTGCCTAAGTGAATTAGAATTGAACCTATTCACCACCCTAGGTGTTTAGACATTCTTGAAACCAATTCTTTTAAGTGGTATCATAGCCAGGTTACTCAAAATTAGAGTTAACAGTCTGAGTATACCTCCAAGGCTGTAATAAGATAGCCAAGATGGGTTCAGGTGAAAATCACAAAGAACTTGGATCCATGAAACTTCCCATTTGTAGAAAAGAAACATTTGGGATATGGAAATAAAGGGTCAGATTATTAATCATGGAAGCTTCTGATCCTAGATTTTACATCACAGTTCTAGAAGTTCCTTTCATCCCAATGAAGATATCAGTTCTTGATGCAAATCTACAGACTCCAAAGAGTTATTCTGAGATATAAAAAGATGAGAACATCTTATCAACTTTGGATAAGAGGGCACAAAACATAATTGTTAGTGCAATAGATGATGCTACCTTTCAGAATTTGGTCCACTGTAAAACCTCAAAGAAAATGTGGGACAATTTGATTGCCTGCATGGAGGGGATAGAAGAAGTAAGAGAGAATAGGAAGTCCATGCTCAATCAAGAGTATGAATGATTTAGACAAGCCCGGACAGATAGCATAGCTATGAGCTATGAAAAGTTCTTCAGAATTGTCAATGAGCTTATGACTTATGGAATAGTTTTCAGCACTAATGAACTGAATGACAAGTTTCTCAGATCATTAACCAAGGACTGGGATACAAAGGTCTGTTCCATCAGAGAAGTGGCCAAACTTGTAGATACTCCTCCACCAACCTTATTTGGAAAATTGTTGTCTTATAAAATGCAGCTAACTGCCAGAAAGGAAGAGGAGAAGCGCAACAGATCTTTTGCCAAAGATAAGTCTGCGGCTTTCAAAGTTTAAGCTATGAGGAAGAGCAAGAGAAAGACTCCTTCTCCTCCCAGAAATGTTGCTGATACTGATTCAGAATGTTCAGACACAAGCACATTATATTTCCATAACTCTGATGAGGATTTTGCTGCCATTTCTTAGCAATTCCAGAGGTTCCTAAAAAAAAGAACTGGAGGAGCAGGACATCCTCTTCTTCTTACTCCAAGGACAACTACTACTACAAGGGAAAGAAGAAAACCTCTAAAAAGGAAAGGTATGGTTCTAAACCTGGTAAACAAACTTCTACTAAAATTGTTTATTACTGTTGCAGCAAGCAAGGACATGTTATAGCAGTCTGTCCTTTCAAAAGAAAGGAGTCTGATGAGAAAAAGAAACACCAGCATAAATGCAAGAAGGAGAAATCCTTTGTGACCAAGAAACAAAAAAGCTGGACTGACTCTTCTTCATCAGAGTCAGAAAATAAAGAGGATGTTGAGGACTACATTAGACTGTTCTCAACTGAGAAAGATTCTATAGAAATAGAATTCTTGTAGTTGCTGGATGATATCAATAAAGCAGAAGACAGCCAATGCATAGGGCTGATGGTCATAACTGAGGATGGACACAACAAGGAGCAGCCTGGTCCTAGTAAGGTACAATCTTCACCTTTAGTGTCAGATTATGTTACTAGCCTAGAGTCAGAAGCAGTTTCATCAAGAGATGAAGGTGGATCTAAATCTGAAGGAGACATCAATCAATTGATTGATGATTATGGAGAGCTCCTGCAAGCTTTTAAGGAATGCAGGCTCCTAGCCAAATTGCTGGCAAAAGAGAATGCCACTCTGAAGTTGGCTGCTTCAGACTCAACAAAAGTGTTGGATCTGAAGTGAAAAGAGATTAGTAAATTGAAGAACATAACTGTTATTCAGATGAATACCATTACTTTCAAGAATAACCACATTAGGAATCTTGAAAGTAGACTCCAAAAGGAAAGGGAGCTAGTGGTCAAGTTCTCAAAACCTAGTTTTGTGTTACCTTTGATAGATTCCTTCTCTTCCCAAAAGGGTAAGAAGGGATTAGGTTTCAAAGGAAGAACAAGAGCTATCAATTCCAATAGGAAAGGCAAAGATCAAGTTCATCCACTTGCTTCCAAGCCTCCAATTTCTTTTTAAAAAGTGGTTCAACCTTCTAATAGATATGACCATAATAGTATTTATGGTCACTGTGAGCAAGGAAGTAGAAATGGAAAGAGTGCTAATTCCTATTGGGCAGTCTATGAGAAAACCCAAATGTCCCATAATGGACCATTTGTGTTTGGTGTACTAGCCCCAACACTCAAGGACAAGGTAACAGCTGACTCACAAAGTCTGCCAGTTCATTATCAGGCTAAGGGAAAGTCTGTTAGCAAAGCAGACTTAGGAATATCTGAAGCTATCAGGAGTATGCATTCTGAAAAGAAGGCAGCTGCAGATAGGGTTCAAGATATCCCAAGTACCTCTGCTGCTAGACAAGTCCCTAAGCAAGCCTTGGCTGAAAGACTTAAGAAAAGAGCTGAAGTACCAGCTAGTTTAAGAGTTGCAAACAATATTTTTGTTAAGCCAGTTCTTAAAAGGATGTACAATGTGCATGAGTGCTGGTGTTGTGGCAAAGTGGGCCACTATGCCATTGATTGTTGGAATAGAGAAGTATTGATGGCTTACCTGTCAAAAGAACTATAGATATGCATGTTCAGTTTAAGTCTTACTTGCACCTAAGACCCAATAAAATTTGGGGTCCTAAGGTTAGATAATATATTTATTATAGGTAAGTCCAAGTGGTCATACCCCTACATGGTACTTAGACAGTTGATGTTCCAAAAACATGACTGGAACAAGGAGCATGCTAAAGGAATACACTTCTATTGAGAATGGTCCCAAAGTTATCTTTGGGGCTCATAAAAAGGGGTAACTAAAGGTTTGAGTAAAATAACTAATGGCATAGTAATTATCACACAAGTAGCTTATGTGAAAGGTTTGAAACATAACCTTATAAGCATAAGTCAACTATGTGATCTTGGCTATGACATTTCTTTCCTCAAGGATGAGTGTCAAATTAGAATGTTTAGTGACCAAGGGGTTATCTTGGCAGGCACTAGGAGAGGAAATGTTTACTGTCTAGACTTTGAGTGTGAGAGTGAGGACACTCCTATATACCTAGTTATAGATGAGAAAGTTTCTCATTGTGTCCAATGCCACAAGAGGCTAGCTCACCTTAACGATAAGACCATAAGCAGACTCTTTATTGAAGAGTTGGTGAGGAATGGTCCTGAGGTTAAGTGCATTAAAGAGGCAATCTGCTCAACTTGTCAAAAGGGCAAGCAGACCAGGTCTTCCTTCCAAATTCTTGATACCAAAGACTCAGTGAGGTGTTTATACCTCCTACATATGGATCTATTTGGGCCTATGCCAGTTCATAGTCTAGGTAGGAAAGTCTATACCCTTGTGGTGGTTGATGACTTTTCCAGGTTTGTTTGGGTATTCTTCCTAAGAAGAAAATCTGAAACCCTAGATATCTTCTAGACTTTTGTAAAGCAAATTCAAAATAAACTTAATAGTTCTGTGGTCAAGATCAGAAGTGATCATGGGACTGCATTTTAGTCTGAATGCATGACAAAGTTCTGTGAAGGGCTTGGGATTCATCAAGAATTGTCCTCATCTAGAACACCCCAGCAAAATGGAATTGCTGAAAGGAAGAACAGAACTCTAATTGAGGCAGGTAGAACCTTGTTAAATGACACTTCTCTCCCAGAATATTTCTGGGTTGAGGCAGTAAATACTGCTTGTCATGTTCTCAATAGAGCTTCCATCACCAAATGCCACAAAAAGACTCCCTATGAGATTCTAAATGGCATAAAACCTAATCTATCCTATTTCAAGATTTTTGGTAGCAAGTGTTATGTACTTAACAATGGTAAGTCTCATTTGACTAAGTTTGCTGCCAAGTCCCAAGAAGGGATATTTATTGGGTACAACAACAATAGTAGGGAATATAGGATATGATCTATAACTTGACTATACAAGTTGTAGAAGAATCTGTCCATATTGTCTTTGATGAGTCTAAGTTAATTAACTGTGAGTTGTCAAGCACTTCTTCTAGTCCTGTAGGTTTAAAGGATAAGACGAACAATCTGACCATCGGGGAAGATAAACCAGCAGGCCAAGAGATTAAAGATGATGGATGCTGTCCAGGGGGAGCTCAATACTTACAAGCTGAGAATAATGAACAACCAGCTGAAGGCATTGAGAATCAACAAGCTGAAGGAAATGAAGAACAACAAGTTGAAGAATGATTGGCTCTAACTATGAGACATTTAAGAGACCATCCAGCTCACCAAATCATTGGTGATGCAAGTCATGGTGTAATGACCAGAAGCAAGAGCTTGAACTCATCACTATGTTCAAACTTCCTGTCTCAAGTGGAACCAAAGAAGTTTAAAGAGGCTATCCAAGACTCATACTTGATTGGTGCTATGCAGGAAGAGCTGAACCAATCCAAGGGATGCAAAGTCTGGAAATTGGTTCCCAGACCTAAGAGACATAATATCATAGGGGATAAGTGGATCTACATGAATAAGTTAGATGAAAATGGCATTATTGTCAAGAACAAGGCCAGATTGGTGGCAAAAGGCTACATACAGGAAGAAGGAATAGACTTTGACCAGACCTTTGCCCCATTAGCAAGGCTGGAAGCAATAAGACTATTCCTTCCATATGCAGCCTATAAAGAATTTAAGGTCTTCTATATGTATGTCAAGTTAGTATTCCTGAATGGGGATCTAAAAGAGGAAGTATATGTGGATCAACCATCAGGTTTTGTAGATCCTCACTTTCCTGATCATGTTTATAGTCGTAAGAAAGCTCTATATGAGTTTAAATAAGCCCCTAGAGCATGGTATGAGACATTGTCTACTTTCCTCATTTAGAACAAATTCTCAAGGGGAAAATAGACAATACCTTATTCCTAAGGGAATCAAAGGGAAAGATCATCCTAGTCCAGATATATATTGATGACATAATGTAACATCCCATTTCCAGCTAGACCCCTAGGAGTGGTTGGTCATGACTAGGTCATGACAAAACCCTAAGAAGCCCAAGAAGACCAAGTGAACTTAGGCATGAAGGTGGAGATCACCATGATCTGCAAATAGTGGAATTCTAAACACTAGTTTAGGATGACTATAGGGCATCAACATAACTCCATGACCCCACCACAACATCCCTAAACCATTGGAAGGTCCATTAGAGCCCTAAGAGTTCATTGGAATACAACTTAGTGTAGCCAAGTTTACCTAGGATCATCTTAGGCCTAAAATGGGCAAGGTGCCCTAACTAAGGGCAATGTGTCCCTAATGTGCCCAACCAACCATACCTAGGTCTTCCCAGACCTAGGGTGAAGTTAATGGGTCATCAAAGACCCATTGAGGTCAACCAAAGAGGCTAAGTTGACCCAAGTCAACCTTAGCCCTAAAAAGGTCAAAATGCCCTTACCAAGGGACAAGTGACCTCCAAGGTGCCAAGTCAACCCAACCCAACCCTACCTAGACCTTAGGAGAGGCCAATGGGTCACCAAGAACACATTGTGGTCAACCCAAATGGTCAAGTTGACCTAGGACAACTCTATCCAAGATTTAAGTCAAATTAGCCCAAATGGGTTAACTCAAGCTCAAGCTCATTTCCCCCACTTGGGCTAACCCCATCCTAATTATTAAAAATGATTTTATGGGCTTCCAATAGGCTAGGGAGATGAGCAAATTCGTTCATTATGAGTAGGAGAGAGAAAATGGGAGTTTTCTCTTTAATGGAGGAGAGAGAAAGAAGAAAGAGAGAGTGGAGTTATGGAGGGAGACCATAAGTCACTCCGTTAATTTCCTCATTGCTCCCATTCATCTCCCTTGCATCTTGGGATGAAGGTGCAATCAATTCCAGCCACCCAACACTAATGAGAGGAGCCCAACCACCATGGCCAACCACCCCTTCACCTTCCCTCCCATGAAAAAATATAAAACCCCATATGCAGCCCCCTATTCTCATTTTTGACTATTCCATCTCCTTCAAAACGTTCTTGTCAGTCAAAATAGCATATGAGATTAATGGTTTTAGTGGAATAACGAGGAATCGGGCAAGTTCGCCGAAGAGGAAAAACACTACTGCAAACCGCGGCCACCGCCATCGTCAAACCCCAAACAAGGTCCTCCTCTACTCCTCTCTATGTGGGTTAGATCTTTAGATCAAATAGGAAGGAAATCAGGCTCAATTGAGCCCGATTGGGAGCCCATTTTCTGATTTTTCATGGAAAAGGGCGGTGTGAGTTTGCCGAAAATCGCCGCCTCCGGCGGCATGGTCGTCGTCAAACGCTAGCCACCACCTCAACGAAGGTGGTGGTGGCCGGCCAGGGAGGTGGTCGTGGTGGCCGGAAATTGGGCTGGAAGGTGCTACAGGTGTGGTCAATCTCAGCCCTTGGCTGATTGAGGAAGATGAACGGATTTCGTTCAAAATAAAACTTATATTAATTATATTATTTGAGATTATTTTATTCCCTAAACATGCACTGTCTTGATCCCGAAATATGAGGCCCTTAGAGGCCTCTACTGTAAAAGTGGTAAACATATAAATGTAGCCCTTGAAAACTAGTTTAATTCAAAATTAATTCCACTCGATTTGGAGTCCTGGTTAGACCACAACACACATTTTGGTGAGGTCTATCCATAGGGCTGTCCTGAGATTGATTTGGATACCCACATCAATCCAGACATTCAAATGACTTGAAATTAGGGTTATAAGCTATTATTAGCCATACCTAGGACATATCCAAAAATCAGAATTTTTGGAGAATATTTTTCTATAGTTTTTGTAAAAATTTAATAATCCATGTATAAATTAATTAGGTGTCCTAAACACATCAAAATCCCCCCAAATTTCGGTGGGTGGTCTTAGAGAGCATATTAGGGATCTGGTAAAAATCTAATCTCATTTGGAGATGTTTTGGTTAGGTATTGATCCAACCCTAGGTTTACCCTTATAGGGTCATTTAGGTCAAAGTGCTCTTTTTGGTGTTTGAGTGGTCAAATCCTCTCAACAGAGGCTGATATTTTGTTCACTGATTTTATATTGCATGCAACACCCTCCAATGTGATTTGGGGTGGTTTGGGGTAGGGTATCCCTAGAACCCTAGGGTAGGCTCCTTTTGTGGAGATTTTTAAGGTTTGAAGGTCATGGGGTCAAATGACCTTGGAATGACTTGAAAATTGGTGGAGAGGACAATAGGCTAGGTATAGTCACATGGTTAAAATTTTAGGGAATTTGGAAGCCTTTAAGCCCCTCATAACCCTAACTCTAGTTTATGGCACCAAACCTAATTTGGAGTATTAGGCTATCAAATCACTTTAAAATCACTTGAAATTTTGGCAGGGTAGTTCTTTGGTAGAAATATTCCTAAAATTAATTTTGGTGGAATTTTTGGGCTAATAAAATCAGTACTTCCTTTTCAATCCTAGATGTGCCCTTAAAGATTATTATGTTAATTGTGAAGTTTCTGTTTATTGTAAAATTGTTAAACCTTGGAATATGATATTTTATATTATGAAGGAGCCCTCTGTATTTTTGTTTAAATTTTTAGATGACTGTTTCAAGTACTTGCATCATAAAATTTTGATTTGTGGTTTTTGATCAAAAATAGGAACAGAGCCCCAATATTGTAAAGAAAATTATGAAATTAGGTCACTGAGTGTATCTGACTATTATAATTATCCTGTAATTTTCCCATGATTGTTAGATGGATAAACCAGTACTTACTTCACAAGTTTGTAAATTTGGAAGTTTACATTTAATTAGATTCAGAGCCCCTCATGTGTGAGAAAAATTGTAAAACTTGGTTACTCTTGATTTTAGGTCATTGTTAGACTTCTGGAATTTTCTTATAATTATTAGATGAGTTTTTACAGTACTTGCTTCATTAACCAATGGCTATGGAATTAATGATTATAAATTAAATAAGGGGCTACTATTCACTGTAAAAAATTATGAAACTACTTCCAGGGTGTTTTTAAGCCATGGTAGTCCTACTGGATTTTTATTATAATTTTTAGAACAATATTGCAGGCCTTTTCTTCATTAGATGGTATTATTGTTCTTAAGTTCTAAATTATGGAAGGAAGGTCTAATCACCTCTGAAAATTCTCCAACCTTGGATTTACTGTTTAAATATCACTTAGTAGTTATCATAATTTTGTGGTGATTTGTTTCTGACTTTAGAGAGCACTTCATGTTCAAAGCAGGGCATTTGGAGTCTATGGTTAATTAAATTAAATGCCCACATAATTGGGAAAATTATTAGACTCTGGATTTAGTCTTAATAGGTCATGGTAGACTCCCAGTAATTGTTAGGGATCTATTGGAAGAGAAATTAGGGTACCCCTAATGGGAGCACCATGTAGCTTAGCACGGTCTGCATATAGTGGGTAGGTCTGAAATAGGCTAACTCGGAGAGCTTGAATACACTTAGGGTTAGTCTCACTGAAACAAAAGAGAGGGTTGGTCATGGGTAGAAATCAATAATAGTAAGTGCCTTGGAAAGGGAACTTTGAGCTTCATCTCATCATAGTTCCTAGTACCGCTGCGAGCCATCACCGGGTAGACCTCGGGAAGTCCAGGGTTAACCTTAAACCTTAGGTTTAATATGGACAAGAGCAACCTTAATAATAGCTTCACCTTCCACTCACACTTGTACACGTAGTGAGATAAATAGGTAGTGAATGGATAACGTAGACCCATGGTGGATGGGTTTGCTGGTTGACTGAAGTCCGGGGAGCTGGATGCCCGAGGACTTGGTATAGACTTGGAAGTCCGGGGAGCTGGATGCTCGGGGACTTGGTATAGACATGGAAGTCCGGGGAGCTGGATGTTCGGGAACTTGGTGAACTAGAAGACTCGGTAGTCTAGAGAGCTGGAGGCTCGGTACTATAGTTAGATATAAACTGTCATGGTTGCATGTGCATAATAGTGGCGGTTCTTCGGTATTGGACGATCGATCACACCGTCGTCGGTACGTTCACTCGGGAGACTAGCTGATTTGCTAGGAATAGTACAAAAACATACGAGAGGGCCTAGGCTGAGTAGTGTTATTACCAGTATAGGAGTGGAGAGGCCCAACCCACTGTCTCCGTTTTGCCACGACGGAGGCTCCTGAGAGTTTAGCTAACTCCAAAAAGGGAAACTAAAGGTCTGTGCGCATAGAGTCGTGTGTGTGAGTTGCACTTGCATGTGCATACCAAAGCATACTTGTACGTCATAGCATAATCATTGTATTTAACCCCTGACACCTATCATATAAAATGGTATGAGACGTTTTATACAATAGGTCATGCAAAATGACCCCTTGGTCTATAGGGGTAATCCCTATAAATCAATGTTTACTTTTCTTGTTACTCTTACTTCTCTTCTTACTGCTTTTACTTACTTGCTACTCCTTACTGTTTACTTTTGCTACACACTTGTTTACTCATGTTTAATTATTGTGATACCCCTGTCATACTTTATTATTTTATTCCTTAGGGTAGATGTCACCTGCTTGATTACGCCCTGCTTTTGGTCCTCCTTTTCACTCCTTTCTGCCCGGTACCTAGGAGCCATGGGGGAGGGGTGGGGGATGATGGCACTTAGCCTTTTAGACTAACGGTTTTCGAACAACAACATTTTAGGTGTACCATATGGAAGAGACACGGGTTTTGTAGATTCCGACAAAGTTGACCCCACGGCCGTGCTACCATTATCACCAGCCGGGGCATACACACATCAAATGCCCCATGATGGGTGGGCTCCCACCAGCTCAGCGTCTAGGAAGCCGAAGATGTAGACGCAGACGTGGATTGCGAGGCAATGATTGCGGGCCGAAAAGGAAGAAGCACCCAGAGATGCAGCACCAGCAGAGTATGAAGTCGGTGGAGATGGGGAAGTCTAGCTTGGGTTCTCTGAGTTCAGTGACAGTTTCGGTGACACTTAGTTTTAGTTTTGCTTCCACGAGTGACTTGTAGTGAGGATTACATGTACTGGGAATAAGCCCGTTTTTCCTATTTTACCTTACCATTTACTTTAGAATGTTATGTTGTGTACTATATGATGTTGTGATTTCCTCTTTATTTGATATTGTGGCCTTGGACACTTATTTCCTTATTACTACTTCTTCAATCGATGGTGATTGATATGGCCGGCAAAATCGGCGTTTTGTGGTGTCAACCATCCCGGAGGATGGTGTCACCGCAAAATGGTGGTTCTAGGCCTAAGACCCCGGTGGTTGTTTCCAAAAAAAAGGGGTCTTACACATAATCTATGGATCTACTAAAAATAACCTCTGTAGGAAGTTTGCCAAACTTATACAAGGGAAGTTTGAGATAAGCAGCATGGGTGAGCTAAAGTTCTTCTTGGGACTCCAAGTAAGACAGACTGATGATTTCCTGTCCATATCCCAGTCTAAGTTCACCAGGGAGTTGATTAAAAAATATGGCATGGAGGCTGCCTCCACCATGAAAACTCTAATGGGGTCAAGTATGCCTATAGGCAAAGATGAGGCAGAGAAACCTGTTGATGTGTCTTTGTATAGAGTGATAATTGGATCCTTACTATACTTGACTACGGGTTGGTCTGACATCATGTATACTACATGTGTTTATGCTAGATACCAGGCATGCCCTAAAGAGTCTCATTATTCTGCTGCAAAGAGAATTTTAAGATATCTTAAGAGCACACCAGATCTTGGTCTATGGTACCCTAGGAATAGAGATTTTCTACTAACAGGTTTTTCAGATGAAGTCTTTGCAGGCTGCAAGGAAGACAGGAAAAGTACCACAGGCACATGACAATTCCTAGGTGGAAGGTTGGTGTCATGGAGCACCAAAAAGCAGACAAGTGATGTTATATCCACAGCAGAGTGAGAATATATTATAGCTGAGAGTTGTTATGCTCAGTTATCGTGGATACAATATCAATTTGAAGATTATAACATCAAGATAAGTAGAACTCCATTATATTGTGATTCTACTAGTGTTATATCAATTGCAAGAAACCCTATTTCACATAGCAGAACAAACCACATTGAAATTAGGTACCATTTTATTAGAGAACATGTTGAGAAAGAGGATATAAGTCTAGAGTTTGTTTCTAATGGCAAACAAGTAGCAGACATATTCACTAAACCTCTAGATGAAAGTAAATTCAATTATTTTAAAATTGAATTAGATATGTTGAAACTAGAATAAGATGATAGGTTAAGAAAAAAAATTTCTACTCAACATATGACTAAGTAAAATAAGTGTCAACACAAGTTATGTGTGTCAAGACCTTAGTAGTCTGTGTCGACACACAGAAGTTGGTGTCGACACAAAGAGTTGTCAAGACTCTAAACTCTCTGTCAAGACTTTAGCAGTCAGTGTCGACACAAACAAACTTGTGTCGACATACGAAACTCTAATTTCAACGCGCCTTTTGACCTTCCCTATTTAGATAACTATAAAAAGGAGGAAATGAGACCTTGTCGACTACGCTCTCAGAAATCTCGAGACTAAACCATCAGTGTCAATAAGAAATTCTTCTTCTCTCTCTTCCACCTCCACTTCTTTCATCTCCAATGGTGCCCAAGATGGACAACAATATTAACGAAGGTTATGAGCTTGTCCGCGAAGCGTTCAAAAATGCTGAATAGGAAATCAAGGCGGTTGTGGACCTAATCCAAGACACTGGACTGGATTATCTGGTTTCTGAACCAACAAGGATATGCAAGTAGGAAGTTCTTGCATTCTATTACAACACTTCATTGAATTCTAAGGGAAACAAGATCAAGTCTACTGTTCATGGAGAAAAGGTTAAAATAACTCTCAAAAGTCTGAGCAAATCCCTTCAACTCCCAAGGTTTAAAGAAGAGACTGAGGTTGATTCTACTTCGACTACTGAATCCCTTAAATGGTGTGGGATGCCCTCAACCACCAACATTGGATCATCCATTACTAGGAAAGGGATGAACTCCAAAGGAAAGTTTCTGTCAGAAATTATTGGAAAAGAAATTCTCTGCAAAACTGGAGGGAAGGATATGATCTCTTCCTACATGTTCAGCCTCATGACTAGAGTCATCTTCCAGGTGAAGACTGACAGGAGTGTTGTAATCTTTAACAAGATTAAAAAAGGTATTAAGAAGACAATCTAGGCAGAATCTTAAGTATGTATCTGGCTGTCAGCATACATGATGTACTAAACCAGATTGCTGGTCCAAAATTAAACACATGAGGAGAATGGATATAAGAATCTTGTCTAGGTGGGATAAAGTCTTGTCCAAGAAAGAACCTGCACCAAAGCACCAGTCCAAACATGTCACTAAAAAAAATAAAGCTACTGTACAAGATGTAGAGTCCTCTAGTGACTCAGATGAAAGGGTTAATTTCAGTTTCGATGATGATAACACTGAACTACCCAGGAAGTCTCCCAATCTCACACCTGGAACTGAAGCTCAAATCCAGGGGGAGACTGTCCATCTGATAGATAATCCAGAGATATTGGCCCCACGGGGAGATATCAATACAACTGAGCTAGATAGTGAGACTGCAAACCTCACTGTTATTGAAGTGGTTCAGGCCATCAATAGAGCTACTAAAACTAATGAAAAAGAGGCACAAGATGTGGATATTCCTGATTTGACAGCACAACCTCAGAATCCTGTGAATGAGATAGTCTAAGAGTTAGAAACAGACTTCCAAGGGGAGCATGAAGAGGTAAATAAGGAAGACACTACTGCTTATATTCAACCAGATACAAGGGTTGAGGGGAAGATACCTGACCTAGCCCTACGACAAGGAGCAGAAGCTCCAGAACAACAAATGGAAGTCGATAGTTCTTCTGATTCTATTGATGAGCAAGAAATCTCTAGGATAAAAAAAGGAAGTTTATGGAGCTAAGGAAAAAGTGCTCTGGATATAAGAAAGACATAAAGGATGGATCCTCATCTACTGCTCCTACAATGGACTTTAGTTCTTTGTTAGTACAACTACAGGTCAAGCTTGATGAGCAAAGACTTGCACAAGAAAAATATGTGGATGAAAGTCACAAGGAGCTGTAATTCAATCTGGCACAGGACATCAAATCTATAAGGTTTGAAGTAAATTTGCTTAAGAAAGAAATGATAGATTGATTCCATAAGGGAGGCAATGATGTGGTATATATTGCAAAGCAGCAGAAAGAGACAAAGTCTCAAGTAGATGGTCTGGTTGTCAAGCAAGGGTATGTACTAGAGAACCAACTAAAAATTAATGAGAATTTGATTGATATGCATTCAATCACTTTGACAAAATTGGCTGACCAAACCACTGCAATAAAAACACAAATGGACACCAAAATGTCTATTGTAGAGGCACAGATAAAACTGGATTTGGCAGCGGTCAATACTACAATAAAAACTTCTGAGTCTGCAATTTCGGCTCAAGTAAAGAAGTTCAAAGACTACTATACAACTGGGAACAATCATTTTACAGATCAAATAAGGTTTCAGAAGAATGATCTATGAGATCATATTCATAGAGATGTCATAAAGGGGGAGAGGGTATTAGTTCATGCTAGCTCTGAACATTCTAAATGGATATCTAACAGTATCAGAGCTACCTTGGGATATCCACCCTTATGTGATGACAACAATACTCCAGAATATGGATGCCAACCTACATTCTTGGAGGGGATGCAACATGAAGTATCTCAAATCATATATCCCCCTCCTGAGTTTGATGAAATTCAACAGGCAGTCCAGAATATGTACATCCCTATAACACCCCAAAATCCCAAATTTCCAAAGTTTGGAATTCAGGCTTAGACACGGCCTGGGACACGGGCGTGTCCTTGGGCGTGTCTTGCTCGGGTTTCTCAAGAAGGCGTTGAGTGTGGTTTGGTCTCGAGAAGGCGATGAGTGAGGCACATGGCCTTGGACAAAGGCGTGTCCCAAGTCGTGTCCTTCTCGGTGTGCACTCAATGCCATGCTCTCGACACTCGATGCCCTGAGCTCGACAATTGTTGAGTGAAGCACACGCCAAGCCATATGGGAATGTCAGAGGGTGTGTCCCTCTCAGGTTGTGGCCAAGGTTATGTGGCCTGTCGAACACTGGCTAGACACGGGCGTGTCTGAAGCCGTGTCAGGACACACGACCTGTGTCACAGGGCCATGTCCTTTTCTGGATGAGTCGGTTCGTGTACCGCTTACAGTACACGGCCTATGACACGGGCATGTTACAGGACGTGTAAGCCGCAAAATAAGTCTTTTCAGCTAATTTGTGGCCATTCGTTTCCCTCATCCTTAATCTAATGGACCCAGGTATTTCCAGCTGGGTTTATCTCCGGGATTGAGTGAAGATATCATTCTTCACTTAGCCATTATATCTCTCAAGAGCTTAGTGAAAGAGGAGAGCTAGGAGGAGGAAGAGGAGTAGATCCGGCCACCGTGGGAGCGTTAGAGTTCTGCTTAGAGATCTGAGGTTAGATCTGTGGAGGCAAGATCGTTGCGGTCCTGTCCACCAACTAAGATTTCTATGGCTCCCAAGAGATCGTCAAGGGAAACGATCTTCCTTCTTGGACATGTGAAGTCCTCCTTTATGCATGAGCATGGGATCCTCCACCAAAAGGTTGAAGAGTAAGTGATCCCTGTGGGTTGATAGTTATTATTCCCAAGTGAGTCTGTATTTAGACCAGGAAATGTGTAGTACGGGATAGGCATGCAGTGTGAAGCCCATTTGGACAGGTTGGTCTGGATTGGTGATGTTGCATATTGTGTATCAGAGAAGACTCCGCTTATAAACGTGTGGTTTGTGGAGTCGAAGGGTTGTGCCTGTGAAAGGGAGTAGTAGGAATTACTAGAATGAGGAGTTCCAAGAAATACCCTTGTATTGTTTGTGTTGCGACCAGTCCTTTGTGGGTAGTGTGACCAATTTGAGGACAGTCCTTCGCAGACAGCGTGGCCATTGTGAAGCCAGTCCTTGGTGGACGTTATGGCTATTATGAGCTGAATGCTCTTAATAAGGCTTCGTGCCGAACAGGAAAGGTGAAACCGACCCGCGCCTTTTATTATAGCCACGAGTACGCAATACTTGGTGATGTCAAGCCGACTTGAGCAACGGGGGTGGCTGATCTGTACCTACATTATATCGACTGTACAAGAGAGCGTAAAGGCATTGAGCTTTTGCCAGTGGTATAATGAGAGTCTTAGGCCTGCGCGCCTGTAAGACTAAATGCTCAATTTCGTGTAAACGGTGGTGTTCACCCTTGTTCGCTGGTGCACCAAAAATGTTCCCTGAGTGCACGAATCGTTAGGCCGTGTGTCTTACGGATGTGATGAATTGCTTGTGCGTGAGAGAACAATATATATGATATCTGTCAATGCATTACTATGCCTGCAGGTAAGGAATTCCACTTCCCCTGGAAAGGGGTAGGATCATTATAAATTGGTCAGCTCAATGCTGACCGTTGTCTTGTTTACCACCTTCTGGGTGGGCTGTCCCTGTGTAGGTGATGGTGAGCCGAGTGGGGAGTGAAAAGGACTTAAGTCCCTGTGGATGCTGCTGCTGCGGCTAGCCCTTGAAGGCTACTTTATCTTGTATTTTGTTCATGTGTGGCCATCCTACACGTCGATGTATGTAATCCACGCTTTGAAAAGAGATACTGTAAGGCCTTAAGGCCAGCTTGTGTGTATTTGCTATACACTCTTTATGAGTTAATATATAAATGTGGTTTATATATATATAGTGGACATTCCTGGTATGAGTTCATCATTGTTGTTAAAATTTTCCGCTAGCATGCTTTGAGTTAGGATACGATGGTGTAGTGGTATTAACCTGTGACCTCGCCGTCTGTTTGTGGAATATAGTGTGGGGCCCCGTCTGGACCTTCTATTATATGTTGTTTATCGGGTGGATTCGTTATATTTTGGTATCAGCTTGTCTCGGTCTTCCTCTTTTGAATTCGTGGTCGAATTCTTTTGTGGGGTGGCGATCACGTGTCTGTGCGAACCGCTTTAACACTAATGAACTCTTGAATGTCCACTAAGTAATGCAAATACACTTGTTTGAGGGACCTGCGCATTCCTATCTTATTGCTATTTCTTGCGTGAGGTTGCTGATATGTGTCTTTTCCACCTATAGGTGACTCGTAGTGGTGCTGGGCAGTCTGAGCCCCAGCGATCTGATGAGAGTACGACACCAGCTGAGGTGCCTACACCTCCTCCTTCTACAAAAAATTTCATCTTAGTTGCTTAGGCCCTCTTTGTAATGTTTCAAGCACAACCTATTTGGAAAGCACAGCCGGCAGTGGTGCTAGAACGGGTTGCTGTAAGGCCGAAACCTATTGCGGTTGTGGAACCTCGAGCAGCTGAACGGAAGTTAAAACCCATCATGAGTGTCAATCCACCTACGTTTATGGGCGAAGGATCCCCAACACAGGTTGAGGATTGGTTATTGCGCGACAAGCATATATTGACGGCGATCGGGATGGAGGAAAATCAGAAGGTCACCTTGGCTACCTTCATGTTAGAAGGTGAGGCTCGGTTATGGTGGGATGAGGTTGAGTTACACCATTTAGCGGGCAAGCAGTTGACTCAAGTGTCGATGGTGGAATTCTATCGAATGTTCTTGGCAAAGCATTTGCCAGAGGAACAACACATTGCTATGGAGAATGAGTTCCAACGATTAACGCAAGGATAAATTAGCGTTGATATGTACTTGCATGAGTTTACCAGATTGGGATGATATGCGGGGTCGATCTTCGTGGATTAACAACGGAAAACAAATCGGTTCTACGAAGGTTTGCGGGAAGAGTTGAAGTTCCTTTTCTCCAGTTCGGTGACCCAAGGGTTCCAAGCCTTGGTTGATACTATACGTGCGCTTGACAAAGATATTAAGCGAGTGCAAGGTAAAAAGGACTTGGCTATGATAAAGCCAGAGTTCAAAGCACCCCGCCCTGGAAAATCATACTACATGAAGAAGTGGGGCAAGAGGTCCTAGCCTTCTGGGTAAACTTATGCGACTATGACGTCGGGAGAAACTTCAAGGCAGGAGCCTCGTACCTGCTTTACCTGTGGTAAAGTGGGGCATATAGCCCGTGATTGTAGGGTTGCTCAGCCAAAGGGGGAAAAGAAGACGGGCACGTCTTATGCTGAGAAGGGCAAAGCAGTGGTAGAGTCCTCTGCATCCCAGGCGCAACCCAGAGTTTATAATATTTGCCAGCAGGAGGCTATAAAGCAGAGTGATGTCGTCAAACGTACGATTTAAGATATTGCTTGTTTTGGTTTTATTGCATAAATTGTTTGTAGCTTTTGCATGATGTGTGTGCTACAGGCTTTGTCCTGATTCAGAATAACCCGACGAGAGCCCTGTTTGATACGGGTGCTTCGCATTCTTTTCTGTCTAAGGACTTTGTGTCACAAATTGGAGTACCAAATCGTGGGACGACAGATAGGGTGAAGGTATTATTGTCGAATGGTTGTGTGATTATTGCGTATAGAGCTTGCGATGTTCAAGTTCAAATAGGAAGTCGAGATTTTGGTTTGAGTGCATCTGTGCTACCGATATCAGAGTTTGATGTGATCTTTGGCATGGACTGGCTCTCGGAGCAGCGTGCCTATATTGATTGCAATTCAAAGGAGATCACACTAGGCCAGAATACCGAGCTTGAGACTAAGTTCGCTGGTATGCGAGGAGTGAGCGGGACCTTGATGTCTGCACTCCAAGTTGTCAATGCTGTTCGGAAGGGCGCGGAGTTATTCTTCACGCTTGTTCAGGCTATTGATCTAAAGGCCAGTGTGCATGAGGTTCCGATTGTATCAGAGTGTGCCGATGTATTTCCTAAGGATCTTCCTGGGTTACCGCCCCAGCGGGAGATTGACATCTCGATTGAGTTGGTGCTAGGTGTGAAACCTGTGGCCCTCTCGCCATATCACGTAGCGCCAAAGGAAATGACGGAGTTAAAGGTCCAACTTCAAGAGTTGCTGGAACAGGGTTATATACGCCCAAATATGTCACCTTGGAGCGCGCCTATTCTGTTTGTGAAAAAGAAGGATGGTAGTTTACGGTTATGTATTGACTATCGTGAATTGAATAAGCTGACGGAGAAAAACAAGTATCTGATTCCACGGATAGACGATTAGTTTGATCAGCTAGTGGGTTCAACCATCTATTCGAAGTTTGATTTGAAATCGGGATATTACCAATTGCGGATTCGGGAAGGTGACATTCCCTAGACAGCGTTTGGAACACGCTACGGTCATTATGAGTTTACAGTAATGCCGTTTGGGCTATATAATTCGCCTTCGGTATTCATGGATCTAATACACCGAACGTTCCGAGAGTACTTGGATCTCTTTGTGATCGTATTCATTGATGATATATTTGTGTACTCTCAGTCGGAAGTTGATCATGCGAATCATTTGCGGATGGTGTTGCACACCTTGCGGAGGAACAAGCTTTATGCCAAGTTCTCAAAGTGTGAGTTCTGGCTATCGTCAGTGGCTTTTCTTGGCCACGTGGTAAGTGGAGAGGGCATAGCAGTGGATCTGTCAAAGATAAGCTCCATACAGGAGTGGCCGGTGTTGTCCTCAGTGGGTTAAGTTAAAAGTTTCCTTGGTTTGGCAGGGTACTGCATGCGGTTTGTAAAAAACTTCTCCTGGATCGCTTTGCCTCTTACCATATTGATGAGAAAGGATCAGAAGTTCGTTTGGATGCCGGAGTGCGCACGAGCATTTGAAGAGCTGAAGAGTCATTTGACCACGGCGCCTGTGTTGACATCGCCATGTGGTACAGACGGCTATGAGATCTATAGTGATGCGTTAGGGAGCGGCTTTGGCTGTGTTTTTTTGCAGTTTGGTAAAGTGATTGCTTATGTCTCACGCCAGTTAAAAGTGCATGAGGGGAATTATCCCGTCAATGACTTGGAGTTGGCGGAGGTGATCTTTGTGCTTAAATTGTGGCAGCACTATCTATATGGCGTAAAAATGGATATCTTTACAGATCATAAGAGCCTAAAGTATCTGTTGGACCAGAAAGAGCTGAATATGCGACAACGAAGGTGGATGGAGTTCATTGGGGACAACACCTTTGATATTCACTATACTCCCAGGAAGGGAAATATGGTCGCTGATGCCTTGAGTCGCAGGACTCCGATGCGGGCAAGTTGGTTGCAGATGCATGATGAGCGTCTGATCTAGGAGCTGGAAGCATTAGAGATTTCTTGTGTTGATAAGAATTCCATAGCCGATGCATGCTTGAACTGGACGGAGGTACAGTATGACCTTGCTGTTGGGTACATTGGAAAATATGTACTAGATTTGGAGAAGCCACAACTTATTCAGTGATATGCATCAATGTGTATTTGATAGAAGTTTAAGTTTCATTGTGCAGGTTTAAATATTTGAAGGAAAATTTTCTAAGTACAAGTGTCGACACTTGTAAAGAAACTGTGTCGACACTCAAGAAGCTTGTGTCGATACTCATGCAAGCTGTGTCGACACACATGCGAAATGTGTCGACACTTATGAAGAAGCTATGTCGACTCCCAGCTACTATGTTGACACTCAGGAAAGCTGTGTCGACACACTGGCAAAATGTGTCAACACTTATAAAGAAGTTGTGTCGACACTCAAAGCTATGTCGACACCTAAATAAGAAGTTGTGTCGACATCCAGAATTGTGTCGACAACTTAAAACAGAATTGTGTCGACACTTAAAAGAAAAGATGAGTCGACACTCAGGAGCTATGTCGACACCTGAAGCAATTGTGTCGACACACAGGACTTGTGCCGACACACCAACTCTCAAGAGGCTGCGTCGTGTTCAGAAGTACTTGTATTGTCACATAGGACTTGTGTCGACACACACTCAACGTCATTTGATACACACTCAATGCCGTTTGACAAACACTCAACATCAACTGTCTGCAACAGAAATGTCGAGACAAGAAGCTGCTGTGTCGACACATACAACATAAGCAGTGTCGAGAAGCAGAAGTATGACTGTGTCGACACTTGGAGTAATTATGTCGACACCATGAAGACTTGTGTCGACACTTAGTCTATATGTGTCGACACATGTGAAGCAGTCTGCTGAGTGTTGTATGCTGAGTTGAAAAGACATTGAAGAACCTGGTGACGTGACTGGTGACTTGACAGCTGTCATAACTAACCGGTCTGACACCACTGTCTGAAGTCTGTTATAAACCAGATCAGTCGGTAACCATGGAGCAAGCTCTATATAAGAGCCAGATCGGAAATGACAGAAAAAAATAAGAAAGATCTCTGGATCATAAAGAAGAACTCTAACAGATCAAGGCCTTTCTGTAAGAAAGATTTAGAGTTCAATCTGAATCTAAGGAAGAAGCTGACTAAAGATCAACTTTAACTTCAAGAGAAGATCCACCTTATTTGTCCTAATCAAGAAGCTTTGAAATGCTAAGTTTGGTTAGATCAGAAGGATCAGTCTATACAAGAACTGATCAAGAAGACAACATCAAAAGAGAAATCTAGCTGGTGAAGTTTCTGATACTTATTACTCACAAATTCTTGTAGGATCTATTGTTAGATCTGAGATTAAAAGCCTAAAATTATAAAGGCTGAGGTAGGGCAGTGTGCCTGAGGTAGGACTTGTGGAAATTCTGAGTTGTAAGCCTAATTATAAAGGCTGAGGTAGGGCTAAGGCCTGAGGTAGGATTCAGGGAAGAATCTGAGGTAGGACTGAGAGTGGGTTGTCCATATCCTAGTCTAAATTCAACAAGGAGTTGATTAAGAATTATGGATTGGACTCAACTTCTATAATGAAAACTCCAATGGGAACAAGTATGCTTATATGCAAAGATAAAGCAGGGAAACCTGTTGATTAATGTTTGTATAGAGGGATAATTGGCTCCCTACTATATTTGGCTGCTAGTAGACCTGACATCATGTATGCAATATGTGTCTGTGCTAGGTATCAAGCATGCCCTAAGGAATCTCATTATACTACAGCTTAAATAATTTTGAGATATCTTAAGGGCACACCTAATCTAGGCCTTTGGTACCCTAAGAATAGAGATTTTCTATTAACAGGTTTCTCAGATACAGATTTTACTAGATGCAAAGAAGACAGAAAAAGTACCACAGGAACCTGTCAGTTCCTTGGTAGGAGGCTGGTGTCATGGAGTAGTAAGAAGCAAACCAGTGTAGTTATATCAACAGCTCAATCAGAGTATATAGCTGCAGGTAGCTGTTGTGTACAATTGATGTGGATGAAGCATCAACTAGAAGATTATGACATCCAGGTAAGTAGAATACCCCTATTTTGTGATTCTACAAGTGCTATTTCTATTGATAAGAATCATGTATCACACAGTAGGACCAAGCATATAGAAATAAATTTTCATTTTATCAGAGAACATGTTGAAAAGTAAAATATTAGTCTAGAGTTTGTAAAAACAGATAATCAAATAACTGATATTTTCGCAAAACCACTGGATGAAACTAAATTCAATAATTTCAAAATTGAATTAGGTATGTTGAACCTAGAATAGGTTAACATAAGTTTCCATGAGTAGCATCAGTAAGCACCAAATTTCTATTGAAATTTGTCTAAGTTAAAAGTTTGTGTCGACACCAGCAAGTTGTGTCGACACACTCAGTATGTTGTGTCGACACAGGAAAAGGATGTGTCGACACAGAAACAGTATCTGTGTCGACAGGATAATAGGTGTCGACACAACCTTGTCGAGACTATAAGACGTGAGGATATTTTTGTCGACACAAAAAGTTGGTGTCGACACAACTCTTTCGAGACTTAAGTTGTTAGTGTCGACACAGACGCAAGTATGTCGACACAGACTTAAGTATGTCAACACATAAACGTGTCGACTTAAAATATGTTTTGTCAACTTAGATATTAGTATGTCGACACATAGTTGCGTTGACTCAGCTTAAGATCTTTCAATACCTAGGTCATTTGAATGTCGACACGAAAACTGACCTGTCGACTTAGGCCCATCTTTTGACCTACCCTTGACACAAGTACTATAAAAAGGTGAATTCAAAATCTGGTCGACTACGCTATCAGAATTTTTGACTCTACACCTTCTATCGACATAGACCTTCTCTTCTCTTCTCCTCTAGTACTTACATCAATGGCGCCACACCAAGAAGACAAGGTTAATGAAGGTTACGAACTGGTTCGTGAAGGTTTCACAACTGCTTCTGACGAAATTCAGGGAGTTATTGCCCTAATTTCTGAAAATGGACTAGAATTTTTGGTCTAAGAACCGACCAAAATTTGGAAGAAGGAAGTTATGGAGTTCTACAAAACCGCTTCATTGGACACTAAAGGAAAGAAAGTCAAGGCATTTATTCAAGGTACCCAGGTGAAGCTCACTTTGAAATCAATCAGGAAAGCACTACATCTGCCATTGATTAAGGATACAGACGAAATTACTCCATCCCAAATAACTAAAGCATTAAGCTGGTGTGGACTAAATCCCAGAATTAAGATTGGTTCATCTATCAATAGAAAAGGGATGAATTCTGAAGGAAAATTTCTTTCAGAAGTAGTGGTCAAAGTGATTATCTGCAAAATAGGTGGACATGATCGGATTTCTGCCCACATGTTCAATCTGATGGTGAGAATCATATTCAAGATAAACACTGACTGGGAAGCAGTAGTGTTTGATAAAATACAAGAAGGAATAAAAAAACCTAACCTGGGAAGGATCCTCAGCCTATGCTTAACATCAGTAATTCCAGATGTTCTAAAACAAGCAAATGGCTCTAATATAAATCATATGAGAAAAATGGATGTAAGGATAGTGTCAAGGTGGGACAGAGTTCTAACCAAGGAAGTCCCTGCTCCTAAGGAGCAAACTAACAAAGACACGAAGAAAAAGAAGGTGGTTGTACAGGCTAACTCCTCCAATGATTCTGAGGAGAAAGTGGTCTTCAGTTCTGATGAATACCAACAACAACAAGATGTTCATGCTCTAGCAAAGGACTGTGAGCCCCAAGCGCAACAAATTGACTCTAATCAAGGAGGAGAAAACCTAGAAAAAGAAACTGAGTTGCCTGCCCAAGGGGGAGGTATTGATGATGTTGTCCTGGATAGTGACTTAGCTATAGACCCAATAATGAATGTTGTATCTGAAATCAATACTGCAGTTGAAGTAACTGATAAGAATGATGGTCAAAATGAGCCAGTAAGTATCTTCTCCACAGACTAGTGATGTATTATAGTATTCTCCTCAAGCATTGTTCAAAGGGTCACTTTTGTTTACACAACAAAAGAGGTCTTTCAAGTGGTATTAGTCTTTTAAGTAGTTGTTTTTAAACACAAAAACTAATCTTATTCCTTCTGAACAGATACAACAGGAATTTATAATGGAAGAATTATTTCCTGATCCTCTTACTGATAGGACTGAGGGGGAGCAAATTGAAAAGGAAAAGGAAATTCCCAGGACTGAGGGGAAGTTATCCAAGGATACCCCAGCTGAAAAGGAAACTGTTGATATTAAAAGTACATCTGAATCTTTTGAAGATGAGGAAGCCACATTGGCTAAGAAAACAAAGCTTTCTGTGTTTAATAAGAAGAGCTCTGGATATAAGAAAGCTTTACAATTGTGAACTGCACCATCTACATCAAGCATGTACTTCAGTTCTTTACTGGTCCAGATGCAGATAAAATTAGATAATCAAAGGCAGACTATAGAAAAATATGTGGATGAAACTCATAAGGAGTTACAGTTTTAGTTGGCTCAGGACATCAAATCCATTAGATTTCAAGTGAATCAACATAAGAAGGAGATGACAGATTGCTTCCATAAAGGAGGTAATGCTGTTGTGTTCCTGGCCAAGCAACAGTAAGATATCTAAGCTAAAGTGGATGAAATTGAAGTGAAACAGGGATATGTACTGGAGAATAAGTTAAGGATGAATGAAAATCTCAAGGATTCACATCATGAAATATTGACAAAGCTCACTAATTCTAGCACTACTCCGAAGGATGAAATCTCCAAGCAAATCCAGGAAGATATATCTGCTATCAAAGCCACATTTCAAGAATCTCAGGAGAAAATTAAAACTTTCTTGAAAAACTTCAAGGCTTATTTTAAAGAGGGAACTGAATATATAGCTGATCAAGTCAGATTCCAGAAAGAAGATATAAAAGATCATGTTGCAAGAGAAGTCATAAAGGGGGAGAGATTACTAGTCAAAGACAGCTCTGACCATGCTAAATGGACTACCAATAGCATCAGAGCTACTCTTGGATATCCTCCTCTTTGTGATGATGCTAATGTAGCTGAGTATGAGATACAACCTGAATATTTTGAAGGAGATCAGCCTAAAGTTGCTCAGGTTATCTACCCCCCAGCTGATTTTGAAATGGTTCAAGAAGAAGTGCTAAAAATGTATAGTCCTCCACCAGAGGTATAAAATATAATTCCAGAAAAGGTTGAAATGTCAGAAGCTGCATTACAAGCTCAGAAGGAAGCTCAACTTTCCAAGAAGAGATTCAGAGAGCAGGCTGAGCTGAAGCCAGATTTTGAGGAGTGGAGCCCAACTTCTATAAACATCATACTTACTGCCTGGAAAGTTGTAAAGGATAAAACCCATGACATGGGTAAGTGGTATTCTGAACAAGAGTGGAATAAATATCAAGCAGGACAAGAAGCAATTCTTAAACATAGAAGAAGTGCTAAGGCTGGGAAGCTACCTGCTAATGCTCAAGAGCCAAGCAAGTACTTTGATGGTCGCGGAACAGAGACCTACTGTGGTTGGTTCGAAATGGTCAGATTCTGCGGGCCGGTTAGAAGATCGAGTTTTCTAATGAGAGGAGGCAAGCGCACCTATCGCAAGCAGTACTCGGTATTCGGGAAAATAACAAGGTCGTATTATTCTCGGGGACACGTTGATTATATCTACTCTTCCAGGAACACTATTATCTTACTAATAGTAAGGTGGGATTTTTTTAGTTTAATTAAAATGGAAAGAAAGAAAGCAGAATTTTGCTAAGCTAGTTCGATGACGGGTTAACGCTCGGCATCGAATCAGATTAAGACTAAAATAATTCTTAACAATTATTAAACTTTGTTTTTAATTTAATAAAAGGCACTTGGCCGTGGGGGTTCCAAAAATATGAGCGCACTTATATCTAGGAATATTGCTCACCTAAACATTAAGACTATTCGACCGATCGTTAGACCGACGAAGGATTCCTCTTAATGCCCGCTTTACGCTAAGAACCCCGTTATTGGGTGGGGAACCCAATCCGGCAGAACTATGTTTCTCCTCTTTCGAGGGGGCGTACGCAGTTCTCTTTACCCAAGGGGGATCGGTCCATACGTGCAGCCTCTCGGCGTCACGTATGGATAACGGAAATAGAGCCCACACATCGATTATGTGGTCCTATGCGTCGTTAACCTGGGGTAAACCTTTAGTCCTTAAATTAAAATAAAAATAAAGTTTTTTAATTATTTCAAATCATTTTTTATGTCCCAATGCTCTTCGATGCCGAAGGCTAAAAGAGATTAGCCACTCATCGGTATGGGGACGGCTTTATGTTTTTAGGTGAAGCGTGAGTGTTAAATTAAGCACTGAACAATTATAAGAGAAAACACGAAAAATAGGATAATTAGATAAATTGAAAGCTAATTGATGCAGGCACTCACGCACACTTCAAAACCATAAAGAAAATTAAATAAAGCAAGCCCTACTCAAATGAGTAGGCGGAAATAAATGCACACACGCACACACTCTTCTTAATTGAAGAAAGCGATAAATAAAGCGGTAAAATTATCTCCTACACGCACGCACTCTACATAATTGAGAAAGCGATAAAATTGCAAGTCCCGGCTCAAATGAGTGGGCGGGAGTAAATTTATCTCATACACGCACGCACTCTACTTGAAAGTAAAACACACACACGCACTCTACAGAAATGAAAACACACGCACCCACACAAAGTTTTCCTACTCAAGTGAGTAGGAAGAAAATGAAAGCAGTAAAAAGACAAGTCCCACTCAAACGAGTGGGCGGGAAATGAAAGCAGAGCGCCATTTAACTCTTAACGAGTAGGCGGAAATAAATGCATATGCACACACGCACTCTACAGAAATGAAATAAAGCAGTAAAACCTAACTCATACGCGCACACACATTTGCAAAAATAAGAAAAACAAAGTGCTCAGAAAATTAAAACGACTGCACTTCTACCGCTAGAATGCAGTAGAAATGCATAAAAAGTGAAAATAAAAATTAACCGGAGCGAAAAGTTTTGCAAATAAACGCAAAATGGGAGTACTCGAAAAATTAATACAACTGCATTTCTACCGCTAGAATGCGATAGAAATGCATAAAAAGATGAAATAAAAATTAACCGGACTAAAAGTTTTGAGATTAAAAAGCTAAAATGAAGTGAGCGAAAAATTATAACGACTACATTTTTATTCATAAGTTTTTATAAAACCTCCAAAAAAGTGAGAATAAAACTAAAAAGGAATGAGAAGTTTTACAATCCTAAGAGCCTAAGTTAAAGAAAATAAAAACGAACACTTTTAGGGGGGGGGGTTTATAAAACCTATATGAATAAAAATGATAAGGAAGAAAAAGCTAAAGCCAAAAAGTGCGGGAAACGAAAACTAGACGGACGGCACAACAGCTAGAAATGCCGATAAATCCTAAATCTAACTAAGTTATGAAGGCTAAAAAAGATGAAAACATAAAAGAAATACAAAAAGATGAACGAAAAATTGCTTAAGTAGGCGCATTCAAATGGAGTATTCATACAAATTAAGAGAGAAAAATTCATATTTTATTAAAGTAAAAACCCTAATACAAACTAAGAGAGAGAGAGGGGGGAGAAATTCTCCTTACATAAGTATAGAATCCAATTGGGCAACACCTCCCCTAAGCAAAGTGGTCAAAAAAGTGGACAAAATAAGCTTCCTGGAAGCTCTTATTTCTAGGCAAATTTTCGGGTTGGTCACGCCCTAGGTCACGGGCGTGACAAGGGGGCGTGTCACTATTATTCATGAGCTGATCGGTTGACTTGACTGGAGCTTTGACTTCGGGGCGAAAACGTGGCGGTCACGCCCCAGGTCACGGGCGTGACGAATTCTCACGGGAGTGACAGGGGGGCGTGACCGGGGGAGCTGGCAGTTCGATGTCGGCAGCGTTGACAGTTTGACTAAGCTTGCGGGTCGGCCTCGACACGGGCGTGACAAGCATTGACACAGGCGTGACGTTGGGCGTGTCGGGCTCGGTTTGATGATCGCCGATCGTCGAGCTGGGAACCTGTGGCCGGCGATCGTCGGGGGGGGGGGGGGGGGGGGGCGTGACACGGGTATGTCGGTCAATTGACACGGGCGTGTCAGTCAATTTTTTTGACTTTTCTCGAATTTTTTCTGGAATTTTTCTGGAATAAAAATAAAGCTAAGTTAGAAATAATATTTACAAAAACAAGCAATTTATTGAATAAAACTAATAAAAAAGACAAAAAATAAACGAAACTGACTTAAATAAAATACGAAAATATAGGTATATTTACAACTCATCAAACACCCCCATACTTAAGCTTTTGCTATTCCAGAGAAAAAGTTTGAGGTGAACTTATAAGGAATAATAAAAACGCTAAGTTCTGCTACCGCTAAATTAATTATAAGAGAGATCAAATAAAAATATACGGGGTATAAGAGTTAAGTCCTAAAATTATTTAGATGATTTAAACAGGGCAAAAGTTTTGGCCAAAAGACTTCTTGATGTAATCAAATAGAAAGCAATAAATTGTATTGGTTAGAATAACAGAAAATAGTTTGGATTTATACGAACTTTAGCTTATAGGAGTGTTATCGGAAATAATGCAATTTACGAATTATGCTCTCAAAAAGATTTTTGAATTAATTCTAGAGTCATGAAATTGGCTAAGGGGGGTTGATGTTGGTTTATGAAGATGCTTGGATTTTGAGGCGAGGTTATTTTTTCTCGAACCTCCAATTTTTTTTGATTTGGATGTTAAAGGAAAACGAAATCTTATTTTCCTTAACATAAAAATTTTTTCTTCTTCATAAATAACCCAATGTATATGTGTTGGAGTAATGAATTTTATCCTCTTACTCCGTAACGTATAATCTTTTAATTTATTGGGTGCCTATGTTTACGGAATGAAATCTTATTCCCATTGACATAAGATCTTTTTCTTTTTGGGGAAATAATTTTATCATACCAAGTAGGTTATGATAAGTAAGGGGAGAAAAGAGAACTAGATTTTTAAATGAAAAATAATTGAGAGCAACCTTTATAAATTGTACGTTCCAATTTTTCAGAAAGCTAAAAGCAAGCATAATTGAATTCTATAGTCGTTATTTTCTAACATGGTACACATGCTCCTATCTATGAAAAATTAGAAGTAGTGCCTAAAGCGAGTCCCCTATTTTTAACAAAGTATAATAAATTCTTTAAAACTTAACCCCGGCTATTTAGATTTTTCAATTTATAATTAACAAATGAATAGTGAACAAAGAATTGATCAAATTCGCATATAAATAAACTCAAAACGAAAGTTTTGGATAACAAGAAACTTAAGAATGAAATGTTTGATTTATTTGTTTCAAAACTTACATAACAAATTTTTTTGTTGTTTTTTTGAAGTTATGCTCTTTTTTTTGTAGTTTTGTATTTATATCTTTAATATATACATAATAAAAAGAAAGAAAAAATGCGAAATTTTTTTTTTTGGCATTTTTAAGTTTTGTGGATTTTTTTGTATTTTTAAATTTTGTGAATTGTTTTGTATTTTTAATGAAATTTTCATTCTATTTACAAAAATTTGGGAAAAAGAAAAAATATTTACAAGGATGAGAGGGAAAAAGGGAGAGGAGAAAGAGAAAGAATATTTACAAAAAGTATTTACAAAAATTATTTACAAAAATATTTACAAGAATATTTACAAAAATACAAACTAGGTAGCCGCGAGATGACTCGTTATGTGGATGGCTCGATGAGCCAGATCTCGCGGACCGAGTTAAAATAAGTCAAAGTTTCAAAAATGAAACTTCAAAAAAATTTTAATAAATTTTTTTTTGATTTTTTTTTTTTTTTGTGTTATAAAATTTTTTTTTGAAGTTTTGTTTTTTTACAAATTTTTTTGTTTTTTTTTTGTAAGTGAAAAAGAAAGTACGAAAATACGAAAACACCCCCATACTTAGATCCAACATTGTCCCCAATGTTGTATGCTAAGCATGAGGAACAAGAAAGCAGGTATATGTACAAAAAAGGAAAAAGAGGGGGGCAAAAAAACGTCCCTGATCCGCGCTCGGGGAAGCCCTTTAGAAACCCTGCATTTATTAGAAAAATAGAAAACATAATAAATAAAGACGTAAAAAAGATAGACGTGGGGTGCCTCCCAGGAGCGCTTTGTTTATAGTCGCGTAGCTTGACTATAGTGGCAGGGTTATAAGTCGAGGAGGGATATGGTTTCGCTATACTCGATCACAGGGTCGCCCGCTATGTAAATCTTTAATTGATGACCGTTTACTTTAAACAAGCCTTTTTCCAGGTGGGAGACGAGTACGGTCCCATATGGAAAAACTTCTTCAACTAAGAAGGGACCGGACCAACGGGATTTGAGTTTGCCAGGAAAAAGTTTAAGACGAGAATTATAAAGAAGGACTAGATCGCCCGGAGAAAAAATTTTGGGGGTTTTAATTTTTCGATCGTGATAGAACTTAGAACGCTCCTTATAGAACTTATTGCTCTCGTAAGCGTTCGCATGCCATTCATCGAGCTCGTTTAGTTGCAGTTTTCTATTCTTAGCGGCTAAGTTAGAGTCGAGGTTTAAGAGTTTTAATGCCCAAAGTGCGCGGTGCTCCAGTTCTACGGGTAAATGACACGCTTTGCCATAGACTAATCGAAACGGGGTACAACCGGTAGCGGTTTTGTACGCCGTACGATACGCCCATAACGCGTTGTCGAGCTTAGCAGACCAATCTTTCCTATTAAGTGAAACGGTTTTTTCTAATATGCGTTTTATCTCTCGATTTACTACCTCAACTTGGCCACTTGTTTGCGGGTGGTAGGGGTGGCAAGCTTGTGCGTGACTCCATATTGAGCTAACGTCTTAGCCATTAGAGCGTTACAGAAATGCGTTCCCCTATCACTAACAATAGCACGAGGCGTGCCGAAGCGAGAAAATAATTTTTTTTAGAAATGTAACGACGACTCGCGCATCGTTGGTGGGGAGAGCCTGCGCTTCCGCCCACCGTGATACGTAGTCAACCGCCACTAAAATATACATATTTTTATAAGAAGGAGGTAGGGGGCCAACAAAATCTATGCCCCATAAATCGAAAACTTCGCATTCTAAAAACATATTTTGGGGCATCTCGTCGCGACGTGAGATGTTACCCGACCGCTGACAGCTATCGCATGTGCGCACAAAATTGTGCGTGTCTTTGAAGAGAGTGGGCCAAAAGTAGCCCGCCTCTAGCGCCTTACTAGCGGTCCGGTTGGCTTGATAGTGCCCGCCGGCTGGACTCTCGTGGCAGTGCCTCAATATTTGTGTGCACTCCACTCCCGCGACGCATCTTCGAACCGCTTGGTCCGCGCAGATACAGAAAAGAAAGGGGTCATCCCAAAAGAAATTTTTCAAGTCGGAAAAGAATTCCTTCTTTTGATGACTTGAAAAATCTTTTGGAAGTACCCGCGCGACTAAGTAGTTCGCAAAATCTGCGAACCAAGGCGAAGATGACGAAGACGAATGAATGGCGAGAAGGCGTTCCTCGGGGAATCTGTCATTTATTTCAGATTCGACGAGCGCTTCCGCACCCGGATTTTCTAAACGGGAGAGGTGGTCTGCCGCTAGATTCTCCGCGCCCTTCTTATCTCGGATCTCCAAGTCAAACTCTTGTAGGAGGAGAATCCATCGAAGAAGGCGGGGCTTCGCGTCGGCTTTAGCTAATAGATATTTAAGGGCGGAGTGATCGGTGAAAACGATAACTTTAGATAGCGTAAGATACGAGCGAAACTTATCGAAAGCGAAAACGACGGCTAAGAGTTCCTTTTCCGTTGTCGTGTAATTCACTTGTGCGGAAGTGAGCGTCTTGCTAGCTTAATAAATAGGATGAAAATGTTTTTCTACGCGTTGGCCAAGAACGGCGCCTAAGGCAATATCACTAGCGTCGCACATGATTTCGAACGGAAGGGACCAATTAGGGCCACTAGAATCGGAGAATTGATAAGTTTTTGTTTTATAAAATTAAAAGCAGACTCGCAATCGCTACTAAAGACAAAAGGTGATTCCTTTTCCAAGAGGTGAGTAAGCGGCTTTGTTATTTTTGAAAAATCTTGAATGAAGCGCCTATAAAAGCCCGTGTGGCCTAAGAAACTCCTAATGGATTTTATGTTTGTCGGCTGAGGAAGCTTTTCTATGATTTCAACTTTGGCCTTATCGACCTCTATCCCCTTAATCGAAATCTTATGGCCGAGGACCAAACCTCCTCGAACCATAAAGTTACACTTTTCCCAATTTAAAACAAGATTCGTGTCCTCGCATCGCTGGAGGACACGATCAAGATTATGAAGACAGTCCGGGAATGAGCATCTGAATACAGAAAAGTCATCCATAAATATTTCCATAATATCTTCTACTAGCTCACCAAAAATTGCTAGCATACATCTTTGGAATGTAGCCGGCGCATTGTAGAGGCCAAATGGCATTCTTCGATAGGCGAAGGTGCCAAAGGGGCAAGTAAAAGTTGTTTTCTCTTGGTCTTCGGGGGAAATAGGGATTTGGAAAAACCCCGATAAACCGTCGAGAAAACAATAAAAAGGATGACCGGAAAGACGCTCAAGAATTTGGGCAAGGAACGGTAGTGGAAAATGGTCTTTGCGGGTGGCATCATTAAGTTTGCGATAATCGATGACCACACGCCAACCCGTAACAGTACGAGTTGGGACGAGCTCGTTGTGCTCATTCGCCACTACGGTTAGACCGCCCTTTTTGGGCACGACATGAATGGGACTAACCCATGCACTATCAGAAATGGGATAAATAATCCCCGCATCTAATAATTTAATTATCTCAGCTTTCACGACGTCATTCATGTTTGGGTTAAGACGCCGCTGCGGCTGAATGGTTTTGCGGCAATTATCGTTTAAGAAAATTTTGTGAGTGCAGAAAGAAGGGTTAATCCCCTTTAGGTCAGAAATTTGCCACGCAATTGCGTGGCGATGTTTAAGCAAAACCTCCAATAAATCGGAGGTCTCCGAATCGCATAAATACGAAGAAATGATTACCGGGAGTGTATCATTTTTTCCCAAAAAGGCGTATTTTAGGGATTCGGGTAATGGTTTGAGTTCCAGGATGGGCGGTTCTTCTAGTGAGGTTTTAGTGCTAATGTCTTTTGAACCAATTGGTTCAAAAGGCATATTCGTAGACTCGTCCTCATCACAATAAAAATTTTCGAGTGAAAAAATATTTTCGTTTAAAAATTCGGACTCGAAAACCGGAGAAGAACTATCTCCATAAAAAGAATCTAAAGAATAGCAGAAATCATCGCTCGGCGACGAGTCTTCCATAGAGGAGTTAATAGAAAAAGTAACTTGGTCGTCTCCTACCCGAAGGAGAAGCTGACCATTACTTACATCAATTAACGCACGTGAGGTCGCGAGGAAAGGGAGACCAAGTATTATTGGTACGTTGGCGTCTTCCTCGATGTCCAAGATGACGAAGTCCACCGGGAAGGTGAACTTGTCTACTCGGACAAGGACATCCTCAATAACCCCGATGGGGAACCTAACCGAGCGATCCGCTAGTTGGATGTGCATATTGGTAGGAGCAGGAGTACCCAAACCTAAACGCAGGAAGAGCGAGAATGGCATCAAATTAATGCTCGCGCCTAAGTCTGCCAAGGCGTGTTTTACTAATACATTGCCAAAAAGGCACGGGATGGAGAACCTTCCCGGGTCGTTTTGTTTTAAGGGCAATTTACTAGTAAGAGTCGCCGAGCAGACAGCATTGAGGGATATATGCGAAATATCCTCGAGTTTGCGTTTATTAGAAAGTAGTTCTTTTAAAAATTTCGCATATTTAGGCATTTGCGAGATAGCCTCGCAAAAAGGAACATTAATATGAATTTGTTTAAGTAATAAAATAAATTTTTCATATTGCGCGTTTACTCGCTCATTATCTAACTTATGCGGGTAGGGCAACGCCTTGTTTAAATAGTTTTATCGTTAAAAATCGGTAAGGGTTGCGTAATCGAAGAAGAGGGAAGAGGGGTCGGAGGTGAAATATGTACCTGAGGATCGATCCGTTTTGGATCGACCACCTCCTTACCGCTACGGAGGGTTATAGCGTTGGCGGTTTCCCTTGGATTGGGCTCCGTGTTCCCTGGCAGTGCCCCCATGGCGCGTTCGGACATGAGTGGCGCCAGCTATCCAACCTGGAGTTCTAAATTTTTTAGCGATCCGGTGATGTTCCGGATATTAGACTCGTTGGACGCGACATAACGATTAAAATTTTCCTCCACCGGGGATGGCTTCATAGGAGGGTGAGGAGGAAACGTTGGCGCAAAAGGAGGGGGAGGGGGACGCTGCGCGTTGTTCGGGTTGCTCCAGGAGAAATTCGGATGGTTACTCCAACCCGGATTATAGTGGCTACTATAAGGGTTGTTTTGAAATGAGGGACGCACCGGATTTCCCATGTAGTCAACGAATTCGTCGACTACGCAGACGTTGGAGGGGGGGGGGGGGAGAAAACAAGGCGGAGTGGAGGAGGCAGCAGACATCTCCGCCACCTGCTTAGTTAGCCTTTCCACTTGGAGGGCTAGCTGAGCAGTGGCATCCACTTCAAAAATTCCCGCCTGCTTAGGGCGTGCCCGCGGGACATTCCACTGGTAGGCGTTCACCGCCATTTCCTCGAAAAGGGCCTGGGCGGCCTCGGGGGTCTTATTGTTCAGAGTGCCCCCGGCAGCCGCGTCAATCATTTGACGCGTCTGACTATTCAGTCCATTATAAAAAATTTGTACCTGCAACCACGTTGGCAGAGCGTGGTGCGGGCACCGGTGGAGAAACTCCTTAAGCATTCCCAAGTCTCGTAAAGAGACTCGGAGTCGTTTTGGACGAACGAAGATATGTCCGCCCGCAGTCTTGCAGTTTTCGCGGGCGGAAAATACTTCGTAAGGAATTTCTCAGCCAATTCCGCCCAGGACGTGATGGATCCCCGCGGGAGGGAGTGTAACCACGCCTTAGCCTTGGACTTAAGAGAGAAGGGAAAAAGGCGCAAATGAATGGCGTCATCAGTGACGCCATTAATTTTAAAAGTATCGCAAATTTCAAGAAAATTAGACAAGTGATTATTGGGGTCCTCATCCGGCAGTCCGTCGAACTGCACGGCATTTTGGATCATTTGAATCACACTTGACTTAATTTCAAAATTATTGTTGGCCACAGCGGGCCGAACAATACTCGACCCCGTATCATCCAAATTGGGCCGAGCGTAATAAGACATAGTACGCTCGGCCGGTTGGGCATTATTCGGGTCGGCCATAGAAGAAGAAGAGGGTTCTCCGATAGATTCTACGGGGTCTAAAAAGGGAATTCGACGGAGAGATCGGATACGCGCAAGAGAGCGGTCGATCTCGAGGTCGAATTCAAGATTTTCAGAACTCGAAGGTTGTCCACGGGTCATGCACCCTTAAAAAAAACGAAAGGGGAAGGATTTTTTTTTTGTATAAAATTTTTTATTTGAAAATAAAGTAAAATTAATAGAGTCCCGGATTCAATATAACAACCGGACTCCCCAGCAACGGCGCCAAAAACTTGATGGCCGCGGAACAGAGACCTACTGTGGTTGGTTCGAAATGGTCAGATTCCGCGGGCCGGTTAGAAGATCGAGTTTTCTAACGAGAGGAGGCAAGCGCACCTATCGCAAGTAGTACTCAGTATTCGGGAAAATACCGAGGTCGTATTATTCTCGGGGACGCGTTGATTATATCTACTCTTCCAGGAACACTATTATGTTACTAACAGTAAGGTGGGATTTTTTTAGTTTAATTAAAACGGAAAGAAAGAAAGCAGAATTTTGCTAAGCTAGTTCGATGACGGGTTAACGCTCGGCATCGAATCGGATTAAGACTAAAATAATTCTTAACAATTATTAAACTTTGTTTTTAATTTAATAAAAGGCACTTGGCCGTGGGGGTTCCAAAAATATGAGCGCACTTTTCTCTAGGAATATTGCTCACCTAAACATTAAGACTATTCGACCGATCGTTAGACCGACGAAGGATTCCTCTTAATGCCCGCTTTACGCTAAGAACCCCGCTATTGGGTGGGGAACCCAATCCGGCAGAACTACGTTTCTCCTCTTTCGAGGGGGCGTACGCAGTTCGCTTTACCCAAGGGGGATCGGTCCATACGTGCAGCCTCTCGGCGTCGCGTATGGATAACGGAAATAGAGCCCACACATCGATTATGTGGTCCTATGCGTCGTTAACCCGGGGTAAACCTTAAGTCCTTAAATTAAAATAAAAATAAAGTTTTTTAATTATTTAAAATCATTTTTATGTCCCAATACTCTTCGATGCCGAAGGCTAAAAGAGATTAGCCACTCATCGGTATGGGGACGGCTTTATGTTTTTAGGTGAAGCGTGAGTGTTAAATTAAGCACTGAACAATTATAAGAGAAAACACGAAAAATAGGACAATTAGATAAATTGAAAGCTAATTGATGCAGACACTCACACACACTTCAAAACCATAAAGAAAATTAAATAAAGCAAGCCCTACTCAAATGAGTAGGCGGAAATAAATGCACACACGCACACACTCTTCTTAATTGAAGAAAGCGATAAATAAAGCGGTAAAATTATCTCCTACACGCACACACTCTACATAATTGAGAAAGCGATAAAATTGCAAGTCCCGGCTCAAATGAGTGGGCGGGAGTAAATTTATATCATACACGCACGCACTCTACTTGAAAGTAAAACACACACACGCACTCTGTAGAAATGAAAACACACGCACCCACACAAAGTTTTCCTACTCAAGTGAGTAGGAAGAAAATGAAAGCAGTAAAAAGACAAGTCCCACTCAAACGAGTGGGCGGGAAATGAAAGCAGAGCGCCATTTAACTCTTAACGAGTAGGCGGAAATAAATGCATACGCACACACGCATCTACAGAAATGAAATAAAGCAGTAAAACCTAACTCATACACGCACACACACTTGCAAAAATAAGAAAAACAAAGTGCTCAGAAATTTAAAACGACTGCACTTCTACCGCTAGAATGCGGTAGAAATGCATAAAAAGTGAAAATAAAAATTAACTGGAGCGAAAAGTTTTGCAAATAAACGCAAAATGGGAGTACTCGAAAAATTAATACAACTGCATTTCTACCGCTAGAATGCGGTAGAAATGCATAAAAAGATGAAATAAAAATTAACCGGACTAAAAGTTTTGAGATTAAAAAGCTAAAATGAAGTGAGCGAAAAATTATAATGACTACATTTTTATTCATAAGTTTATATAAAACCTCCAAAAAAGTGAGAATAAAACTAAAAAGGAACGAGAAGTTTTTCAATCCTAAGAGCATAAGTTAAAGAAAATAAAAACGAACACTTTTCGGGGGGGGGGGGGGGGGTTTATAAAACCTATATGAATAAAAATGATAAGGAAGAAAAAGCTAAAGCCAAAAAGTGCGGGAAACGAAAACTAGACGGACGGCACAACGGCTAGAAATGCCGATAAATCCTAAATCTAACTAAGTTATGAAGGCTAAAAAAGATGAAAACATAAAAGAAATACAAAAAGATGAACGAAAAATTGCTTAAGTAGGCGCATTCAAATGGAGTATTCATACAAATTAAGAGAGAAAAATTCATATTTTATTAATGTAAAAACCCTAATACAAACTAAGAGAGAGAGAGAGGGGGGAGAAATTCTCCTTACATAAGTATGGAATCCAATTGGGCAGCACCTCCCCTAAGCAAAGTGGTCAAAAAAGTGGACAAAATAAGCTTCCTGGAAGCTCTTATTTATAGGCAAATTTTCGGGTTGGTCACGCCCTAGGTCACGGGCGTGACAGGGGGGCGTGTCACTACTATTCATGAGCTGATCGGTTGACTTGACTGGATCTTTGACTTCGGGGCGAAAACGTGGCGGTCACGCCCCAGGTCACGGGCGTGACGAATTGTCACGGGCGTGACAGGGGGGCGTGACCGGGGGAGCTGGCAGTTCGATGTCGGCAGCGTTGACAGTTTGACTAAGCTTGCGGGTCGGCCTCGACACGGGCGTGGCAAGCATTGACACGGGCGTGACGTTGGGCGTATCGGGCTCGGTTTGATGATCGCCGATCGTCGAGCTGGGAACCTGTGGCCGGCGATCGTCGGGGGGGGGGGGGGGGGGGCGTGACACGGGCGTGTCGGTCAATTGACACGGGCGTGTCAGTCAATTTTTTTGACTTTTCTCGAATTTTTTCTGGAATTTTTCTGGAATAAAAATAAAGCTAAGTTAGAAATAATATTTACAAAAACAAGCAATTTATTGAATAAAACTAATAAAAAAGACAAAAAATAAACGAAACTGACTTAAATAAAATACGAAAATATAGGTATATTTACAACTCATCATACTTCCCCAAACCTTTCCACTATTTTGAAAGACAAAAGATCAAGGCTGAAGCATTAAAGAAGAAAGCTCTCAAAGGGAAAAAGCCAGTTGAAGATGTTGAACCTTCTGTGCAGGCTAAAATCAAGTCTGTCAAAGGAATAGTTATTAAGGAATCTAGTCAGTAATAGGATTGGTAGGTTCTTGTAATAGAACAATGTATTATTTTTCCTTTTGTTCTATAAGAAATTCTTGTAAACCATAATTTTACTGATTAATTAAATCTGTTTCAGTATTAAGTGTTTGTTGGTTACAATGATTATGTGATAACCTGCTCTGAAATGTTTTTACTTCTATTACAATTTTGTTTTATCTTAAGCGATGTATATCTTTGACTAAGGGTTATGACTTCTCCAAATAGGGGGAGATTGTTGGATACATTAGAAAATGTGTACTAGATTTGGAGAAGCCACTACTTAGTCAATTATATGCATCAATGTGTATTTGATAGAAGTTTAAGTTTTATTGTGTAGGTTTAAATATTTGAAGTAAAATTTTCTAAGTACAAGTGTCGACACTTATGAAGAAACTTTATTGACACTCAAGGAGATTGTGTCGACACTCAGGCAAGCTGTGTCGACACACAGGAGAAATGTGTCGACACTTATGAAGAAGCTATGTCGACACCAAGCTGCTATGTCGACACTCAGGAAAGCTCTGTCGACACATTGGAAAAATATGTAAACACTTATAAAGAAGTTGTGTCGACACTCAAAGCTATGTCGACACCTAAAGAAACAGTTGTGTCGACATCCAGAATTGTGTCGACAACTTAAAACAGAATTGTGTCGACACTTAAGCAGAAGATGAGTCGACACTCAGGAGCTATGTCGACACCTAAAGAAATTGTGTCGACACTCAGTACTTGTGTCAACACACCAACTCTCAAGAGGCTGTGTCGTGTTCAGAAGTACTTGTGTCGACACACAGGACTTGTGTCGACACACACTCAACACCATTTGACACACACTCAATGTCATTTGACAAACACTCAACATCAACTGTTTTCAACAGAAATGTCGAGACAATAAGCTGCTGTGTCGACACACAGGACTTGTGTCGACACATACAACACAAGCAGTGTCGAGAAGCAGAAGTATGACTGTGTCGACACTTGGAGTAATTGTGTCGACACCATGAAGACTTGTTTCGACACTTAGTCTATTTATATCGACACATGAGAAGCAGTCTGCTAAGTGTTGTATGCTGAGTTGAAAAGACATTGAGGAACCTGGTGACGTGACTGGTGACTTGACAGCTGTCATAACTAACCGGTCTGACACCACTGTCAGAACTGTCTGAAGTCTATTATGAACCAGATCAGCCGATAACCATGGAGCAAGCTCTATATAAGAGCCAGATCGGAAACGATAGAAAAAAAAAAGATCTCTGGATCATAAAGAAGAACTCTAACAGATAGAGGCGTTTCTGCAAGAAAGATTCAGAGTTCAATCTGAATCTAAGGAAGAAGCTGACTGAAGATCAACTTCAACTTCAAGAGAAGATCCACCTTATTTATCCTAATCAAGAAGCTTTGAAAAGCTAAGTTAGGTTGGATCAGAAGGATCAGTCTATACAAGAACTGATCAAGAAGACACCATAACCGGAGAAATCTAGCTTGTTAAGTTTTCTGATACTTATTACTCACAAATTCTTGTAGGGTCTATTGTTAGATCTGATATTGTAAGCCTAAAATTAAAAAGGCTGAGGTAGGGCAGTGTGCCTGAGGTAGGACTTGTGGAAAGTCTGAGTTGTAAGCCTAATTATAAAGGCTGAGGTAGGGAAGAGGCCTGAGGTAGGATTCAGGGAAGAATCTGAGGTAGGACTCTTGTAAAGTCTGAGGTGTAGGAATCATTTTGGGTTCTGAGTTTGTAAGATCTGCAGATCCGAGCCAGTGGAAGGAAGTTAGGCTAAATCCAGTTATCTGCTGGATAGGCGAAGGGGGAAAGTGGATGTACCCATATTTTGGGGAACTACTATAGATCTGGTGTTTGCTGTGTTGTATTTAATTTTTGTAGATATAATTATTATGTGCTAAAAGAAGTTACAAATATCTATTTGCCTTAACATAAAAAAGACACAAAAAGTTTAGAACCTATTCACCCCCCTCTAGGTGTTTAGGCTATTGAAACAAAGTCTTTCACTTGCGGACAGTGTTTGACGAGCAATGGAGCTTGATGAGAGTCTCCAATGCTATGCAAAGGATTGGTCAGATGGCCAATTCTCATGGGATGACGGCTTGTTATAAAAGATGGCCGATTGTGGATCCCAAGTGCGGGTAGATTGAGAGAAGAGTTGATGTACGAAGCTCACTTTATAAAGTACTCAATTCACCCTGGGAGCACAAAAAAGTATAAGGACATGAAGAAGCTTTTCTGGTGGCCAGGCTTAAAGAGGGACATAGCTCGTTATGTGGCTAAATGTCAAACTTGTGCTTTGGTGAAAGCAGAATGCCAGAAGCCTTGCAGTTTCCTAAAGTCATTACCGATTCCGGAGTGGAAGTTTGATGATATCTCAATGGATTTCGTGTACGGGTTACCGAGATCTCAACGCGGGAATGATTTAATCTGGGTGATTGTAGACCGGTTGACAAAAGTTGCTCACTTCCTACTGAATAAGAGGGATGATTCAGTCGAAACCTTGGCAAAGATCTATGTGGAGCAGATTGTCTGATTGCACGGTGTTACCCGGAGCATCGTTAGTGATCGTTATAGGCAATTTACGTCAAATGATTGGAGCCTAATCCATCAGTAGTTGGGCACAAAATTAGCATTCAGTATAGCCTTTCATCCCTAAATGGACGGCCAAACTGAGCGGACTAACAAGACGATGGAAGATATGCTCTGAATGTGCGCCCTGGACTTTGGTAAGAGATGGGAAGATCATCTCTATATGGTGGAGTTTGCCTACAATAATAGCTTCCAAGCGAGCATCAGTATGGCTCCATATGAAGCTTTGTACAGTCGGAAATGCCGTACGCTGCTAGCTTGGGCGGAAGCAGGCGAATCAAAGGTATATCAGCGTAAGGATGTCGAAGAAGCTACTTCGATAATACGCTCTATTCGATAGAGGATACTGATAGCCCAGGATCGTCAAGCTAAGTACTACAATGCCAAGCACCGGAACGTGGAGTTCGCGGTGGGAGATTGGGTATATTTGAATATTAAACCATTCAAATGCGTATCAAGGATTCAGCGGTTGAAAAAGTTAAGTCCGAGATATCTTGGTTCATTTGAAGTGGTGGAGCGAATTGGGGAAGCTGCCTATCGACTAGCTCTTTCGACAGAGCTGAGTGGCTTGCATGATGTGTTTTACATCTCAGTGCTTCGAAAAGCCGTCAAGGATCCAGCTCAAGTGGTGGAGAATGATAGTGTACCGGTCGAGTATGGGCTAACGACGAAGGTTAGGCCCATTCGGATGGAAGATAGAGCCAAGAAATAGTTGTGGAACAAGACAATCAGGTTGGTCAAAGTCCGGTGGGACAATTGTGGTCGTAAAGAGCTAACATGGGAGCAGGAGATGACCATGCGTGCGAAGTTTCCCGAGTTGTTTGTTTAAACTGTATAATCGTGTGTCTTTTGTTGATCGTACATTTTGTTATATATCGTATATCTTTATTGATTGATGGGTTTCCTTATTGTTCCTAAATTTTGGGATGAAATTTTTGTTAAGGAGGGAAGGGTTGTAACACCCCAAAATCCCAAATTTCTAAAGTTTGGAATTCAGGCTTAGACACAGCCTGGGACACGGGCGTATCCCAGGGAGTGTCATGCTCGGGTTTCTCGAGAAGGCATTAAGTGTGGTTAGATCTCGAGAAGGCATTGAGTGAGGCACATGGCCTGGGACACGGACGTGTCCCAAGCTTTGTCATTCTCGGTGTGCACTCAACGCCATGCTCTCGACACTCAACGCCATGAGCTCGACAATCGTTGAGTGAAGCACATGCCCATCCACACCGGTGTGTCAGAGGGCGTGTCCCTCTCGAGTTGTGGCCAAGGTTATGCGGCCTGTCGAACATGGGCTAGACACGGGCATGTCTGAAGCCGTGTCAGGACACATGGCCTGTGACACAGGCGTGTCACAGGCCGTGTCAGCCGCAAAATTAGACTTTTCAACCAATTTATGGCTATTCGTTTCCCTTATCCCTAATCCAATGGCCCCAGGTATTCTAAGCTGGGATTATCTCTGGGATTAAGTGAAGATATCATTCTTCACTTAGCCATTATCTCTCTCAAGAGCTTAGTGAAAGAGGAGAGCAAGGAGGAGGAAGAGGAGAAGATCCGGCCACCGCGGGAGCATTAGAGTTCTGTTTAGAGATCTGAGGCTAGATATGTGGAGGCAAGATCGTTGCTGTCCTTTCCACCGGCTAAGATTTCTATGGCTCCCAAGAGATCATCAAGGGTAATGATCTTCCTTCTTAGACATGTTAAGTCCTCCTTTATGCATGAGCATGGGATCCTCCACCAAAAGGTGGAAGAGTAAGTGATCCCCGTGGGTTGATAGTTTTTATCCCCAAGTGATTCTGCATTTTGACCCGGAAATGTGTAGTACGGGATAGGCATGCTGTGTGAAGCCCATCTGGACAGGTTGGTCTGGATTGGTGATGTTGCATATTGCGCACCGGAGAAGACTCTGTGTATAAATGTGTGGTTTGTGGAGTTGAAGGGTTGTGCCTGTGAAGGGGAGTAGCAGGAAGTACTAGAATGAGGAGTTCCAGGAAATACCCTTGTATTGCTTGTGCTGCGGCCAGTCCTTTGTGGGTAGTGTGGCAATTGTAAGGCCAGTCCTTGGCGGACAGTGTGGCCATTGTGAAGCCAGTCCTTTGTGGACGTTATTGTTATTGTGAGATAAATGCTCTTAATAAGGCTTTATGCCGAGCAGGAAAGGTGAAACTGACCCGCACCTTTGATTATAGCCGCAACTACGTCGTACTCGGTGATGGCAATGCGACTTGAGCAATGGGGGGTGGCTGATCCGTACCTGCATTATGTCGACTGTACAAGAGAGCATCAAGGCATTGAGCTTTCATCAGTGGCATAATGAGATTCTTAGGCTTGCGCACCAGTAAGACTAAATGCTCAATACCGTGTAAATGGTGGTGTTGACCCTGGTTCACCGGTGCACCAAAAATGTTCCCTGAGTGCACGAATCGTCGGGCCGTGTGGCTGACGGTTGTGATGGATTTCTTGTTCGTGAGAGCACAATATATATGATATCTGTCTATGCATTGCTATACCTGCAGGGAAGGAATTCCACTGCCCCGGGAAAGGGGTAGGATTGTTATTAATTGGTCAACTGAATGCTGACTGTAGTCTTATTTACCACCTTCTGGGTGGGCTGTCCCTGTGCAGGTGCTGGTGAGCCGAGTGGGAATTGAAAAGGGTTGAAGTCCTTGCGGATGATGCTGCTACTGCTAGCCCTTGAAGGCTTCTTTCTCTTGTATTTTGTTCATGTGTGGCCGGCCTGTGCGCCGATGTATGTAATCCACACTTTGAAAAGAGGAACTGTAAGGCCTTAAGGCCAGCTTGTGTGTATTTGTTGTGCACTCTTTTATGAGTTGATATATAAATGTGGTTTATATATAGTGGACATTCCTGGTATGAGTTCATCGTTGTTGTTAAAATCTTCTGCTAGCATGCTTTGAGTTAGGATGCGATGGTGTAGTGGTATTAACCTGTGACCTCGCCGTCTGTTTTTGGCATATAGTGTGGGCCCCGGTCGGACCTTCTATTATATGTTGTTTAACGGCTGGAGTCGTTATAATCCCTCCACTGGAAAAATTTCCATTAATTTTTGAAGAAGTGGAAATGGCTAATTCAACTTTGCTTAAAGTGCAAGAGGCTCAATTATCCAAGAAAAGATTCAGAGAACAGGCTGAGGCTAGACCTGATTTTGAGAAATGGAGTCCAACCTCCAGAGGCATCATATTAACTACATGGAATGCTGTTACTGATAATCAATATGATAGGGGAAAGTGGTACTCGAAACAAGAATGTGACAAATATCTTGCACAACAAGAAGCAATCTACAAATTCAGGAAGGACTTGAAGGCTGGAAAAATCCTTGCAAATTCCATAGAGCCTTGCAAGTAATTCCCTAAACCATTCCACTACTTTGAAAGGCAAAAGCTGAAAGCTACTCAACTTAAGGCCAATGATATCAAAAGTAAGAAGCCTGTTGCTGATGCTAAAGCTGAAGTCAAAGGTACTATTCAGACAGACAAAGGCATTGTCATCAAGTAACCAGACCAAGTTTAGCTTTAGATTGACTAGGTTTTAGAATAACAATGTAAACTTTTTGTTGTTCTTAAAAAAACATTGTAATCTTACTCTGGTTAAATGATATAAAGAAATCCTTGATTGACAACAATATATCTATGTCTCTGTGTTGCATGTTTTTCATTTATGATGTTTCATTTTGGATATTTGTGTAACATGCTATTTCTGCTTATGAATAACCCTGTTTAAAATGTCTGTATACATCATGTTTATTACTTTTGTTATATTGGTGTATATCATTGACTATGGGTTATGACTTCTCCAAATAGGGAGAGATTGTTGGGTACATTGAGAATTGTGTACTAGATTTGGAGAAGCCTCACATAACTCAATGATATATGTTAGTTTGTATTTGATGGCATTTTGAGTTTACTTGTGTAGGCTAAAGAATGCAGAAAATATTCTCAGTACAAAAGTGTCGAGACACTTATAATGTGTCGACACCTTTGAAGGAGCAGCGTCGAGATTAGAAGCAAGGCTGTGTCGACACACAGGACTTGTGTCAACACACAGAATTTGAGTCGACAATTGCTGTGTCGACACTCAGGACTAGTGTCGACACACTCAGACTAGAAGTGATTACATTAGCAGAAGAAGTTGTGTCGACACTCGCGGGACTTATGTCGACTCACAGGACTTTGGTCGATATCAGATATAAATGGAGAAGCTGTGTCGACATATAGGACTTGTGTCAACACATTCTACAAATAGCTTTGTCGAGAACTTGATGAAGAGTTGTGTCGACAGTTTTCTGAAGATGTTGACAACATCAAAGAAACTGTGTTGACACCAAGAAATTGTGTCGACACACATTACATTTGTGTCGACACATTCTATATTCGTGTCTCGACACATTCAGCTGAGTTAAATAACTCTAAGTGTCAGATCTCAAGACTGAAGGCTTGACAGCTACCAGAACCGTTAAGGTTGTTAGATATGTCAGAACTATCAGGTCTATGTTAACTACCGGGTCAGCCAGTTATCTCTGACGAGATCTATAAAAAGAGCTAATCTATCACAGAATGAACGATGAAAAAAAAGAGGGAAAATTAGAAGAAGGAGAAATCACTCCAAGAATAATTCACAGAATTCTATATAACAAGAAGATCCTGATTCAAAATAAGAGAAGTAGATACCATCTCATCAGATCTGACAGTGTTTGCAGATTTTATTATGCAAGGAGGAAGAAGCTGGATCTACACAACCTTATCAAGAAGATTCAACCTAGGTTCTTTTTTCAAGAAGCTTTTAATAAGCCAAGTCAGGTTGAATCAGATTCATTACAACAAAGGTCAGGAGAAAGCAGATCCATCAAGATCATATCAAGATTCCCTAACCCCTCTCTCTCCCTTTATCTGGGTGAAGGAAGAAATAAACTCATTTATCAATTTTTTGTAAGATCTATTTTTAGATCTGAGTGTAATAGATTTCAATCTCTGAGTTGTAAGCCTATATGTATAAAGGCTGAGGTAGGGCTGTTTGCATGAGGTAGGAGATTAAGTTCTCTGAGCTATAGGCCTGGAGATAAGGTCTTAGGTAGGGCTTAATTGCCCGAGTTGTAGGAGTGTGGATTCCCTTTAAGGTAGGGTCTTGGGTAGAGCCTGAGTTGTAGTACTTGTTAAAGTCTGAGCTGTAGGAACCAATTTGGTTTCTGAGTTGTAAGATCTGAGGATCTTAGAAGGTGGAAGGAAGTTTAGCCAAATCGAGTGTATTGCTAGATAGGCGAAGGGAGAAAGTGGATGTACCCATCATTTGGGAAACCACTAGAAATCTGTGTGTATGTTGTGATTGGATTATTGTGTGTTGTGGTAGCTGTAGAATTTATAGTTGTGTTATGATTAGTTTATTAACTGCCTAAGTGAATTGGAATTGAACCTACTCACCCCCCTCTAGGGGTTTAGACATTCTTGAAACCAATTCTTTCAACTTTCAAAAAATAAAACTCAACACATCAAACATAATACCCAAAGAAGGTATTACACGACTTCTAATCGTGTCTCTAGAGCTGCTGCCCGCAAAAAAAACTGTCCGCCAAGAGCTGCTCGCAGTTCTCAAAATGAATTCGCTGTCTTTCGTTTGCTGTCCGCAAGGTTTGGAGGTGTCCGCAAATTTGAATGCACTTCACTGCTCGCCACTATTGCATGCAGAACATGGCTGCAAGTTACTGTCCGTAAGGAGCTCAAATATCTCCTATTCACGCGCTATTACCTACAAGGCTTCTGCTGTTTGTCCGCTAAAATAAAAGTTCTTGTTTCATTGTTCTGACACTTACTATTCATGCGGCCTCTTTTCCATATTCGCAAGAGACACCAAGTGTTGCTGCACTTTGTTTTTTTAAAGCTCTATTTGCCTTGCACAGTCTTCCACCTATATATATGAAAGTCCAGTCAATCAAATCAAGCCACGTGCCTCCATAATTAATGCATGGAATTCATTTATGCCACCTACTTTAATACCAGTCAAATCTTATATTAACATATATATATTATATATATATATATGTATACAAGTGACAGGCACGGGCCTTTGGCCCTGAGGGCATTCGGCGGGGGTGCGACAATAAACAGGGTGCGACATTCTTCGGAATGTGACATTCGTCGGTTGTGCGACATTTGTCGTGGGCGGCGACATTTGTCGTGAGCGGCGATATTTGTCGTGGGTAGCGACATTTGTCATGGACAGTACCCGCCCTAATGGCCTCGCATGACAGTATCCGACCGACGACGACGGGCTTTGCCCCCTCCCGCAATATATACATATGAGTACTCAAAATTACCGTAAAAAAATATAAATCAAGAATAAAAATTTTATTTTGTAAAACAAATTATATTTTAACTTTAAAACATTAATTTTTCTCGTCATTCCTAGCTAGAGATAATAGGTTTAGGGTATCTAGTGTTTTTTTTGTATTTTAATATTATAAAGTTGTGTAATTACCTAAAAGGATATTGTCTTTATAATATACTAATATAAAGATTGGTATAATTGTGTAATTATGAATACAACTATAAGGGCAATATAGGGACATCAGACAGTGTTTCACCAAAGAGTAGTTTTCGTATATTAGTAGAGATATTTATATAAATATATATAAATATAAATATATATATATCGTTGACTTCGGTAAAATGCAATTTCCTCCAACAAACGGCACGATAGTCTCCGACGACTTTGCCACCTTACTCGACTCCGTCACCAGCCTGCGCCTCCCGTTCGTTGAGATCCTCAGAGACCTCAGCCCCGATTGCGTCATCTCTGATTTCTTCATGCCCTGGACCTACGACGTCACCTTCGCCCACAGCAGGCCCCGACTGGCCTTCGACGGATTCAGCTTTTTCACTCGATGCCTCGAAGACGCCTACCTGAAGCAAAACCCCATGCATGACCTGGTGTCCGATGCCTAAACATTTATTTTACAGAGCCTCCCGGACTTCCTCGAGTTGCTCAGGTCTCAGTTCCATGACCCGGACGAATTTTCCAAGAACACTACGCTGTACCAGATCTAGAACGAGGCGCTGGAGGTTAATCAGAAAAGCTATGGCATGGTGGTCAAAATCTTCTATGAGTTGGAGCCCGATTACGCCGAGTACTTTCGAAATGTGATGGGGGAAGGCTTGGAGAGTTGGCCCGGTCTCCCTCTCTAATGAAAAGAACACTAACGAAGAATCCCAGAATTTTTTTTAAATGGCTTGATTCCCAAAAGGAGGGTTCTGTAGTGTACATGTGCTTTGGGACCATAAGTGATTTCTCTGCCGCGTAGCTGAAGGAGATGGCTATAGGGCTGGAGGATTTCGTACATCTGTTTGTTTGGGCGGTGCGGAGCGCAAGAGAGGATTGGGTTCCTTAAGGATTTGAGGAGAGGATACAGGGGAGGGGGCTCATGATCATAGGATGGGTGTCGCAGTCGCTTATACTGAACCATGCATCTGTCGGAGGGTTTGTGACGCACTCTGGATGGAACTCGTGTTTGGAAGGAATCGTGGCGGGGTTGGCAATGGCAACATGGACACTCTTTACGGAGCAGTCTTATAATGAGAAGAAGCTAAAAGATTTGCTTGGTATTGGGGTGGCGGTAGGGGCGATAGAGTATGGGATGGTGACAGAGCAAAGGTGGTGGCGGCAGGGATGTTGGAGGAGGTGGTGAGCAGTTTGATGGGGAAAGATGAGGAGGTGGATGGGAGGAGGAGAAGGGCGAGAGAGTTGGGGGTAAAGGCGAGGAGAGCGCTTGAGAAAGACGGCTCGTCGTATAATGATGTGGGGAATTTGGTTCATGAGCTGATGGAGAGAAAGGATGCATAAAAAAGTTCATTTTTGGGAACTCAAAAATAAGGGTGCTGATATTTGTACACCTAAAATGGTTATTCCCACACCATTCAACACAAAAAATCCTCTTTTTTAATACCATAATTTGATATTTATACCCCCCGTGATTTCATTCAAAAATTCTCGCAGCCATCCGCTCAATGTTCCCGAAGCCATAACTAGCCCACCTTACCGCCGCGCCTTTCGTCGAAGCACCCCTGCCATCGTACCTTTCATCGTAGACCTCCGGCCGCCGCCTCTTTATTCATTTCTCCTTTAGTTTTCCATTACCTTTCCCGACCCCAACCACCCTTCCACGTTTCTCCCACCGATAGCTGGATTCCGTATGTCCTGATCCCGCCACGCCTTTCGTCAAAGTTCTCAGGTCACCGCTATTGAGCTAAGGTATTGTGTGAGTTGCTTCTCCCTCTTTAAAAGTTCTCAGGCGGCCGTGCATTTTGTCTTAGGTGTTCATAGGCCGCCACCTCTATTTTTTTAATTTTCTGCCTATTTTTCTTATTTGTTTTCCGCTATTCAGGTTGTTGCTAAGATTGGCCAAGGGTTCTGTTTGTACGGCCAGGATCTAAGCTGTAATTTTGGGAGGGGACTAGAAGTGCCTTGTACTGAATCCCTGGGTTTCATTTTCACCTTAACCTCCAAGGTATAACATTGTAACGTTTTTTATTTATTTTTGTTTCATATTTTGTAATAGAAAAAGAATTGTTGTTTACGTGAATGAATGTTTGTACAAATACCAGTTCTGAAAGTAAAGAAGATTTGACTGAATGAGCTCATTGTTTTTTATTTTATTATTTTGTAGATTGTGAAATGAGTTCAGAAAATGTGTTGTTGTTGTGTAATGATGAGTTCTCTAAAGAAACTGAGTTCGATGTTGGAATGCACTTTCATAATGACGAGTTCAGAAAATGTGTTATTGTTGTGTAATGACGAGTTCTCCAACATCGAACTCAGTTTATTTAGAGAACTCGTCATTACACAACAACACATTTTCTGAACTCATTCCATAATCTACACAATAATAACATAAAAAACCATGAGCTCATTCAATAAAATCTTCTTTACTTTCAGAACTGGTATTTGTACAAACATTCATTCATGTAAACCACCATTATTTTTCTATTACAGAATATGAAACAAAAATAAATAAAAAACATTGCAATGTTATACCTTGGAGTTGAAGGTGAAAATGAAACCCAGGGATTCAGTACAAGGCACTTCTAGCCCCCTCATCATTACACAACAACAACACATTTTATGAATCGTTAATTGAATGGGCTCGGAAAACTTCCAAAAATATGAGGTTCGTTAAAATTATTCTGAGAGCTGATAAAATCACATCCAGAGCATCACCAAGAGTAACATTAGGTTGTGATAGAGCTGGATTACCTAATGACAACAAATGATACGTCAAGAAAAACATTAGAAAATCGAGTTCGAAACGTTGTGGGTGTAAGTTTGCATTAAAAGGACAACGAGATGCGAATGATGAATGGAAACTTGTAGTTAAATATGGTAAACACAACCATAAGTTTGTTCATATTGAAGCACATCCATATGACGGTAGATTAGACGACAACGAGTACAAGATAGTGGAGGAGATGTTTAATGCCGGATGTAAGCCACGCAAAATTTTAATCGCATTAGAGAGAAGAAATCTGGAGAATTCAACATCACTTAGAACAATCTACTATGTGAAAGCGAAGTTATACATAACACAACTTGAGAGTGGAACTCCAATCCAACATATTTTTAAGTGCATTAGCGAATCCGGATATATTAGTTTCATGCATGAAAATGTGAGTACTATGCAATTGGAAAATTTGTTTTTTGCGCATCCTTCTTTAGTTCGGCTAAGCAATATGTTCTCAAATACATTTATGATTGATCGTACGTACAAGACCAACCGATATAGTTTTCCACTACTTTCTATTATTGGATTCACATCTACAAATAAATCTTTCTTTTTTTGTTTTGCCTTTATGTCAAGTTAAAATGAAGCTAAATAAAAATGGGCTCTTGAGTGCTGCAAGCTTATTTTTGATGGGAATGTACTGCCTAATGTTTTTGTAACCGATCGAGAGATTTCTTTGATGAATACAATTGAAGTTATTTTCCCAAATTCTAAGAATGTGTTATGTCAAGTGCATATATATCATAATATTTTGGCTCATTGCACAAAATTCTTTGCGAAGGGAAAAAATGTGATGCATTTTTAAATGTTTGGCAAAATGTTGTTAATGCAGTAACTGAGAATGAGTTCCATTTGTGGTTAAATGAAATGATGATCGATTATGCTACTAGTTACCCGAATGTTATTGCATATGTTCCAAAACATGGTTAGAACCTTACAAAGAGATGTTTATTTCTATATGGGTTGATAAATACTTGCATTTAGGAAAAACATCCACCAATCATGTTGAGGGGGGTCATAGTTAGTTGAAAAAAATTTAGAAGTTTCTGTTGGAAATCTTACTACAGTTTGGAAAAATTTTGATAACATGATTAACTTACAACATTCAAAAATCAAAAGAATGTTTGGACAAATTAAGATGCATGTTTACCCTAGTTTTAAAACTATATTCTACTCAGAGTTACTTGGGAACGTCTCAAATGCAGCATTAGAGATGATAAAAAAGGAAGAAAAAACAATAAAATCAGGGTATGTTGAGCAAGACTAATGTGCATATAAGAACAGATATACGCTTGGATTGCCTTGTGAACATGAGCTTGTTATATACATTAAAGAGAGTAGCGCATTTCCTTTATGGATGATCCACAATCATTGGAAATAGTTAAAACTATTAGACAAACATGGGTTCAAGGTGAAGGAAGAACCAAATAAGTGTGTTGACATAGAGAATGATATAGAAGGAATATTGAAAAAATATATCACCATTACAGATCTACAATAAAAGGAGATTAAACGAAAATTGTGTGATCTCATAAATCCGGATGCAAGTCAGGCGAAGGAACCAAAAATGTCAAAAAAAATTGAAAGGCCACCCAAAGGAATGTTTGAAAAAAATTATGGAGGATTATAAATCCACAAAAAGAGAGCTCTAACCTTTTGAGCATGTTTTATATGAGGAACAACAAAAACAACAACAACTTGGTATGGTCAAATTCATTAAGACAAAGAAACAAATAGTTACAAGGGGTGGTTTCCTTGAAAATGTGCGCAAGAAAATGCCCCAAATGTGCGTACACATGTCATTGAGGTCATTGATGTTATGGGAGATAGGCATTTTTAATATATAGTGATAAGTCTTGCTCTAAATATGGGAAATAGTTGGAAGCAAGTACGATATGATCTGGCGGGTGAGCTACATAATATGTCAGTGTTGTACATAGAAATATTTTGGACAACAAGGAGATTGGAATTACTAAAATCTCTACATTGTTGGAATTTACCACCACCACTAGATAAGTGGACGACAATGCCTAACATGGGGCTAGTGGTTTCATCATGCTATAACATACATCTACTTCAATTCTCGGGCCAAAAATCCTTCATATTTGGACCACTACATTCATCTCTGCTAGATATTAAAAGGGTTGTTTATATCAGATATATAAATTACAACCACATCGTTGAATTGCGGATGAAAGAAGATTGCCCACAACCGCTAATATTTCCAATGTGGACAAGATATCATGAAGAGGTGGCAGAGCAATGGGAAGTTGCAAATATTACACGACTATTTTGACCATAGGTATGTAAATAATGTATATTATTTTTAATAACTTAAAATTTTAGCAATATCTTAACCTGATATTATTGTTATTTTATAGAGTCACATTCGAAAATATGATGTTAATTCATATTTTTCAATCTTCAAGTATATCACAACTTATTAAGTAAGTACAATGTAACAATTTTTAAGCATAGTTGTTTTAATTATTTTATTAACATATCAATTTGAAGCAACTTTTTTGCAGGGATAAAACATTTTCAACGGGACCATACGAATGCTGACTGAATATTGAAGAAAATATATGGATGCTGACTTTTTGAGCGCTGAGTTATCATCATATGGATGCTGAATTTTATGCCTATTACTTTTATGTAACAGTATATTTTGAGAACCATATAGTTATTCTTCTTTCAATTATTCTTTTAGTGTTAGTTTTATAATTTAAAAAATTGGTGTATAAATAGCCACTTGGGGTACAAATATAATTTTGGGATGTACGAATATCCATGGATTATAAATTGTCATTTATGGTATACAAATATGAGCACCCAAAAATAATAGTTAAATCAGTCTAATTTTTTGAAAGTGGTCTCATTCAATCTTTATGTCTGCTCTATTAAAGCAAAATAGTTGACTTGATGGTTGCCCTATTTTATTTCCTATTTTCAAAGGGGTGGACAAAATTTGCTTCCTTGATCTGGCTTTCTTTTTCGACAAGGGCTGGCGAGACGGAGGACATTATTCACTCTTGTGAGATCTTGGTGAGTTTTTCTATTTCGTGTGATTTCCAAGTTTCGTATATTTATTTTTGTCGACTTTATTTAGAATCATACAACCCTGTATGTTTCAGTGTATGTATGTCAGTTTAATAGTTTGTGTGATTGTTGCAATATCTTGTACAAGTTTGCTTTAGGATTGAGAATGACCTAGAGGGGGGTGAATAGGTCCAATTTAAACTATGAGTACTCCTGTAATTAGATAGAGTTCTACTTTCCTTTAAAATGATTAACACGGTCAGATAATAGAGATAAACTTAACTGTAATTAGAAAAATTATCATAGCTCAGCAATTCAGCAAACACAACACAATGCACACAGATTTATAGTGGTTCTCCAACTTATGGGTACATCCACTTTCCTCCTTCGCCTATCTAGCAATGAACTAGATTCAGCCAAACTCCTTCTCTTTCTTTTACTCAGATCCTTAGATCGTACAGCTCAGAGCCCAGCTGGCTCCTACCACTCAAACTATACAAGTCTTACCACTCAGATCACCAAGACCCTACACCTAAAGTTCTTCTTAAAAACTCTACCTCAAAATGAATACACACTCTTACTCATCTGGCAAATCCTGCCCTACAACTCAGAGAAATACATACTTCTCCTACCTCAGGCTATCCCAGCCTACCTCAGCCTTTATAACACAGGCTTACACCAAAAAGTGAATAATTCTCCAACACTCAGATCTTCAGATAGATCTTACACAATTAATGATGGTAATAGAAAGAGATTAAGAAAATATCACACAGCAATAGAGAAAGGATTAACACCTTTTTGATCCGATCTTGATGAATTTGCTTCCTTTAAACTTGTCAAGATAGATCTGATCTAACCCTTCTTAACTTTTCAAAGATTCTTGAAGTAGACAATTAAAGAAGATCTAGGCTAGAGAAATATTGAAGATGATTCTTGATCTGGCTTCTTTCCACCTTCTAAATTTATAGCTAATGCTTCTAATATCTGACTTCAACAATTGTGATTGTTCTTCTTCTAGTTGTTCTCTTTTTTTTCCCTGAAGAGTTGATCCCTTTAAATAGGCTCTGATAGGAGTAACTGGCTGATCCTCTTAATAACTGATATCTGATAGTTCGGATAGTTGTCAGTACCTCCGTCTTGATTTCTGTTCTTAAGAAACAATTCTTCTTGAAGAGTTGACACTTGATAGTTGAATGCATCGATATAAGTCCTGGGTGTCGACACTGCTCTTATAGTGGTGTCGACATACATCAGAATGTGTTGACACAGCTCTTCAACTTATTTTGACACAACTTATGTAGAATGTGTCGACACTAGTCCTGAGTGTCGACACAGCTTGCTTCCAGTCATGACACAGCTTGTGAAGTGTGTCAATACTAGTCTTGAGTGTCGACATAGTTGTCTTCGATCTCGACATGTTTTAATAGAATGTGTCTACACAGTTGTCCTTAGTGTTGACACAGCTTCTCTTTGTCTCGACACTACTTGCTTCCAGTATGTTTTGACACTAGTCCTGAGTGTCTCGACGCTTTTGTACTTAGCTTTATTTTCCTGCACACAAGAACTTAACATCCATCACATATAACTATGTGTATATCATTAAGCTGAAAGGACTTCTTCAAATCAAGAACATTGTGACCAATGTACTCAACAATCTCCCCCTATTTGGAGAAGTCATAACCCCAAATAAATGATATACAATATGATATCAAAATATAATGATAATGACATTAAGAATATAGTGCAATATTATATGTGAAATACTAATAAAAACATATATTAAAAAAATAATTCTTAACAGAAGATAAGGCAAACAATCACAATCCTTATTAATAACACATGAAATTTTAAATAAGCAAAGATTTTCATTAATAGTTTATCACAAAGTTTTCTGCTATAAACTTTGGTTACTTAAAATTTACAGATCAAGTTTTTAATATGAATATAAAAATTTAAAACTATGAAATCCTAAGGCAGCTCTGGTTCCTTGATAATTATGCCTTTTCCAGATAGTATCTTTGCTTTCACCTCAGGAACTTTATGCTCAGCAGCCTCCTTTCCTTTGTCATTCTTAGCTTTAGCTTTTGAAATAGCTTCTTCTTTCAGTCTTTGTCTTTCAAAGTAATGGTATGGCTTTGGAAAATATTTGCTGGGCTAAATAGACTTAGCAGGAAACTATACTTTCTTTATATCATATTTTAACTTTTGGATAACTTGCTGCTGGTTAGGATGTTTGTCCCATTCCTGTTCATTGTACCATTTTCCCTTATCTATGACATTAGCATTTACATCCTTCCATGCAGTAAGAATTATTGATCTGGAGGTTGGACTCCATTGCTCAAAATCTGGTCTACTCTCAGCTTGTTCTCTAAACCTTTTCTTTGATAACTGAGCCTCTATCTCTAGAGCAGTAAAAGAATTGTCCACTTTATCACAAATTACATTCTGATCTAGGACTTGAGGAGGACTATAAATATGTTGGACAGTTGCTTGAATAGACTCAAAATTAGCTTGTGCTACAGGATGATTAAAATTATAGATTTTAGTAGGAGGTGCTTCAAGTAGAGGTGGTTGACAACCAGATTCATAAGTTTGATCTCAATCATACCATAGGGGAGAAAAGCCTAAAGTGTCTCTAATATTGTTTGATATCAAGGTAGTATGTTCAAAACTAGCCTTAATCATTACCCTCTCCCCCTTTATGACTTCTCATTCAATATGATCCATTAAATCATTTTTATAAAATCTTACTTGACCATCTAGATAATTAATTCCTGATGTTACTGTGTTCTAAACTCTAAGTAAATTGCGGTCTAATCTTATCAGAAGTCTTGATGTCCTTTAACATAGATTCTGAATGAGTTTTCAGTTTGGTGTTTATATCTGTTGTAGTGGTATTAAGTTTGGTTTCCAAAGCAGTAGTTTGATTCTTTATTTCTCCCAATGTTATATCTTGCATAACTATCATATTTTCATTTATTCTGTTCTAATTCTCAAGGACATTGCCTTGCTTGACTGTCATATCAGCCTCTAGTTATTTTGCTTCCTGTTGTTGCTTAGCCAGGTAGACAACAACATGTGCTCCTTTCTCAAAGAAAGTTGTCATTTCAGTTTTCAAGAGATTGACTTTAAATCTTATTGACTTAATATCCCGAGCCAGTTGAAACTGTTGCTCTTTGTTTCTTTCATCTACATACTTCTCTAGATCTTTCCTTTGCTTATCAAGCATGATCTGTAGTTAGACTAGCAGAGAGCTATTATCCATTTTAGGAGCTGATGGTGGTCCAGATTTAAGATAGAGTTTGTAACTCATGCTCCTCTTCTTAATTTCAGAAAACTTTCTTTTCTTCAGTTGAGAAGCTTCTACTTCCTCAGATTCAAAAGAACTAACTTCTTCAACTTGAGGTGTCACTTTTGTTTTGTAAGTATCTGGGGCCAACTCCCCCTCAAATCTTGTACCTTCCTTATTAATATTGATATTGTCCATGGTAATGTCTGCATGCTGAATTTCAGCATTAGGTACTTCATTCTGGGGAATTTTAGATATCTCTACCTTGATATTAGTTTCTTCAAATAGAAGAATCTCTTCTGCAGTCTCTATGTCAAATATTTCATGATCAGGATCTTTAGATTTTTCTAGGTCCTGTACAACATCCAATAGAATAGTAGTAGCTATATCCATTAGCAATTCACTGAGGTTCTCCCCCTAAATTTGTTCTCTTTCTGAAATTTTCTCTCCCTGCACCTGTACACTAGTTCCCGGTGAGAACCTTGGAGATCTACCTACTTCTTCCTCAACATCCTTATCAGAACTGAAATTCACCTCTTCTTTAGAATCACTAGAGGATACAACTTCCTCTACCACAGATTTCTTGCATGTTACCTCTTTTATTTTTTTAGGTTCTTGTGTCTCTTTAGTCAAGACTCTATCCCATATAGACAGGACTCTCAGGTCCATTCTCCTCATATGATTTTTCTTAGATCCAATTTTTTGATTGATACTATATGGAATGATTTTTACCATATATAAACTAATTATCCGACCCATATTGGGATTCTTAATTCCTTCTGTAATTTTATCAAAGACCACCATATTCCAGTCAGTTGTGATTTTGAAGATGATCCTTGTCATCATGTAAAACATAAATTTGGAAAGCCTGTCATGTGCTCCAGTCTTGCAGAGGAGCACCTTTCCTACTATATTAGATAAAATTTTCCTTGGGAATTTATTCCCTTCCTATTTAAAGAATTTCCAAAACAAGTGGTTGGAGCTAGGCCACACCATTCTGAAGTTTCAACAGTCTTGCTTGAATCTAGTTCATCTTCCTGGGAAGTTTTTGGAATCAAAAAGACTTTAACAAGTCTTTTGATTATGACCTTGACTCTTATTCCATTAACACTGGATTTAATCTTGCCTGACTTAGGGTTTAGTGAGGCATTAGAGTAGAATTCAGATGCCTCTCTCTTCAAAATTTTTGTTGGTTCTGAAAGAAGATACTCAAGACCCACCTCATTGACAAGGTCAATCACCTTCTTTATATCTTCTGGAGCGGAGACGAAGGAATTGCGCACCATTTCATATCCTTTGTTGATGTTATCGCCCATCTTGGGTTCCATTCTTGTTGAAAGAGCTTGAGTTAGAGAGGAGTCGACTATGGATTTTTAGGTCTCGACACACTGCGATCAGTCTCTCAAGATTTCTGGTGAGTGAAGTTGAAAAAACCTTATACCTCCTATTTATAGTATCTATCTTTTGAAGGTGAAAGGTGGGCTGTATTTAGTAATTTTCTAACATTTGGGAAAAATCTAGTTTCTACAAGGAAAACCTAATCAGTCAAGTTGTGTCGACTTAAGTCAACACAAAGTTCATGTCTCTTGACTCAAACCTCAAGGTCTCGACACTAAATTATAATGTATCGACACTTAATTATAATGTCTCGACAATAATCAGTGTCGATACACTGTCAAGTGTCTCGGCACACAACTGCTTATAGTGTCGACACACATTCTGGTGTCTTGACACAATACTACCTAAAGTGTTGACACACATTGTGGTGTCTCGACTCAATTCTTTGACTTAGACAAACTTTGAGTTTTGAATATAATTTCTTGACATAGATAAAGTTTTTCTTGGTTATTTTGATTTGAAAGTCTGGTTAGTCATCAATTTAATAGTTGTAATAACTTTTCTAGTTACTAACTATATTTTTTTATTCAATTTTCAACATGCCTAGTTCAAATTTAAAATAATTAAACTTGCTTTCATCTAGGGTTTTGTAAAAATGTAAGCAACTTGTCTTTCTGTTGGAATATACTATAAGCTTATATTTTCTTTTTCAACATTCTCTCTGAGAAAGTGATATCTAATTTCTATATGTTCAGTTCTAATGTGAGAAACATGATTATTTGCAATAGAAATTGCACTAGTAGAATCACAAAACATAACAGATTTACTTAGCTGTACATTGTAGTCCAGTAGTTGATGCTGAATCTACAACAATTGTGCACAACAGCTCCCAACAGATATATACTAATATTTTGTTGTAGAGATTGCAACACTTATTTGCTTCTTGCTACTCCAACTTATAAGTCTTTTCCCTAGAAATCGGCAAGTTCCAGAAGTACTTTTTTTATCTTCTTTACACCCTGTAAAATATGCATCTATGTACCCTGTGAGTTCAAAATCACTATCTCTAGGATACCAAAGCCCATGATTGGGCGTGCCCTTAAGATATCTAGGTATCCTCTTTATAATAGTAAAATAAGACCCTTTGGGGCATGCTTGGTACCTAGCACAGACACAAGTTGAGAACATAATATCTTGCCTACTAGCAGTCAAATACATGAGTGATCCAATGAGGCCTCTATACAAGGTTTCATCAACTAATTTCCCAGATTCATCCTTGTGTTGTGACACAGAAGAACCCATTGGAGTTCTCATAGTAGAAGAATTCTCCATACCATATCTCTCAATCAACTCCTTAGTGAACTTAGATTGAGAGATGGATATTCCATCCTCTGATTTTCTAACTTGGAATCCCAAGAAGAACTTTAGCTCTCCCATGGTGCTTATTTCAAACTTGCCTTGCATAAGCCTTGTAAATTTAATACACATCATCTCATTAGTATACCCAAAGATTATGTCATCTACATAAATCTTGACTAGGATGCTTGATCGTTTGATGTCCCTAAGAAATAGTGTCTTGTCTATCTTTTCTTTGGAGAATTTTTTATCCATAAGAAAGGTGGAGAAGGTCTCATACCAGGCTCTAGGTTCCTGTTTTAACCCATACAAAGCCTTGTGCCATTTGAAAACATAGATGTTGTGTTTAGGGTTAACAAAACATGGTGGCTGCTCTACATAGACTTCCTCCTTCATTGTACCATTTAGGAATGCTGATTTTACATCCATCTGGTAGACCTTATATCCTTTGAAAGCTGTATGAGCTAAAAACAACCTTATGGTTTCTATCCTAGCTACAGGTGCAAAGGTTTGGTCAAAGTCTAACCTTTCCTCTTGTCTATATCCTTTAGCCACTAATCTAGCTTTATTCTTTACTATAACACCATACTCATCTAATTTATTCCTGTAAATCCACTTATTACCTATCATATTGTGATCACTAGGTCAAGGAACTAAACTCCATACTTTGCATCTCTCAAATTGATTTAGCTCTTCTTGCATAGCCATAATCTAGTTGGGGTCTGAATTGGCTTCTTCAAACCTTTTAGGTTCTACCTGAGAGAGAAAACTAGAGTATAAAACCTCATTGAGATGTCTACTCCCAGTAGTTACTCCTAATCTGACATCACCAATTATTTGATCAATAGGATGATCTCGAAGGTGTCTAACTGCTACTGGCAGGTGCCTACCATTACCTAGTACAACAGGAGAATTAGGATTATTCCCTTCCCCCCACCCCCCGGGCAGTTGCAGTATCTTATATATGAATTTTTATATTATTTCTAATGTGTAACTCTAGATCAGTTGAGTCACTTATTTTTAGCTTTTTCATTCTAGATACTACAACATCTAAACCAGAGTATTTAGAGATCTCATTAAATAAAACAAATGATTCATCAAAAATTACATTAATAGATTCTTCTACAATTTGATGTTTAAAGTTATAGATCCTATATGCTTTTCTATGAAGATTATACCCTACAAAGATTCCTTTATAGGATTTCACTGAGAACTTGGTTAAATAAGTTTTCTTATTGTCCAAAACATAATACTTACAACCAAAAATTTTGAAGTATGATAGATTTTGTTTTCTGTCTTTCATTAGTTTATAGGGAGTCTTGTTGTGATTCATATTGATCAATGCTCTATTCTTAACATAGCTTGTTGTGTTTACAGCCTCAGCTTAGAAATATTTTTGGAGAGATGTTCACTCAGCATTGTTCTGGCTGCCTTAATAAGAGTTCTATTTTTCCTCTCAGCAACTCTATTTTGTTGTGGTGTTCTTGGAGAGGAGAATTCCTGAAAGATTCCCAGTTCCTTAAAGAAATTTGTCATCTTTTTAGATTGAAATTCTGTAACATGGTCACTTTTAAGTTTAACCACAGAACATCCCATCTCATTCTGAATTTGTTTGACAAAATCAGCAAGGATGTCTAGTGTTTCAGACTTTCTCCTTAAGAAAAATACCAAAGCAAACTTGGAGTGATCATCCATAATCACATAGGTATAAGACTTCCTACCCAAACTAAGAACTTGCATATGACCAAATAGATCCATATGAAGTAAGTACAGACACCTCTCAGTATCTTTGGACTAAATGTTCTTAAAGGAAACTTTTGTTTGTTTGTATTTTTGACATGCAGGACATAAGCCTTCTTTAGAGCATTTGAGTTGTGGACTATTTCTAACTAAGTCCATAGAGAATAGTTTATTCATAGCTTTGTACTTTAAGTGAGCCAGGCTCTTGTGCCACTATACAAGTAAAGAGTCTTTCTTACTAGCTACAAGGCATACAGGTGATTTCTCAGTTACACTTAAGAAGTTTAGAAAATAAATGTTCCCACTCCTAGTGCATTACAAGATGATCTCTTGATCACTGAATTCCTTATCAAACGCTTGTCATTATGGAAAAAAATTTCAAACCCTATATCACAAAGCTAACTTTTGCTTATCAGATTGTGGTTCAATCATTCCACATAAGCCACTTTAGTGATGGTAACTAGGCCATTAGAAATGTTACCATATCCCTTGGTGAGTCCTTTCTCTGACCCTCCAAAGATGATTTATATTCCATTCCTAACTGGAGTATAATCTCTTAGTAAACTCCTTGATCCAGTCATGTGCCTGGAACAACCACTATCCAAGTACTATATTGGCCTACCTATGGTACTTGGATCTACCTGCAAACACAGATTTAGTTCACCTTAGGCACCCAAATAGTTTTGGGGCCTTGGTTCCTGTTAGGATTTGTTGTGTGAAACACATCAGGATTTCTAAATAAAGCTTGTTGAAACTTATATGAAGGAGTTGTTGGATTTTACCAACAATCTAGGGCAAAATGCCCAACCTTCCCACAACACCAACACTCAAATCAGTTGTATCTTTTCTTTGGTTGCACATTTGAAGTTGTTTTTTTGTGCAACACGGAATTATCATCCAAATTCCAAGGTAATCGTGCAAAATTCACACCCTTACTTTTTTAGATTTAGGTGAGATGCACTGGGACCAGTTCCAAGAATTCCTTGGCTTCTTGGATTGATCACTTTTTATGGTATTTCTTGGCCTACATTTCCTTTAGATGTCTGATCCTTCCAGCAAGGCTCTTTATTGACCTTACTGGTTGAGCACTAAGACCTCATGTGTCTAAGAACACATGATCTCAAGCATCTGTTATAAGGCAGATACTCGACTGGTTGCCTAACTAGACCACTTGGGGCTTTACCCTTGGGTAGATACTTCTTTTTAAACTTTTTGTTCTTACCATGTCCTACACCACTTCTAAATGGTGTAGAAAAGGTATTTATGATAGGTAGCACTGACTTAGGTTTTGAGAATTGAGTCAGGAGCTGTCTTTCCTGAGTAAGCTTTGCTTCCAGGTCTTTGACAGAATTGACCTGTTCTATTATCACCTCTGCCTAGCTATCTATCTTTTTAGTTAGTTCTATAAGTTTTAGTTTTTATCAGTCCAACTTTTTGTTGGCACTTATCAACTGAAAAGATACTCCTCTCAAGGATTCTAATTCTTTGGCCAGATCCTTAGCAAGTTATTTGCTTGCAATCAATGCCTTTAGTAACTTCCCATATTTATTGATAAGGAAGTTAAAATCAGCTTCAGTGTTTGAATCATGTTCTTTACTATTAGAGGAGTGTGAACATGATTCATTTTCTGATGCAGAAAAAGAATCTGAGGCTAAACTATAAGAGATTGATTTTACCTTAGCAGGATCTGAAAAATCCTGATCTTCTTCTCTTGGTTGGGTTTCCTCAATATCCATCAGGCCCATGAGAGCCTCCTCCTCTTCTGATTCTGATGAATCAGACTCACTGTCAGATAGTGTCAATTATCTTTTTGCCAAGAGGCATTTATCAGCCTTCTTGTGTTGTCCATCTTTCAAGTTTTCTGACTTTTTCTCCTTTCTTTTTGCTGGGCAATTAGCTATGACATGCCCTTTTCTATTGCAACAAAAACACACTATATTAGTCTTAATATATTTATTCTGTGAAGACCCATACCTGTCCCCAAATTTCTTCTTCCGGGGTTTCTTTGGATGATTGGTCTTCTTGAGAGAAGTGTCTCCAGCTAGACCCTTCCAGCTGCCCTGCCTTCTTCTCCTCAACATCTTCTTGAACTGTCTAGAGAAGAGAGATAGTTCCTCCTCAGTCAGGTCTCCTCCTAATGAGGAAGATTCTGAACACTCAGAATTTGTTTCCAATCTTTCTGTGAGTGTTGACTTCTCTCTGACTTTGCTAGATGACTCAGCCTTTAGGTCCAAGGTCTTTTCTCTACTATGTGTTCTAGCTGAATCTTCTTCTGACTCCTGAGATTGATCTGTAACTTATGTGACAACAGCTTGCCAAATAGGGCATGGGGGTCTAAGTTGGCTAAATTCCCCATTTCTATTATGGCTCAGATCTTGATGTCCCATTCCTTGTTCAGGGACCTCAAGATCTTATCATTAAGTTCATAGTTTATAAAGCTTCTGCCATAAGTCCTCAGGTTTTTTATAATTCTGAAGAACTTTTAAAAACATTCAGCCACAATGTCTTTCTTATCTTGTCTGAAGGCTTCATACTGTCGGTTTAGCAGTGATTTCCTATCATCTCTGATCTCATCAGTTCCTTCCATGTAGACAATCAAAGACTGCCACATTTCTTTGGTTGTCTTGGAATGAATCAGATTCTGAAAAGTGGAATCATCTATTGTAGTGACTATTATATTTTGTGCCCTTTGTCCATAGAGGCCAGAATGATTTCATCCTTATCCATCTCCATGTAAGTCTTGGCTGTCTTGATGTTTACATTAAGAACTGAAACTTCATGGGAATGAAAGGTCCTTCAATAACTTTGATGTAAATTCTTGGATCTGCTGCCTCTATGAATAATCTTACTCTCTCCTTCCATATTCCAAAGTTTTCTTTAGAATAGACAGAAAGCTTAATGGAATTGTTTTCCCTCTAAGCCATGGTATATCTTTCCCTGTAATCCTTTGGATTCTAACTAGGCTGTTATGCCATTTACAGTGAACCTCCCACTAATACCAATTGTAAATGTTTGCTTTAGAATTGAGAATGAACTAGAGTGGAGTGAATAGGTCAAATTTAAACTATGGGAACCCCTTTTATTAATCAAAGTTCTACTTTCCTTTAAAATGATTAACTCAGTCAGATAATCAATATAAATTTAACTGCAATTAGAAAAATTATCCCGGCACAGCAATTAAGTAAACATAGCACAATGCACACAGAATTATTGTTGTTCCCCAACTTATGGTTACATCCACTTTCCCCCTTCGCCTATCTAGCAATGAACTAGATTTGGCAAAAATCCCCTTTCTTTTACTCAGATCCTCATATCTTACAGCTCAGAGCATAGCTGGTTCCTACCAGTTAGACTATACAAGTCTTACCACTCATAACACCAAGATCCTATACCTCATGTTCTTCTTAAAAACTCTACCTCAGAATGAATCCACACTCCTACTCCTCAGGAAAATCTTGCCCTATAACTCAGAAAAATACCTAATTCTCCTACATTAGGCTATCCCAGCCCTACCTCAGTCTTTATAACATAGGCTTATAACATAAAGAGAATAATTCTCCTACACTCAGATCTACAGATAGATCTTACACAATTAATGATGGTAAAGAAATAGATTCAAAAAATGTCACCCAGCAAGAGAGAAATGATTAACATCTTTTTGATCCGATCTTGATGAATTTGCTTCCTTTGAACTTGTCAAGATTGATTTGATCCAACCCTTCTTAGCTTTTTAAAGCTTCTTGAATTAAAAAAATTAGGGTAGATCTAGGCTGGAGAAATGTTGAAGATGATTCTTGATATGGCTTCTTTCCACCTTCTAAATTTGTAGCTGATGCATCTAATATCTGACTTCAACAATTATGATTGTTCTTCTTCTAGTTGTTCTCTCTTTTTTTCCTGAAGAGTTGATCCCTTAAAATAGGCTCTGATAGGAGTAACTGGCTGATCCGATTAGTAACTGACATCTGATAGTTATGATAGTTGTCAGTACCTCCATCTTGATTTCTGTTCTTAGGAAACAAATATACTTAAAGAGTTGACACTTGACAGTTGAATGCGTCGACACAAGTCCTGTGTGTCGACACTGCTCTTCTAGTGGTGTCAACATACATCTGAATGTGTTGACAAAGCTCTTCAACTTGTTTCGACACAACTTATGTAGAATGTGTCAACACTAGTCCTGAGTGTTGACACACCTTGCTTCCATTCATGACACAACTTGTGAAGTGTGTCGACACTAGCCCTGAGTGTCAACATTGTTTTCTTCAGTCTCGACAAAGTTTAAATAGAGTTTGTCAACACAGTTGTCCTTAGTGTCGACACATCTTCTCTTTTTCTCGACACAACTTGCTTCCAGTGTGTGTTGACACTGGTCTTGAGTGTCTCAATGCTTTTGTATTTAGCTTTATTTTCCTGCACACATTAACTTAACATCCATCAAATATAACTATGCGTATATCATTGAGCTGAAAGGACTTTTTCAAATCAAGTACATTGTGACCAATGTACTCAACATATCTTTGCTTGATTATGTTTGTATAATTTTTATGCATTTTGAGCATCGAAAAACAAAACTATGGTTTTGAGGATTATTTTGTGGCAACATGGGATAAGATCTCTTAACTTTTAAGACTGTCATTATGAGTAGATTTCAGCCTTTGGAATAAGAAATACATTGGAAAGCTTGCTTAAATTTCTGCTTTGTTTGTTTAAGCGTCCTGTTCCAGGTTTTTCATAAATGAGCTTTTTAGGGGCATGTTTGTTGGCAAACTCCTTTCTTAAAAAAAGGTGATATGTCAAAAATCGACCATAACTCGCACTTCCTTTTTTTATAGTCTGAACGTTGCATCTGTCTCCTCCTTTTGCTCACCTCCTGATTCTTCCCTCTACGAACAATTTCTTTGCTATGCAAAATTGGTCTGAGTGCAGATGAATTATCATGTTTCAAATAATTTCTATAACAGCTAAATGAGTGGTTACGAGAAATGATGAGCGCACAAAATTAATAATATAGAAAATAAAGCACTACAAATGAAGAACACCAAATATAAAGTGGTTCCCCGAAATTTGGGAACATCCACTGTGCAGAAAGAGATAAATTTACTATTAATTTTTCAAGCATATAATATGGATAAAATTGAGGAGAAAAAATAAACTGAGAAGAAGATTGAAATCCGGAATCCTCCAAGATTCGGTCATACACGATGCGGCAAGAAAACAATTTCGGCAGTGAGAAGAAGTGGTTTGGAAGAAGAACTCCGAAGAAGAAGTTGGTTATCGGCTGCAAGAAGAGATCAGCTCCGGTAGTCGGGCGAAATAGCGTGGCCAAGCACCTCATGATTCTCACTGTTGCTCTGCTCGAATTCCTGCTACACAAAGGGGTTGGCTGGCCACACCTATTTATAGGCTGGGAGAATCCCTAAATTGGGTAAAGAGGAGAGGATATGACCAACTCTAATCAAAGCAGGAAATAAATATTTGACAAAAAAATTCTCCTGCATCACCGGTGATTTAGGGAGTTACATTTTTTGAGTGCTCTATAAAAATACCAGCCCCAAAATAGTCACTAATGGTGGAGCTATAATTGGAGGGAGAGGTGGCACGGGTAAAAATCTCCATCTTGACGCCTCTACCATGACAAGCCCCACCTGGTTGAGATAACTCCAAAATGCTCCAACGGTCACTAAGATCCAAAAGTCAAAGGAACTGAGCGAGTGAGCTTCGGCCAAGAGCGGATCATAAGAAAACTCCTTCAATCCCGAGTACCACACAAACTGGACTGATGTGGTTGTCTTAGAAACTCTCCACCTTGAAGCTAAATTTCGACTACTCCACCTCCAACGATGGTCTCCCATAGCAAAAAGTTACTGAACCTGTCAAGAATTCTTGCCATTGATGTGCGCGAGGGAGAGAAACTGATAAATGTAGACACACCAACAAAGAATGCAAACAAACTAAACTCAGCATGAGCCCTTATGAGAACTAATTGAATGTTTATTAGACACACTATAACTCATGTATAATGAAGGAGTAACAAGGAAAGATCTTAGGTAATAGAGGTGATCAAACTGCATTCACAAAATGGAATCTTGACTATAGAAAAATAACTCAAAAAAGAGTTATAAGAACACAAGTATAGATATGACATGAGTAGAATGGATGGAAATAATGTAAGCAAATGAAGGGATAAACATCATATGAACAAAACAAATAGGTCAAAAAACAGGAAGCCCAAAAGAAAACACACGAAGAGAAAAAGGCAAGGGAAAAAGATAGGTGAGAAAAACACTATAAGACATCCTCATCGACGTCCTCAAGGCAAAGGGATGTGATAGACTTTCTTTTATCATCATCAGGTATCTTTCTTTTCTCCTTGTTCTAAAGCTTCCAATAATATTTTATCCCATGACCATTCTTTTTGTAGTACTTGCAATGACTATCTGATATTTTATTGGACTTGCCTCCTCTGCCTGAACAAGACTGACCTCGAGAAAATAAAGTTAAACTTTCAGTAATACTTGAGTCGGACGACTTCTTACAAATGTAATCTAAGAATAAGGCTACAGTGACTTCTTCCCTATCTAAAATATTCTTATTATAGGTGAGGGTAGTGACCATGCCCTCATAGGACTTTGGAAGAGAGTTCATAATAATGTGTGTTTTGTCCTCTTCCTCCACCTGAATATCCATGCTGAGATACTGAGATAATAGTTTATTGAAATTGTTCAAGTGGTCATGTAGAGAGGAACCCTTTTTCATGTTAAACTTGTACAACTATGGCTTGAGGTAAATGCAATTGGAGAGAGACTTCGTCATATAGATAAGCTCTAGCTTTGCCCAAAGGCTAGAGGAGGTCATCTCTGAATGAACTCTATATAGCACATCATCATTTAAGCAAAGTTGTTTGGTGGACAGTGATCTGTGTTGAGTATATTGGAAAATGTGTACTAGATTTGGAGAAGCCACAACTTAGTCAATGATATACAACAATTTATATTTGATAGGAGTTTTAGTTTCATTGTGCATGTTTAAGTATTTGAAGGAAAATTTTCTAAGTACAAGTGTCGACACTTGTGAATAAACTGTGTCGACACTCAGGAAACTTGTGTCGACACTCAGGCAAGCTGTGTCGACACACACGCAAATTGTGTCGACACTCAGGGAAGTTGTGTCGACACCCAGAATTATTATCGACACTTAAAAAGAAGCTGTGTCGAAACTAAAAGCTTTGTCGGCACCTAAAGAAGACGTTGTGTCGACATCCAGAAATGTGTCGACATCTGAAGCAGGACCTGTGTCGACACTTAAAACTGAAGCTATGTCGACATTCAAGAGATATGTCGACACCTGAAGCAATTGTATCGACACACAGGACTTGTGCTGACACACCAGCTCTCAAAAGGCTGTGTCGAGTTCAGAAGTAATTGTGTCCACACATAGGACTTGTGTCAACACAGACTCAACGTCATTTGACAAACACTCAACACCAACTGTCTGAAACAGAAATGTCGAGACAAGAAGTTGCTGTGTCGACACACAGGACTTGTATCGACACATTTAACATAAGCAATGTCGAGAAGCAGAAGTATGGCTGTGTCGATACTTGGAGTAATTGTGTCGACACCATGAAGACTTGTGTCGACACTTAGTATATATGTGTCAACACATATGAAGCAGTCTATTGAGTGTTGTATGCTGAGTTGAAAAGACATTAAAGAACCTGGTGACGTGACTGGTGACTTGACAGCTGTCATAACAAGCCAGTCTGTCACCACTGTCAGAACTGTCAAAAGTTTGTTATGAACCGGATCAGCCGGTAACCATGAAGCAAGCTTTATATAAGAGACAGATCGAAAATGACAAGAACATGAACAATAACGTGAGGCATCAATAAGAAGAATTCTTACAGATCAAGGGCTATCTGCAAGAAAGATTCAGAGTTCTATCTTAATTTAAGGAAGAAGCTGATTGAAGATCATCTTCATCAACAGAGAAGATCCAACTTATTTTGTTCTAATCAAGAAGCTTTGAAAAGCTAAGTTAGGTTTGATCAGAAGGATCAGTCAATACAAGAACTGATCAAGAAGACAACATCAACAGAGAAATCTAGCTGGTGAAGTTTTCAGTTAGTCTTTACTCACAAATTCTTGTAGGATCTTCTGTTAGATCTGAGATTGTAAGACTAAAATTATAAAGGCTGAGGTAGGGATGTAGGCCTAAAGTAGGACTTGTGGAAAGTCTGAGTTGTAAGCCTAATTATAAAGGATGAGGTATGGCTGAGGCCTGAGGTAAGATTCTGGAGAAGAATCTGAGGTAGAACTTGCGTTAAGTCTGAGGTGTAAGAACCATCATTTGTTCTGAGTTTGTAAGATCTGAGGATCTGAGCCAGTGGAAGGAAGTAAGGCTGAATCCAGTTATCTGCTGGATAGGCGAAGGGGGTAAAGTGGATGTACCCATATCTTGGGGAACCACTATAAGTCTGGTGTTTACTGTGATGTGTTTATTTTCTATAGATTGATTAATCTATGCTGAAAGTAGTCTTATAACTGTTTGCCTAAGAATTAAAAAGACACAAAAAGATTAGAACCTATTCACCCCCTCTAGGTGTTTAGGCTCTTGAAATAAAGTCTTTCAAATGGTATCAGAGGGAGGTTCCTCAAAATTTGACCTAACAGTTAGAGGATTTCTCCAAGGAAAATAATAGATAATAAAAATGGGCTCTAGTGAAAATCAAAAGGAATTTGGATCTATGAAATTGCCCATATGAAGGAAAGAATCTTTTGGCATTTGGAAAGAAAGGGTAAGGCTGTTTATGGAAGCATCTGATCTAAGAATGTATATCACAGTATAAGAAGGCCCCTTCATCCCTATGATGGTTTCAGTTCTTAATGCAAACATTCAAACTCCAAATAGTTATTCAGAGATGACTAAGGATGAAATCGTCTTGGCTACATTAGATAAAAGAGCTCAGAATATAATTATAAGTGCCATAGATGATGCAACATTCCAGAATCTTATGCACTGTAAAACTTCCAAAGAAATGTGGGATACATTGATTGCCTATATGGAAGGCACAGAAGAAGTCAGAGAGGACAGAAAGTCTATGCTAAATCAGGAATATGAGAGCTTTAGGAAGAATAAATCTGACAGCGTAGCTAAATGCTATAAAAAGTTTTTCAGAATAGTAAACGAACTGATGACATATGGAAGAGTCTTCAGTACTTATGAACTGAATGACAAGTTTCTTAGGTCCCTAACAAAGGATTGGGACACTAAGATATGTGCCATCAGGGAAGTGGCCAAACTGGCTGACACACCACCACCTACACTTTTTTGGAAAACTTCTTTCATATGAAATGCAGCTTACTTCTAGGAAAGAGGAAGAGAAGGGCAGCAGATCTGAATATAAAGAAAAGTCAGTAGCCTTTAAGGCTAAGGGCTCAAGGAAGGGTAGGAGAAAATCTCCTTCTCCATCTAGAAGGAGTACTGAAGCAGAAGAAGGTGTTCCTGAAATAAGTACATCAGATAGTCATACATCTGATGAAGACTTTCCTGTCTTCACAAGACAATTCCAAAGGTTCATGAAAAAATAGAATTGGAGAACCAGGCCTTCATCTACATCCTATTCCAAGGATGAATACTACAGGAAGAAGAAAACACTTAAGGAGGACAGGTATGCTTCTAAACCTGGTAAACAATCTAATTCTAAGATTGTGTGTTATTCCTGCAACAGGTATAGGCATGTCATAGCTGACTGTCCTGACAAAAGAAAGGAGTCAAAGGACAAGAAGAAGCAGCTCGTCAAAGAAAAGATGAAGAAGTCTCTAGTGGCTCAGAAGGAGAAGAGTTGGACAGACTCTTCATCTTCAGAATTTGAAGAAGAAGAGGCAGAAGCATATGTTGGACTCTTCTCAATAGAAGAGGATTCTAGGGAACTAGAATTCTTACAGATGCTGGACTCCATAAATGGAGTGGAAGAATATTACTGTAAAGGGCTGATGGCTCAATTTGAAGAAGATAAGTGCCAGGATCAGCCTGGACCAAGTAAGGTAAACAATTCTCCACTAGTCTCAGATTACTTTACTGGATTAGAATCAGAAGCATCTTCTTCAAAAGAAGTGGATGGATTTGAGTCTGAGGGGTATGTTCACCAACTCATTAATGAGTATAGTGGGTTGTTGCATGCTCTAAAGAAGAGCTAGTTTCTTATTAAAGAGCAAGCTAAAGAGATTGAGTCTCTTAAGCTGGCTGTAGCAGTTTCAGCAAAACTGCTGCATCAAAAACTGAATGAGGTTGCCAAATTGAAAAACATTACAATTATTCAGATGGGCACAATCTCATTCAAATAGAATCATATCAAGAAACTGGAGGGAAAACTTCAGCAAGAGAGAGAGAGCTAGTGGCAAAATTCTCCAAGCCAAAATCAGTCTTACCTTTGATAGATAATTTTGTTTCACAAAAATGAAAGACTGGTCTAGGCTTTAAGGGAAGAACTAGGGCTACCAATTCTCATAGAAAAGGTAAAGCCATAGTTCATCCTCTAGCTGTTAATCCCCCTATTTTCTTTAAGAAGGTATTGAATCCTACCAACAGGTATGATCATGACATTACACATGATCACTGTGAGCATGAAAATTTCATGAGCAAGGGTGCTAATGCCAATAGACCAATCTATAGGCATGCCCATCATATTTAAGAGGAGTTCTTGAAGAATGTTGTTCCAACACTAACACTTAATAAGTCTACTGACAACAAAGTAAGAAGGCCTATACCTAAGAATAGGTATAATAGGTTTGAGTGTTGGTGTTGTGGCAAGGTGGGCCACTTTGCCATGGATTGCTGGTTTAACTTAAGTGTTAAAACCAAAAGTAGGATTCCTGTTAGATCAGTCACATGATTTTAAGCTAACAAGGACCTAGGACCCACTAACAAGTTAGGTTCTAAGGGTAAGTGACTCTTTATTTGTTGCAGGTAAATCAAAGTGACCATACCCCTATATGGTACTTGGATAGTGGTTGTTCCAGACATATGACTGGAACAAGGAGAATGTTGAGGTACTATGTGCCCATAAAGAATGGACCAAAAGTTATCTTTGGTGGATCAGAAAAAGGAATCATCAAAGGATTTGGTAACATATCTTGTGATTCAATTACAATCACTAAGGTGGGTTATGTAAAGGGTCAAAAACATAACCTGATTAGCATAAGTCAACTTAGTGATCTAGGTTATGATATTTCTTTCCTCAAAGGGGAGTGCCTAATAAAAATGTCAAGTGATCAAGAGATCATTTTGACTGGCACAAGGAAAGGAAATGTGTATTGCCTTAACCTAGAGTGTGAGTCTAACAACTCACCTATTTCTTTGGTTGTAGGAGAGAAAGCTTCTCTATGTGTCAAATGGCACAAGAGGCTTGCTCATCTGAACTATATGTAAATTGGACTGTTTTTCAGCATGGGATTAGTGAGGAATGGTCCTCAAGTTCAGTGCATAAAAGAGGGTGTGTGCTTAGCTTGCCAAAAAGGCAAGCAGACTAAGTCCTCTTTTCAGTCACTTGACATCAAAGATTCAAAGAGATATTTGTATCTCATGCATATGGATTTATTTGTTCCTATGCCTTTCAATAGTCTTGGTAGGAAAGCATACACACTTGTTATTTTGGATGACTATTCTAAATTTACATGGGTTTTCTTCTTGAGGCAGAAATCTGAAACCTCAACTCTTTTCCAGACTTTTGTCAGACAAATACAGAATGAATACAACAGCTCAGTGGTCAAAATCAGAAGTGACCATGAAACTGAATTTTATTCTGAATGTATGACAAAATTCTGTGAAGAACTTGGGATTCATTAGGAATTCTCTTCACCTAGAACTCCACAATAAAATGGTGTTGCTGAAAGAAAGAATAGGACTCTAATTGAAGCCAGTAGAACTCTACTAAATGACACTACTCTCCCTGAATACTTCTGGGCTGAGGCAGTAAATACTGCTTGTCATGTGCTCAATAGGGCCTCCATCAACAAGAAACACAAGATGACTCCCTACCAGATTTTGAAAGGCAGAAAACCAAACATATCTTTATTTCAGAATCTTTGGTAGTAAGTGTTTTGTACTCGTCAATGGTAAACACTACCAAACTAAATTTGCGGCCAAATCCCTAGAATGGATATTTGTTGGGTACAACAATCATAGTAGATCATGCAAGATCTACAACTTGACTACTCAAGTTGTAAGAAAATCTGTGCATGTTGTATTTGACGAGTCAATGTTTATTAACAGTAAATTTTCTAGTATTTCAGTTAGTTCTACAGGTCTAACAGATAAGCTGGACAAGCTGACCATCAATGAAGATGTTCCTCTAAACTGGATGAGGATAAAGATGTCAGCTATCCAGGGGGAGATCAAGTCCCTCTGGGTGAATAAGAAAATATGGAGCATCAAGATGAGGAAACTGGAGATAGACATAATGCTGACCGAATTACTCCAGCAAGGAGACACCTGTAGAATCATCCATCCCACCAGATCATTGGTGATGCAAGTCAGGGTGTTTTAATAAGGAGCAGGAGCATAAACACAGTTCTATGTTCTAGCTTCCTATCTCAGATAGAACCCAGGAAGATTGAAGAGGCCATGCAAGACAACAACTGGATTGATGCAATGCAAGAAGAGCTCAGTCAGTTAAAAAGGTGTAAGGTCTGGGAACTGGTGCCAAAACCTAAGGTTCACAACATAATAAGAACTAAGTGGATCTATAGGAACATGCTTGATGAGAATGGCACTATAGTAAAGAAAAAGGCTAGACGTGTAGCAAAAGGCAACAGGCAAGAGGAAGGTATTGATTTTGATCAAACCTTTGCTCCAGTGGCAAGGCTGGAGGCAATAAGGCTGTTCTTAGGCCATGCTGCCTATCAAGGGTGCAAAGTATATCAAATGGATGTGAAATCAGCATTTCTGAATGGTGATTTAAAAGAAGAAGTCTATGTAGAATAACCCTTAGGTTTTGTAGACAATCACTTTCCTGATTATGTATATAGGCTTAGGAAAGCTCTATATGGTTTGAAACAAGCTCCAAGGGCTTGGTATGAAACTTTGTCTGCCTTCCTCATTGAGAATAAATTCTCTAGAGGAAAGATAGACAAAACTCTATTCAATAGGGAATCAAAAGGCAAGATAATACTAGTCCAGATATATGTGGATGACATTATCTTTGGTTCTACTAAAAATAGCCTTTGTAGGAAGTTTGCCAAACTTATGTCAGAGAAGTTTTAGATGAGCAGTATGAGTGAGCTGAAGTTCTTTTTGGGATTTCAAGTTAGACAGACTGAGAGTGGGTTGTCCATATCCCAGTCTAAGTTCACTAAGGAGTTGATTAAGAAGTATGGTTTGGACTCAGCTTCTACTATGAAAACTCTAATGGGAATAAGTATGCCTATGTGCAAAATGAAGCAAGAAAACCTGTTGATGAGTCTTTGTATAGAGGGATAATTGGCTCCCTACTATACTTGACTGCTAGTAGACCTGACATCATGTATGCAACATTTGTCTGTGCTAGTATCAAGCATGCCCTAAGGAATCTCATTATACTGCAGTTAAAAGAATTTTGAGATATCTTAAGGGCACATCTAATTTAGGCCTTTGCTATCCTAAGAATATAGATTTTCTATTAACAGGTTTCTCATATGCAGATTTTGCTGGATGCAAAGAAGACAGAAAAAGTACCATAGGAACCTGTCAATTCCTTGGTGGGAGGCTGGTATCATGGAGCAGCAAGAAGCAAACCAGTGTAGCTATATCAATAGCTGAATCAGAGTATATAGCTGCAGGTAGTTGCTGTGCACAATTGATGTGGATAAAGCATCAACTAGAAGATTATGACATCCAGGTAAGTAGAATACCACTATTTTGTGTTTCTACAAGTGCTATTTCAATTGCTAAGAATCCTGTATCACACAGTAGGACCAAGCATATAGATATTAAGTTTCATTTTATCAGAGAACATGTAGAGAAGGAAAATATTAATCTATAGTTTGTAAAAACTGATAACCAAATAGATGATATTTTTACAAAACCACTGGATGAAATTAAATTAAATAATTTCAAAATTAAATTAGGTATGTTGAACCTAGACTAGGTTAACACAAGTTTACATTAGTAGCATATGTAAGCACAAAATTTCTGTTGAAATTTGGCTAAGTACAAAGTTTGTGTCGACAAAAGCAAGTTGTGTCGACACACTCAGTGTGGTGTGTCGACACAGAACAAGGATATGTCTATACAGAAACAGTATCTGTGTAGACAGAAGAATAGGTGTCGACACAAAAAGTCTCGACACAACTCTGTCGAGACTATATGTCGAGAGGATATTTGTGTCAACGCAAAAAGTTTGTGTCGACATAACTCTATCGAGACTAAAGTGGTCAGTGTCGACACAGACGCAAGTATGTCGACACAGACTCAAGTATGTCGACACATAGTTGTGTCGACTTAAAATATGTTTTGTCGACATAGATATTAGTATGTCGACACATAATCATGTCGACCTAACTTAAGTTCTGTAAAGACCTAGGTAATTTTTGTCGACACTAAAACTGATTTATCGACTTAGGCCTGACTTTTTATCTCCCTTGACTAAAGTACTATAAATAGGTGAATCAAAAATTTGGTCGACTACGCAATCAGAATTTTTGACTCTACACCTTCTGTCGACATAGACCTTCTCTTCTCTTCTCCTCTAGCACATACGTCAATGGCGCCAAACCAAGAAGATAAGGTTAATGAAGGTTATGAACTTGCTCGCGAAGGATTCACGACTGCTTTTGATGAAATTAAGGGAGTTATTACCCTAATTTCTGAAAATGGATTAGAATTTTTGGTCTCTGAACCGACCAAAATATGGAAAAAGGAAGTCATGCAGTTCTACTCAACCGCTACTGTGGACACAGAAGGAAAGAAAACCAAGCCGTCTATTCAAGATACCCGGGTGAAGCTCACATTGAAATCTATCAGAAAAGCACTACATCTACCATTAATCAAGGATACATATGAAATAACTCCTTCCCAGATAACTTAAGCTTTATGCTAGTGTGGACTGAGTCCCAGTATTAAGATTGGATCATCTATCAATAAAAAAGGGATGAATTCCCAAGGAAAATTTCTTTATGAAGTTTTGGGCAAATTGATAATCTGCAAGACTGGTGGACATGATAGGATTTCTGCCCATATGTTCAATCTTATGGTGAGGGTTATATTCAAGATAAACACTGACTTGGCAGCAGTAGTGTTTGATAAAATATAAGAAGGATTTAAGAAACCTAACCTGGGAAGGATCCTCAGTTTATGCTTGACATCAGTAATTCCAGATGTTCTGAAATAAGCAAATGGCTTTAAGATAAATCACATGAGGAAAATGGATGTGAGGAAGCTGTCAATATTGGACAAAGTTTTGACTAAGGAAGTCCCCGCTCCCAAGGAGCAAACTAAGAAAGACAAGAAGAAAAAGAAAGTGATTGTACAGGCTGATTCCTCTAGTGATTCTGAAGAGGAAGTGGTCTTTAGTTCTGATGAAGACCAACACCAACAGGAAGCACATGATCAAGTAAAGGACAGTGAGCCCCAGGAGCAACAAGTTGACTCCACTCAAGGGGGAGAACACTTTGAACAAGGAACTGAGATGCCTGTCCAAGGGAGTGGTATTGATGATGCTGTCCTAGACAATGATTTAGCTGCAGATACAATCATGAAGGTAGTATCTGAAATCAACACTGCAGCTGAAGAAATTGATAAGACAGATGCTCAAAATGAGCCAGTAAGTATCTTCTCCACAGTTTAGTGATATATAATAGTATTCTTCTCAATAATTGTTCAGGGGCAAAACTTTTGTGTAAAAATAAAGTCTTTTAAGTCATTAAACCAAAACTAATCTTATTCCTTCTGTCCAGATTCAGAAGGAATTTACAATGGAAGAATTGTTTCCTAATCTTCCTCCAGATAGAACTGAGGGGGAGCATATTGAGAAAGAAAAAGATATTCTAAGGACTGAGGGGGAGTTATCAAAGGATACTGAGAAGGATACCCTAGCTGTAAAGAATACTGTTAATATTCATAGTACAACTGAATCTTCTGAAGATGAAGAAGCCGCATTAGCTAAGAAAAGGAAGCTAACTGTTTTAAAGAAAAAGAGTTACGGATACAAGAAGGCTTTGCAAGTGGGAACAACACCATCTACATCAACTGTAGGCTTCAGTTCTTTACTAGACCAGATGCAAATAAAACTGGATAATCAAAGACACTCTATAGAGCAATATGTAGATAAAACTCATAAGGAGTTACAGTTTCAATTTGCCCAGGACATCAAATCCATTAGATTTGAAGTGAATCAACATAATAAGGAGATGACAGATTGCTTCCATAAAGGAGGTAATGCTGTGGTGTTCCTGGCCAAGCAACAGTAAGATATCCAAGCTAAAGTGGATGAAATTGAAGTGAAACAGGGATATGTACTTGAGAATCAGTTAAGGATGAATGAAAATCTCAAGGATTAACATCATGAAATATTGAAAAAGCTCAATGATTCTAGCACTACTCTGAAGGCTGAAATCTCCAAGCAAATTCAAGAAGATATACCTGCTGTCAAAGCCATATTTCAAGAATCTCAGGAGAAAATTAAAACTTTCCTGACAAAATTCAGAGCATATTTTAAAGAGGGAACTGAATATATAGTTGATCAAGTCAGATTCCAGAAAGAAGATTTAAGAGATCATGTTGCAAGAGAAGTCATAAAGGGGGAGAGATTACTAGTCAAAGCCAGCTCTGACCAAACTAAATGAACTACCAATAGCATCAGAGCTACTCTTGGATATCCTCCTCTTTGTGAGGATGCTAATATAGCTGAGTCTAGGATACAACCTGAATATTTTGAAGGAGATCAGCCTGAAGTTGCTCAGGTGATCTACCCCCTAGCTGATTTTGAGATAGTTCAAGAAGAAGTGCTGAAAATGTATATTCCTCCACCAGAGGCACCAAATGTAATTCTGGAAAAGGTTGAAATGTCAGAAGCTGCATTAGAAGCTCAGAAGGAAGCTCAACTTTCCAAGAAAAGATTCAGAGAGCAGGCTGAGCTGAAGCCAGATTTTGAGCAGTGGAGCCCAACTTCTAGAAACATCATACTTACTGCCTGGAAAGCTTTAAAGGATAAAACTCATGACAGGGGTAAGTGGTATTCTGAACAAGAGTGGAATAAATATCAAGTAGGACAAGAAGTAATTCTTCAACATAGAAGAAGTGCTAAGGCTGGGAAGCTACCTGCTAATGCTCAAGAGCCAAACAAGTACTTCCCCAAACCTTTCCACTATTTGGAAAGATATAAGATCAAGGCTTAAGAATTAAAGAAGAAAGCTCTAAAAGGGAAAAATCCAACTGAGGTTGCTGAAACTTCTATGCAGGCTAAAATCAAGTCTGACAAAGGAATAGTTATTAAGGAGCCTAGTCAGTAATAGGATTGCTAGGTTTATGTAATAGAACAATGTACTAATTTGTTTCTTTTGTTCTATAAGAAATTCATGTAAACCAAAGTTTTCTGATTAATGAAATCTGTTTCAGTATTAAGTGTTTGTTATTTACAATGATTATGTGATAACCTACTCTGAAATGTTTTTACTTCTATTACAATTTTGTTTTATCTTAAGAGATGTATATCTTTGACTAAGGGTTATGACTTCTCTAAATAGGGGAGATTGTTGGGTACATTGGAAAATGTGTACTAGATTTGGAGAAGCCACAACTTAGTCAATGATATGCATCAATTTGTATTTGATAGGAGTTTTAGTTTCATTGTGCAGGTTTAAGTATTTGAAGGAAAATTTTCTAAGTACAAGTGTCGACACTTGTGAAGAAACTGTGTCGACACTCAGGAAACTTGTGTCGACACTCAGGCAAGCTGTGTCGATACTCAGGCAAGCTATGTCGACACACACGCAAATTGTGTCGACACTCAGGGAAGTTGTGTCGACACCCAAGTTTTGTGTCGACACTTATAAAGAAGCTGTGTCGACACTCAAAGCTTTGTCGACACCTAAAGAAGCAATTGTGTCGATATCCAGAAATGTGTTGACATCTGAAGCAGGACTTGTGTCGACACTTAAAACTAAAGCTATGTCGACATTCAGGAGATATGTCGACACCTTAAGTAATTGTGTCGACACACAGGACTTGTGTTGACACACTAACTCTCAAAAGGATGTGTCGAGTTCAGAAGTAATTGTGTCGACACACAAAACTTGTGTCGACACACACTCAATGCCATTTGACAAACACTCAACACCAACTGTCAGTAACAGAAATATCGAGACAAGAAGTTACTGTGTCGACACACAGGACTTGTGTCGACACATTTAACATAAGAAGTGTCGAGAAGCAGAAGTATGACTGTGTCGAAACTTGGAGTAATTGTGTCGACACCATGAAGACTTTTGTCGACACCATGAAGACTTGTGTCGACACTTAGTATATTTGTGTCAACACATGTGAAGAAGTCTGTTGAGTGTTGTATGCTGAGTTGAAAAGACATGGAAGAACCTGGTGACGTGACTGGTGACTTGACAGCTGTTATAACTAGCCGATCTGTCACCACTGTCAGAACTGTCAGAAGTTTGTTATGAACTGGATCAGCCGGTAACCATGAAGCAAGCTCTATATAAGAGACAGATCGGAAACGACAAGAACATGAACAATAACGTTAGGCATCAATAAGAAGAATTCTGACAGATCAAGGGCTATCTGCAAGAAAGATTCAGAGTTCTATCTGAATTTAAGGAAGAAGATGATTGAAGATCATCTTCATCAACAGAGAAGATCCAACTTATTTTGTTCTAATCAAGAAGCTTTGAAAAGCTAAGTTAGGTTGGATCAGAAGGATTAGTCAATACAAGAACTGATCAAGAAGACAACATCAACAGAGAAATCTAGCTGGTGAAGTTTTTAGTTACTCTTTACTCACAAATTCTTGTAGGATCTTCTGTTTGATCTGAGATTATAAACCTAAAATTATAAAGGCTGAGGTAGTGTTGTAGGCCTGAGGAAAGACTTGTTGAAATTCTGAGTTGTAAGCCTAATTATAAAGGCTGAGGTAGGGCTGAGGCCTGAGGTAGGATTCTGGAGAAGAATCTGAGGTAGGACTTGTGTTAAGTCTTAGGTGTAAGAACCATATTTGGTTCTGAGTTTATAAGATCTGAGGATCTGAGCCAGTGGAAGGGAGTTAAGCTGAATCTAGTTATCTGCTGGATAGGAGAAGGGGGGAAGTGGATGTACCCATATCTTGGGGAACCACTATAAGTCTTGTGTTTACTGTGATGTGTTTATTTTCTGTTGATTGATTAATCTGTGCTGAAAGTAGTGCTATAACTGTTTGCCTAAGAATTAAAAAGACACAAAAATATTAGAACCTATTCACACCCCCCTATAAGTGTTTAGGCTCTTGAAATAAAGTCTTTCAATCTGAGATCCAAATCCTCCCATATGTGATCGGTAACCTCAACATCCTTGTGAGTCTTTCTCAATTGAATGAGGTGTAAAGCTTCCTTAATCTGTAGTGCTTGGACCTTAACCGACCACATACAGAAATTGTGCTTTCTATAGAACTTTATAACTTCAAACTTTGTACTGGTGTGTAAGATGACATAGAAATCAAATTGAGTAAATCTGCACTGAGACTGAGGCTACCAGATAAATTCACAGATCAAGATTGGGAGGATAGGGAGCAGACCGATGTCATCACCTACCCTTAACCCAACATGAAACAGAACGTACAATTAGTCGCCGATCAAACCTCGCTCTGATACCACTTGTTATCAAAATTTGTCCGAGTGAAAATGAATTACCCTATTCCAAATTATTTCTCTAATAGTCAAATGAGTGGTTACGAGGAATAATGAGTGCACGAAAATAATAATATACAAAATAAAGCACCACAAATGAAGAACTCCAGATATTAAGTGGTTCCCCGAAATTTGGGTATGTACAATGTGCAGGCAGAGATAAATTTACTATTAATTTCTCAAGCATACAATACGGCTTAAATGAAGGAGAAAAAGTAAACCGAGAAGAAGATGGAAATCTCTAATCCTCTAAGATCCGGTCATACACAATGCAACAAGAAAATAATTTCAGCGGCGAGAGAAGACGTCGTCTGGAAGAAGAACTCCGAAGAAGAAGCCTACTATCGGCTGTAAGGAGAGATCGGCTCTAGTGGCCTGGCGGAAGAGGATGGCCAAGCACCTCACGATTCTCTCTGCTGCTCTGCTCGAATTTTTGCTACATGAAGGGGGTAGTTGGCCACACCTATTTATCGGTCTAGAGAATCCCTAAATCGAGTAAAGAGGAGAGGATCCAGGTGACTCTAATCAAAATAGGAAATAAATTTTCTGCCAAAACATTCTCCTCCATCACAGGTGATTTGGTGAGTTTCATATTTGGAGTAATCTCTAAAAATAGCAGTGCCAAAATAGGTGTTAATGGTGGAGCTATAATTAGCGGGATAGGTGGCACACGTAACTGTTCTTCTGTTTGGCCACCCAAATCTGCGCAAGGTGTGCACCTCCTCTCGTTTGTGGTCGGCTCCAATTTCTTGGCAGCCATCGGCCCGCTTTCTCACATGCTTCCATAGCATGCTCATGGTCACATCTCCCCCTTCCTCGAGCTCACCATAATTTTGTAAGATGCAAAAAAAAGTATTGAGAAAGGGGGCAAAGGGCAACTACGCAACCACCGCAGGTTGAATTTGGCAAAATTTTGGCGAGATCAAGGAATGGGTGATGTGGTCGTGAATAAGCCATACAAGCATGATAATTTGGCAGCCTTTTTCTTATGGTATTGAGCATGCAGGATAATTCAACTTGGCAGTCTAATTTTGCTGGTAATGCCTCCTCTTGAATCAACATCAACCGATCCATGAAATAAAACATCAGCAGTTGACAGCGTGTGAAATTATATCATCAACAGTTTCTCCAGATGTCCCGAATGTCCAGACTTTTGAAAGATCATGGGATGCTTGGAGGAGAGAAAAATTTATTTTTTCCATCAGATTAACTCCCCAAAGAGGCGATATTTTTTAAAAGATTCCAAAACAATTCATTATATTTGGACTACTGTAATATGTCTCCCTTTTTTGAATTATTAGAGTTTGGAACATTTATGCAAAAAACTTGCTCTTTAGTATATTGGAAAGTAGAATTTTTGTTGTTGCAAAACTTCATTTTTAACAAACAGTTTTATGCACTGTTTTTCTAACAACTCTGCAAACACCATTTTACATAAATAGATTTTTACTGTAAACTCAATTTTCTCAAAACAACTCATTTTTCAAACTTAATTTCCATATGCTCTTTTTTCATTAGCAACAACAGAAACAAACATAGTCTTCATCTATTTTGACTTGTCAAGAATCATTGGAAGGTTAATCTTTCCAAGTTTCAGGATTCTCTTAACAAAATCTTAATGAAATCTTTATTTTGTTACTAAAGCCTGGATTTAAATGGGCAGTTATTGCCCAAAAATAAGATTCACATTCAAATGCTTTTAAAATGACGATTGTTATTCACACTATAGTTTTGGTTATTCACACTTGAAATTAAGCATTATTTTTCATTCCTCAATTTGATAATCGCAAAGCAATATTTCATTCCTCCTTTCGCCTAATCGGACACATTACATCGCTCGCCGCTTCGCTTAAGGCTCTACTTATATCAACAAGGGCACAACCATTAATTATCTTGATCATCTTGACAGCAGGCAGAACAAAATTTCTTGACAAAGAGCAGTGTCTTATGATAGAGCTCGTGTTGTGAAAATCATAGCTCTATGTTGTTAAAAGTATTTAATTTCACTAGTTTTAAAGCATCACTTATACCTTTTTTTGTTTTTAATGTTCAGTAGTTCTATCATTAATAAGTTTTTTGTATTCGAAATTCACATGATGTCGGATACTTTGGAAAATTTGGAAAAAACATGCTTAGCCTTTATTAGTATGAATTTCATTTTCATTCATTTTTGTTCTTTGGAGAAAACATGTAGTTGTTGTTCTATCATCATTATGTTGCAAGCGTAGCTAGCTCTCCATTGAAGACAATGATGGTAACTTTTGATCATGTTTAATTGTTAATTTCTGCTTACTATTTATTATCATATTCTCTATAAACTTACATTTTCTTAACTCTAGTGCTGGGTTGTTGGTTCGAATTCGGATACTGTTCATTATTTACTTCTCTTTTGAGATCTAGGGCAGTATATTACTTGATCTTGCACTCCCGTGACTGAGATCACCGCCTAGGAGCATAACCTAGAAAAAAATTGTGAGAGTGTCGCCCTCTTTGCATGAGAGTGTCGCCACCCATTCTAGTTTGTTGTTGCCTCCAAATCTCAGGAGAGGAGGAATTTCAGCGCCTCCTTTCCTCCTTGGTCACATCCTCCCATATGGTAGTGGACTTCCACCACCCTTGTTTTCCTGTGAGAAGAAGAGTTGTCGATCTTTGAGGGCGTGCCCTCCGATGTCGTTTGTGGTGTCATTGTGGAGGAGGATGAGCCATCCAACTTTAGGGGTATTGTCGGAGGAAGGAGTTGCTACCGTCTTGGGCCTGACTAGGTTTAGCAGTTAAATACGATGGTGTGGCAGTGCAGGATTGGTGCACATGTGCAGTTGGACTTGACAGTGCATTATCTTCGGTGGTGGCTGCGGGTTGAATGTCAGACATCGACGTTGAAGGTTCCAGTGAACCTATTACGTCTACCAGATGCATTGCGAGTGGAAATGACTTAGCTCAGCCAGGCTTTGAAAGTGTCGAGTGCGTTGAGACCACTCGACGCCTTCATCGAGTCAAGTGATGACTCTTCGAATGATGGAATTGAGTGTGTTGAGTTTACTCAACGATTTGTTGAGTCGAAGTGTTGATTCGACGAGTATGGGACTTAAGCGTTGAGTGTGTTGAGTTCACTCAATGATTCATTGAGTCAAGGTATTGACTCGATGAGTCTGGTACTCAGGCGTTGAGTGCGTTGAGTTCACTTATGTAACGACCCCATCCGTTACATGACGTATAGTAGAAGGTCCGGTCGGGGCCCCACACTATATGCCACAAACAGACGGTGAGGTCACAGGATAATACCAAACCATACACGCATCCTAACTCAGAGCATGCTAGCGGAAGCTTTAAGTTGTAAATTTGAACTCTAACCAGGAATGTCCAATATATATAAACCACAATTATATATACAACCACGGAATGTACAACAAAGGTTTGGCCTTAAGGCCTTACAGTTCCTCTTTCCATCAACATGGATTACAAACATCGGCGCGCAGGCCGGCCATACATGAGGAAAAACAAAACAAACAAAACCCTTCGCTCAGCCTTCAAGGGCTAGCCGGAGCAGCAGCAGCAACAGCAGCAAGGGATTCAGCCCTTCATTTACCACTTGGCTCTCCAGCACCTACATAGGGACAATCCACCCAAATAGTGGCAAACAAGGCAACGGTCAGCATTCAGCTGACCCAATTATAACAATCCTACCCCTTTCTCGGGGCAGTCGCAATCTTTCCCTGCACAGCATGGTATCAACAATAGCAACTATGTGCGCGCAGGCACATTCAAGCCATCACAACCGTCGGCCACACGGCCCGACAGTCCGTGCACTCAGGGCACATTCTTGGTGTACCGGAATACCAAGGTCAACACCACCGTCTACACGGTATTTGAGCATTCTAGTCTTTTCGGCGCGCGGGCCTAAGACTCTCATTAGGGGCTCCAACAAAACCCATAACCAGGCTTCCAAGTCGGACGGACCTAACGCAGGTACGGATCAGCCACCCCCCGTTGCTCAAGTCGCTGTGCCACCTCGAATACGGAAGTATCCATGGCAATTTATAGTCGCGGGTCGGTTTCACCTTTCCTGTTCGGCAATCTGCCTTTTCATCGAGTTGCAGCCCAACGGCTCAACCGCACACAAAGTGGCAACGCACTGCCACAAGAGTTGCATCCAACCCTCTTCATTTCCTGGACTTCATCCAGTACTTCCTGCTACACCAAGCAATAGGTAGGCATAAGGCAAACAAGCCATAATCACGGAGTCTTCTCTGATATGCAAACAAGCATCACCAATCCAGACCAACATGTCCAGATGGGCTTCACACAGCATGCCTAGATCCGTACTCCAATTCCGGACTCTAACAAGGGGGACTTCACATATCTACCCCAAGGGACACCACAACCCACCGCCCACTCGCGGGGAAGGGTTTTCCCGATGCAATGCAGAAAAGAAGGACTTCACATGTCCAAGAAGGGAGATCGTTACCCTTGTCGATCTCTTGGGAGCCATCGAAATCTAGCCGGTGAGAAAGCACTGCAGCAGCTTTACCTTCACAATGCTGGCCTCGGATCACGAATCGGACCACGGGAGCTCCACCGGTGGCTTGATCTCCTCCTCCTTCTTCCTCCTCTCTCTTTCTCTCTTCCTTAACCAAATGAAGAATGAACTCTTCATCCAGCCTCTACTGTTTTAGTCCAGCTAGGAATCATCTGAGCCTTTGGATCCAAAGAGAGAAAATGAACGGCCACGATTTTCCCAAAAACCCACTTTTTTGGCTGACACGGCCTGTGACACGCCCGTGTCACAGGCCGTGTACCCTTAAGCGGCACACGCGATATTCGTACCGACTGATATTTACCAGAACACGGGCATCGACTCACCCGTGTCGAACCTGGCACGCCCGTGTCAGTCATGAGACACGCCCGTGTCAGCCCTGCCTCATCGAGCTACAAGTAGTATACGGGTAGGCACACGGCATCGGACACGCCCGTGTCAAATCTGACACGGCCGTGTTCAAGGCTTGGTTCCGGGCCGTGTAATCTTCTGACTTAAATCGCCTATTATTTGAGTGACACGCCCTGGGACACGCCCGTGTCCCAGGCCGTGTACCCCCGACATGCCCTGGGACACGCCCGTGTCCCAGGCCGTGTAAACCAACCTGCACCTCAAATCCATATTTGAGATTTTTGGGGTGTTACAATCCTCCCCCCCCCTTAACAAAATTTCGTCCCGAAATTTGGCACAGCAAGGAAACAGAAAAGACAATGCTATCACTTGATAACTCTGTTATAACAAAAGGTACACGGTCTATAGTTTATACAAACAGCTCGGGAAATTCAGCTCGCATGGTCTGCTCTCGCTCCCATGTTAGCTCTTCACGGCCACAATTGTCCCATCGGACTTTGACCATCCCGATCACTTTGTTCCGCAACTGTTTCTCGGCTCGATCCTCGATCCGAATGGGTCGAACCCTCGTCGTTAGCCCATACTCGACCGGTACCCGATCATTCTCCACTACTTGAGCTGGATCCTTGACAGCCTTACGAAGTACTGAGATGTGAAATACATCATGTAATCCACCCAAGTCTGCTGAAAGTGCTAGTCGATAAGCAGCTTCCCCAACTCGCTCTACCACCTCAAACGGACCAAGATACCTCGGACTTAGCTTTTTCAAACACCGAATCCTGGACACGCCTTTGAAGGGTTTGATCTTCAAATATACCCAATCACCCACCGCGAACTCCACGTTCCGGTGTTTGGCATTGTAGTACTTTGCTTGACGATTTTGGGCTATCAATAGCCTCTCCCGAATAGAGCGTATGAGCGAGGTAGCTTCTTCGACTTCCTTTTTCCCACTCAGCTTAGATTCGCCTGCTTCTGCCCAAGCTAACGGTGTACGGCATTTATGACCATATAAAGCCTCAAATGGTGTCATACCGATGCTCGCTTGGTAGCTATTATTATAGGCAAATTCGACAAGAAAAATATAATCTTCCCATCTCTTACCAAAGTCTAGGGCGCACATGCGGAGCATGTCCTCCATCGTCCTGTTGGTTCGTTCAGTCTGGCCATCCGTTTGGGGATGATAGGCCGTACTAAACGCTAACTTTGTACCCAACATTTGATGAACTAGCCGCCAATCATTCGATGTGAACCGCCCATCACGGTCTCTGACGATGCTCCGAGGAACACCGTGCAGTCGAACAATCTGCTCCACATAAAGCTTGGCCAAGGTTTCCACTGAATCGTCTCTTCTGTTTGGAAGGAAGTGCGCCACTTTTGTCAACCGGTCCACAATCAACCAGATTGAATCATGACCGCGTTGAGATCTCTGCAACCCGTGCACAAAATCCATCGAAATGTCATCGAACTTCCACTCCGGAATAGGTAACGACTTCAGGAAACCGCCAGGCTTCTGGCATTCCGCTTTCACCAATGCACAAGTATGGCATTCAGCCACATAACGTGCGACATCTTTCTTTAGTCCGGGCCACCAGAACAGCTTTTTCAGATCTCTATACATCTTTGTGCTCCCTGGGTGAACTGAGTACTTTGCAAAATGAGCTTCGTACATCAACTCTTCCCTCAATTTACCCACACTCGGGACGCACACTCGACCATTTCTTCGTAACAAACCGTTATCCCAAGAGAATTGGTCATCCGGCCCATCTTTAGCGTAGCGCTGGAGATTTTCATCAAGCTCCGTTGCACGCCGAACTCTGTCCGTAAGGTCATATTGCACCTCCGTCCAGTTCAAGCATGCATCGGTCGAAGAACCCTTGTCAACACAAGATATCTCCAATGCTTCCAATTCCTGGATTAAACGCTGATCATGCCTCTACAACCAGCTTGCCCGTACCGGAGTCTTCCGACTCAAAGCATCAGCGACCACATTTCCCTTCCCGGGAGTATAGTGAATCTCGAAGGTGTAGTCCCCAAGGAACTCCATCCATCTTCGTTGTCGCATATTCAGATCCTTCTGATCCAACAAGTACTTTAGGCTTTTGTGATCTGTATAGATGTCCACTTTAACGCCATAAAGTTAGTGCCGCCCCAACTTGAGCACAAAGATTACCGCCGTCAACTCCAAATCATGGACAGGGTAATTCCGCTCATGCACTTTCAACTAGCGCGAGCCATAAGCAATCACTTTACCAAATTGCAGAAGAATGCAGCCTAAGCCGCTCCCGGAAGCATCACTATAGATCTCATACCCATCTGTACCATATGGCGATGTCAACACAGGCGCCGTGGTCAAACGACTCTTCAAGTCTTCAAAAGCTCGCGCGCACTCCGACGTCCAAATGAACTTTTGATCTTTTCTCGTCAGCGTGGTCAGAGGTAAAGCAATCCGTGAGAAGTTTTCCACAAACCGTCTATAGTAGCCCGCAAGCCCAAGGAAGCTCCTGACCTCGGCCACTGAAGACATCACTGGCCAATCTCGAATGGCACTTATCTTCAACGGATCCACCGCGATACCTTCTTCACTTACCACATGGCCTAAAAAGGCTACTGAAGAGAGCCAGAACTCACACTTTGAGAACTTGGCATAAAGCTTATTCCTCCGCAGGGTATGCAAGACCAACCGAAAATGGTTTGCATGATCCTCTTCCGACTGAGAGTATACTAAGATGTCATCGATAAACACAATCACGAACAAATCCAAGTACTCTCGAAACGTTCGATGCATTAGGTCCATAAATACCGAAGGCGCATTACATAGGCCAAACGGCATTACCGTGAACTCATAATGACCGTAGCGTGTTCCAAACGCCGTCTTGGGAATGTCACCTTCCCGAATCCTCAACTGATAATATCCCGATTTCAAATCCAACTTGGAATAGACCGTTGATCCTGCCAGCTGATCAAATAGGTCATCAATCCGTGGAATCGGATATTTGTTTTTCTCTGTCAGCTTATTCAATTCGCGGTAGTCAATACATAACCGTAAACTACCGTCTTTCTTTTTCACAAATAGAACAGGCGCGCTCCAAGGTGACATACTTGGGCGTATGTATCCCTGCTCCAACAACTCTTACAATTGGACTTTCAATTCAGCCATCTCTTTTGGCGCGATGCGATATGGTGAGCGGGCCACAGGTTTAGCACCTGGCACCAACTCAATAGAGAAGTTAATCTCCCGCTGGGGTGGTAACCCAGGAAGATCTTTAGGAAACACATCGGCAAACTCTGACACAACCAGAACTTCACCGACACTGGCCTTTGGCTCAACAGCCTGAATTAGCGTGAAGAATAACTCCGCGCCCTTCCGAACAGCATTGACGACTTGGAGTGCAGACAACAGAGTCCCGCCAACTCCTCGCATACTAGCGAACTTCGTCACAAGTCCGGTATTCTGGCCCAGTGTGATCTCCTTGGAGTTGCAATCAATAAAGGCACGCTGCTCCGAGAGCTAGTCCATACCAAAGATCACATCAAACTCCGATAACGGAGGCACAACTGCACTCAAACCAAAATCCCGACTTCCTATTTTCACATCCACATCGTAAGCCCTATCCGCAAGCATCACACAGCCATTCGGCAATAGCACCCTTGTACTATCAACCGTCACATGACTCGGCACCCCAATTCGAGATACGAAGTCCTCAGACAGAAAAGAATGCGAAGCACCCGTATCAAACAGGGCTCTCGCCAGATTATTCCAAATCAGGACAAAGCCTGCAGCACACACATCATGCACAAGCTATATAACAAAAGCAATAGCACTGAAGCAAGTAAGCTATATCAACTCGTACCTGTGACGACGTCACTTTGCTTAATCGCCTCCTGCTGACCAAGGTGATAGATTCGGGGCTGTGCCTGGGACGCAGAGGAATCAACCACCGCTTTGCCCTTATCAGCATAAGACACACCCGTCTTCTTTTCCCCTTTGGGCTGAACAACCCGACAGTCACGGGCTATATGCCCCACCCCGCCACAGTTATAGCATGTACGAGAATCCGGCCTTGATGTCGCTCCCGACACAACAGTCGTAGTCACTTGCCCAGACGGCTTGGACCTCTTGCCCCCTTTCTTCTGGTAGAACGATTTGCTAGGGCGAGGTGCTTGAACCTCGGGCTTTGACACAACCAAGCCCTTGTTCCCTTGCAACCGCCGCATGCCCTTCTCCAACGCACATGCAGTATCAACCAACGCTTGAAACCCTTGGTTCACTGAACTCGAAAGCAGGAACCTCAATTCATCCCGCAATCCTTCATAGAACCTATTCGTTTTCCTTTGGTCATCCGCAAAGATTGTTCCCGCATATCGCCCCAACCTGGTAAACTCATGCAAGTAGATATCCACGCTATCTTCTCCTTGCTTTAACTGTTGGAACTCATTTTCCATGGCAATGCGTTGCGCCGCTGGGACATGTTTCGCCAGAAATATTCGAGAGAACTCCTCAATCGATACTTGCGTTAATTGCCTGCCCGCCAAATGGTGTACCTCAACCTCGTCCCACCACAACCGCGCCTCTCCTTCAAGCATGAAGGTGGCCAAGGTGACCTTTAGAGTTTCCTCCACCCTGATCACTGTCATTATCCGCTTGACATGCGATAACCAATCCTCTACCTGCGTTGGGGATCCCATTCCCGTAAACGTAGGCGGACTGAAGCTCATGAATTGCTTCAACTGTCGGTCAGCTGCTCGTGGATCTACAACCTCAACCGGCTCGGGTCGTACAACAACACGAACTAGTTCTACTGCCGGCTGCGCTTGCTCGGTCGGCTGAATCATGGCAAATAGAGCCTCAGCAACTAAGCGAACAGTTTCCGCAGATGGAGGAGGTGTTGGCACCTCAGCTGGTGCCGCACTCTCATCAGAGCGCTGGGGCTCAGACTGCCCAGCACCACTACGCGTCACCTATAGGTGGACAAGACACACATTAGCGAACGTATGCAAGCAAAACAACACAAAAAGGAACGCGCAGATTCCTCAAACAAGATTTTGTACATTCCTTAGTGGACATTCCAGAGTTCATTAGCGTTATAGCAGGGCGCATAAACACGCGCTCGCCACCCCAAAAAAGAATTCGACCACGAATTCGAAAGAGGAAGACCGAACAAAGCTGATACCAAAATGTAACGACCCCATCCGTTACATGACGTATAGTAGAAGGTCCGGCCGGGGCCCCACACTATATGCCACAAACAGACGGTGAGGTCACAGGATAATACCAAACCATACACGCATCCTAACTCAGAGCATGCTAGCGGAAGCTTTAAGTTGTAAATTTGAACTCTAACCAGGAATGTCCAATATATATAAACCACAAATATATATACAACCACGGAATGTACAACAAAGGTTTGGCCTTAAGGCCTTACAGTTCCTCTTTCCATCAACATGGATTACAAACATCGGCGCGCAGGCCAGCCATACATGAGGAAAAACAAAACAAACAAAACCCTTCGCTCAGCCTTCAAGGTCTAGCCGCAGCAGCAACATCAATAGCAGCAAGGGCTTCAGCCCTTCATTTACCACTTGGCTCTCCAGCACCTGCATAGGGACAATCCACCCAAACAGTGTCAAACAAGGCAATGGTCAGCATTTAGCTGACCCAATTATAACAATCCTACCCCTTTCTCGGGGCAGTCGCAATCTTTCCCTGCACAGCATGGTATCAATAATAGAAACTATGTGCACGCAGGCACATTCAAGCCATCACAACCGTCGGCCACACGGCCCGACAGTCCGTGCACTCAGGGCACATTCTTGGTGTACCGGAATACCAGGGTCAACACCACCGTCTACACGGTATTTGAGCATTCTAGTCTTTTCGGCGCGCGGGCCTAAGACTCTCATTAGGCGCTCCAACAAAACCCATAACCAGGCTTCCAAGTCGGACGGACATAACGCAGGTACGGATCAGCCACCCCCCGTTGCTCAAGTCGTCGTGCCACCTCGAATACGGAAGTATCCATGGCAATTTATAGGCGCGGGTCGGTTTCACCTTTCCTGTTCGGCAATCTGCCTTTTCATCGAGTTGCAGCCCAACGGCTCAACCGCACACAAAGTGGCAATGCACTGCCACAAGAGTTGCATCCAACCCTCTTCATTTCCTGTACTTCATCCAGTACTTCCTGCTACACCAAGCAACAGGTAGGCACAAGGCAAACAAGCCATAATCACGGAGTCTTCTCTGATATGCAAACAAGCATCACCAATCCAGACCAACATGTCCAGATGGGCTTCACACAGCATGCCTAGATCCGTACTCCAATTCCGGACTCTAACAAGGGGGACTTCACATATCTACCCCAAGGGACACCACAACCCACCGCCCACTCGCGGGGAAGGGTTTTCCCTATGCAATGCAGAAAAGAAGGACTTCACATGTCCAAGAAGGGAGATCGTTACCCTTGTCGGTCTCTTGGGAGCCATCGAAATCTAGCCGGTGAGAAAGCACCGCAGCAGCTTTGCCTTCACAACGCTGGCCTCAGATCACGAATCGGAACACGGGAGCTCCACCGGTGGCTTGATCTCCTCCTCCTTCTTCTTCCTCCTCTCTCTTTCTCTCTTCCTTAACCAAATGAAGAATGAACTCTTCATCCAGCCTCTGCTGTTTTAATCCAGCCAGGAATCATCTGAGCCTTTGGATCCAAAGAGAGAAAATGAACGACCACGATTTTCCCAAAACCCCACTTTTTTGGCTGACACGGCCTGTGACACGCCCGTGTCACAGGCCGTGTACCCTTAAGCGGCATGTAAGACCCCCCCCCCCCTTTTTTTTTCTTTTTCAACCACCGGGGTCTTAGCCCAGAATTGCCGCTTTGCGGTGGCACCGGCTCACGGGAAGGCAACCACTACAAAACGCCAATTCTGCCGGCCCTTTTCGATCACAAGAAAGAGAAGCATTTATACAAAAAATGTAAACAAGTCCACAGAATCATGTAAATAAAAGTGAAATCATAACCAGTCCATCAGAAGATAATAACAGGAAAATAGATAGATGGGCTCGAGCCCAGTACATCAGAGTCCTCACTACAAGTCACTCATCGCGGAAGCTAAGAAAATACTAATCACTCACGGAGCTGGTCGCAGGTGCACCGGTGCTAGACTGTCCCACCTCCATGCGCACCGTACTCCGCTGGTGCTGGTCCCTGTCTCCCATCCGGAGCTCCTGTAATGTTTGGTTCGAAAACCATTAGTCATAAAGACTAAGCCCTATCATCCCCTACCCCTCCCACCACGGCTCCTAAGCACCGGGCGGAGAGGAGGAAAGGGAAGCTACAAAAGTGGAGAATAATCAAGCAGGTGACGGTGGGCCTAACTAGCAAGTTATAACAGGTGAACAGTGTAAATGTTGTAATAGGTAGAGCAATTAATAAATAGCAAATTGTATAAAAAGGCAGCTAGAGAACAGTAAGTAAACAAACAAGTAAGTAAGTATGTAACCTTAACTTATATGAATGCCCATACAAACTTATAAGTTAAGGGATCTTCTGCAAGGCTCCCATCGTATAAAAAGTCCCATACCGATTTATACGTTGGGGTGTTGGTTGTATGCAATTATGAGTGTAGTGATATGCTATGCCATGATTCATGCAAGTGCAACACACGCACACGACTCCATGCACACAGACCTTTAGTTCCTCCTGTTCGGGCAGCTAGCTTCACTCCCAGGAACCTCCGTAGTGGCAAACGGAGACAGTGGGTCGGGCCCCCCACTCCTAGGCGGGCATCCACACTACCAGGCCTAGCCCTTCCGTACGCTCCTAGAAGAACACAACCTAGAGTATCCGCGTACTACTGCTGGCTGTACCCACCAGACTTTCTTTGGCTAAGTGTCCCACACCACCGAGTCAGCGTACCGATGTCGGTGTGAACGACAATCAGATACCGAAGACCCACCACCTTTATTCTGTACTCCAACCCTCGAGCCCTCGGCCCCCCGGACAGTCCGTCCGTGCAACTACCTTCAGAGCTACTGTCTGAATGGCAACCAATCCTATAATTCTACTTTTCTAGCTATCGGGGAGTGTATATGTGCAACCCTAGTTATACTAGTTGCTCTTTTAATTCATTATTCCTATGGTTTACGTTAGCCCAGGACTGCCCCCGGTATACCCCGTGAAGGGCTCTCAAGGGGCACTAGGAACCAAGACGGCGGCATTACGGCCCGAAGTTCCCTTTCGCAAGGCACTTATTATTATTGGTTGATCTCCCTTGACCCGATCCTCTCTTAGTTACTTTAGTTCTAACCCTAGAGTATTAAGACTCTTCCTCTTCTTCCCGGGATGGACGATCTTTCGTCGTTCCCATACTCCCTTATCCTTGACCAGTCTCACACTCTACTTGTCCTGACTTCCAATGATGAACTCAATCTTATCTTACCCTACCAATCTTCAATTATCAAAATTCCGTGGTTTTACTATATGCAGACCATCCTAAGCTATATGAGGTACACAAGGGGAGGTACACCAAATTATCTTCCAAATCTCCTATAATATTTACTGGAGGTCTACCATATCATAATTTGTCTAAATCCAGAAACTTATAATTTTGCTAATTAATCTGATATTTATTTAATTTTCCCAAAGGACGGGCCATGGGTCATTTTAAACATGAACTACATGATCCTCCTAAGTAATGGCTACTCAAAAATCATGATCATTAAATAACAGCAAGATAACCTCAAATACAAATTCCCATAATTTTACAGAAAGTATTTAGCCTCTAAATAATTTATCCAGTATAATCACGTTAATCCTACGTAAAGAAGGAAGTACTGAAATTATTCATCGAAAAATTATAGAAAAATTACTAGTCAGTAGTATGATATATAAAAGATCATTGTGCAGAGAACCATAATTTTACTAGCTTGCTAAACACCACTAAAGATTTAATCAAATAATCAAGGTAAAACATACTTAATGAAGCAAGCCTTGGAATTAATCTTCCAAAAATCCCATAAAAATTCACAGAGATTTAAAATCATAATAAACGTTCTCTGCCTAAATTTCATCAATTTCCAGAAAGTGTGTATTCCATAATAAATTTTCTAAGCAAATCATACAACTACTAAATCATTAAAGAAGTATCCAAAATAATGATCATAAAATTCATAGAAAAATATCCAGAGCTTGTACCGTCCCTATAATGCATTCTACCCAATTCTTATCACGTTTCAGTGTGGTTTAGTGTCATTCCCTATCTCTATAAGTTTTGCTCCCTAAACTAGGGTTAGATTTTTAGGTATCCCAACAGTCTCCAAATCTACTAAGATTTCATCCAATGAACTATATTGGTCCTATGGTTCTCTCCACCCAATTTGGAGTCAATCCAAGATCATTTGACCACATGACCTTCACAAACCACCAAGATCCATCCTTAGGGTTTGGCCTTGGTTCTTAGGGCAAACTTACCCCGATCCACCTCAAACTCTATGAGGGGGTGCTAGAGAATATTACTAGCCAGTGGTAAAAGTCTCAGCCTCTGTTGAGGTGATCTGACCACTCAAATCTCAAAAGTGCACTTTTAACCTAAGACCCTTATTAGGGCAAAACTTAGGGTTGAACATTTCTAATCCAAACCATCTCCAAATGAGATGAAAAATTATACAGCACCTTATGGTGAACCCAGGGACCACTCACCAAAATTTGGGAGGGTTTGGAAATTATTTAACCATCTAATTAAATTAGACTAGGATTATTGAATTTTTCTCAAAACTATAGAAATATATTTCCCAAAAATTCTCATTTTTGGATAGCACCTAGATATAGGTAAGATTAGGCCACACCCCAAATTTCAAGTCATTTTGATGAATGGTTTAGAGTGGGGAATTTTTCTAAGGTTCAGACGGCCCTCTGAATAGACCTCACCAAAAATGATGCTATTATCTAACCAGGATTCTAAATCGAGTGAAATTAATTTTGAATGAAAGGAGACTTCAAGGGCTACCTTTTCTATGTTGATCATTTTTCATATAAGAGCATCTAGGTATTTTTCCCAAATTATTTAACATGACAGATATTTTCATTCAGAAACTGCTTCACAAATAAAATCTAATTAAAAGGCACTGTTCATCTTCTTCTACAGCCCGAAACAGAGCCCTGAAAACCTAATTTCCTGTAGCTTTTCCAAGCTATTTCCCGGCCATCCAGCCATCTCCCTAGCTGGCCACCACCACCACCACCTCTGTTGAGGTGAGGGCTATCGTCGGGCGGCAGCACGGCCGCCGGAGAGGCGGTTTCCGGTGAACCCGCCACCATGAAATTTTCGGAAAACCACGAATACGCTCACCCGATCTGGCTCTTTTGAGCCCGATATCTTTCCTAACGGTTCCTAAGATCTATCCGCAGAAGAAGCGGGAGAGGAGGACCTTGTTCGCGGGTTGGAGGCGTGCAGAGCGTCGGGAAGCCATTTGCGCGGTGGTGGCGTCGCCGGAAATTCTTCAACAGCAAGGGGGGGGAATCTGAAACAGTTTGAGGGAGAGTGTAACCTTTTCCTCTTGCTCTTAGGAGTCTTTTATAGATCAGTAAGTGGGGAGGGGAAAGGATGAAACGTCCGCGGCCATTAATAATTCCCTTAATGACGTTTCGGTTATGACGAATGGCAGTTGAAACGCTGGAGGTGAAGAGGTGCTCGTCAGGTGGCGATTTCCTATTGGACCAACATATCCTTAATTATTTAAATAATGAAAGTAGGAAACGGCCCATAAATACCCTTGGTTTTCCTTCCCATAATCAGAATTTATTATGGCGTCGGTTACCGAAATTTTCAGTCTGGCTTGACGTTTTGGCCATGGTCACGGGCGTGACACATAGGTCACGGGCGTGACAGGCCTAGTTAGCCAATTTTGGGTTCAACGATCGTCGAACTGAGATCGACGATCGTCGAAGGGTGGTCACGGGCGTGACACCCGGGTCACGGGCGTGACTGGCCCGTGTGACCAATTCTGGTTCGACGATCGTCGAATTGGGATCGACGATCGTCGAGCGTGGTCACGCCCTATGTCACGGGCGTGACATTGTGGGTCACGGGCGTGACATGCCCGTGTGGCCAATTCCTGGCCGACGACCGTCGAACTGAAATCGACGATCATCGAAGGTGGTCACGCCCTATGTCACGGGCGTGATATTGCGGGTCACGGGCGTGACAGGCCATGAGGCAAATTCCGCGACCGACGATCGTCTAACTGAGATCGACGATCGTCGAAGGAGTCACGCCCCCAGGTCACGGGCGTGACACCTGGGTCACGGGCGTGACAGGGCCGGGTTGAAAATTCGGCGTCCGACGATCGTCTCCCTGAGGTCGACGATCGTCGAGTGAGTCACGCCCTAGGTCACGGGCGTGACGAGTCGGTCACGGGCGTGACCAACCCGTGACCTGAATTCTTGGTCGTTTTATTTCGATTTCTGGGCTCCCCAGGGTTCTACCACAACCAACCGACTCCTAGGGGTCTAGCCGGAAATGGGATGTTACAAATCCCAATAAACAAAACAAAGATTTCGTACGCGAAATCAAGGTTAAGCCTACGGGACTCAAATCGGGAAAAGAGGCTTGTAACATCCCATGAGAATTAAAGAAATTACACCCCTATGTTATGTTCGCTTTATGCGGTTTCAAGTCTAAGATTAATTCGCCCACCTAACTAGGTATATTCACCCCAATAAACAAAAGATCAGCCCCTATTCTTGAAATTTCAGTCCCATTGGTTTAAAACAGGGAGGCAAATTGATTGTCCAGAGGGGTTGTGAGGTATACCTGACGAAAAAGTTCCGGGTATTTTTGCCGCATCAAGTCCTGTGGCTCCCATGTATGCTCCTCCTGCCCATGATTGTTCCACAGAACCTTGACCAACGGAACCTTCTTCCGTCGCAAGACACGGACTGCCGTGTCGTCAATCCTGATAGGCTCCAAGTTGACTGACCGATCCGAGGCCACCGGGCCATCTACCGAGGAAATCAGCTGCTTAGGGCGTAGCAGAGCCTTCCGAAGTGAGGAGACGTGGAAGAAGTCATGCAATCCCGCTAACTCCGGCGGTAGCTCCAGTCTATAGGCTAAGGGGCCGATCCGCTCCAGGATCCTATAGGGCCCCATATATCTCGGACTGAGCTTCTTCCGCCCGCGAACCCGCGAGACTCCGTGCATCGGCCGTATCTTCAAGAAAACTCGGTCTCCTACCTGGAACTCTACTTGGCGATGCCTCGCATCGTAGTATTTCGCCTGTCTGCTCTGGGCTTCCAACATCCTGTCTCGGATCAATCTAATCTGAGCATCTGTATCTCCCACAAACTCCGAGCCTAGTGCCTGCGGATCCTCATCCTGAACCCATGATAGTGGGGTTCTGCACCTCCTTCCGTACAACGCTTCGTATGGAGCCATGCCTATGCTGGATTGATGAGCGTTGTTGTACGAAAACTCGACCAGTGGCAGCAATCTCTCCCAAGGCTCGCCACGGTCCAAAATACATAGTCGCAACAGATCCTCCAGTGTACGGTTAGTGCGCTCTATCTGTCCGTCGGTCTGAGGGTGAAAAGCTGTGCTGAATGTCAACCGAGAACCCAGATGGGCCTGGACTGACCTCCATTCCCTGGATGTAAACCGCCCATCCCGATCCGAAATGATAGTCTTGGGCACACCATGATAACGCACAAACTGCTCAATGAACCTCCGTACCAATACACTGACTGGTGCGCCCTTTGCCACTGGAATGAATCTGGCCACCTTTGTTAGCCTGTCCACTATCACCCAGATCGAGTCATTCCCCGCACGGGATCGAGGTAGCCCATGTATGAAGTCCATGGCTATATCCTCAAACTTCCATTCCGGCATCGGAAGCGGCTGCAGCAAACCTGCCGGGTTCCTACACTCTGCCTTCACGAGCTGGCAGGCCTCGCAATGCGTCACAAAATACGTAATATCTTTCTTCATACCCAGCCAGTACATCATCCTCTTTAAATCCTTTACCATCTTGGTGATCCCCGGGTGTACCGAATATCGGCTGCAATGAGCTTCCGTCAAAATATCCTCCCGGATCCGTCCTCCTGCTGGTATGTAGACTCTGCCTCGGAAACACAGGAGCCCATCCCTCAAAGAGTAATCTCCCATCGTGCCTTCCTCCAAGGCTCGGAATATCGGCTCAGCTCTCTCATCCAGCATCTGCCTATCTCTGATGCGGTCCCGAATGTCATCAGTGGTAGCCATCGACCCCAGGTACTCCATGTACATCTCCGGGTCATCCTCAGACACTAGCGAAATCTGCATCTCCTCGAATGATCTAATCAACTCCAAGACCATCAGCTGCGGGCCTACTCCTGGCATACTCGCTCTCCGGCTCAGAGCATCTGCGACCACGTTCGCCTTCCCCGGATGGTAGTGCATGGTATACTGGTAATCCGATAGAAACTCCACCCAGCGTCTCTGTCTGATGTTTAACTCCTTCTGGGTGTCGACGTACTTCAGATTCTTGTGGTCGGAGAAGATATCACAATGTACTCCGTAGAGACAGTGTCGCCAGATCTTAAGAGCAAAAATGACTGCCCCCATCTCCAAATCGTGCACGGGGTAGTTCTGCTCGTGCTGCTTCAACTGACGGGAGGCATAGGCTATTACGTGCCCATTCTGCATAAGGACAGCACCCATCCCCTGATAGGAAGCATCTGTATATACCTGGAATCCCTCCTTCCCTGATGGAAGAGCAAGGATGGGGGCCGAGGTGAGACGATCCTTCAGCTCCTGGAAGGCAGATTCGCATCGAGGCGTCCATATAAAAGGGGACTCCTTCTTCGTCAGAGACGTAAGAGGGAGGGCAATTTGAGAGAACCCCTCGACGAACTTCCGGTAGTAACCGGCAAGTCCCAAGAAACTTCGAACATCCGTGGCCGACTTTAGCGATGGCCAATCCCGTACTGCCTGGATCTTTGCAGGATCCACTGCCAGACCTGCTCCACTGATGACATGGCCCAGAAAGGCCACCTCCTTTAGCCAGAACTGGCACTTGCTGTACTTGGCATACATCTCATGCTCCCGCAGCTTCCCCAAGGTCAAGGCCAGATGTCTCGCATGCTCCTCCTCCGTCCTTGAATAGATGATAATGTCGTCGATGAATACAATGACAAAGACGTCCAGATACTCCTCGAACACCCGATTCATCAAAGTCATGAATGCGGAGGGTGCATTCGTGAGCCCGAACGTCATCACGGTAAACTCGTACAAGCCATATCTGCTGCTGAAGGCCGTCTTCGGGATGTCCTCCTCCCGTATACGAATCTGGTAGTACCCTGACCTCAGATCCAGCTTTGAGAACCAATGGGCTCCCTCCAGCTGGTCAAAAAGCTCGTCTATCCGTGGTAAGGGATAATTATTCCGGACTGTCAACCTGTTCAGAGCCCGGTAATCGATGCACAGTCGAAGGGTCCCGTCCTTCTTCTTAACGAACAGCACCGGAGCTCCCCACGGTGAAGAGCTAGGCCGAACGAACCCGGCCTCCACTAACTCCTGAAGCTGGCTTCGGAATTCCACCAACTCCTTTGGGGCCATTCGTTAGGGAGCTCTGGATACCGGCTTAGCCCCCAGTACGAGCTGAATCTGAAAGTCCTTCTCTCGGTGCGGGGGTAACCCTGGTAGCTTCTCTGGAAACACGTCGGCGAAGTCCCGCACTACCGAAATATCTGCAATGGAATCCTTGGCTACGACCGCCTCAAAGAGGACCTGATAAACCTCTTCCCCCTACAGGTGGGCCTTAACGGCCTGCACAGACGATAGTAAAGTACGGGGTGCAGATATAATACCTTCGATAACAATGAAGGTGTCGCCGTGCCTCACGGTGATCCTCTTCGCCACACAATCAATCTGGGCATGGTTCCAATGAAGCCAAGTCATGCCCAGGATCAGATCGTAATCTGGCATCCTCAGAACCGTCGCTGGTGCCTCAAACGCCTTTCCGCCGATCCTTGCTTCCATATTACAATGAGCAGAGGTCAATATCTCTGACCCGTCGGGTAGGCGCACCCTCATCATCTTCCCGGTGAATGGCTCCACTCCTGCCAGTCCTTTCACGAAATCCTCCGACACGAATGATTGTGACGCACCAGTGTCGAAGAGGGTGTGAGCGGGCTTGCCGCTCACGAATACTATGCCTGGGGTAATTAAATGTCTTAGTATTCTTATTGTAGTTTATCTTCTCTTAATTTCTAACCAGGTTATGTTTAAAATAGTAGTTTATATGAAGAAAATCTGAAAAGTACTGCCATACCTGTGATAACCTGCTCCAGGTTCCGGGGCTGTGTCAAGTCTAGAGCATACACCTGCTCTCTCTCTGGCCTGCGACCTCGATCCTGAAATCCCCGTCCTCGGTCCTGTCCTCGTCCGCCAAACTGTCGGGGAGGTGGAGCGCCCTGATGTGCTAGTGGGGGTGCTCGCCTCACAGGGCAGTTCCTCTTGATATGCCCCGGCTGGTTGCACTGATAGCATACCGGTGGCTGGTCTGCAATCCTTGGCATTTCCAGCATCTGTATAGGCTGGGGAGCCAATACCCCCTGACTCCTCTGCTCCTGCCCAAACTCCTGACGAGGCTGATCCCCGTTCCTTCTCTCCCCGATAACCTGGCCCCGAGGACGGTCTCTACGACCTCCAATCACTGTATCATCAGCCGGTCTCTTCCGGCTCCTCACTATAAGCTGATCCGCCTCCCTCTTCTTAGCCATCTCCAGAATCCTGGCCAGACTCCCCTCTTAGACGAAAAGGAGGGCCTGCCTCATGTCATCTTGCAGCCCCTTATAAAACCTCCGGGCATAGCCAGCATCGTCTAACTGGTAAGCGTCCGCATAACGGGCCAGGTGAGTGAACTCCTGATAGTACTCCACCATAGTCCTGTTCCCTTGCCTCAACCGCAAGAACCTAACCTCCAGGTCATCTCTCGCCGACTGAGGTACAAAATGTCCCAAGAGAGCTGCTCTGAACTCCTCCCAAGTAATATCAGCACAGTCCATCCCTACAAAGGTGGTGTCCAATTGAGATTTCCACCATCTCTTTCCATGTGACTCTAAGCAGGAGACTGCCAAAGCGACTGCCTCCTCCGTGGAGCATCGAATCCCTGCCAGCATCTCGTAAATAGTGTCCAACCACTCCTACGTACGTACTGCAGACTCCGTCCCCTGGTAGGATGGAGGGGAAAGTCCCCGGAAGACAGTCATCCAATTGGCCCCGGGGTTTGGCTGTGGGGCCGGGGCTGGCTGGGCTCTGAAGGCCTCCAGGATGGCCGTCAGTGTTTGCCCCATCTCCGTCTGCTGGAGCGGAACTGGTGCTGGCGGAGTCGGGACCACATTCGGAGCCTGAGGTGTCCCCTGCTGCGATGTAGGTTTCGTCGCAGGCTACAAGTAAAAATTCCATTTGTTAGAGAGCAAATGAATGGGATTTAAGAAGAGTTAGGATGGTCTTTCACATGTGATTTCCCTCATGGGCACACCACTGCTTCCGCTGCTAGTTTGTCCGCAAACTAAGCTCGCACGGGGGTGGCCCAAGGTTTTTGTGGACTACTTCTCATTCGATCGAGGTCTCCTCTGATACAACTTGTAAGACCCCCTTTTTTTTTCTTTTTCAACTACCGGGGTCTTAGCCCAGAATTGCCGCTTTGCGGTTGCACCGACTCACGGGAAGGCAACCACTACAAAACGCCAATTCGGCCGGCCCTTTTCGATCACGAGAAAGAGAAGCATTTATACAAAAAATGTAAACAAGTCCACAGAATCATGTAAATAAAAGTGAAATCATAACAAGTCCATCAGAAGATAATAACAGGAAAATAGATAGATGGGCTCGAGCCCAGTACATCAGAGTCCTCACTACAAGTCACTCATCGCAGAAGCTAAGAAAATACTAATCACTCACGGAGCTGGTCGCAGGTGCACCAGTGCTAGACTGTCCCACCTCCATGCGCATCGTACTCCGCTGGTGCTGGTCCCTGTCTCCCATCTGGAGCTCCTGTAATGTTTGGTTCGAAAACTATTAGTCATAAAGACTAAGCCCTATCATCCCCTACCCCCCCCACCACGGCTCCTAAGCACCGGGCGGAGAGGAGGAAAGGGAAGCTACAAAAGTGGAGAATAATCAAGCAGGTGACGGTGGGCCTAACTAGCAAGTTATAACAGGTGAACAGTGTAAATGTTGTAATAGGTAGAGCAATTAATAAATAGCAAATTGTATAAAAAGGCAGCTAGAGAACAGAAAGTAAACAAACAAGTAAGTAAGTATGTAACCTTAACTTATATGAATGCCCATACAAACTTATAAGTTAAGGGATCTTCTGCAAGGCTCCCATCGTATAAAAAGTCCCATAACGATTTATACGTTGGGGTGTCGCTTGTATGCAATTATTAGTGTAGTGATATGCTATGCTATGATTCATGCAAGTGCAACACACGCACACGACTCCATGCGCACAGACCTTTAGTTCCCCCTGTTCGGGCAGCTAGCTTCACTCCCAGGAACCTCCGTAGTGGCAAACGGAGACAGTGGGTCGGGCCGCCCACTCCTAGGCGGGCATCCACACTACCAGGCCTAGCCCTTCCGTACGCCCCTAGAAGAACACAACCTAGAGTATCCGCGTACTAATGCTGGTTGTACCCACCAGACTTTCTTTGGCTAAGTGTCCCACACCGCCGAGTCAGCGTACCGATGTCGGTGTGAACGACAATCAGATACCGAAGACCCACTACCTTTATTCTGTACTCCAACCCTCGAGCCCTCGGCCCCCCGGACAGTCCGTCCGTGCAACTACCTTCAGAGCTACTGTCTTAATGACAACCAATCCTATAATTCTACTTTCCTAGCTATCGGGGAGTATATATGTGCAACCCTAGTTATACTAGTTGCTCTTTTAATTCATTATTCCTATGGTTTACGTTAGCCCAGGACTGCCCCCGGTATACCCCGTGAAGGGCTCTCAAGGGGCACTAGGAACCAAGACGGCGGCATTACGACCCGAAGTTCCCTTTCGCAAGGCACTTATTATTATTGGTTGATCTCCCTTGACCCGATCCTCTCTTAGTTACTTTAGTTCTAACCCTAGAGTATTAAGAGTCTTCCTCTTCTTCCCGAGATGGACGATCTTTCGTCGTTCCCATACTCCCTTATCCTTGACCAGTCTCACACTCTACTTGTCCTGACTTCCAATGATGAACTCAATCTTATCTTACCCTACCAATCTTCAATTATCAAAATTCCGTGGTTTTACTATATGCAGACCATCCTAAGCTATATGAGGTACACAAGGGGAGGTACACCAAATTATCTTCCAAATCTTCTATAATATTTACTGGAGGTCTACCATATCATAATTTGTCTAAATCCAGAAATTTATAATTTTCCTAATTAATCTGATATTTATTTAATTTTCCCAAAGGACGGGCCATGGGTCATTTTAAACATGAACTACATGATCCTCCTAAGTAATGGCTACTCAAAAATCATGATCATTAAATAACAGCAAGATAACCTCAAATACAAATTCCCAGAATTTTACAGAAAGTATTTAGGCTCTAAATAATTTATCCAGTATAATCACGTTAATCCTACGTAAAGAAGGAAGTACTGAAATTATTCATCGAAAAATTATAGAAAAATTACTAGTCAATAGTATGATATATAAAAGATCTTTATGCAGAGAACCATAGTTTTACTAGCTTGCTAAACACCACTAAAGATTTAATCAAATAATCAAGGTAAAACATACTTAATGAAGCAAGCCTTGGAATTAATCTTCCAAAAATCCCATAAAAATTCACAGAGATTTAAAATCATATTAAACGTTCTCTGCCTAAGTTTCATCAATTTCCAGAAAGTGTGTATTCCATAATAAATTTTCTAAGCAAATCATACAACTACTAAATCATTAAAGAAGTATCCAAAATAATGATCATAAAATTCATAGAAAAATATCCAGAGCTTGTACCGTCCCTATAATGCATTCTACCCAATTCTTATCACTTTTCAGTGTGGTTTAGTGTCATTCCCTATCTCTACAAGTTTTGCTCTCTAAACTAGGGTTAGATTTTTAGGTATCCCAACAGTCTCCAAATATACTAAGATTTCATCCAGAGAACTACATTGGTCCTATGGTTCTCTGCACCCAATTTCGAGTCAATCCAAGATCATTTGACCACATGACCTTCACAAACCACCAAGATCCATCCTTAGGGTTTGGCCTTGGTTCTTAGGGCAAACTTACCCCGATCCACCTCAAACTCTATGAGGGGGTGCTAGAGAATATTACTAGCCAGTGGTAAAAGTCTCAGCCTCTGTTGAGGTGATCTGACCACTCAAATCTCAAAAGTGCACTTTTAACCTAAGACCCTTATTAGGGCAAAACTTAGGGTTGATCATTTCTAATCCAAACCATCTCCAAATGAGATGAAAAATTATACAGCACCTTATGGTGAACCCAGAGACCACTCACCAAAATTTGGGAGGGTTTGGAAATTATTTAACCATCTAATTAAATTAGACTAGGATTATTGAATTTTTCTCAAAACTATAGAAAAATATTTCCCAAAAATTCTCATTTTTGGACAGAACCTAGATATAGGTATGATTAGGCAACACCCCAAATTTCAAGTCATTTTGATGACTGGTTTAGAGTAGGGAATTTTTCTAAGGTTCAGACGGCCCTCTGAATAGACCTCACCAAAAATGATGCTATGGTCTAACCAGGATTCTAAATCGAGTGAAATTAATTTTGAATGAAAGGAGACTTCAAGGTCTACCTTTTCTATGTTGATCATTTATCCTGTAAGAGCCTCTAGGTATTTTTCCCAAATTATTTAACATGACAAATATTTTCATTCAGAAACTGCTTCACAAATAAAATCTAATTAAAAGGCACTGCTCATCTTCTTCTACAGCCCGAAACAGAGCCCTGAAAACCTAATTTCCTGTAGCTTTTCCAAGCTATTTCCCGGCCATCCAGCCATCTCCCTGGCCGGCCACCACCACCACCACCTCTGTTGAGGTGAGGGCTATCGTCGGGCGGCGGCACGGCCGCCGGAGAGGCGGTTTCCGGTGAACCCGCCACCATGAAATTTTCGGAAAACCATGAATACGCTCACCTGATCTGGCTCTTTTGAGCCCGATATCTCTCCTAACGGTTCCTAAGATCTATCCGCAGAAGAAGGGGGAGGGGAGGACCTTGTTCGGGGGTTGGAGGCGTGCAGAGCGTCGGGAAGCCATTTGCGCGGTGGTGGCGTCGCCGGAAATTCTTCAACAGCAAGGGGGGAAATCTGAAACAGTTTGAGGGAGAGTGTAACCTTTTCCTCTTGCTCTTAGGAGTTTTTTATAGATCAGTAAGTGGGGAGGGGAAAGGATGAAACGTCCGCGGCCATTAATAATTCCCTTAATGACGTTTCGGTTATGACGAATGGCAGTTGAAACGCTGTAGGTGAAGAGGTGCTTGCCAGGTGGCGATTTCCTATTGGACCAACATATCCTTAATTATTTAAATAATGAAAGTAGGAAACGGCCCATAAATACCCTTGGTTTTCCTTCCCATAATCAGAATTTATTATGGCGTCGGTTACCGAAATTTTCAGTCTGGCTGACATTTCGGCCTTGGTCACGGGCGTGACACATAGGTCACGGGCGTGACAGGCCTGGTTAGCCAATTCTGGGTTCGACGATCGTCGAACTGAGATCGACGATCGTCGAAGGGTGTTCACGGGCGTGACACCCGGGTCACGGGCGTGACTGGCCCGTGTGACCAATTCTGGTTCGACGATCGTCGAATTGGGATCGACGATCGTCGAGTGTGGTCACGCCCTATGTCACGGGCGTGACATTGTGGGTCACGGGCGTGATATGCCCGTGTGGCCAATTCCTGGCCGACGACCGTCGAACTGAAATCGACGATCATCGAAGTTGGTCACGCCCTATGTCACGGGCGTGACATTGCGGGTCACGGGCGTGACAGGCCATGAGGCAAATTTCGCGACCGACGATCGTCTAACTGAGATCGACGATCGTCGAAGGAGTCACGCCCCCAGGTCACGGGCGTGACACCTGGGTCACGGGCGTGACAGGGCCGGGTTGAAAATTCGGCGTCCGACGATTGTCTCCCTGAGGTCGACGATCGTCGAGTGAGTCACGCCCTAGGTCACGGGCGTGACGGGTCGGTCACGGGCGTGACCAACCCATGACCCGAATTCTTGGTCATTTTATTTCGATTTTTGGGCTCCCCAGGGTTCTACCACAACCAACCGACTCCTAGGGGTCTAGTCGGAAATGGGATGTTACACGGCACACGCGGTATTCATACCGACTGATATTTACCAGAACACGGGCATCAACACACCCGTGTCGAACCTGACACGCCCGTGTCAGTCATGAGACATGCCTGTGTCACCCCTGCCTCATCGAGCTACAAGCAGTACACGGGTAGGCACACGGCATCGGACACGCCCGTGTCAAATCTGACACGGCCGTGTTCAAGGCTTGGTTCCAGGCCGTGTAATCTTCTGACTAAAATCGCCTATTATTTGAGTGACAGGCCCTGGGACACGCCCGTGTCCCTGGCCGTGTACCCCCGACATGCCCTGGGACATGCCCGTGTCCCAGGCCGTGTAAACCAACCTGCACCTCAAATCCATATTTGAGATTTTTGGGGTGTTACAACTTAACTCCTTCATCGATTCAAAGGTTGATTCGACGAATCTGGCATTTTGGATTTGAGTGCGATGAGTTCACTTAATGTCTTCGTCGATTCAAATGTTGATTTGATGAGTTTGGTGCTGAGAGCGTTGAGTGCATTGAGTTCACTCTACGCCTTCATCGTATATCTTATGGATACTCAACGATTCGTCGAGTATGTTATGTATTCTCGACGATTCATCGAATATTTCATGGATACTCGATGATTCATCGAAACAAGGATTGTCTGGTCGAAATGTTGTATTCCAAGTTCTGGGTCTGCGAATAGCGATGGGCTATTATGTTTATTCCTTTGGGTATAAAAAGAAGATTTTAGGATTTAACTTATAAGTTTAAATGGGTTGACTTTGTCTAAGAACACGAGCCGCACTATGCAAAAAACTCGAGACCTAAAAGGTCGATGGAAGATGTTCCGACTTCGCCGATCCCATCGCTATTGCTGAGTCCTAATTCCGGCGAGTGTCTCTGCTGCTGCCTCTTTTGTAACAGAGCTAGCAAACCGTGAAGATGCTGAGTGCCCTCTCCCGACCTAGATCTTGTTCGATAAGACTCTACGGGTTCTCCCGTTTGTGTGCATCTACTATAGAGGTGTGGACACTATTTTATACTAAGGACTCTTGCCGCTAAGTGATCGATAGATCTTTTGGAACATCTAGGTTGAGTATTGACTAAATCCCGCAAAGGTAATTTTATTTTATAGACTTTCTTCTTGATCAATGTATATCACTAGATCAAAAAAATATGGGCTTTTCTTGTTCCTCTATTTCCACTGCGCACAAGTGTTGTGTTATATAAAAAAACCCAATAATGGTATCAAAGCCAGGTTTGGGCGATATTCATTGTTTCAGAAGTTGCTAAATCTATGGCATGTAGATCTAGAAATTTTGAAATGTTCTAAAATGCCCAAATCTATTCTTGTCCCCACCAAGAACGCATGTGATTTCTTTGTTGTTTTTTTTGTTACTCCTTAATAGTAACCTTCACTCATGTTGGTTTGTGAAACCAAGTATGTTCTAGATTTTGAATCTCACATGGAGAGACGGGTTTGTCTACTATTTAAGTGGAGTTGGTGTTGCTCATGTTAAGTTAATGTAAATCTGAACATTTAAGATTTAGTCTAGTTCATCAAGTATTGATGATTTTTCTTGTGCACATCTGGGATGCATTTAGATTATGTCTGCTGTAGTTTTAATTTGTGGATGTGCGCATTGGATAATTGTTAACCATGATTATGTGTTAATCAACAATCTAAAATCCCTTATGTAATATTAAGCATTCAGATGCCTTCAAATAGATTACACTCTTCCTGCCTCGATCAATGAAGTGTGTGCTGGCCAAAGTAAGGTGTATTAATCTATCTTGGTAAGGGTGCAATCGGATAATTGTGATATTCCACTTTCGACATCGGGTCAAACTTAACTGGGTGACCTCAAAGGTTGAGTGCCTAGAGGAATAGGGTTGACATGCACCATATGATGGATGTGAATAAAGAGTTATTCACTGGCCATACAGGAGTTGCATAGTGATGCAATTGGCAAGTGTTGCCTACCTAAATAACTATATTGTGAGAGAAAAGCCAAAGTTGACACATAGTGTTGGGGAAATATGTATCTTGTCCACTAAGAGAGTTGCTCACAAAAACTCTTCGAACAAATATCGAGGTTTATCAGTTTGAAAAAAATAGTGGGAGTATTTTGATTACAATCCTAATTGAAATAAATTAAATGTATTTTGAAATGTAGTATTGATTTTACTTTACTGAATCCTTGTAGAATTTCCATGGCAAGTGGTTCGCACTCGACCCTGTCCCTTAGAGCCATCCTTGAGAAGGAGAAGCTGAGTGGTACAAATTTTTTGACTAGTATGGGAATCTGAGAATTATTCTCAGACAAGAGCGGAAGCTCTATATTTTGGAAGAGGAATCCCCTAAAGAGCCTATTGGGAATGCATCCTGTTCTAATAAGTATTCTTATAAGAAGTATCTTGATGACTCTTTAAATGTTAAATGCCTCATGCTGCCAACCATGAACTCTGAGCTCCAAAAGTAACATGAGAACATGGGTTGTAAGAAAATTGACGAGCATCTCAAGAAAATATTTCAAGGACAAGCTCGTCAAGAGAAGTTTGACATCACTAAGGCATTGTTCCAGTGTAAGATGGGAGCACGGGACCTAGTAGGGACTCACGTACTCAAGATGATTGGGTATATTGAGAACCTTGAGAGACTAGGATTCCCTCTGGGGAAAGAGTTGGCCACAGACCTGATACTGCAATCATTGTCGGAAAGTTATGAGCAGATCGTCTTGAACTATGACTTGAATGAGATAGACAAGACACTGCTGAAAGACTTATTTCAAGAGCCTAGACACCTAGAGGGGGGTGAATATGTTCTAATTTTCTTTAATAATTTAGGCAATTAACTAGTTCTTACTTAGTACATAAAATGCAAATCACATCACAGAAATCACAGCACATCATACACCAGATTTATAGTGGTTCCCTAAGGTGTGGGTACATCCACTTTCCCCATTCGCCTATCCAGCAGAGAACTGGATTCAGCCCAACTTCCTTCCACTTACTCAGATCCACAGATCTTACAACTCACAACCAGATTGTTTCCTACAGCTCAGACATATACAAGTCTTACCTAAGATTCTTCCCAAGAATCCTACCTCAGGCCTCAGCCCTACCGCAGTCTTTATCACTAGGCTTACAACTCAGATTTTTACAAGTCCTACACCTCAGGCACTCAGCCCTACCTTAGCCTTTATAACTTCAAGCTTACAACTCAGATCTTACCAAAGATCCTACAAGAAATTAGTTATTTAAGAGGTACGAAGATATCACCAGATAGAACTCTCTATAGGTGTGAGCTTCTTGATCAGTTCTTGAATAAACTGAGTCTTCAGATCCAACCTGACTTAGCTGTTTCAAAGCTTCTTGATAGAACAAAATAAGGTTGAACTTTACTTGATGTAGAAGTTGATCTCCTGTCAGCTACTTCCTTGAATTCAGAATAAGATCTGAATCTTCTCCTGCAGACTGTTCAGAATTTGCCTTCTTAAGGGTCTCCCCTTTTCTTGTTGTTGACATAGTCATTCTTCTGCTACTAGACACAGTTTCTGTTTGTATGTGTCGATACAAGTCCTGTGTGTCGACACAACTGCTCCTGTTCTTGACATAACTGATGCTGACTGATGGCGTTGAGTGTATGTCTAGCTATCGTTGAGTGTGTGTCGACACAACTACTTCTGGTCTTGACATAGCTGATGCAGACAAATGGCGTTGAGTGTATGTCCAACTGTTGTTGAGTGTGTGTCGACACAAGTCCTGTGTGTCGACACAAGCCTTCAGACCCAGTATAGTTGTTGCTGTAAGATGGCGTTGAGTGTGTGTCGACACAAGTCCTGTGTGTCGACACAAACCTTCTTCAGGTGTCGACACAATTCCTGAGTGTCGACACATGCCTTTCTTCTGGTGTCGACATAACTCATGGGTGTCGACACAAATTCTTCTTTAGGTGTTGACACAAACCTTGCCATAGGTGTCGACACAATTCTGGGTGTCGACACAGCTTCTTCTTCAGGTGTCGACACAATGCCTGGGTGTCGACACAGGCCTTGCTTCTAGTGTCGACACAACTTCTGGATGTCGACACAAGTCTTCACAAGTGTCGACACTTGTACTTAGTGAAATTTCTTGCAAACCTTACACCTACACAATGAAACTAAAAAATCTATCAAATACAAATTGATGTATATCATTGAGTAAGATGAGGCTTCTCCAAATCTGGTACATATTTTTCAGTGTACCCAACATTCTCTCCCTATTTGGAGAAGTCATAACCCTTAGTCAAAGATATACATCACTCATAATAAAACACAGAAAAACTAGATGTACATACATTTCACTGCAGGATAACATATATACAATGAAAACAACTAAAAATAATACTGAAAATGATTTCATTCATTAATTAGAAAATTTAGGTTTACATGTTTTTCCTTAGAACAAAAGCAAAAAGTTACATTATTCTATACATAAGCCTATTTATCCTATGATTGACTAGGCTCCTTAATTACAATGCCTTTTCTAGATCTAATCTTTTCCTGCACAGTAGGTTCTGTATCATCAGCATGTTTCTTCCCTTTGAGATCCTTCTTCTTTAGTTCTTCAGCCTTTATCCTTTGCCTTTCAAAATAGTGAAAAGGCTTGGGGAAGTACTTGTTAGGCTCCAGAGCATTAACAGTTAACTTCCCAGCTTTTGCACTCATTTTATAATGAAGAATGGTTTCTTGCCTTGCTTGATACTTATTCCATTCTTTCTCGGAATACCATTTACCCCTATCATAGGTCTTATCCTTTACAGCCTTCCAGGCAGTCAAAATAATATTTCTAGAAGTAGGGCTCTATTGCTCAAAATCTGGCTTCAACTCAGCCTGTTCTCTTAACCTTTTCTTAGATAGCTGTGCTTCCTTTTGAGCTTCCTTAGCAGCCTCTGACATGTTTAATTTTTCAATGATAATATTTTGTGCCTCCTATGGAGGGCTGTACATTGTCTGCACTTCTTGTTGAACCATGTCAAAGTTAGCAGGAGGGTAAATAACCTGTGCAACTTCAGGCTGATCTCCTACAATAGAAGCAGGTCGCACTCCAGACTCAGCAATATTGTCATCATCACACAAAGGAGGAAAGCCAAGTGTAGCTCTGATGTTATTAGAGACTAGTTTTGCATGATCAGAGCCAGCTTTGACTAATAATCTCTCCCCCTTTATGACTACTCTAGCTATATGATCCCTCATATCATTCTTTTGAAACCTTATTTGATCAACTAGATATTCTGTACCTTCATGATAGTAGGATTTGAATTTAGTTAGGTAATCAGAAATGGTCTTTTGAGAGGCTCCAATGGCTGTTTGGACAACAGCTAGATCTTCTTGTATTTGCTTTGATATTTCAGTTTTCAAATCAGTGGAAATACTTCCCAGTTTTTTGATGATTTCTTCATGGGAGTCTTTAAGGTTTTCATTAGACCTGAATTGATTTTCTAAAACATATCCTTTCTTGGTGGCAATGTCCTCAACCTCAGTCTTCAACAGCTGTTGTTGCTCAGCCAAATATACTACAATATTGCCTCCCATATGGAAGCAATCTGTCATCTCTTTCTTATACATATTGACTTCAAATCTGATTGATTTAATGTCCTGAGCCAGCTGAAACTGCAGTTCTTTATTTGACTCATCCACATACTTCTCTAAAGACTGCCTTTGTTCATCCAATTTTTCTTGCAGTTGGACCAGTAATGAACTGAAGTCCATGCTTGGAGCAGGTGGTGGTGTGACTGTATGCAAGGCTTTCTTGTAGCCTGAGCTCTTTTTCCTATTGCAACCATCTTCCTCTTCTTAGCCATCGAGGCTTCCTAATCATCAGAGGGTTGTGATGAGCTTTCTATGTCAACTGTTTCTTTATTAGATGGGTCATTCAATAGCTCCTCCCCCTAAGTTCTTGGAAGTTCCTTTTCTACCTGTGATTGCTCCTCCTCAGTCCTTGCAGCTGGTAAATCAAGAAATAGCTCTTCCATAGTTACCTCTTGCTGCATCTGTATAGGAGGAACAAGGTTAGTTTGGAAAACAAAAGGTTCTCCCTGGACATCCAGATTTTTGTCCAGGCCCTTCTCTATAAAAGAGATACTTACTTGCACATCTTGATCTATATCTATTATCTGCACATTTTGTGCTTCCTTCTCAACATTTAGCAGTGCTTCTTTATTTATATCTAATACAATATCCATTTCTATATTAGCTGCATACTCACTCTCTAGAGTAGCTGCATCAATTCCTCCCCCTTGAGCAGGTAGCTCAGAAAGTACAGTATCTTGTGCTGTTGGTTCAGGATTTTCTCCCTCTGGAGTGGAGACTATCTATTGCTTTGGGAGCACACTGCTCTCCACTTGATCTTGAGCTTATTTTTGTTGCCTGTCTTCATCTGAACTGAAGACTATTTCCTCTTCAAAAACACTGGAGGAATCTTCTTGCTGAATAATTTCTTTCTTTTTCTTATTTTTCTTGACCTGTTTCTGTGGAGTAGAAACCTCTTTGGTCAATACTCTATCCCATCTGGATAGAATCCTTACATCCATTCTCCTCATATGGTTGATCTTGGATCCTTGTAGTTGGTTCATAATATTTGGTATTGTAGAAGCTAGACATAAGCTAAGGATCCTTCCAAGATTTGGTTTCTTTACTCCTTGTATTTTGTCAAATACTCCTGATGCCCAGTCTTTTTTTACAGTGAAGATGACCCTAGTCATTAGATTGAACATGGAGCCTAAAACTCTGTCATGTCCACCAGTCTTACACAAAATTACCTTTCCTACGATTTCAGATATAAACATTCATTGTGAATAAATCCCTTTCCTAGTGATAGATGATCCAACTTTGGTATTAGGGTTTAGCCTAGACCAGCTTAATGCATCTTTTATCATGGATGGACTTATGTCATCATCATCCTTAACATTAGGAAGTTGGAGTGACTTCCTGATTGTCTTCAGTGTAAGTTTTACTCAGGAATCCTGAACTATGGCTTTGATTTTCTTCCCGTCATTGTCCACAATTGCTGATGAATAAAATTCCATTACTTCCTTTTTCCAAATTTTAGTTGGTTCTGAGACCAAGAACTCCAACCCATTTTCTAAAATTAGGGTAATTACTCCTTGGATATCTTGCGATGCTGTCGTGAATCCACCACGAACAAGCTCATACCCATCATTCACCTTATCGTCCTTGAGGGGCACCATTGACGAAAGGGAGAGAGAGAGAGAAGAGAAGAAAAGTGAATATCTATGTTGACACAAGGTCTAGAGTAGAGAAATCTGAAGGCGTAGTCGACCAGATTTTGTCTTCCCCTATTTATTGTCTATTGGTAAAGGATAGGTCAAAGGATGTGAAAGTGTGGGAAAGATCTACCTTAACTCTAGAGGGGGGGGGGGGGTGAATAGAGTATTTTAAAATAATTTACAATTAAAACTGTAAAGCAGTAGAAGATTTAATTTTTGTATATATGTAAGGTGCTTGCAGTGAAATAAAAACTAGAGCAAGAAATAAGAAATCACACAGCACACAGAAAAGTTAAACACACAGCAACCAGATGACACAAGGATCTATAGTGGTTCCCCAACAACCTGGGTACATCCACTCTTCTACCACCCCAGGTAGGAATCAACTGCAGGAATAGTTGTTTAGGTGTCCTGGGCACCAATGAGCTTTTTATAAGGTGCTCAAAAACCAAAACTAGATTTTTTGATAAGGTGTCTTGCCACCACTGAGTTTTGACAAGGTCTCGGAAACCAGTCTCGGAACCTTTGAAGGGAGTTTTGAAAAACCCTTTTACAGGAGGGAAAGGAAAAAGAAGGAAAGAGTTGAGTTGTTCTTCTCTATCAACAGTCTGAGAGAAGACAAGTGGAAGATGTTGCTAAAGCCCCCCCCCCTGAGATCTGTAAAGGTTCAGGAAGGTGAGTTTTGCTAAGGTGATAGGTCTTCAGGTGCTTCAGATCTCCAGCAAAAGATGATTTCAGCAGATGCTGAAATGTGTGATGTCTGGAGTCCTTGATGTTGAAGCTTTTGAACACTTAAGGATTTGGAGGAGTGGAATAGTAGATGATCTCCTCCACAGAAAAGTTCCTTTTGTTCTTGAAAATTTTGACTTAGTGAATCTGTATGTTCCAGAAGATGAGTTCTTGATCAGAGTATATTTTGATCTCTCTTCTGCAACTCTTTTTCTCAATCCAGTGATCTTGTATATCTCTTGTTTATCTTATTAATCTGTTATATCTTTTTCAATAATATGTACTGTAGGAGTATATCAGATTCTAACTTAGATGGCCGTTACTCAGTCATAAATTACTTCCATAATTGACAACTGTCTCTGGGGAAAATCCTAAGTAACATTCCTTTTAGCCTTCCTTGAAACTTGTTCCAGATTGCTTGAAACGGCTACATAATCCTTTGTAATAAATGCAGGAAATAAATCTGAATGAATTCCATAACTGTTCTTGAATTTGAATTCTGAAAGCGTCGATCTCTTACAGAAATCGTCGATCTGAGCTCTACGATCGTTGAACTGAGCTTAGAGATTGCATTTAAACAGCAGACAGAAAAGGTCGAACTGAGCTCTACGATCGTCAAACTGAGCTCAGTGACTTGGAAAATAGCTAAAGACAAAACGTCGATCTGAGCTCGAAGATCGTCGATCGGAGTTCGACGACTTGCAGAATTGAGCTCAGAGAACGTCGAACTGAGTTTGACGATTCGTCGACCTGAGCTCGACGAAAATTGTCTTTGTCTCAACACTGAATCCTGATCTTTGAAAGGTCTTGGGGGCAGCTTCAAACCTAAGTTCTAACCCTTAGACTCATTCTATTTTGACCTTTTCAACTATAAAACTAGGTCAAACCAATTTCCTAAAAACATAGTGATCCTTGCCCAAATTAGTAATAGGGTGTTCCAACAATCTCCCCCTATTTGGGTTAGGATTACTATTTACAAGACAAAATAGGACATAAATAAGCATACATACAAAGCAAAAGCTAAACTAACAATGACATAGCAGAAATGCAGATCACAGATAGAATATCAGCATATATTACGAGATAGATGTTTGTTCAGCTTACAGAAATCACTTCTTATCATTTCCCTTTTTAAACAGAATTTCCCTGTTAGGATTGAGGGCTTCTTTCTTTGATCTTCTGTTATCATCTGCACCTAAGGAGGTTTGGGATCTAGGCCTTGGAACTACAGCCTCAGGATGCAGCTTCATATAATCTTCTGGATCAAAAAATTTTCTTGAAGAATATCTCTCTAATTTTGTCTTCCTTTGATCTGATAGGGTTGTAATGTTCGAACAGTCTTTGCCTTGCTCTTTGGCCTTTTTCATTTGATCTAGAGCAGCAAGCTCTTTCATTCTGGCAGTCCATGACAATGGGTTGTTTTCGGGATCTTCAAATGGCACTGGAGGTTCATATCTATTGAATGATTCTGAATCAGTAGGAGTCCTAGTGACAACTGAATCTCTAAGCTTGTAAGGGAAAGGACCTTGAGTCGAATCAATAGGACCTTGTCCTTCCCTTTGTTGTCTAGAGTAAGTTCTGTGCTCTCTCTGATTTCCTTTGTACTGACCTCTTCTAGAATTATAGCCTCTTTGATATACTCCTCTAGGTTGATAACTTTGTGAAGATTGAGATGAACTGTGCTTTGAAGCAGATGAATGAAACGCTGAGCCTCCACCAGATCCTGAGTCTGGAGGAGGAGGAGGAGGAAACTGAGAAGATCCTTTCTCATATTTGTCAAGTTTTCTTCTTTTCTTCATAACCTTTAGCCGATTCTTAGACTATTGCATCAAAGACTCTATTATCTGACAATCATGCAAAATGTAATATGGTATATCATTGAAACCTTTGGCTTTAGCTGGAGGGACTCTCATCATTACTTTCTTTCTTGCTTTCCTTTTCTTGACAATGGTGCCAGAAGAATCATCAGAGTCAGTGTTGAATTGATCACTATCTGAACTCTGGTGTCTGTCATATAGATCATCAATGCTTTTGATGTACTCCTCTTATTGTTTGGACTTGTCAGAAGCAGCAGTAGGAGCAGAAGGAAGTGGAACAGCAGTAGGAGCAGAAACAGGAACTTCTGGAGCAGCAGGAGCCACAAGAACAATAGGAGGTACATGTTCTTCTAAGTAAACATCAAGTTCATCAGCATCAGTATCAACAGGAGCAGTAGGAAACATATCAATATTAGTAGATTCAGCAACTTCAGCAGCAGCAGCAGTAACACAAGAAGAAACTTCCACAGCCTTAAGAGAATTGATTTAAGAGATAATCAGGCTGGGATCATATACAGTAATAGGCACAATTCCTTAGTAAGGTCTTCAACTCCCTGAGTTGGTAAGCATCTTCTGTGAAGAAGATCAAATTCAGACAACAGTGACCTGAGGTCCACTGTGAGTACTGGTACTGGAGCTGGAGTAGAAATCTCTGGTAGTAGTAATTCCTCAGGAGTAGCAGGCACTACCTCAGCTTCATAGGGCATCTCCCCCTGCATTGATGTAGTGATAACTGGATCAAGGCACCCCATAGAAGGTATTGCCTGAGGAGAAGAGAGAGAGGATAGCCTGTCAGATAACTCCTTTATTGATTTCAGGAGTGGAGCCATGGAGGTCTCCAGCAGGTTTACTAGCTTGGGGGCCAGTATCCTATATAGCTTATCTGCCAAAGCTGATAGATCCACTTGCTAAAGTGTGACTTGAGTAGTGGTGGAGGATGAAATGTTTTGAGCTTGTGATGGATGGACTGCGGGTGATGGTATTGTGGATGGTAGGATGGTTGGTTGAGAGATTGGGATGGTGGAGATAGATGGTATGGGTGTGGAGATGGATGGTGTGAATGATGGTTGGGTTAGAATATCATGCAGGAGTTGTTGATATGAAGAGGTAGAGGGAAGCTCAGTAGGTGAGGAAGGGGAAGCATCCATGAAGGAATCTTCCAAGATGTTGAAGGATGGAATGTCAAGAGGTGGATAGTAGTGGAGTGGATGGAATTGTTCTGAGGTGGCTGGAGGTGAGATTTGTGATGAAATGGTAATGGGGGAGGAGATGGATGTGGAGATGGTTGATGTTGAGGTGGAGGTAGAAACAACAGGAGGTGGAGAAGGAGGAGAAGAGGTCGAGGCAGGCAATTCCTCAATGAGGGAAGGGGCCTGAGGGGAAGAGACTGCAATAGTCCTTATGCCTGAAGCAGTGGTAGTCCTGGTAGGCTTGATTATCTGCCTGTCCCATTTCCCAAACAGTGCACAGGTTAGCCTTTTTGATGCATTGATGTGCATCCCATTTGATACTAGTAGTTTAGGGCACTTGGAGTGCAGGAATACCCCTAAGATCCTCCCAAAGTTCACAAAATTTTTGTTTATTTTCTTCTTTATCAGATCAAAGAAGATGGCTCCCCAGTTCAAGGGTTTCTTATCCACTAGGGCTCCCATCAAACAGAACTGATACCTGGATATGGTATCATGAGCTGAGTGCTTTTCCAGTAGCCCATTCCCCACAATATCAACCAGAAATCTAAATTCAATAGATAAGTTCTTTTTCAATTACTTGCTAGGGTTTTCTGTAGAGTGACCCATTCTGTCTAACATTGAAGCAAATTCCTCTCCCGAAAGTTCAATAGAATCATCTCCAGTACTCAAATGAAATACTTCACTTAGGAGAGTAGGTGATAATGATACCTGAGTCCTGCTGATAGTACAACCGAGGGTATTCTCATCCAGATTATGTGCTGTAAATACCCATTCCTTAATCTAATCTGCGACGATCTTCATCCTAGTGGACATTATATGCACTAACTGTTGTTCTCAGAAAAGTTCCAGAATGTCTTTGAAAACTTGATCGCTACTGTCAAACGAATCCTTATTTATATCAAATCCTGTATCAATTTTCATCTTGGCGAGAGCGGCAACATTCACGGACATTATATACCTGCAAAAAGTAACAAACTCAACCAAGTATAGTAGAGTTTTGAGGGAAAGAAAAAGGTTTGTAGAGAATATGAAAGCGCAAAAGAAGAACGACGGCGAAAGAATGATTTTATATTAGGGTTCGACGCCGAAAAGGAAAGACTGTTGAACTCTGCTCGACGATCTGGGCTTCTAATGGAATCTGAAGAGTCTTCAATAACGTCGATCTCCGTTCGACGATACTGGTGAATATTGATCTCCAATCGACCAGAAGAAGATTGCCTAGCGCTATCCTGAAAATGCTGAACTCTGGTCGACGCTATTGGAAAGCGTCGATCTCCGTTCGACGTTTTTTGGGAAAAACGTCGAGCGCAGTTCAGAGACAAAAAAACCTACAGACACTAGAAAATTCAAGTTTTTAGCCTAGTCTTGGTCTGTTTTTAGAGTTTTAAAATCTTGGGATTTATTTTAAACTTCCTCCATCTAACAGTCCTAACTGATTTAGGAAGAAGGTGTGTTTCTTTTCATCCAAAAGTGTGGTCAAAATATCTCCCCTTTGCAAATTAGTTGGGATATATTGAATTTCAATTTTATTTTTCTCTACATTATCTCTTAGGAAGTGATGCCTAATCTCTATATATTTTTTCCTACTATGGAGGACTGGATTTTGTGCTATAGAAATAGCACTAGTGTTATCACAAGATATTTTTGACCCTTTTAAGTTGTAGCCAAAGTCTAGGAGCTGGTTTTGAATCCACAGAATCTGTGAGCAACAACTGTCTGCTGCCATGTATTCAGCTTCAGCAGTTGAAGTGGACACATATGTCTGTTTCTTACAGAACCAGGAGACAAGTCTGTCACCAAGGAACTGACAAATTCCATTGGTGATTTTCTTGTCTACTCTACATCTAGCATAATCAGCATCTGAAAATCCAGTTAATTCAAATCCTGAGTCTTTTGGATACCAGAGACCTAGATTTGGCAACTTTTTACATACCTAAGAATCCTCTTAACTAATGTTTGGTGTGACTCTCTAGGGCTTACTTGGAACCAAGCACATATACATGTAACAAACATTATATCAGGTCTGCTAGCTGTAAGGTACAATAGTGAGCCAATCATTGCTCTATATATTATCTGATCAACATGTTTTCCATGTTCATCAGCATCTAATACAGCATTAGAAGGCATTGGTGTTTTCATACATGTTGCTTCAGACATACCAAATTTCTTAACCAATTCTTTTGCATACTTGGTTTGAGAAATAAATATGCCTTCAGCATGTTGTTTGACTTGCAATCCTAGAAAAAAGGAAAGCTCACCCATGCTACTCATTTCAATTTTAGAATGCATCAGATTTGAAAATCTTTTGCACAAATTTGAATCAGTAGACCCAAATATGATATCAACTATATATATTTATACTAGTAGGGTAAGGGACTTATGGGTTCTAATAAAAAGAGTTTGGTCTACTCTACCCCTTATAAAATCATTTTTCAGAAGAAAACATGCTAAGGTCTCATACCATGCTCTAGGAGCTTGTTTGAGACCATATAATGCTTTATGAAATTTGAAAACATGGTCAGGATAAGTTGAAGAGATAAAACCTGGAGGTTGTCTAACATAAACTTCCTCTTTGATGTCTCCATTGAGAAATGCACTCTTCACATCCATTTGGTAGACCTTGAATCCTTTGTGAGCTGCATAAACACGGAATATTCTTATGGCCTCTAACCTTACCACTGGGGCAAAGGTCTGGTCATAGTCTATCCCTTCTTCTTGAGAATAACCTTGAGCAACTAGCCTTACCTTATTCCTTACAATGACTCCTTGATTATCCAACTTGTTTCTGAACACCCACTTTGTTCCAATAATTGAGTGATCCTTAGGCCTTGGCACTAGTTCACAAACTTTGTTTATCTCAAATTGATGTAGTTCCTCTTGCATAGCAATGATCCAGTGTGGATCTTGTTCTGCATCTTGAATGAATTGAGGCTCAACTTGAGATAGAAAGCAAGTGTGCATCAGGTTCTGGTTGACCTGATTTCTTGTTTGCACACCAGTTGAGATGTTTCCAATCACTTGGGAGATTGGGTGATCTCTTATTGTTACTAAATCAACAGGGGGTGTTGATTGTTCACCAACCTGTGTTGTTGTTTCCTCTTGTGGAACAACAACTGGCTCTTCAAAATGGTTTTCTCCAAGATGTTGAACATCAAGATGTTGAGTATCCTCTTCATCTTTACTGATTTCAGCTCTTTGTTGGATTGGTGAATGTACTGAATCCTTTTCTACAATATGTAACCTGTCCAAAATTTCTGAGAGAGAGTGTACCTACAATGGTTCTATGGTAGAAGTAGACTTCTCCTTAAAAAACATATTTGTCTCATCAAAAGATACATGAATAGATTCTTCAATTTTCAGAGTAGATTTGTTATACACCTTATAAGCTTTACTGATCATGGAGTATCCCATAAACACTCTTTCATCAGCTTTAGCTTGGATTTTTGCTAAATACTTCTTGTCATTATTGTGAATATAACAAATGCAACAAATTTTTTTGAAATAGTCTACTTTAGGTTTCTTCCCTTTGAGCAATTCATAGAGATTCTTGCCCTTCAGTTTTTGTATCAAACTTCTGTTCAACACATGGTTGGAGGTGTTCACTGCCTCTGCCCAAAAGATAGAGGAAGGTGAGCATCTGTCAACAATGTAGTAGTAGATTCAATTAGGGTTCTATTTTTCCTTTCAGCTACCCTATTTTGTTGAGGAGTTCTAGGAGCTGAGAAAGTTCTCCTGATCCCTTCACTCTGACAGAACTCTTGCATAAGAAGAGAATCAAACTCTGTCCCATGATCATTCTGATTAGGGCAATGTGAGTATTGAACTCAATCTGTATGCATTTGAGAAAATCTGTCAAACGCTTAAAGTTATCAGACTTCTTCCTCAGGAAAATTACCCATGTGAATCTTGAGAAGTCATCTATAATCACTAAAGTGTAAGATTTCCCTCCTAAGCTTTGAACTGTAATGGGTCCAAAAAGATCCATGTGTAACAGATACAAAATCCTAGGTGAATCACTCTTATTAAGTGACTTAAAACTATTTTTAGTTTGCTTGCCTAAATAAAAAGCCCTGCAGAGTCCTTCCTTCTTATAGGGGCCAGAAGGTAGTCCTCTAACAAGGTTTTCCTTGGACAGCCTATCAATGGTTCTAAGGTTTAAGTGTCCTAGTCTCTTATGCCATAAATCATTTGGTTTGCAGACTAAATTAAATAAGTAGATATCTATGTTAGTTGAAAGGAAATCTACAAGATAACTGTTACCTTTCATTTTACCTGTTAACACTGTTGTGTTATCCTCTGACTTGATCTTGCATAAGGATTTGTTGAATGTCACTTGATATCCTTCATCACAGAGTTGACTGATGCTTATTAGGTTATGCTTCAGTCCTTCCACATAAGCCACCTTCTTGAATGTGACTGAGCCAATCTGAACAGCACCATATCCTTTTGTTTAACCAAAGTTTGAATCTCCAAATATCACTTTGGGTCCAAGTTTGGCTTTGAAGGATGTGATATTCTCCTTGCTCCCTGTCATGTGCTATGAGCACCCACTATCTAGATACCATTGTTGGTTCATTGCTGGATAGGTCTTCACCTGCACATAAATAATTTATATGTTTTTGACCCAGTTTACCTTGGGTTTAGGTTAATAACCTTTAAATTCAGAAATGAAAGACATCCCCGGCTGACTCTTATATCCTTCAGGATGGTATCTCCTAGAAGGTACTATCCATTCAGTATAAGGGTTGAAGCTTTGGGATGAGGGACTTCTAGGATTGACTTGAGATTTACCTATGAAAGAATGTTCAAAGCTCTGAGCTTCGTTTGACGATCGTTGAGCTGAGTTCGATGATCTTGGGTCAGATCATCGAGCTCCGTTCGAAGATCGACTATACCAGAGTTTAGAGTTCAGAAGTCGTCGATCTGAGTTCGACGATCCAGCCTGAGATCGCCGAGCTCTGTTCGACGATCGTCGACCTCTATTCGACGTTTTCTGTTGAACTTTGTTTTCCTTAGGTAAATCAGGATTCTTCCTAGCTACCTCTACAACACCCTTTCCTTTATCAGAAATAAATTTAATTGGGGTTGTTAATACTATAGGTTGGCTGGATGAAGCACCAAAGCCCAGTGTACTGTTGAATCTTGAGTTCACTGTGCTTGTAGTGTCCATCAGTCTGATGCTTCTCCCATTAAGGGATTCTTCAAACTTCTTTGCCTGGGATAGCTCACTTTTAAGTGAAGCTATCTCCTCCCTATAGCATTCTAACTCCTCAGAGAGTTTGAGTTTGTCTGATTTTAAGGTGCTATGTTCAGACAATTGATTTCTGAGAGAGATAATCTTTTTCTCAGACTTTAACAGGTCTAAACAAAGTGCCTTAAATTTTGTTCTAAAGTCCTCTGAATCAAAGTCAAAGGAGTATATTACCTGGTCTTCTTCAGTTTGAGTTTCAGATTCTGATTCTGATCCTTGTTCTACATCAGAATTTTGCTGAGAGGCATTGATAGCCATCATGCAGAATTCCTTTTCTTCAGCATCATCCTCATCATCACTTGAGCTTGATGAGGCTTCTGATTCCTCTTCAGTTTCACTCCAGCTTTCTGCTACAAATCCCTTCCTTGTATGTTTATTTTTTGCTTGAGGAGGATTTGTTGTAGTTGTTTCCCCTGGAGTCCTTGTCTTTTCTCCTATCTTTCCTGTCCTTCTTGTCCTTATTCTGATTTTCTGGACAGTCATGCACAATATGGCCTGGTTTCCTGCATCAAAAACATATTATCTCTTTATTATTTGACTTGTCATACCTTGGCTTCTCTTGCCCTCTGGATAACTTCTTTCTGAAATCTTTCCTGGCCATCTCATAAAATCTTTTTGCCAGCAAACTCATCAATTCTTCATTACCTGTGACCTTGTCTTCAGGCAGATCTTCTGTAGCTTTGAATGCTATGGTCTTCTCCTTCCTAATAGCTGGAGAAGCAACCTTTTGTTCTTCCTCTCTGTTCTTGATGATCAGCTCATAAGACTTGAGCTTGCCCAACAACGCTTCAGTACTAATCTCAGTAAGGCTTCTGGCATCCTTGATTGGCTAGATCCTTGAGTCCCAAGTGCTAGGGAAGCACATTAGGATCTTGTCATTTAGTTTAGTTAGAGAGATCTCCTTGTCCAGTGTTTTTAGTTCACTGACTATTAGGCTGAGTCTGTTGTACATGTCAGCCACTGATTCAGTTTCTCCTTTCTTGAAGTTCTCATATTGGCTTATGAGATGGGATCTCCTATCCATCCTTTCATCAGCAGATCCTGAGACAATTTCAGATAACTTGTCCCATATCTCTTTTGCTGAACTGCATTCAGCCACCTTTTGGAATATCTCATCAGACATGGTCTGAGCAAGGATATTCATAGCCTTTGTATCTGCAACTTTCCATTTCTTTATTTCTGCATCTGTTCCTGAAGGAGGTGGAACAACACTTGTACTTGTGATCACTGGGGGTCTTGGACAAATTGTCAAAACAGAATTAAAAATGTCCTCATCAATAGAATTCATGTAAAGCTTAATCCTTGCCTTCCAAAGTGCAAACTTGGAAAGGTTGCACACTGGAGGTCTGGTGCAAGCATAGTCTTTGTTCTATGCCATGGTTTTGTATGAAAATAAATATAATATAAAAAGTAATAACTATCCTCTATAGAAGGTTTATCTTATCTAGGATCTTTTGGTTCAGGTGTTAGCCTGTTCAACCAATCTGTTGAAAATTCAGATGTTGAATAACCAACCTCCCTCTGATACCAATTGAAAGTGAGGGAAAGATCTACCTTAACTCTAGAGGGGGGGGGGGGGTGAATAGAGTATTTTAAAATAATTTACAATTAAAACTGTAAAACAGTAGAAGACTTAATTTATGTATATGTGTAAGGTGCTTGCAGTGAAATAAAACTAAAGCAAGAAATAAGAAATCACACAGCACACAGCAAAGTTAAAAACACAGCAACCAAATGACACAAAGATCTATAGTGGTTCCCCAACAACCTGGGTACATCCACTCTTCTACCACCCTAGGTAGGAATCCGCTACAGGAATAGTTGATCAGGTGTCCTGGGCTCCAATGAGCTTTTTATAAGGTACTCAAAAACCAAAACTAGATTTTTTGATAAGGTGTCTTGCCACCACTGAGTTTTGACAAGGTCAACTAGTCTCAGAACTTTTGAAGGGAGTTTTGAAAAACCCTTTTACAGGAGGGAAAGGAAAAAGAAGGAAAGAGTTGAGTTGTTCTTCTCTGTCAACAGTCTGAGAGAAGACAAGTGGAAGATGTTGCTAAAGCTCCCCCTGAGATCTGTAAAGGTTCAGGAAGGTGAGCTTTGCTAGGGTGATAGGTCTTCAGGTGCTTCAGATCTCCAGCAAAAGATGATTTCAACAGATGCTGAAATGTGTGATGTCTGGAGTCCTTAATGTTGAAGCTTTTGAACACTTAAGGATTTGGAGGAGTGGAATAGCAGATGATCTCCTCCACAGAAAAGTTCCTTGTGTTCTTGAAGATTTTGACTCAATGAATCTGTATATTCCAGAAGATGAGTTCTTGATCAGAGTATATTTTGATCTCTCTTCTGCAACTTTTTTTCTCAATCCAGTGATCTTTTATATCTCTTGTCTATCTTATTAATCTGTTATATCTTTTTCAATAACATGTACTTTAGGAGTATATCAGATTCTGACTTAGATGGCCGTTACTTAGTCATAAATGACTTCCATAATTGACAACTGTCTCTGAGGAAAGTCCTAAGTAACATTCATTTTAGCCTTCCTTGAAACTTGTCCCAGATTGCTTGAAAAAGCTACATAATCCTTTGCAATAAATGCAGGAAATAAATCTGAATGAATTCCATAACTATTCTTGAATTTAAATTCTGAAAGCGTCGATCTCTCACAGAAATCATCGATCTGAGCTCTATGATCGTTGAACTGAGCTCAGAGATTTGATTTAAACAGCAGACATGAAACATCGAACTGAGCTCTACGATCGTCGAACTGAGCTCAGCGACTTGGAAAATAGCTGAAGACAAAACGTCGATCTGAGCTCGAAGATCGTCGACCGGAGTTCGATGACTTGCAGAATTGAGCTCAGAGAACGTCGAACTGAGTTCGTTGATTCGTCGTCCTAAGCTCGACGAAATTTGTCTTTATCTCAGCACTGAATCCTGATCTTTGAAAGGTCTTGGGGGCAGCTTTAAACCTAAGTTCTAATCCTTAGACTTATTCTATTTTCACCTTTTCAACTATACAATTAGGTCAAACCAATTTCCTAAAACATAGTGATCCTTGCCCAAATTAGTAATAGGGTGTTCAACCAGGACAAACCTTACATGTCGACATAGGTGTACATGGGTCGACATAAGAGACTTAGGTCACGACAAAAATTAATTTTAGTCGACATGCCTATGTGTCGACATATCTATGTGTCGACATACTTGTGTTAGTGTCAACATGGGCTGGTCATGTCTCGATATAGTTGTGTCGACATCTATTCTTCTGTCGACACAGATACTGATTCTGTGTCGACACATCCTTTTTCTTTGTCGACACAACATACTGAGTGTGTCGACACATTTTGTTTGTGTCGACACAAACTTTGTACTTAGACAAATTTCCTGAGAAATATTGTGTTTACATATTCTACTTATGAATGCTTGAGCTGACCTATTCTAGGTTCAACATACCTAATTAAATTTTAAAATAATTGAATTTAGTTTTATCCAAAGGTTTTGTAAAAATATCAGCAATTGGACTATTTGTGTTTACAAATCCTAGATTAATATATTTCTTCTCCACATGTTCTCTTATAAAATGAAACTTAATTTCTATATGCTTGGTACTACTGTGAGATACAGGATTCTTAGCAATAGAAATAACACTATTAGAATCACAGAATAGTGAAATTCTACTTACCATGATGTCATAATCTTCAAGTTGATGCTTTATCCACATCAAATGTGAACAACATCTGCCTACAGCTATATATTCTGACTCAGCAGTTGAGATAGCTACACTTGTTTGCTTTTTGCTGCACCATGACACACGCCTTCCACCTAGGAATTGACAAGTTCATGTAGTACTTTTCCTATTATCTTTGCATCCTGCAAAGTCTGTATCTGAAAAGCCTGTTAGTAAGAAATCTCTATTCTTAGGGTACCAAAGACCTTGATTAGGCGTGCCCTTAAGATATCTCAAAATTCTTTTAACTGTAGTATAATGAGATTTCTTTGGACAAGCTTTGTACCTAGCACAGACACATGTAGCATACATGATGTCAGGTCTACTAGAAGTTAAGTAGAGTAGGGAGCCAATTATCCCTCTATACAAAGACTCATCAACAGTTTTCCCTATCTCATCTTTGCCTATAGGCATACTTGTTCCCATTGGAGTTTTCATGGTGGAGGCTGAGTCCATTATATATTTCTTAATCAACTCCTTGGTGAACTTAGACTGGGATATGGACAATCTATCATATGTTTGTCTTACTTGAAGTCCAAAGAAGAACTTTAGCTCACCCATACTGCTCATCTTAAATTTCCCTTGCATAAGTTTGGCATACTTTCTAAAAAGGTTGTTTTCAGTAGATCCAAAGATAATGTCATCAACATATATCTGGACTAGGATTATCTTGCCTTTAGATTCCCTAAAGAATAGAGTTTTGTCTATCTTTCCTCTAGAGAATTTATTATCAATAAGAAAAGCAGACAAGGTTTCATACCAAGCCCTAGGGGCTTGTTTCAAACCATATAGAGCTTTCCTAAGCCTATATACATAATCATGATAATGAGAATCTACAAAACCTGAGGGTTTTTCAACATAGACTTCCTCTTTTAATTCACCATTCAGAAATGCTAACTTTACATCCATCTTATATTCCTTGAACCCTTGATAGGAAGCATAGGCCAAGAACAATCTTATAGCCTCCAGCCTTGCCACTGGAGAAAATATTTGATCAAAGTCAATCCCTTCCTCTTGCATGTAGCCTTTTGCTACCAATCTGGCCTTGTTCTTGATTATAGTGCCATTCTCATCAATTTGTTTTTGTAGATCCACTTGGTTCCTATAATGTCATGATCCATTGGTTTAGGAACTAGTTCTCAGACTTTACATCTTATGAATTGATTCAGCTCTTCTTGCATAGAATCAATCCAGTTTGTGTCTAGCATGGCTTCTTCAAACTTCCCGGGTTCTATCTATGACAAGAAACTTGAACATAAAACTACGTTTATTTCCTTGCTCCTGGTTGTACACCTTGACTTGCATCACCAATGATTTGATGAGCTGGATGATCCTTTAGGTGTCTTCTTGTTGTAGGAAATCTACCAACCTCTTGGACTTCTTCATTTTCCTCAACCTGATGCTCCTCATTTTCTTCTTTGTCCAATGAGTCTTGTTGTCCCCCTGGACATCATGCATCCTTTTCTTCATCCAGCCTAGAAGGTGCTTCTTCATTGATAGTCAGCTTGTCCAGCCTATCCTTTAAACCTGTAGAACTACCTGAAAAGCTAGACAATTTACTGTTAATCAACTTAGACTCATCAAATACTACACGGACAGATTCTTCTATAACTTGTATAGTCAAGTTGTAGATCTTGTATGCCCTACTATTATTACTGTACCCAACAAATATCCCTTCTAGGGATTTGGCAGCAAACTTAGTTTGGCAGAGCTTACCATTAACTAGGACATAACTCTTGCTACCAATGATTCTGAAGTAGGAAATGTTTTGTTTTCTACCTTTCAAAATCTGATAGGGAGTCATCTTATGTTTCTTATTGATGGAGGCTCTATTGAGTACATGACATGCAATATTTACTGCCTCTGCCCAGAAGTACTCAGGGAGAGTAGTGCCACTAAGTAGTGTTCTACTTGCCTCAATTAGAGTCCTATTCTTTCTTTCAACAACACCATTTTGCCGGGGTGTTCTAGGTGAGGAGAACTCCTGATGAATCCCAAGTTCTTCACAGAACTTTGTCATACATTAAGACTGAAATTCAGTTCCATGGTAACTTTTGATTTTGACCACTGAATTGTTAAATTCATTCTGAATTTTTCTTATAAAGGTCTAGAAAATAGTAGGAGTTTCAGATTTCTGCCTCAAGAAGAGAACTCATGTGAATCTAGAATAGTCATCCACAATAACTAATGTGTATACTTTCCTACCAAGACTATTAATTGGCATAGGACCAAACAAATCCATTTGCAAGAGATATAAACATCTCATTGAATCTTTGGAATCAAGTACATGAAAAAGGACTTGGTTTGTTTGCCCTTTTGGCAAGCTGAACACACTCCCTCTTTAATGCACTTGACATGAGGACCATTCCTCACTAATCCCATGCTAAACAGCTGTCCTATAGACTTATAGTTCAGATGAGCTAGCCTCTTGTGTCATTTGACACATAGTGAAGCTTTCTCACCTACAACTAGGCAAATGGGTGAGTTGTTAAACTCACAATCTAGGTTAAGACAATATACATTCCCTTTCCTAGTGCCAGTCAAAATGATCTATTGATCACTTGACCTCCTTATTTGGCACTCCCCTTTGAGGAAAGAGATGACACAACCTAGATCACTAAGTTGACTTATGCTAATAAGGTTATGTTTTAGACCCTTCGCATAAGTCACTTTAGTGATGGTTATTGAATCACTAGAAATGTTACCAAATCCTTTGATGATTCCTTTTTATGATCCACCAAAGATTACTTTGGGTCCGTTCTCTATGGGTACATATTCCCTCAACATTCTTCTTGTTCCAGTCATGTGTTAGGAACATCCACTATCCAAGTACCATATCTGTATGGTCACTTGGATTCACCTGCATCAAATAAAAAATTACTTATCCTTAGAACCCAAATTAGTTTTGGGTCCTAGGTTCTTGTTAGTTTGAAAACTTTCATGTTTACCTACAACTTTTCTGATAGGTAAAATATTCATGGTTTTAACACTTGTGTTAAACCAGCAATCCATAGTAAAGTGGCCTACTTTGCCACAACACCAACACTCAAATCTGTTGTACCTTATATTAGGTATAGAATTCACAACCTTGTTGCCAACAGTCCTTTTAAGTGTAGGTTCTGGAGAAGCAAACCCCAAGAATTCCTTTTGAACCTTATGGGCTTGCCTATAGAGTGACCTATTGGCATTTGCACCCTTGCCCATGAGATCTCCATACTCACAGTGACCATGAGTAATAACATGATCATACCTGTTTGTAGGTTGCATCACTTTCTTAAAGAAAATAGGGGGCTTTTTAGCTAGTGGTTGAACTGGGGCCTTACTTTTTCTATGAGAATTGGTGGCCCTAGTTCTTTCCTTAAAACCTAGACCAGTCTTACCTTTTTGAGAAATGAAATTGTCTATTAAGGGCAAGACAGATTTTGGCTTAGAGAATTTAGTCACTAACTCTTTTTCTTGCTGAAGTTTATCCTCCAGTTTCTTGATATGATTTTCCTTGAAAAAGATTATGCTCATCTTAATAACAATAATGTTTTTTTAGTTTGGCAACCTCCTTCAGTTTTAAATCTATCAACATGGCTGAATCTGATGTAGCCTGCTTAAGAGACTCAATTTCCTTGGCCTGCTCCTTGACAAGAACCTTGCTCCTCTTTAGAGATTGCAACATCCCACCATAATCATTAATGAGTTGATGTACATTCCCCTAAGAATCAGAACCATCCACTTCTCTTGAAGTTGATGCTGTTGATTCTGATCTAGTGAAATAATCAGAAGCTGAGGGAGAATTGTATACATTGCTTAACCCAGGCTGATCCTGACACTGATCATTTTCTGACAGAGACATTAGCCCTCTACAGCAATAGTCTTTCACTCCATTTATGGAGTCCAGCATTTGTAGGAATTCTAGTTCCCTAGAATCCTCTTCTATTGAGAACATCCCAACATATGCTTCTGCTTCATCTTCTTCTCCTGATCCTGAAGATGAAGAGTCTTTCCAACTCTTCTGCTTTTGAGCAACAAAGGAGTTCTCCTTCTTGCCTTTCACTTGATGCTTCTTCTTATCCTTAGATTCAGTCCTCTTGTCTGGACAGTCAGCTATGACATGTCCAGGCCTTTTGCAACAATAACAAATAATCTTAAAATTAGTTTGTTTCCTAGGTTTTGAGGCATACCTGTCCTCCTTGGGAATCTTCTTTTTCTTGTAATACTCATCCTTGGAAAAGGATATTGATGGTCTGATTCTCCACTTCTTCTTTTTCATGAACCTTTGGAACTGCCTTGTAAAGACAAGAAAGTACTCATCAGAGGTGTGGATGTCTGATGAGGTATTATCAAGAATTCCTTCTTCTGCCTCAGCACTCCTTCTGGGTGGAGATGGAGATTTTCTCCTTCACTTTCTTGTGCCTTCAGCCTTGAAGGCAACTGACTTATCCTTGTACTCAGACCTGTTGTTCTTCTCTTCCTCCTTTATGGCAGTGAGCTGCATTTCATAAGATAGCAGCTTTCCAAACAGTGTGGGAGGAGGTGTATCAGCAAGATTGGCCACCTCTTTGATGGCGCAAATCTTTGTGTCCCAGTCCTTTATCAAAGACCTGAGAAAATTGTCATTCAGTTCATATGTGCTGAAGACTCTTCCATATGTCATCAGCTCATTAACTATCCTGAAGAACTTTTTGTAACATTCAGCTATGCTATCAGTCTTGGCATGTCTAAAGCTCTCATATTCTTGATTCAACATAGATTTCCCGTCCTCTCTAACTTCTTCTATTCCCTCTATGTAGACAATCAGGGTGTCCCACATTTCCTTGGAGGTTTTACAATGCACCAGATTATGAAATATGGCATCATCTATAACACTTATAATAATGTTTTGTGCTCTTTTGTCTAATGTTGCTAGGATGATCTCATCCTTTGTCATTTTAAAATAGTTCTTAGGGGTTTTAATATTTGCATCCAGAGTTGATACCTTCATTGGAATGAAGGGTCCTTCTTGTACAGTGATGTAGATTTTTGGATCAGAAGCTTCCATAAATTATCTAACCCTTTCCTTCCATATGCCAAAACATTCTTTCATGCAGATAGGCAGTTTCATAGATCCAAACTCCTTTTGATTCTCATTTGAACCCATTCTTGAAATATGTTAATTGCCTTGGAGATTCACTCAGACTTTTAGGTCAATCTTTGAGCAACCTCCCTCTGATACCACTTGAAAGACTTATTTCAAGAGCCTAGACACCTAGAGGGGGGGGGGGGGTGAATATGTTCTAATTTTCTTTAATAATTTAGGCAATTAACTAGTTCTTACTTAGCACATAAAATGCAAATCACATCACAGAAATCACAGCACATCATACACTAGATTTATAGTGGTTCCCTAAGGTGTGGGTACATCCACTTTCCCCCTTCGCCTATCCAGCAGAGAAATGGATTCAGCCCAACTTCCTTCCACTTACTCAGATCCACGGATCTTACAACTCATAACCAGATTGGTTCCTACAGCTCAGACTTATACAAGTCTTACCTAAGATTCTTCCTAAGAATCCTACCTCAGGCCTCATCCCTACCTCAGCCTTTATCACTAGGCTTACAACTCAGACTTTTACAAGTCCTACACCTCAAGCACTCAGCCCTACCTTAGCCTTTATAACTTCAGGCTTACAACTCAGATCTTACAAAAGATCCTACAAGAAAGTAATTATTTAAGAGGTACGATGATATCAACAGATAGAACTCTCTATAGGTGTGAGCTTCTTGATCAGTTCTTGAATAAACTGAGTCTTCATATCCAACCTGACTTAGCTGTTTCAAAGCTTCTTGATAGAACAAAATAAGGTTGAACTTTACTTGATGTAGAAGTTGATCTCCTGTCAGGTACTTCCTTGAATTCAGAATAAGATCTAAATCTTCTCCTGCAGACTGTTCAGAATCTTCCTTCTTAAGGGTCTCCCCTTTTCTTGTTTTTGAATTCACTTTTTGGATGATTCATCCTTTTTTTATATTTATATCCATCCCTCTTGGTTGTCAAGGATCAGTCCTTTATATAGAGTTTTCTCATGATTACCGACTGATCCGGTTTGTAACAACCTTCTGGCATTTCTGACAAAGGTGTCAGACCTGTTGGTTATGACAGTTGTCGAGTCACCAATCATGACAGATGATTCCTTAAAGACTTTATAACTCAGCATGAACCACTCAACAAACTGCTTCACATGCGTCGACATAAATAGACTAAGTGTCGACACAAGTCTTGATGAGGTCGACACAACAGTCCACGTGTTGACATAGTCATTCTTCTGCTACTGGACACAGCTTCTGTTTGTATGTGTCAACACAAGTCCTGTGTGTCGACAAAACTGCTCCTGTTCTTGACATAACTGATGCTGACATATGGCGTTGAGTGAATGTCTAGCTATCGTTGAGTGTGTGTCGACACAAGTACAGTGTGTCGACACAACTACTACTTGTCTTGACATAGCTGATGCAGACAAATGGAGTTGAGTGTATGTCCAACTGTTGTTGAGTGTGCGTCGACACAAGTCCTGTGTGTCGACACAAGCCTTCAGACCCAGTATAGCTGTCTCTGTAAGATGGCGTTGAGTGTGTGTCGACACAAGTCTTGTGTGTCGACACAAACCTTCTTCAGGTGTTGACACAATTCCTGAGTGTCGACACATGCCTTTCTTATGGTGTCGACATAACTCCTGGGTGTTGACACAGCTTCTTCTTTAGGTGTCGACACAAACCTTGCCTTAGGTGTCGACACAATTCTGGGTGTCGACACAGCTTCTTCTTCAGGTGTCGACACAATGCCTGGGTGTCGACAAATTCCTTGCTTCTAGTGTCGACACAACTTCTGGGTGTCGACACAATTTTTCACAAGTGTCGACACTTGTACTTAGTGAAATTTCTTGCAAACCTTACACCTGCACAATAAAACTCAAACATCCATCAAATACAAATTGATGTATATCATTGATTAAGATGAGACTTCTCCAAATCTGGTACATATTTTTCAGTGTACCCAACAACTACATGAGCTCCTAGGCATGTTGAGAACTGTCGAGATCAATATGAAGGTGGTCAAGCCTGCTAGCCTCATACTGATGGTGAATAAACACAAGGGCAAGGACAAGGAATTCAAGAAGATGAAGGTAGGACCTAAGTCTGCAACGGAGCCCAAGTCTTCAGCACCTAAAAAGAAAGGCTCTGCAAAAGAAGGGAAATGCCACCACTGTGGCAAGGCTGGTCATTGGAGGAGGAATTGTCCTACGTACATTGAGGGTTTGCACAAGATGAAGGGAGGTATGAGTTCCGCTTTAAGTAACTATGTTATAGAGATAAACATTTATGCTACTTCATCCTGGGTATTGGATACCAAATGTGGTTCTCATATTTGTATAAATATGTAGGAACTGGGAAGGAGATGATTGCTGAGTAAAGAAGACGTGGACCTGCGTGTTGGCAATGGAGCAAGAGTTATTGCAGTCGCCGTAGGAGTTTACCCTCTTTCTTTGCCTAGTTGGCTTGTAATTGAACCGGATAATTTTTATTATATTCCTTCCATAACTAAAAACATTATATCCATTTCATCCTTGTACATGATTAGATTTTCTTTTGTTATTAAGAACAATGATTGTTCGATATTTAAAAATGATATTTGTTAAGTTATAGCCCAAATGTTTAATAGTTTATATGTTTTGAACTTACATCATCAGATCTATAATATAGAGAATACTAAAAGACTAAAAACGAATGACTCGAACCCTACGTACCTTTGACATTGTCATTTGGGCCATATAAATGAGAAACGTATATCCAAGCTCCAAAAACATTGTTAAGGCAAAAAGCGTTGAGTGGAGGTTGCTCACTCAATGTTGTCAACGCCTAGTGGAGACATAATTTTGTCTAAGGTGTTTGGCATTGAGTGATTCTCACTCACTCAATGCGAAGCAACAAAAAGCTGATAAAGCAAGTTGGCATTGAGTGAAGTTGAATCACTCAACACCTAGAAACAGATTTATAGTCGTTCCCCTAACTAGGGTACATCCACTTTCCCTCCCACCTATCCAACTATCTTATTGGACTAGGCACTTCTCCAAAACTTACTCTAAAGAGCTTACACCTCAGATCCCTCAAGTTCTCTAAGTCTCCTCCAAGACTTACGTCTCAGACACAAGGGGTGTACAACTCAGTGGTCAGCAGAGAACCTACCTCAGGCTATTAAGCCCTACACTCAGGCAGGGAGGACAGACCTACCTCAGATCCATAAAGGATCCTATACTCAGAGCTATGTAGTGATCCTACACTCAGTGACCCTCAAGACACCTACCTCGGCCTTATACAAAGGCCTACAGCTCAGGCTTCTAAGCCCTACAGTTTCAGGCACAAAGCCCTACTCTCAGAGTGCTTCAACACTTCTATAGCTTAGTACCCAGCAGGTACCTACCTCAGTTCCCTTCCAGGCACCTACAACTCAGTGATTAATTTATCACGTACCTTAGGAACAAAGGCCCTACACTCAGAGAGAAGCACTCTCCTACCTTAAGCAATTAAGCCCTACATCTTAGATCCACACTTGGATCCTACATGATGAAAGTGGGTTGTAGTGATGATTAGTGAAATTTCTCTGTGCTAATCTACCTAGAATGAGATAAACTCAGCCCAACCTTGACTCCAGGAAATATATTTCCTGAGTTTACTTATCTGGACTAAGAAAATACTTAGACCTAACTTCCTCTTCTCAACACAAGGGATTTTATCCAGCTGGAACTAGAGAATTAACTACAGTAGATCTTACTGTAACCTGAGCTGAAAGAATCCCAGCCCAACTCCTTTCTTCACAGCAATAAGGACGAAGATATTGCTTTGGCCTGTGCTGGAACTAACTAGCAGGTCAGCTTCTATACCACTTTCTTAACTGAGCCTACTACTCAGCCCTATCTACTTTAAAACTCCCCAAGAGAATTTTCTTTAGGATTTGTTGGCTGGGTCTGTAAAGCACCTGCAGTAAGGGTCGGCCCAAGATGCTACCTATTTCTCAGAGAATCCCTCTGAGCTAACTTGCTGGTGCAGATGAAGATCACACCAGCTATCTTGCTATGGAAGATGTTGATACAAAAAAATAACTTGCTCTTCGTCTTGCTGACTTGAGATTCCTATTCTTCATCTCCATAAAAATGGCGGAGAAGAAGATCTGCCTGATTGCTTTTCACAAAAGCTTTCTTTCTCTGTAAAAGCCTTTTCCTTTTATTGATTTTTGACGCAACGGCTCTTGAGCAATGGGCCCCACATAATTAATGGCCAACAGTAACCTTGCTTTAACCCCAACTATCGTATAGTAGGTTTGCAACAACATTTGTCATGTACTGTAGCCATCCAGCCACTAATTTGAAATATGTTGACTTGTTGACGTCACCAGCTGTGGACTTAGCCAAAAATCAAGTAATATTAGCATAGGCATGGAGTGAGGGTCCTTCAATCAATGCCAAATCTTTTAGACACATTTACTGTCTCTTGGCGTTGAGTGAGTAACCTTCACTCAATGCCAAACTACATAGAATATAAATCTATTTCTAGGCATTGAGTGATTCAGCTTCACTCAATGCCAACTTGCTTTATCAGCTTTCTGCTGCTTGGTGTTGTGTGAGTGAGCATCACTCAACGCGAAACACCTTAGACAAAATTCTGTCTCCACTAGGTGTTGACAGTATTGAGTGAGAAACCTCCACTCAATGCTTTTTTCCTTAACCATATTTCTGCCTTTGTAGTATCTTAGGTGTTGAGAGCATTGTGTGAGCACGATTTTCTGTGTTTAAAAAATACTAGCTTAGACTGTGAGTGTTACTCAACACTTATGAGGCTATGGAATTGAGTGAATGACCTTCACTCAATGCCTGTGGACTTAGCCAAATTCTGCCTCTTAACTTTAGGCTTTGACTTAATCAGCCTGCCTTGCTTTGAACTGAGTTCGACGAATGGTGAATTGATCTCGACGAACTCTGAACTCAGTTTGACAAATTTTGAACCGAGCTCGACGAACTCAGAATCTCATGTTCTGAATTTAGCTTGATGAATGGCTAGATGAGCTCGATGAACTCTGAACTTAGTTCGACGAATTCAGAACTAAGTTCAACTAATAGTTTTTTGTTGTATGGCGTTGACTGCATCTTCATCACTCAATGCCAAACTACTTAGCCATATTTCTTTCAATGGTTGTATGACATTGAGTGAGTCAACTTAACTCAACGCCTGTGGACATAGCCAATTTTCCAACTTACCAACATTCTTTCTTACCTCTGGCATTGAGTGAGCTTGCTTCACTCAATGCCTGTGGACTTAGCTGCATTGTCAACTGCTCCTTTACTTCTGGCATTGAGTGAGCTTACCTTACTCAATGCCTGTGGACTTTGGCAAATTCCTACCTTTCAAGTATCCTCTCTTAGTGTCCACCTTTCTGCCTTATGAGACCTGTTAAATCACTTAGAAAATCTGTCTACTCTTGTTCCATGGAACATCCTGCACATGATGATCTTAAACAACATCAAATACAACTATGCTCTTAGTATTGATGGTTATGCCTCTTCAAATCCACTATAGGAAACATTGTGGGCAATGGATTCAACAATCTCCCCCTATTTGAAGAAGGCAGAAAACCCAACAATACTAAGAGGCATTACCATAATAGGCAGAATACTTTTATGCAGCTCTACATTATAATCTGCTAGACCTGCTAGCTTATGCTATATTAATTCAATGTGCTCCGTTTAATTGTATTGACACAATAGGTTAGGTCAATGTATCCTCATACTATTTGAGCAATTTCTCAAGTAATATTCTCTCTCCTTTATACCACTTAATATTTAAATGGAGCACCACTAGAAACACTTACCTCAAAATATGTACTGACATAATCATGGCTTAACATGTTGTCAGTCATTTCATTTCTCATACTACTTGAATCTTTTCAAGTAATAGGCACTGACTCAACATGACCTAGTCATGTCAAGTATTGCTTCTATATCTCCCTCTTATGTATTGTCATACATCTCCCCCTTTCTGTCATCTTTAATAGGCATATCTATTGAGGGAGTAGAAAATATCATTGGAGAGATTATCTCTTGATCCTAGTCAAAGTCCTATGTTGATACTGCTAAGGAAATAATCCTAGTGATCAATATACTTGATTAGGAGTCATACAATTTGTGTTGATACATTGATACAACACAACACTGCAGCATTTGAGCTAGCTGTAAACATCGTTCCACTTGTGATGGCTGTTCCCCTTCTCCAGTAGCAAGATTGTCTTCTCATACTGAGTGAAGATTATGACTATGTCATACATAATATCCCCCCTAGTCTGTGCATTGTACTTAAGACAAACTGATCAGCAGTTGAGACAGATGATCTACTACAGTAGCTGCCTGCTCCCCCTTAACTGAGGCATCCTTTGTTAGATTCCTGGTAGACATTCTAGTCTATGCCAGTCTAGATTCCACTTGATAGTCTTTATAGTCTTGATTTCACATCAAGTACTTATCAACCTGCAAGAAAACTAAATCATGCAACTCAAATTAGAATTTGGAGCAGCTGAAGCTATCCTAAGTTCCACAAACCCAACTCAACCAAGAGGGTGTTGAACTTGACTTCAACTAGTGGCATGATAAACTTGTCAGCCACTTGGCACAGAGGACAAACTCAGGATCGAGTTCTTCCTGATGTTCCCAAACTTATTGATACTTACTCTACATATGCATAGTCCTAATATGACAGACAAGAGTCCTAGAAACTTAGATTACACTAGTAGAATATCAATTTAAAGAAGTTATACTTATCTGTAGGTTATGGTTCTGATGCCATAAAGAAGTTGTGATACCAGGAAATTTCTGTTTGACAATTTTGAGTTCGACGAATTATTCAGATTTTATCGAGCTCTGTTCGACGAATTATTCTGATTTTTTCGAGCTCCGTTCGACGAATGTTGGTGATTTTGTCGAGCTTCGTTCGACGAATGATGGTGATTTCGTGAAGCTCCATTCATGTGATGCTTAGCAACTCCCTTGCACTTGAAAGCATTTTTATAGTATTGATATTACATCAAAACTAATCTTCCCTAGAGCTGATACTGGATTTATGGCCATTGTGCACAACAACTCTCTTGCACCTTGCACAGTCTCTTTCTGCTGAGCCAGATCTTCTCCCCTTCTTTAGCAACAAACTTTCATTTGCCTTCAGCTTTCTGATTAGCGGCACAGGAGTGTTCAGCTCACAGAGTACTATCTTGATCATTACATTGATCTGCACACTTGATCACCACTTGATCAATCCCTTCTTGGTTTCTGAATAAATAGGGAGGAGCTAGTCTGTTTTGATTCTTTTCTCCTACTAGCTGATTGTAATTGATACTAATGCTACACCTGCAAGCTTTCTCTTATCATGAGGCTTAATGTTCTCCTACAACTGCTGGACTTTGATACCATTTGAGCCTCAAATGATCTTTCCTTGAACCATCCTTTCATCCTGATACCAAGACTTTCATTATGCTGCTATTCCAATGGGAATATGTTGACTTGTATCAATAATAGCTGGAGCAATCCAGCTGTTCTAGTAAACTGATTGGATTGCCTTCTTCCAGCAGGTGCCATCACATGGGTAGTTTCCCTCTCTGCCTCTGCAATGTCCATGGGGACAAGCTAATCCTCAGCATTAATGCTAATCTATTCTGTGCTGGGGGAACTTTGGGTAAGATTCAAGCTTGTCCAACAACCTTAACTGAACATACTCCCCATCAGCATTTGCACAAATCCTGTCCTAATGACTGTCAGTCATCATTTCAGTTGATGATATAACTTGATAGTTTGACCCTTCTGTATAGTGTGTCTGATCAGCTGAGCACAGTGTGCCTCTTTCTTGCTGCTCATAGAGGAGCTACTCCTAGTGATTTTCCTCAATGATGAGTACACCCTACTTCTTCTTCTAGTTTGTTGGTGTGGTAGTAAGGCTTAGTGCAACCAGATAGTCCTGCTGGCTGGCTCTTACTGGTCTTTGCCCAAGATTTGTGCACTTTATCCTTCTTTTGGAATGCACATAACATCCTTATCCTTGGGGTATGAACCATAGGATAACTTCCTTGTTCCAGTCCAAGTTCTGGAACATCTTCTATCAAAGTTCCACATGGGGGATGGACATTTATACTAACCTGCAAAACAAAATATCTTACCTTAGGTCCCCAATAGGTATTGGGTTCTAGGTTCTAATTAGTCTGAAATATGACTTGCCTACCTGCAGCATTTCTAACAGGTAGGCTAACTCTTGCTCTAGATACAAAAGGATTATGCCAACAATCTAGGGCAAAATGCCCCACCTTGCCACAACACCAACACTCATGGATCTTGTATCTTCATTTCTAAGCAGGTTTTACAGTGTGGTTAACTGCTGACTGAACATAAGGAAGAGGAGCATCAACTTTCTTCAGGTTCATTTCAGCAGGGATCTGACTGAAGTTTACTCTTCCAGCAGGCTTCCTTTGCTTGCCCTGAATGCTATTCACAACTATCTTCTTTGCAGATGAAAATTTGTTTATATCATCAAAACTAGCTAAGTTAGGCTTTCTAGTAGACTGACCCTTAGTCTGAGTCCTTGCTGGATGGGCTTGAGTGAAAGACACTACCTTATCCTTTTGAGTTAGGGCTAAGGAACCAAACATAAAAGGTCCAGAATGGGCCATTTGTACTTCTTCATATGGAACCTTAAAGGCATTCATTCCCCTACCCTTTCTTCTCCCATTATAAGATACTCTTGTATTCTTACAAGAAGAATTCCCATTCTCCCAGTGACCATGCATGCAACCTTGGTCATACCTATGAGAAGGGAGGATTTACTTGTGAAAGGTTGACTATGGTACAAAAGGAGCTTGGCCTCTCCTTTTAGAATAGATAACTTTTGAAATCCACTGGGATTCAGATTTTCTCTTGATAGCATCTATCTTAGAGAAATTGGCCACTATCCTCTTCTCCATTTCAAGTTTATCTTCAAGAACCTTTATAATAGAGTCCTTATATTTGATGGACTCAACATGGATATCTACCATGATCTTCAGATGAGCTACTTCCCTCTCTTTTAGAGATAGCAAGGATGAAGTCTCATCTTGCTGAGAAGCAGCTAACTAGAGGGAGGCAATTTCCTCTGCTTGTTTCTTAACATGCAACTTGCTTTCCTTAAAAGATTTCAGAAGTGCAGCATGATTCTCAATCAATTAATTGATATTATCTTCTGATAGAGTACTCTCATCATCACTTGATGAGGAAGCATCAGAGTCTGAGCTGGACTCATAACCTGAGCAATAAGAAGAACTAGATAGAGATTGTACATGATCTAGACCAGGCATATCCATGATGAATTCTTCTTATTTTTATGTAGCAATCAGCCCATAGCATTTGCATTCACCTTCCTCAGCTTCATCCACCTCTGAGTCACTATCGGAGTATGACAGAGGGGCACTGATCTCCATTCCTGCATCTGCATAGACATAGACATCTACAAGAGCTACCAACAGTCCAATATGGTCCTTGCTCTCACTGCAGACTTAAAACTTCATTAAGCTCCACTCCATATGGTTCTCTTTTGAACCCACAAATGCAAACCTTTTAGCTATCCTTTATGGTATAATCAGACTGTTAAGTCCTTCTAGAGTAACCTCCCTATGATACCACTTGAAAGTCTTTGTTTTAAAGGATAGCTAAATCACTTAGAGGGGGGGTGAATAGGTTATTTGTCTCTTTTCTGATTTCATAAATATTTCTTCTTTAAGAGCTTTGACTTTAGTTTGTTTTATTCTTTCAAGATGTACACAACCTGCATAAAGAAAACAAAATAGAAAAGAAAACAGTGATTTATAGTTGTTCCCCTAACTAGGGTACATCCACTTTCCCTCCCACCTATCCAACTATCTTGTTGGACTACGCACTTCTCAAAAACATGCTCCAAAGAGCTTACACCTCAGTTCCCACAGGATCTCTAAGTCTCCCCTAAGACTTACTTTTCAGCCATAAGGGGCATATAACTCAGTGGTCAGCAGACCACCTACCTCAGGCTGTTAAGCCCTACACTCAGGAAGGGAGGACAACTCTACCTCAGATCCACAAAGGATCCTACACTTAGAGCTCTGCAGTGCTCCTATACTCAGTGACCCTTGAGCCACCTACCTCAGCGTTATACAAAGGCCTACATCTCAGGCTTCTTACCCCTATAATATCCGGCTCAAAGCCCTACTCTCAGAGTGCTGTAGCACTCCTACAGCTCAGTACCCAGTAAGTACCTACCTCAGTGGCCTTTCAGGAACCTACAGCTCAGTTCCATACCAAGAACCTACAGCTCAGTGATTAATTAATGACCTACCTCAGGCACAAAGGCCCTACACTCATAGAGCATCACTCTCCTACCTCAGGCAATTAAGCCCTACAGCTCAGATCCACACTTGGATCCTACAGGATGAAAGTGGGTTGGAGTGATGATTCACCACAAGTGAAATTTCACCGTGCTAATCTACCTGGACTGAGATAAACTCAGCCCAACCTTGATTCCGGGAAATATATTTCCAGATTCTACTTATCTAGACTAAGAAAATACTTAGACCTAATTTCCTCTTCTCTGCACCAGGGATTTTATCCAGTTGGAACTAGAGATGTAACTGCAGCAGATCTTACTACAACCTGAGTTGGAAGAATCCTAACAAAACTCCTTTCTTCATAGAAACAAGGATGAAGATCATGCTTTGGCATGTGTTGGAAGTAACTTACAGGTCAGCTTCTCTGCCCCTTTCTTAACTAAGCCAACTGCTCATCCCTATCTCCTTCTTCACAGCTCCCCAAGAGAATATTCTTTAGGATTTATTGGTTGGGTCTATGAAGCACCTGCAGCAAGGGTCGACCAAATCTGCTACCTATTTCTCAGAGAATCCCTTTGAGATAAATTGCTGGTGTAGATGAAGATCACACCTGCTATCTTTTTCTTGAAGATATTGAAAACAGCTAACTTGCTCTTCGTCTTGCTAACTTGAGCTTCCTATTCTTCAGCTCCACAACAATGGCGGAGAAGAAGAACAGCCTGATTGCTTTTTTCGAAAAGCTTTCTTTCTCTTTAAAAGCCTTTTCGATTTATTGATTTTTGACCCAACGACTCTTTAGCTGTGGGCCCCACATAATTAATGGCCAGCAATAACCTTGCTTTAACCCAACTATCATACAGTAGGTTTGCGACAACATTTGTCGCGTACTTTAGCCATGCCACCACTAATTTGAAATATGTTGACTTGTTGACTTGGTAACGTCACCAGCTGTGGACTTTGCCAAATATCAAGAAACACTAGTATAGGCGTTGAGTGAGGGTCTTTCACTCAATGCCAAATCACTTAGACAGATTTACTGTCTCTTGGAATTGAGTGAGTAACCTTCACTCAACACCAAACTACATAGAATATAAATCTATTTCTAGGCATTGAGTGATTCAGTGATGCAGGTCCGCTCTTTCGAGCGTTTTGGTGGCCGACAAATTAACGCGATGCTCTCCGATAACACTCACGTCACACTCAAGCATTTACCAGAGCAGCAGATCGATTAAAAATTATTGTTAGACTAACAATTACGTGGGGTTCGCAAAGCCCCTTAAGATAATATCAAGGCGATAGGCCATGGTCCTCTCAAGCGAAAAGAACCCACACGGTTCGATCGAGCGTGTTGTACCAAAAGAGAAACCACCGAAAACAAACGATTCAGGCAAGGATGGTTCTCTCCCAACAAAATACATATGAGGGCCACGCCTCACAGACTTAAACGAAAATACGGTAAACAAGTCAATAACTAAAATAAATTAAACCACGAAAAATCAAGCGTTACATAAGCCACACAATTTTCCAATGCCACAAGAATTATCTAGGGAAGAGAAACACATAAAGTAGAAATTTTCATTACCCAACCGGATTGGATGAGTCCGGTTTCACTCGACTAGAATCGTTCCTTAACGGCACCACCGGAGATACGCCGGAGGGAGAGAAATTCGTCGCCTTCTTCGTGTCACGCCAACCGGAAAGCTTTTATACAAGATAACTGTGGGAGAATCACTCTCTCCACGGATCAGCCGGCGTCACACTGAGGGGGTTGCAACCATCTTCCAAGGAGTCGCACCGAAGGAAGCCGCGCCGGAGTCGCATCGAACGGATGGAGGGAGCACGGGGGGGGGGGGGGGGGGGGGCGACGGCTTCACACCACAAGCCAAGGGGCGGGCGGCAAGGAGGAGTTCTCTTTGGCTGAAATTTCTCTTAGAGAGGAATTAGTTTTTAAATTGTTATTCATTCACTAATTAATCCTTCATAACATTGCTATATATAGCCTACACCACTCAATCTCCCTCCAATCAACATTCAAAATTAAAAATTAAAAATGAAAATTATGATGGTCATAAGCACCCATCAAAATACAAGAAATTAAATAATAAAAACAACCTATGATGGTTATAAGCACCCCATCATTACATGACTTATCTAAATGCAATAAACATAAAAATGCTTGAAATAAAATTGCTTAAAATAATAAATTATTAAAAATATATAATTATAATTATTTAATTTATATTTTTATATTTTTATAAAAATGGCGGCGGACGTCGAGCAAAACATGTGGCGGAGGTGGCGGTGGCATCGCTCAAGAAAAGCTATCCTCGAGCTTGCAGCAGCGATCGTCCTAATCCACAAACTCTCTCCGATGGGGATCAATAGCGGCCGCATCAGCAACGTATCCATTCAAATATACCGGGTCACCATCACCGTCAAAGGGAGGACGTTCCTTGGCCACATATCGTGGGAAGTCGGCTCCATCATTCAGCTTCACTCAATGCCAACTTGCTTTATCAGGTTTCTAATGCTTGGCGTTGAGTGAGTGAGCAACACTCAATGCCAAACACCTTAGAAAAAATTCTGTCTCCACTATCCGTTGAAAGCATTGAGTGAGCAACCTCTACTAAATGGTTTTTGCCTTAACCATGTTTCTGCCTCTGTAGTATCTTAGGCATTGAGAGCGTTGAGTGAGCACGCCTCACTCAACGCTATCTTCCTTAGCTAATTTTCTGTGTTTAAAAACTCTGGATTAAACTGTGAGTGTTCATAAAAACTTATGGGGCTATAACGTTGAGTGAATGACCTTCACTCAACGCCTATGGACTAAGCCACATTTCTGCCTCTTACCTTTAGGCTTTGACTAACTCAGCATGCCTTGCTTTGAACTGAGTTCGACGAATCATGAACTGAGCTCGACGAACTCTTATCTCAGTTCGATGAATTTTGAACTGAGCTCGACTAACTCAGAATCTCAAGTTCTAAATTAAGCTCGACGAATGGTGAGCTGAGCTCGACGAACTATGAACTTAGTTTGATGAATTCTGAACTGAGTTCAACTAACAGCTTTTTGCTGTATGGTGTTGAGTGTGTCTTCATCACTCAATGCCAAACTACTTAGCCATATTTCTGCCAATGGTTGTATGGCGTTGAGTGAGTCAACCTCACTCAACGCCTATTGATATAGCCACATTTCTAGCTTTCCAACATTCTTTCTTACCTCTAGTGTTTAGTGAGCTTGCTTCACTCAACGCCTGTGGACTTAGCTGTATTGTCAAATGCTCCTTGACTTCTGGCGTTGAGTGTACTTACCTGATCGAGACGACGTCCCACAATGTATTAAAGACGGCGACGGCATTCTTACAGATGACCATGTGGAGCGTCGCCATAATATCCGTCCTGAACGCAAACCAATATATTAATAATTAATTAATTATTAATTCATATTCATGTTTTATTTTATTTTAGCCTTTTTATTTTTATTGGATTTAACTATTTTATGTAATGATGGGTGCTTATAACCATTATAGGTTGTTTTAATTATTTCATTTCTTGTATTATGATGGGTGCATATAACCATCATAACTTTCATTTTGAATTTTGAATGGAGGGAGATTGATTGGTGTAGGCTATACATAGCCATGTTATGAAGGAATAATTAGATAATGAAAAATTGAAAACCAAGAATTCAAAATTTGAATTTCCCCTGCTCCTCTCTCTTCCCCTCTTGGAAAATTCGTTTCCTCCTCCTTCTCTCCCCTCTTGAAATTTTGGCCAAGGCCTTCTCCCCCTCTCCCCTAGCATCCTCCTTCTTAGCCGCCAACCACACCACCACCTCCACTTGCCAAAAAACGAGCACCACCCTCCATTGAAGATAATTCAGCCAAGGCAATAAAGGTTGCTTTCTTTTGGATTCCAACTCCGGCGTGAAGCGACGAAGGCGAACAAGTTTCCTCTCCTTCCAACGTGACTCCGGCGGAGACGTTGTAGAGTGATCCACGTAGAGATAATCAGAATCATCCATTCTGGTTGGGTAACGAAAAATTCCTACCTTCGTGTGATTTCTTCTTCCTAGATATTCTTGTGGCGGAAATCCTTGGCGTTGAATTTTGATAGCATTAATTCATCGTTGTTTTCTTCGCACTGTTTGTGTTTTTCTTGATTGATTTAATTTCGAAAGGGTTTGGCGAACCTTCATTTTCTTTTGTTGGGAGAGATCTAACGTTTCCAAATCGTATTATATTTGTTAGATCTCTTTTGGTACAACACCGCTCGTTCGGACCGGGTTGGTTCTTTTAGCCGGAAAGAATATTGGCCTATCGCCTCTATTTGATCCTAATCGGGTTGGCTACCCGTACGCTAACGTGTAATTGATAGAAATAATTAACGTGGTGCCACGTAGAACGATTGTGCGAGTGTAGGGTTTGTAACGTGGTTAGGTATTCGTGCTAGTCCGTAATATTATTATTGGTCAAACGTGCAAGCCTGCATCAATTTGGTATCAGAGGGAGGTTCACGTCAATTTCATAATTGCCACCATCCTTCATTTTCTTCGAGCACCGACACGCACTTTGCACGTTTCATTGCACAACATATAAATCAATTTTAAATTTTTGGTCTGCAAATAGCGGCCTAAAATTTTCAGATTTTCTCAAAATTCAAAAAAAAAATTCTGGGATTTCTCCATCATTTTCTTACTTAGAAAACAAATTTTTTTTTGATTAAGTCATTATTTTAATTAAGTTGTTTTAAAATTTAATTATCATCTGCAAATAGCGGCCTATATTTTTTTTTCAGCAAAAAAAATCAAAATAAAATTATTTAATAATTTTCATACTATTTCCTGCAAGAATATAAATTTTTTTTTTATCGCCATAGTTATTAAGTGGGAATAATTCCATCTTTGAAAATTAAATAGGGCCAGGTTCATTTCTCATTGCATGTGCACCATTTCCGGGTGAGTTTTCTCTCCGATTCTCACTAAAATGGCATATGACGTATATGCTGCCCGGTTAGACTATTCATATGTTAAGGATATGGCTAAACACACCCCTAGGGCACACCACATTTATCCTACTTATGACGGGTTGGGATGACCCCAAATTTTAAGAGATTGGCTTAAGGGACTAGAAAATTATTTTAATTGTCACTTATGGGACGACCACCAAAAGGTTAACATCGCAAGAGATCGATTAGTAGGTCAAGCCCGCATATTTTTGGCAAAATGAAGAGCATCGTGTTGGTAGTTATAAACATACTTGGCGGGCAATGCGTAGCCTACTCTCGTATCAATTTGATTCCGCCTATCTCCGAACTACTAACACCAAGCCTGCGAGTGAGTATCATTATGGCACTAGTTCCATACTTGCCTTTAAGAATGACTATAAACCAAATGCCCAGACCGAGCGGCAGATAACTGATGATTTGGCTACCCTTAAACAAGGAAATAAGTCGGTCTCAGATTATATACAACTCTTTATGGATATGATGGTTAGGAGCGGTGTGACGGAATTGCCTTAGGTCACCCTTTCTATGTTTCGTAGGGGGTTAAACCCCTACATCCAGGGTAAATTACTGCATCATGGTCACACCGTCCTGAACACCACCTTTGATGCTGCATTGGAAATTGAGAAGCACCACATTCCTATAATTAAAGTTCCCTTGTGTCAGACGATTACTACATGTGAGTCTAGTGGCGTATCTGATCGTGGCTCTATGGAGCATTCTACCCCAATTACGCTTGTAGACCCTTGTGAGTCTCCCGCCAAGTTACCTGCATTAGTCATTGACACTCCAGTTGAGTCTGAGGCTGTGTCTATGACTGTGCCTGTCACTGAGGACGAGGCTGATTACGCTGACGATTTGGGTGACGATGAGGAGATTGGTTACCCTAGTGACCTGGATGAGGATTTCTCCTCTAAGGAATCGTCTCCTCTTCCCTTTGACGATATTTCTGAGGTGTCACCCTTGATTATCATGGAGTCTTCGGTTGACCCAGTGTTGGCAGATGTTTCAGCGGTGTTGGGAGAGTCACCTTGGGATGGATGTATATCTTGGGATGAACTTAGTGATGCACATCCGGGAGATAGTTCATTGATATTATCATCGTTTCTTGAGGTTCAAGCTAATTTAGATTCTCCCCGGGATTCGATTTGCCAAATCCTCTATCCTGTTTTTGACGATTTACCTATATCATGGGAAGATTTGGCTAGCGAAGGAAGTGTTATATTGGAAGATTTGTCTTGTGCGGGAAAGTTATTTTTGGATTACGTTAGCGATGAGGACCCGAAAGGAATTTCCTTGATGTTATCTCTATTGCCTGAAGCCCAATCTGGATAAGAAATTGTGCCGGGTTAAATTTTGCCAACTTCAGAGACCGTTATTGATTCTGATTTTAAGGAAGTATCTAGTGGTTTGGACGACATTTTGGCTGAATTGGTAGAGTCATCCTGTGATGAATGTTTATCTGAGAGTGAGTTAGGTGAAGACGATCCGGTTGAGTTTTCTGTGAGGACGAATCTACTATTTGATATTCCTTTTGAATTTGATGACTGGCACCCGGAGGAATTTTCTTGGACGTTAAATCCGTGTTTTGACGGAGAATATGACATAGCTCCTCCTCCGGAATCGACCATGCTGACTCTCCCTCCGGTTCACTTGACTCGATTAAATGACTTGCTAGGACTAAAAATGGTTCTTTTTAGTCCGAGACATATTTATGTGCCCATTTTGGAGACCGTTACTACTTCTGACTTTGATGACGTTAATTATAAAATTAGAACTATGACTTTGATGCCTATGAAAGTCATCTTTGATTTTAAGGCTCACGTACCCCCAGATTTAACCCCGTTACCCTTCGTTTTCTGGTTGAGTCACATAGCGCATGGGTTCACTCCATACGGTAGCGAGATATTTAGGCGCACTTGTAATAAATTACTCTATATAGTTGCGTCTTATGATTATTTATATGCTTGTTGCTCGCCAAATGAGATCGTGCACGGATTTAAAGCACAAATGCCTTTTGACTGGACTTCATTTCCACTGTCTGATAAACCAAGTCAACTCGCACTAGTTTATGTCTCTCATGTTCAAAAATTATATAAGCACGGTAGTGAAGCGCTAGCCATACAAATTATATTTTATCAATTTCATGCTAGTTTATATTGAAGAGCGTCTCACTATATGATTTGTGATTTAATTTTGGTGCGTCTCGTTCCTGAACGATTTCCTACGAGCACTATAGAAAGTTGGCGAGTTGGTGAGCTAGACCTTTTTCGGATAGTAATGAAATTAGGAGAATACACATATCATTTGAAGCTTTCCACTTATTGGGGTATTACCCCTATTTTTAATGTTTCTAATTTAACGATATATATTTCTCCACCACATGAATTATCTGTCTGTCCATTTGGGTCCACTTTGTTTTATTATTGTTTGGGTAGTGAGCTTGTGCCTGGATCGTTCTCTTCATCGGTCTTCACTGGAGGTATGTTGGTTGTTGATGTATAAATTTGCTTTCCTTTATTGCCTAATGCTTTTCTAAGGTTCCCCAGGACCATCTTTTTGCATGACAGGATACTCCAGGTTGAAGTGCTCTCCTTTTCATGTGATAATGTTTGCCACTCCTTGATTCTATGGCGTGATTTTCCGGCCTCTGATGACTCTTGGCTTACTAGATTGGAGGTGGCTCTTTTCGATGTTGCTCTCCCACACTGGTGCATTCAGCCCAACTCATCGTTGATGAGTACTTTTTAGTGGGGGAGGATTGATGGAGACGACGGCCCGCAATGTTTTAAAAACGGCGACAGCGTTCTTACGGATGACCATGTGGAGCGTCGCCATAATATCTGTCCTGAACGCAAACCAATATATTAATAATTAATAAAAAATAATTAATTATTATTATTAATTATTAAGTCATTTTCATGTTTTATTTTATTTTGGCATTTTTATTTTTATTGCATTTAACTATTTCATGTAATGATGGGTGCTTATAACCATCATAGGTTGTTTTAATTATTTCATTTCTTGTATTATGATGGTGCATATAACCATCATAACTTTCATTTTGAATTTTGAATTTTGAATGGAGGGAGGTTGAGTGGTGTAGGCTATATATAGCCATGTTATGAAGGAATAATAAGAGAATGAAAAATTGAAAACCAAGAATTCAAAATTTGAATTTCTGCTCCTCCTCTCTCTTCCCCTCTTGGAAAATTCGTTTCCTCCTCCTTCTCTCCCCTATTGAAATTTTGACCAAGGCCTTCTCCCCCTCTCCCCTAGCATCCTCCTTCTTAGCCGCCAACCACACAACCACCTCCACTTGCCAAAAAACGAGCACCACCCTCCATTGAAGATAATTCAGCCAAGGCAATAAAGGTTGCTTTCTTTTGGATTCCATCTCCGGCGTGAAGCGACGAAGGCGAACAAGTTTCCTCTCCTTCCAACGTGACTCCAGCGGAGACGTTGTAGAGTGATCCACGTAGAGATAATCAGAATCATCCATTCCGGTTGGGTAACGAAAAATTCCTACCTTCGTGTGATTTCTTCTTCCTAGATATTCTTATGGCGGAAATCCTTGGCATTGAATTTTGATAGCATTAATTCATCGTGGTTTTCTTCGCTCGGTTTGTGTTTTTATTGATTGATTTAATTTCGAAAGGGTTTGGCGAACCTTCATTTTCTTTTGTTGGGAGAGATCTACCATTTCCAAATCGTATTTTATTTGGTAGATCTCTTCTGGTACAACACCGCTCGTTCGGACCAGGTTGGTCCTTTTAGCCGGAAAGAATATTGGCCTATCGCCTCTATTCGATCCTAATCAGGTTGGCTACCCATACGCTAGCGTGTAATTGATAGAAATAATTAACGTTGTGCCGCTTAGAATGATTGTGCGAGTGTAGGATTTGGAACGTGGTGAGGTATTCGTGCTAGTCCGTAATATTATTATTGGTCAAACGTGCAAGCATGCATCATTACCTCACTCAACTCCTGTTGACGTAGGCAAATTCCTTCCTTTCTAGCATCCTCTCTTGGTGTCCTCCTTTATGCCTTATGACCCCCTATCACATCACTTAGACAATCTATCTAGTCTTGTTCTATGGAACATCCTGCACAAAATGAGCATAAATAACATTAAATGCAACTATGCTCCTAGTATTGATGGTGATGCCTCTTCAAATCAACTCTAGGGAACATTGTGGGCAATGCACTTAACAAATGCGAATCTTGTTTGTTAGGCAACATGACTAAGGCCCCTTTCACTGGTTTCAATGAGAGGGCCGATGATCTCTTGGGTATAATAAATAGTGATGTATGTGTACCCATGAGTTCTATGGCTAGTGATGGGTATTTATACCTTTTTTACATTTACTGATGATTTCAGTAGATACTGATATGTGTATCTTATGAACTACAAATATGAAACATTTGAAAAGTTCAAAGTGTTTAAGAACGAAGTAGAGAACCAATTTGGCAAGAAGGTTAAAGCACTACGATCTGATCGAGGTGGCAAATACCCAAGTCATGAGTTTCGTGAAAATCTGAAAGAGTGTGGTATTGTATCACAGCTCACTCCACCTAGAACATCCTAACATAATGGTGTGTCTGAGTAGAGGAATCATACTCTGTTAGATATGGTACGGTCGATGATGAGTTATGCAGATCTATCTGTTTTCTTTTGTGGCTTCCACTAGAAACTGCTGCTTTTACAATAAATCGTGCTCCAAAAAAAGCAATTCTAAAGACATCATATGAGATATGGACTTGGAAGAGTCCTAGTATGTCGTTTATTTAGATTTGGGGTTGTTAGGCTTACATAAGACGTCAAATGCCTGACAAGCTGGAACCCAAATCAGATAAGTGATATCTCGTGGCATATCCTAAGGAAACTAAAGGGTACTATTTCTACCTACCGTCCAAGGGCAAAGTGTTTGTCACGAGGACTTGTGTCTTTCTTGAGAAAGGGTTCTTAAGTAGAAAGACTGCCAGGGTAGAACTTGAAGAAGTTCAAGAACTAAAAACTGTAAATAAACCGTAATTGGAACCTGAGCTAGGACTACAAGTTGTTATAACTAGAGAGCCTGCTCAGGAAACACAAGTTTCATGTAGATCTGGTAGACCAAGGTTTTAGCATGAGAGATATGGATTTCTTTTGTCTCTAATTGGTAATGTGTTGCTTATGGATTATAGTGATGAGCCTGTAACCTACCAAGAGGCTGTGGGTGGGCCGGACTCCGAGAAGTGGTTTGAGGCCATGAAATCTGAAATGGTCTCCATGTATGAAAACCATGTTTGGACCTTGGTGGAACAACCTGAAGGGGTACGACCCGTAGGGTGCAAGTAGGTCTTCAAGAAGAAGACCGACATGGATGGGAATGTACAGACATTAAAAGGGTGACTGGTGGCTAAGGGTTTCAAGAAAATTCATGGTATTGACTATAATGAGACTTTTTCCCCTGTTTTCGTGGTTAAGTCCATCAAAATTTTGCTTGCTATTGTTGCATATTATGACTACGAGATCTGACAGATGGATGTCAAAATGGCTTTCCTAAATGGAAACCTCCTTAAGGAAGTGTATATGATTCACCCAGAGGATTTTTTATCTCCAGGTGAAGCCACTAAAATATGCAAGCTACATAGATCCATTTATGGATTAAAACAAGCTTCTCGAAGTTAGAATCTTTTTTTTGATGAAAAGATCAAAGAGTTTGGTTTTATCAAGAATGAGGATGAACCGTGTGTTTACAAACAAATAAGTGGGAGCATTGTTGTCTTTCTGATATTGTATGTAGATGATATACTGTTGATCGGGAATGACAAACCAACCCTACAAGTTGTTAACAACAACCTAGGGAGTTGCTTTTCTATAAAGGACTTGGGTGAAGCGACTTATATACTTAGTATTAAGATCTATAGAGATAGATCGAAGAATTTGATGGGTTTGACCCAAAGTACATACATAGATAAGGTGTTGAAGCGGTTAAACATGCTTGAGTCCAAGAAACAAATCTTACCCATGTCTTATGTTATGAGTCTCTCTAAGGACCAGTGTCCTAAGTCTTGTTAAGATATGGACCGTATGAAGTTGATTCTATATGCTTCGGTAATTGGGTCAATCATGTATGTAATGATATATACTCGACCTGATGTCTCTTATGCCTTGAGCATGATTAGCAGGTATCTGTCTGATCCTGGTGATGGTCACTGGATAGCCGTCAAGAATATCATAATATACTTGAGAAGGACTAAGGATACGTTCTTGGTATTTGGCGGAGAGGAAGAGCTCGTAGTTAGAGGTTACATAGATGCTAGCTTCAAAACTGATAGGAATGACTCAAAGTCTCAGTCAGGGATCATATTTTGCTTAAATGGAGGTGTTGTTTGCTAGAAGAGTTCTAAGAAGGAGATAGTTATAGATTATACAACTGAGGACGAGTATATCACTACAGCAAGTGCATCAAAGGAGGCTGTATGATTAGGAAATTCATTGGCGAGTTAGATGTAGTTTCTAGCATTTTTCGTCCAGTAGTTCTCTATTGTGACAATAATGGTGCAATTGCACTTTCTTCGGAATCTAGAACTCATCAGCGCTCCAAGCATATATGTCGGAAGTTCCATCTAATTCGAGAGATTGTCGATCAAGGAGATGTGAGCTTTGCAAAGTGCCGACTGAGGAGAATATTATGGATCCACTAACAAAGCCTTTCTCACAAGGAAAGCATGATGGTCATGTTAGATCTTTGGGTATACGTTACCTTAATGATCAGCTATAATTGGAGTCTTGTGGATTATATTTTGTTGGGTGTAATAATTCATTTGATGAATAGAGTACTGTATTCATTTCATTTATATATTTTGGCAACTTCTTTTATTTGTAAATTTATTTCTATTGTGATAGAGTAATTTAACATAATAAATACCCTTAAAATGTTTGCTTCCATACTGACTTGAATGTGAGAGCCTATGTTATCAGAAGCTTCATTCTTAAATAGTCCCTGGTCAAGTGTCATCTTAGAATCTATGGGCAATGCTGACGCATTAAGACTAACATGTGCTTTGACTGATGACCGGTTCTCACAAGTCATGATATTGTGATATAAAATCATCACATGGGTACTTAGTGAACAAGTTGTACTGGACAGACCCACCATTAGAATACTTTGTGGATTGTTATATAAATATGTCACAAGTAAGGCTCAAGTGGCAATGGTGTTTGTGGTCCTTTGACCTGAAGTCATAGCATTCATCGAGTGAGGAAGAGCGTGCTTTGATGCTATCAAACATCCAGTCTTGAGAAAGTTGGATGATAAAGGTGGTTATTGGGTACTATATGAATCATTTGGGTGTTTGTGTGTGAGCAAAGATGGGATTTGTGCTCCTATATGACAAGGTTGAATCGATGGGCCCCTTTATGGAATGGGATTGAGAAATGCATGACCATGCTTGGCTGAGTTAATATGTGATATTGGGCTCACCAATTTCTGGAAGTCCATTTTAGATCAGGAAACTGGGATTGAACAATTATGAGGGTGACACGGTCTATACCTCTAGTTCTATCCGTATATAAGGGACGAAGGGACATGAAAACACTTATACATTGGTCACGATGGCTTTTGAGTTCTAAACTCTAATTTCTTGGGGAGCAATGATGTAATGTTAGATGCCGCTCATTGTTTGTGAAACTTTTGTTTGATACTTTCAAGATCAAGTGGGAGACTGTTGGTGTTACCATTGTGATCTGGAAGTGATCAAGCATGTAGTCTCACTACCAACGTAGTTTGAGCCTATCAGGGTTGCACATAAGAATGTTTGGAGAAATTGGGAGGTTCGATTAGTTTGTCTATACTCATATGATGAGTGGAAATGACTTAGCTCAGCCAGGATTTGAAAGCATCAAGTGTGTTGAGACCACTCGAAGCCTTCGTCGAGTCAAGTGTTGACTCGTCAAATGATCGCATTGAGTGTGTTGCATATACTCAACAATTCGTCGAGCCAAAGTGCTGATTTGACAAGTATGTCACTTAAGCATTTAGTGTGTTGAGTTCACTCAATGATTCATTGATTCAAGGTGTTGATTCAACGAGTCCGGTTCTCAGGCGTTGAGTGTGTTGACTTCACTCAACGCCATCGTCGAGTCAAAGGTGGATTCGATGAATCTGGAATTTTGGCATTGAGTTCACTCAATGCCTTCGTTGAGTCAAATGTTGATTCGACGGGTTTGGCATTGAGAGCGTTGACCGTGCTGAGTTCACTCATCGCCTTCATCGTGTATCTTATGGATACTCGACGATTCGTCGAGTATGCCATGGATACTCGACGATTCGTCGAGTATGTCATGGATACTCGATGATTCGTTGAGACAAGGGTTGTCTGGTTAAAATGTTGTATTCCAAGTCCTGGGTTTGCAAATAGCGACGGGCTATTTTGTTTATTCCTTTAGGTATAAATAGAAGATTTTAGGGTTTCACTTATAAGTTTTTACGGGTTGACTTTTTCTAAGCACACGAGCCGCATTGTGCAATAAAGTCGAGACCTAAAAGGTCGATAGAAGCTGTTCTGCCTTCGCCGATCTCGTCGCCATCACTGAGTCCTGATTCCAGCGAGTTTCGCCACCATCGCCTCTTCTGTAATGGACCTAGTAGTCTGTGAAGACGCTGAGTGCCCTCTCCCAACCTAGATCTTATTAAACATGACTCTACGGGTTCTCCCATTCGTGTGGATCTACTATAGAGGTGCAGACACTATTTTTCACTAAGGACTCTAGCCTCTAAGTGATCGGCAGAACTTTTGGAGCATCTAGGTTGAGTATTGACTTAATCCCACAAAGGGAATTTTATTTTACAGCCTTTCTTTTTGATAAATGTATATCGCTAGATCCAAACTATTTTGGGCTTTTCTTGTTCCTCTATTTCCGCCGCGCACAAGTGTTGTGTCGTATAGAAAAATCCAACACAATTCTGGTTTTTGGAACTATCGTTGGTGAGAGTTATATTGTCCGACGATAATGTGTCGCGTGACAGACAACCACGTGTTTGTTGGTCATGTGGCGGTTGAAGAGCGTCGATAACTTGGTCAAGTGGCCACCTCCTGAAATATCTCTTGGTGATAGCGTTTAATTAGATCTTTCAAAATAAATCTAATCATCCATTCCTTTTGGCTTGGAGATCAGGTGGCTGGGATTAATTCCATGATTGTTAAGTGGTTGATAAGATTACACTTTTCTAATTATCTCTTCCTCTCTTTCTCTTTCTCTCTCTCTCTCTTCAACTTGAGAAAACAAAGAGGAAGGAGGAAAGGGGAAAAAGGAGGAAGGAGAGGGCTGGAAGCAGTCTTTGGAGGAGCTTTTGCGCTTGGAATCATGAGCCAACAGTAGATTCGCGGAGAGGAAGGTGCTATGAACCCTTTTGTCCGGATCAACTACAAATTCATGGCTTCGAAACATTCTTCAAGGGTACCAACTCTCCTTCTGAACTATAAGACATGCTAGTACTTTTAATTAGAATAGTTACATGAAATTATCTCCACTAATTAGTAGGAGGTGAAGCTTTAAATCGGTATATACAGATTATCCTCTGTATAAATTGCATATAGAGTCTGAATCGTTGTATGGTCATATGCATTTTGTGAGAAGCCCATCTGTGACAAGTTGGTCTAGATTTGTGATCTTTGATTTCCGTGTCGGAGAAGACTCGTTGGAAAAATGAGTAGTGAAAGTCTTTGTTTTCATGGTAGCTAGCAACCTAGAGGGGGGGGGGGGGGTGAATGGGTTTCTTGGTTTCTTTGTTACTTTCTTTTATTTTCTTCTTCAGGTACAACTGCCCTACAACTCAGAGAGAATGACTCTCTTACCTCAAGATCAAAAGCCCTACATCTCAGTGATCAAATGATCACCTACCTCAGATCAAAGCTAGATCCCACACTCAGAGAGTATAACTCTCCTACAACTTAGGAAAAACTGCCCTACCTCAGTCTCAAAAGCCCTACAGCTCAGATCCAAAAGGATCATACAGAAATAAATTTGTTTTACTTAATTTGACATAGAGAGATTCTCTGTGTCTTCTACTATAGCTGAGTTATCTTAGCTCTATCTATCTTTACAGTAGTAGAAAAATGTTCTTCAATAAATGGCTGTCTCTGCATGAAGTATCTCAGAAAACTATTTCTGAACTTGCTGTAGAAGACTGAAGATCTGCTAGGTCTTGAGTTCTTCAAACAACTTACCTGAACCTGCAGAAGACTGAAGGCTCTCCTCTCTTTTCTTTATCAGAAGAGTTTCTGAACTTGCTGTAGCAAAAGAAGATGCTACAGCTAACTGGATTGAACTTTTAGTTCAGCTGATCGACTTCAAGCTTTTTCCCAGCAGTAATGGCGAGGAAGATGAAGTCCAGCCGCTCTTTTTATTTTTGAAACAAAACAGTAAAATTTGAGTTCAACATCCAGTAGCTACCCCTTTATATCTTCCGCCGATTAACGGCTCTAAGAAGCAGTGGGAACCACCTGCAGCAGACAGCTGCACCTTTCTTTAACGGAACAAGACATACAGTAGCTCTCCGGTAATATTTGTCGTATTCTTGTAGCTTCCCCACACTTGATTTGAACTTTGTGAACTTTGTCAATTTTGACTGACGTCATTAGATTATGGACATAGCTAATTTCTCAAATTCACTATAGGCGTTGAGTGTGTTGAGTGAGCAAGATCCACTCAACGCTAAAACCCTTAGTCAACTGTCTGAATCATTCTGCATTATAGGCGTTGAGAGCGTTGAAAGTAATGGCTTCACTCAACGCTTTTACTCTTGGTCATTTCTTCACCCGTCTGATGGCATTGAGTGAGCTGGCCTCACTCAATGTTTTTTTACTTTTGCCTGTCTTCTTTATTGGGCATTGAGTGAACTGAATTCACTCAATACTTCTGGACTTAGTCGATTTCTTTCTTTTTCTTAGGCTTTGACTGCTGCAACAAGACTCAACGCTTTTGCTTTGGCGTCGAGTAAGCTGTGTTCACTCGACGCTTCTAGACATTATCGAATTTTTAGCTTGCCAATACTTAGGCATTGACTGTCCACAACTAACTCAATGCTTTATGGCATTAGGCATTGTGTGAACTGGCTTCACTCAATGCCTATGGACTTAGGCGATTTCTAATCTATCCAGCATCTTCCCTTGCATCTGGTGGTTAGTGAGCTGGCTTCACTCAACTCCTGTGGACTTAAATAGATTTTTGTCTCTCAACATCTTTACTTTGTGACCATCGGTCACATCACTTGGAATACCTATTCTATCAATGTTACAAGAACTAACTTGCATGCATGAACTTAAGCATACATCAAATACAGGTTTGTGTATATCATTGACATGATTGACTTCTTCAAATCTTGGACATTGTGGGCAATGGACCCACCAATCTCCCCCTATTTGAAGAAGTTAAAACTCTCAATTAAATGAGTCAATGACATACACTAACATATACAGCAATAAAATATTAATCTTTGAAAATATATAACAAGATAACAAGTTATAGTTACCATGCATGGTGAACATCATCACACCTGCTCCCCCTTAATTGTTGTATGTAGGATGAACATCATCACACCTGCTCCCCCTTAATTACTGCTACCTGGCCTCTTGATCATTTTGATGCCCCTTGCATCCTTATAAAATATCCTGTTGTGGTATCTAATATATTCATAGATCTGATACCACTTTTCTTAACTTATATCCTTCTACTCCCCCTTTTTTACTTCTAGAAATAGCCAGGGAGGTATTGATTTTCTGCTCCCCCTTTATGAGTACAGAAAAGAAACTCTTGCTTCAGTTGACACACTTGTGAGTGCTGGAGGTGTGCTGCTCCTTCTATATAGGGTATCATTTGAATCTTTCTCTATAATTGCTGGAGTTGCTCCCCCTCAACTGAAGTATCCTCTATCATATTTCCTGGTAGACATTCTAGTCTATACAAGTCTGGAAAAAACTTGAACATGATACCACTGAAGGTATACCACTTGAAAAGTCTTCATTCCACTAAAGAACCATTCAACCTATAATAAATAATATAACCTGCAACAATATGAGGAGCAACTGAAGCCATACCTGGTTCAACATACCCAACTCAAACTTGAAGGTATTGAACTTTGCTTCATCTAGTACCTTAGTAAAGATGTCAGTCAGTTGCATGTCTTTTGGGACAAACTCAAGGTTGATATCTTCACATTCTACATGCTCCCTAATGAAATGATATATTATCTCAATATGCTTAGTCCTGCTATGTGAGATAGGATTTCTAGCAATTGAGATGGAACTAGTAGAATCATAATACAAGAAACTTCTACTTATCTGGAGGTTATAATCCTGGAGTTGATGATAGATCCACAACAACTGAATACAACAGCTACCTATTGAGATGTACTCTGACTCTATAGTTGAGATTGCAATACTTATTTGCTTCTTGCTGCTCTAAGACAGCAGTCTTCCTCCCACGAACTGACAGGTACAAGAAGTGTTCTTCATGTCCTCTTTGAAGCCTACAAAATCTTAATCTGAATAACCAATTAGTTCAAACCCCCGTTCCTAGGGTACCATAGGCCAAGATCTGGTGTGCCCTTAAGTTACCTCAAAATCCTTTTTGCAGCTGAGTAGTGAGATTATTTAGGGCAAGCCTGATACCTTGCATAAATACATGTAGCATACATGATGTATGGCCTACTTGCAGTTAGATATAGAAGGGAGCCAATTATCCCTCTATATAAAGTTTCATCAACAGGTTTCCCTGCCACATCTTTGCCTATAGACATACTTGACCCCACGAGAGTTTTCATGGTGGAGGAATTTTCCATACCAAACTTCTTGATTAACTCCCTAGTAAACTTAGACTAGGATATGGACAAGCCATCATCAGTCTGTCTTACTTGGAGTCCTAAGAAGAACTTAAGTTCACCCATACTGCTCATCTCAAACTTCCCTTGCATAACTTTGGCAAACTTTATGCAAAGGTTGTCATCAGTAGATCTAAAGATAATGTCATCTACATATATCTGGACTAGGATAATCTTAGCTTTAGATTCCCTTAGGAATATGGTCTTTTTAATCTTCCCCCTTGAGAATTTGTTCTCAATGAGGAAGCTAGACAAATTCTCATACCATGCTATAGGGGCCTGCTTTAGCCCATATAGAGCTTTACTAAGTCTATAAACAAAATCAGGTGAGTTAGAAACAACAAAACCTGGAGGCTACACAACATAGACTTCTTATTTCAAGTCACTATTCAGGAAGGCAGACTTCACATCCATTTGGTAGACTTTGAATCCCTTGTGTGCAGCATTTGCAAGGAACAGTCTGATGGCCTCCAATATTGCTACAGGGGCAAAGGTTTGATAAAAACAATACCTTCCTCTTGCATGTACCCCTTAGCTACTAGCCTTACCTTTCTCTTGATTATAATGTCATTTTCATCAAGTTTATTCCTATAAATCCACTAGACTCTAATGACATTATGTACATGTGGCTTGTGAACCAGCTTCTAGACCTTATATCTCTTAAACTGGTTTAGTTCTTCTTGTATTACTATAATTCAGAACTGATCTAAGTTAGCCTCTTCAAATATCTTTGGCTCAACATGTGAAAGGAAGCTTGAGTATAGTGATGTGTTGATACTTCTGCTCCTGGTCACCACTGCTTGGCTGGAATCACCAATGATCTTGTGTCTTTGATTATCCTTTTGATGCCGGACTACTGGAGCCTATCTTGCTTCAACATTAGCTACTAGGGAATCTTCTTGTTGATCTTCATCCACCTCACTTATGTCTTGCATTCCTTCTACCGGAATGTCAACTTTATCTTGGATAACCGGAGCTGCTTCCATGATGATCAGCTTGTCCAACATCTGTTATGTACCTTCAATACTAGAAGTGGAGCTTGGATGCTCACTATTAATCATAATATACACATCAAAGACTACATGTATAGATTCTTCTACAACTTGGCTTTTCAAGTTGTAGATCTTATATGCCTTACTATGATTGATGTACCCAACAAAGATCCTATCAAAGGACTTGACAACAAACTTAGTCACATAGGACTTCCCATTGTGAAGCACATAACACTTACTACCAGGTTTTGTTTTCTTCCTTTCAAGAACTCATAGGGAGTGTTCTTGTGGCTCTTGGTGATAGAGGCCCTATTGAGGACATGACATGCAGTATTCGCTGCCTCAATACCAAAATATTCTAGGATATGTGTATCACTCAACAATATTCTTCTAGCCTCTATGAGAGTCCCATTTTTCCTCTCAATGATCTCATTTTGCTGGGGAGTTCTTGGATAAGAAAATTCTTGATGAATCCCTTTCTCTTCACAAAACGGTCACATGCTTTCAGACTGGAATTAAGTTCCATGGTGACTTCTGATTTTGACTACAATACTGCCAAATTCATTCTTAATTTGCTTGACTAACTTCATGAAGACATCAAGGGTTTCATTTTTTTCTTAAGAAAGAACACCCAAGCATACATGGAATAGTCATCAACCACCATAAGGGTATAGACTTTCCTACCAAGACAATAAACTAGTATAGGACCAATTATGTCCATATACAAGAGGTATAAACACCTCACAGATTCGTTGGTCCCAATGCCCTTGAAGGAGGCTTTCGTCTAATTGCCCTTTTGGCATGTTGAGCAAATGCCCTCCTTGGTGCACTTCATATTAGGACCATTCCTAACTAGCTCTTAACTAAAGATCTTGCCAATAGTCTTGTAATTCAAATGATCTAGCCTCTTGTGTCATTGGACATAATATAAGACTTTTTCATTTGCCTCTAGACAAAAATGAGAGTTTGTATCTAGACAAAGAAAGTTTTAACAAAAAATATTTCCACTCCTAGTGCCTGTCAAGATGGCCTCTTGGTCACTTGACCTCTTAATTTGGCACTCATCCTTGTGGAAGACAATAACATAGCCAAGATTAGAGAGTTAACTTATGCTTATGAGGTTGTGTTGCAACCTTTCAATATAAGCCACTTTTGTGATGGTGACTATGTCATTGGTAATCTTACTTTAACCTCTAGTCACCCCTCTATCTGAACCACCAAAGATAACCATGGGTCCATCTTTCACTGGAGTGTAATCCTTCAAGTTACTCCTTGTCCCAGTTAATTTCCTGGAACAACCACTGTCCAAGTACAATATAGGGTATGGGCACTTGGACTAACCTGCATCACACAATTCACTTTACCTTAGGACCCCAATTTCTATTGGGTCCTCGGTGCATGTTAGTCTGAAAATGAACTTATCTACAAGCAGTATTTCTAACTGGTGGACTAACAGTTGTTCTTGGCACACTTGGATTGTGCCAGCAGTCTATAGCAAAGTGGCCCACTTTGCCATAACACCAATATTCATGAATGTTGTATCTTCTTTTTTGTGCAAGCCTTGCATTTTGGTTAACTATTGACTGAACAATAGGAAGCGGAGCATCAACCTTCATCAGATTCCTTTCAACAAGGATCTAACTGAAGGTAAGTCTTATAGATGGCTTATTTGGCCTGCTCTGTGTACTAGCAGAAGCAAACTTTGTTTCATAGAGAATGCTCTTGATTGCATCAGACACGGCCAAATCAGGCTTGCTGGAATACTGAACCTTAGTCTGAGTCTTTGGTGAATGACTTTTAACCTTTGCTTTAGCCATATTCTTGAGAGTGGGGGCAGGACCACCAAATACAAATGGTCCAGGATGGACCATTTGAATTTCATCATGGGTAGCCTTAAAGGCACTCACCCTACTATACCTTCCACCATTGCTGTAAATATTTTTATTCACACCAGTGGATCTGCCATTCATCCAGAGACCATAGATGCTTTCTTGGTCATACATGTTTAAAGATAAATGAACTTTCCTAAAAGGAATGGGAGGCTTGGAAGCAAGAGGCTGAGCAGGAGCTAGAGCTTTGCCCTTCCCTTTGGAAAGAGCAACTCTTGTGGTTCCCTTGAATCCAAACCCCTTCTTACCCTACTGAGAGGAGAAGGAGTCTATCAAGGGTAACACAGTACTTGGCTTAGAATAGCTAGCCACTTTTCTTTTCTCCCTCCCTAGCCTTTCTTCAAGATTCCTGATGAGACTATTCTTGAACTTGATGGATCCTATTTGGATGAGATTCATGCCCCTAAGTTGGGTAAGTTCTGAAAGGAGGGGTTCGATCTGAATACTCTAGGGGGGATGAATAGAGTATTAAAATTTTTGTTTTATTCTTAATTTATATCAGAGTGAAAATAGTGATACCATATAGTAGTTGAGCAAAAGAAAATAGGCTAACTATTCCATCAATCACAGACACAGCAAGAACAAAACAAATAGATAATGTGCAATCAGACAACACAAGAAATTTATTGTGGTTCCCCTAAACTTGGGTACATCCACTCTTCTACCACCCTGGTTGGAATCCACTAACAGGTTTTGATCAGGTGACTGCCACCTATGAGCTTTTGATAATGTGCTCAAAAACCAATCTCAAGTCTTTTGATCAGGAGACTTGCAACCAAGCTAACTTTTGAAGGGAGTTAAAACCCTGTACAGTGGTGTGGAAAGAGGTTGATGGAAGTCTTCTATTTTCTCAAAAACAACTTGAGAAGACTTTGTGGATTCTGATGGTGTCAAAGCTCCCCCTGAGAAGATGAAGGTTAAGGAAGAATGAGATTTGCTTCAGGGTGAGTAGGTCTTCAGCTTTGATCTGCCAATGTCCAGGAAATCTAGTTGACTGCTGTTGAATCAAATATTTCTGTAGATTCCTGGAACTGAAGATGAAGAAAACTCTTTATTTCTTATGATTATTCTTTTACAGTCTTGAGTATTGGCAAAGAATGAAAAAGTGCTAAGAGAGAATCAAAGAGACGTCCAGTGGTTGAATGTTCTCTTTGCTGTATATTTTTCTTTTCTTGTCTCTGTATCCTTGAAAAAGAGAGAATCGCTTTTTAATATTCTGTTAATTAATTCTCCTTTGAATTTTGAATAACTTCCTTAAATGATGGCTGATCTGGAGAATTCAAAATGGCTGGAATAACACATTTATGAGTTTCCCCAACTATCCTTGATAGAATAAGCAAGTAAATATTCTAATGAATACCATATTTAATGCAGCCAATAACGGCTATATCTAGATGAATATATGCATTAAATACTAAGAATAATACTGCTAATAAATGAGAAAATAAAGGAGCAGAAGGAGGAAAACTCATTCTGAAACTGTACATAAAACGTCGAACTCTGAACAGAATTCGTCGACCTGAGATCCAAGATTGTCGACCAGAGAATTCCAGTTTATCAACCTTAGCTCTGCGAACTGATAACTGAGAAATACTTTCCAAATCTGCACTCTGAGTTTGTCGAGTTGAGAATCTGACTGAAGAAAACTAATCGTCGACGTGAGCTTGAATATCGTCGAGCTCAATACAAAGAATTAACTCTGAGTTTCGTCGATCTGAGATCGACGATCGTCGAGCTGAGTTCGAAGAATTTTGAACTGATAAAACTGTCTTCTGATATCTTCTAAGTTTGAGTCTTCTAAGGTCCTTTGCTAGCTGGTCCAAGGAATTAGAGCTAACAGGACTAGCCTAAACTCTAGGACTGCTAGACATGACCCTGGTGTTGGGTATTGCATCCACAATAACCCAGATTTGCATAAAGTCACCCTTGAACTAAGATGAATTATGTTGTATTTGATAGCCTTGTTTAGCTGTGTGTTTGCAGATTACCATTGCTAAGTGTAGACCAATGTCAGTCTATAGTGGGTCATGAACACAAGACCATACAGTGTAATCCCTCACTGTGTGATCAAAGGTGTTGACTCATGTGTAGCCTCAACATTGGTATACACTTCATATTCAAACCTTGGATCATTGAATGAAGATTGGACTCTTGAAGAGAAGAGAAAGATTTTTTCTAAAGTTCAAAAAATTATCTCTAAGTCCACTTCTCGAGAAGTGCCTCTTAGTTCTCGAGAAGTCCTTAGAATTCTCGAGTAGCTATGCTTCAAAGTTCTTGAGAAGTGCTTAGAGTTCTCGAGAAGCTTAGCTTCAAAGTTCTCAAGAAGTCCCAGATTTTGGTTCTCGAGAAGTCTTCTTGGTTCTCGAGAAGTCTTGGCCAGTTCTCGGGAAGTCTCCATAGTTCTCGAGAAGTCTAACTTGTTCTCGAGAAGCTTGGCTTAAGTTCTCGAGAACTGCCAGCCCTATTTCTCGAATAGTCAAAAGTTGCTTCAAAAATCTCTCTTAAGTGTTACTTCTCGAGAAGTCTCCATAGTTCTCGAGAAGTCAGTTAGTTCTCGAGAACTCAGCCTTTTTGTTCTCGAGAAGTCCATACATTCTTCTAAGTAGTATAGTTCTCGAGAAGTCCTGATAGCACTCGAGAACTCAGTTTCTAGTTCTCGAGAACTAAAGTTACTTCTCGAGAACTGTAAATCACATTTTTCAGAAAATTATTTTCAGTCCAGATCGACCAAAATTTTAAAATGACTTGACGTGATTGGTCCACGTGTCATCATTAATGTATTTTCTACCCGTTAAGGGTAATCCTATATAAAGTCTTCTCGTTAAGACAAAACCATAACAATTTCAAGGAGCGGAATTTCGTACATTCTAATCTTCTGGATCGACCTTCTCTCTCCAAGAAGAACAATATTCTGAAGCCGCCGCCACCGCCCAACGTGAGATCGATCTTTTTGCATTCGATCAAGAAAGACCTGCTGTTCAAGGAATCTTCTTCCTCTCCTTGATCGAGTAGGTCCTAAGCCTTCTCAGGTCAGATCTACAGAGGTTCTTCTTCTACATATTCTTAAAAAGCCGCCAAGTTCAGAAGAAGACCTAGAGTTCAATATTTCTGGATTTGAGAGAAATTTTTGTTTGTATTTTCAATCCTCTTTGTAAATCTTGTAGTAGATTATTATCTGAGATTAGTAGCGTTGTTCTCCGAGTTATAGGAAGTTTTCATCTTCCGAGGGTAGATCCATTTGGATCGAGTTTGTAGGAACTTGGTTCCGAGGCGTAGGATTGTTTTCAATCCGAGATAGTGGAGTAGCTGAATCTAGTGATTTGCTAGATCGGAGAGGTAAAGTGGACGTACCCAAGATTGGGGAACCACTATAAATCTTCTTGTCTTTATGTGATTGCTTGATTTCTTGTGCTAGATCGTTAAAATTTTTATTCCTCAAATATACGCAAGATTAACCTATTAACCCCCCTCTAGGTGATTTAGGTTGACAACTTTACACTTTCAATAGGTATCAGAGGGAGGTTGGTCGTTAAAAGGTTAACACCTTGATCAATTTCCTCTCGAAAGTTGTCATTTGGTTATTCAAGCAATGGTCAAGTTCAAAGATTTTGCCAAGCTTCCCCTGTGCACAAAGAATAACTTTCCCATGTGGAAAGAGAGAATCAAATTTTTCATGGAAGCTGTGGACCCCCGGATCTTCATGATTGTTGAAGAAGGTCCTTACGTCCCCATGACTACCTCCACTATAGATCTAACCAAGAAGGTTCCTAAGAAATTGATGGATCTAGATAAGGACGAGATTGCACTTGTCTCTTTGGACAAGAAAGCTAAAAATATTATAGCAAGTGCAGTCGATGACTCGATGCTGCAGAATCTGATTCACTGCCAATTGGCTAAGGAGATGTGGCAGTCTCTATTAACTATGATGGAAGGTACTGAAGAAGTGAGGGATGATAGAAGATCCCTACTAAACCAGAAATATAAAGCCTTCAGGCAAGGGTCAAAGGAGACCATTGTAGATACTTTTGAGAATTTCTTCAATATAGTAAATGGCCTAAGAGTGTATGGCTGAGTCTTCACTAATGGGGAGCTGAATGATAAGTTTCTGAGGTCTCTCACAAAGGAATGGGACAACAAAGTCTTATGCCCAGAACAGCCGCCTTGTAGTAGCACTAGCACTCGTGCCAGCCTGTACCACAAGACGCCTATCCTGCCGGCTACAACCAATAACAACATATAGATGCCAACCCAACCATAATAATATAAAGAAGTCAATCCACACTAAGCATACGTCCATAAGTACAGCAAAAGAGAAGCTAAATGAGCTTCAACATAATCAGAGTACGTAAATAAAATTTCCCCGAAGGGCTACAATAAAATCTCTCTCACTCACATCTATAACCGACGGTAGCGACGGTACCGTCCCCTTAGGCCCTGTCGTCCTGGCCTGGCTATCCAGCTGCATGACCTGCTGGTCCACCTGCGGGGTTTCCTCCTAAAAAGGAAGACGTAGAAACCGTTATTCCTAAAGACTAAGTGGCTTCACATCCGCTCCCCCAGCGACTCCTCGGCACTGGGCGGAGAAAGGAACAGGTACAATATATATAAAATAGTAATACAAGCAGGTGAAGTAAGTATACATGTCATATGTAACAATTGAATTAGTGTATAAATGAGCAACCTCTTATTCTACAATTCTACCATCTACAGCAGCAAGAGAGTATAATGTTATAACAGTAAGTAACTCAACTTATATGGATACCCATACAAGCATATAAGTTGAGGGTCGTTCAGCAGTAAGTAACTCATCGTATAGGAGTGCCCAAATAAACATATACGATGAGTGTCTTGTGTATGTAATGAAGTGCAATGCTATGAATGCAATGCAATGACACAACCATGATCAAGCACATGCAATCTCTATGTCAACACAGACTTATAGTTCTCACTATTCGAGCAGGTAGCTAACCTCTCAGGCGTCAACTGTCGTGGACAAACGGTGATAGTAGAGCGGGCATCTCCACTACTAGGCTGGTCTCCACACTACCTGGCCTAGGCCTCCGTACGCCTCAACGCTAAGAACACAACAGCGGAGCCCACATGTGTACGACGGCTCAGCGGGTTATCTTGGGTAAATGTGGACCAAGATCCTAGCCCCGAACTGGCCTAAGGTATGACACAGAAGGAGCCTCGGAAATGAGCACGTGGACCAAGCCCAACCGTTCACTTGGCACGAAAGGAGCCTCGGGACGTTAACATTGAGGACCAAGCCCAACCACCCAAGGTCTAACTATCAACTCCCATCGGTGTGACGATTGGCGAGCCCGTAGACCTTCCACACTATCCCTAACCCGGGATTACGACACCGCGTGTCGACACACACCACATGCAATTCCACAATATTGTGGCATGGAAGGAGCCTCGGGACGTGAAAACCGAGGAACAAGCCCAACCATCTATCAAATACAGAAGGAGCCTCGGGACGTGAACACCGAGGGCCAAGCCCAATCGTCCCACTTTACTCATCTCAACCTCATTCTAGCTAGTGACGGTCAACACCGCACTTGTTAACTTCCACAATGCTACCTGTAGGGAGACGACACTCTAAGCATTGGATTACTAATTCCCTTCTATCCATTCAGCATACATCGTGGCCATGGTTAAATCATTTATATGCCCTTCCAAATGGATTCAACATGATATAGATAATGGACATCAATATACATCTACCAATTTATATCAGGCTTTTTCCTTAAATTAAGCTTGTCCACAACTCGTTATACGGATTCAGATTTATAACATCAACTTATCATATCACAATGATGATCATGTAAAAAGAGTTCACCCAAACCTCGAGTTGGATCGCAACATTAAATTCCACCAAATCGAATTCCACATTACACAGCCATAAATTTAGGTGCAGCATTAATCTGGGCAGCAACTTCGACCAAGGATTCCCGTGGCTACAGAAATCCGGTGAGTGCGTGTAACCATTCGTTGGAAAGATAATTTCAAGGGATACAACTTTTGTGTTTAGTTGAAAGCCCAGATCTGGCCAGAACACCCCCGAAATTGGCCACGAAGATCGCTGCGCGCAGAAATCAAATTTTTGCACGCATCTTAAGGTGAGACGAACGGCTTCCGTTCATCTTCCTCCTTACATCGATCTCCCAAAAAAACTTCTCCAGAAATTACGTCCACCCTTATTCACCCTCACAAAGCCATACTTCTCCACGAATCACTCTCTCATCTTCACTTTGAAGAATGAAGAGGTTGGAGAAGACTAAAGCCTAGAAAAAAATCTAGGCATGACTTTCCCTAAGAAATCTTCTCCTCACCATCAAGACTCTATGGAGTCGATATCTCTCCTAGAATATAACTATAGATCGAGAACCAAGGGAGAGGGGAGGAAGCTCACCTCATTTCCAGCGGTACCATCATTCCCGGCCATGGATCTAGTCTTCCTCCTCCGCGACATCATTTCCTCCTTGACGGCGATGGCGTTTCTCCTCTTGCAAAGTTTGGTTGGCTCCAGCAAGCCTCTCCTCCTCCAGAGCTCCGACTCTGACGATCGGCTTCTCTCCTGATTGTTTTGCGCAGATAGTGGCTCGGCAATGATCGGAGTGATGGCAAGGGTTCCGTTTGCTTCTTATTTATATTAGCGCATTAGGGTTATGTCACTTTGCCATGTGTCAACCTCTGATTGGACCACCCAATTTAGGTCTTACTTGAAATGACCGTTCCAAGGGATCATCAAGCACGAATCCCGAAATCCAGTTTGGTCCGCTGGTAAAATCTAGCGAATCTGCTTGGGCGAAAAATGCAAAAGTCAAATTCGGCGGGAATCAGCTTCCATTCTCGACTATCGGCGAGTATAGCCGGGTATTCTCGATGAATTCATCGGGTATCAACAATGATTCCCGACAAATTTCCCTTAACCATTTTATCGGAAATCATGGCATTGAGTGTGTTGAGTATCAGTCAACGATACTCGACGATCGGCCATCATTCATGACGATCGGTGAGTATAGCCGGGTATTCTCGACGAATTCATCGGGTATCAACAATGATTCCCGACGAATTTCCCTTAACCATTTTATCGGAAATCCTGGCGTTGAGTGTGTTGAGTATCAGTCAACGATACTTGACGATCGGCCATCATTCTCGACGATCGGTGAGTATAGCCGGGTATTCTCGACGAATTCGTCGGGATCAATAATGATTCCCGACGAATTTCTCTTAACCATTTTATCGGAAATCCTGGCATTGAGTGTGTTGAGTATCAATCAACGATACTCGACGATCGGCCATCTTTCTCGACGATCGGTGGGATATCTGGGCATTCTCAATGAATTCGTCGGATATCACTCAACCCATTACTCCGTTCAACACACTTGACACCTTTTGCCAGTTCGCCCCGAGTCCGAGTCAAGTCTCTTGACTCAGAACTCGTGCGAGGGACCTGGCGTGAATTGGGACAATACAAATCCTATAAACAAAATAAAAGATTTCGTCCCTGAAATCAGGCTGAGGCTATGGGGAGTAAAGCATACATAAATAACATATGCTTTTAAATAAAACTACCTTAAGTAAACAACTCCGGGTAGCGTCCATGCATCAAATCCATCGGCTCCCATGTGAATTTCTCCTTCCCATGATTAGACCATAACACTTTTAACAAGGGAACACTTTTACGGCGCAAGGCTCTTATCTCATTATCAACGTTCCGCACCGACTCAAGTCGTACAGATCTGTCAGACGCCACAGTACCATCAGTTGTGGGGATGTATTGTTTGGTCCGCAACAGCGCCTTCCGAAGCGACGGTACATGGAACACCTCGTGGAGATTCTCTAGCTCGGGCGGTAGCTCTAGCCGATAGGACAAAGGGCCAATCCTTTCCAATATGACATAGGGCCCAACATACCGTGGGCTGAGCTTCTTCACTCCCCGCACCCGTGAGACACCATGCATCGCCCAGATTTTCAGGAACACTTTATCACCCACTTGAAACTCCACCATACGGTGCCTTGCGTTATAATACTTCGCCTGCCAACTTTGAGCCTCTAACATACGATCCCATATTAACCTAACCACCGCATCTGTGTCATCTATATATTCAACACCCAAAGTCTTCAGGTCTTCATCTTGCACCCAAGACAAGGGGGTTCTACACCTCCTTCCATATAGGGCTTCATGGGGCGCCATGCAATTGCAAGCTTGATGGCTGTTGTTGTAGGAGAATTCCACTAAGGGCAAGAGTCTTTCCCACGGCTCTCCCCTATCTATCACATACAACCTCAAAAGATCCTCCAATGTTCGGATGGTCCTCTCCGACTGCCCATCCATCTGAGAATGAAATGCAGTGCTGAAGGTAAGGCGCGAGCCCAAATACGCCTGTACCGCCTTCCACTCCTTGGAGGTAAAGCGACCATCATGGTCCGAAACTATTGTCTTAGGTACGCCGTGATACCGTACAAACTGCTCCATGAAAAGGCGTACTAAGACATCCACATGAGCATCCTTCTTCATAGGAATGAACCGGGCAACTTTCGTCAGGAGATCAACGATCACCCACACTGAATCATTTCCTGAACGGGAGCGAGGTAGCCCATGTATGAAGTCCATGGAAATATCCTTGAACTTCCACTCGGGGATTGACAACGACTGCAACAGGCCACCGGGACTCCTGCACTCTGCCTTCACTCTTTGGCGGGCTTCACAATGCGTGACAAAGTATCAGACATCCTTATTCATTCCTTGCCAACACATCGTCTTCCGTAAGCCAGTGTATATCTTTGAAATTCCCGGGTGCACTGAATATTGAGAGCAATGTGCCTCTCTCAAGATATCCTCCCGGATTTTACCGCCTTTGGGAATGTAGAGCAGGCCGCAAAAGTAAACGAGGTCGTCCTTTAGTGTGTACTCGTCTGTAGCCCCGTCTTCGATCAACTTGAGTGCCGGGGCCAGAGCCGCATCCAATCCTTACTCCACTCGAATACGGTCCCGGATATCACAAACTATGCTCATGCTGGACAAGTACTCCGAATATTCTGCCGAAGGAGCCTTAAATATCAATGTAATATCCATCTCCTCAATCATCCGCGCCAACTCCATGCTCATCAACCGAGACTCTGGGCTCGAGCCGGGTACTTTCCTGCTCAATGCATCGGCTACAGAGTTTGCTTTTCCGGGGTGGTAGTTCAAGGTGAACTCATAATCGAATAGAAACTCTAACCACCGCCGTTTTCTTAGGTTCAACTCCTTTTAGGTATAAACGTACTTCAAGATTTTATGATCCGAGAAGATTTCACCGTGGATGCCGTATAGATAATGCCTCCATACCTTCAAGGCGAACACCACTGCTCCTAGCTCCAAATCATGCACCTGGTAATTGATTTCATGCTTCTTCAATTGTCTTGAAGTATAAGCAATCACATGCCCGTGCTGCATCAACACCGCTCCCAACACTTAATAAGACGCGTCTGTGTAAACTTGAAATACTTCCTTCCCAGACGGCAGGACAAGGATGGGGGCGGAGGTAAGTCTATCCTTCAATTCCTGGAATGCCGCTTCACATTGGGGTGTCCACTCAAATGGTACACCTTTCTTTGTCAAAGAAGTAAGCGGGAGGGCAATCTTGGAGAATCGTTTAATGAACTTGCGGTAGTATCCGGCAAGTCCAAGAAAACTCCTCACATCGACCGCCGACTTCAAGGGCGACCACTCCTTCATGGCACGAACCTTGGCCTGATCCACAGCTAGTCCAGCCCTACTGATTACATGACCCAAGAAAGCCACTTCCCTAAGCCAGAATTCACACTTACTAAACTTGGCGAACAGGGCGTGCTCTTTTAACTTTTCCAAAACTAAGGACAGATGCCCGGCATGCTCTTCCTCCATCTTAGAGTAGACTAAGATGTCGTCAATAAACACAGTGACGAAGACATCTAGATAGTCCTCAAACACTTTATTCATCAAGCTCATGAAAGCTAACGGGGCATTTGTGAGCCCAAACGACATCACCGTAAACTCATATAAGCCGTATCTTGAGCTGAAAGCCATTTTCTGGATATCGTCCTCTTGTATTCTCAATTAATAATACCCCGAGCGCAAATCCAGCTTGGAGAACCAATGCGCTCCCACCAGTTGATCGAACAACTCATCAATCCGAGGTAATGGATAGGTGTTCCGTACCATCAGTCGGTTGAGCTCCCGATAGTCTATACATAAACGCAGGGTTCCATCTTTCTTCTCAACGAATAGAATAGGGCTCCCCAAGTTGATGAGCTGGGGCGAACAAACCCTTATTCTACCAACTCCTACAGTTGAACTCTAAACTCTGCGAGTTCTTTTGGGGCTATTCGATAAGGGGTCCTGGAAACAGGCTTAGCTCCTGATACAAGCTTAATCTGAAAATCCACTTCTCTATGCGGGGGTAACCCTGGTAATTTCTCAGGAAATACCTCAGGGAAATCCCATGCTAACCACACATCCTTCACATCTACCCTCACCTCCTTTAGTTCAAGACATATCCTGTAGACTTCATCCCCTCTCATATGAGCTTTCAAGGTCTGTATTGAGGATAACAATAATCGTGGTGCGAAATTTATACCTTGGAAGATTACATCAGTGTCTCCATGTCTCAAATAGATTTGCTTCTCCGCAAAGTCGATTCTTGCATGGTGCCAATCCAGCCACGCCATGCCCAGAATGAGGTCGAATTCTGGTATTCTCAAAATTAAGGCGGGGGTATCAAAGGTCTTTCCCCCAATGGTTATCTCCAACTCACACTTCGCGGTTTCCATCATCTCAGATCTGTCTGGGAGGCGTACTCTTCTAGAAATACTAGTGAAATATTGCACTCCGTGTATATCATTGATGAATTCTTCAGACACGAAAGAATGTGAGGTACCAGTGTTAAATAACGTATAAGCCGGTTTCCCGCCGACCATCACGGTGCCTAAGTGTCATTAATAATACTCAAGCTAGACGTCTTGTATATCTTAAGCAACTATAGGATATTAATGGAAGCAAAATGGCTAATTCAAATCGTACCTGCAATCATCTCCTGAATATTCCACCCTTGAGTCATATCCAAGGCATACATCTGATCCTGAGCGGGTCCGAGGTTTCTTCCTCGTGGTCCACGTCCGCGACCACGCACATACCCTTGCTACCGAGGGGCTGCTTGAGGGAAAGCAAAAAGCGCATCTCCAAGCAGTTGCGGACAGTAGCGTCGAATGTGGCCCGGTTGGTTGCATTCAAAGCACACCCGTTCCTGCCTTCCGCCGTGTTGCTGAAATTATTGAGGTGGAGGTAATGCTGGCGGTTGCAGAACTGGGCGCTCCTCTCTAAAATTCTGGGGGAAATGCCCGCCACCTCTCCAATATCCTCTTCCTCTTCTATTGTCAAATCTCCTTCTGTTGCTGGGGTCGGCTTCCACCACGCCCTCCGCTGGCCTCTTACCACTTCACAAGTGGTCCGCTTCCAATCTCTTCGCCATATCGATAATCTCCACCAGACTAGAGTCCGCTATAAACAAAAGGGCTTGCCTTAGGGGATCTCATAAGCCTTTGTAGAATCGTTTTGCGTACCCTCTATCATCCAACTCATAGGAGTCAGTGAATCTAGCCAAGTGCTGAAACTCCCGTTGGTACTCTATCACCGACTTGGACCCTTACTTTAGTTGCAAAAATCTCTCTTCAAGATACACTCGAGCAGCCAAGGGGATGAAATGCTCAAAGAAGGCTTCAGAGAATTCGATCCAACTAATGTCCGTGTACACTCTTCCCTGGAAAGTGGAGCCCATGAGGGACTTCCACCACATTTTGGCGTGCAACTCTAAGAGTGTCACCACAAGGGTCACCACCATGTTGTTTGGGCATCTTATTCCTGCCAACAACTCTTGTACAGTGTCGAGCCACTCTTCCGTACGCACCGCCGACTCTGTCCCAATATAAGCGGGAGGGGAGAGAGCTCGGAAAATGCTTAACAAACTAGATCCCGGACCCTGTTGTTGTACAGGTGCTTGCTGAGATTGGGACCTAAAGGCGTCCAAAATTGCTGTGAGCATCTGCCCCAGCTCTGATTGTTGGAATTGTGTAGGTACGGACGGGGCGGGGGTGCCCCTCACTGGATCAGCATGTACTGGGATCTACACATAGGGTACAAACCTAAGGTTAGGTTGGCTAATCTAAGGTCAAAGATGGACAAACTTCGTGTGAATTATATATGGGCATAGCACTGCTTCCGCTAAGTCAGTTTGTGCCCAAACTGACTAATCAAACGGGGGTGGCACCATTGTTAAGTGACTTTCTCCTCGGAGGATCGTAGCAAGCTGATACCATTTGTAAGACCCCCCTCCTGGAACACAAAATACAGCACGAGAGGGGTCTTATGACCAGAACAGCCGCCTTGCAGTAGCACTAGCACTCGTGCCAGCCGGTACCACAAGACGCCTATCCTGCCGGCTACAACCAATATCAACATATAAATGCCAACCCAACCATAATAATATAAAGAAGTCAATCCACACTAAGCATAAGTCCATAAGTACAGCAAAAGAGAAGATAAACAAGCTTCTACATAATCAGAGTACGTAAATAAAATTTCCCCGAAGGGCTACAATAAAATCTCTCTCATTCAAATCTGTAACCGACGGTAGCGACGGTACCGTCCCCTCAGGCCCTGTCGTCCTGGCCTGGCAGTCCAGCTGCATGACCTGTTGCTCCACCTGCGGGGTTTCCTCCTAAAAAGGAAGACGTAGTAACCGTTAGTCATAAAGACTAAGTGGCTTCACATCCGCTCCCTCGGCGACTCCTCGGCACTAGGAGGAGAAAGGAAAGGTACAATATATATAAAACAGTAGTACAAGCAGGTGAAGTAAGTATACATTTCATAACTAATAATAGAATTAGTGTATAAATGAGCAACCTCTTATTCTACAATTCTACCATCTACAGCAGCAAGAGAGTATAATGTTATAACAGTAAGTAACTCAACTTATATGGATGCTCATACAAGCATATAAGTTGAGGGTCGTTAAGCAGTAAGTAACTCATCGTATAGGAGTGCCCATACAAACTTATATGATGAGGGTCTTGTGTATGTAATGAAGTGCAATGTTATGTATGCAATGCAATGACACACCCATGATCAAGCACAAGCAATCGCTATGTCGACACAGACTTATAATTCCCACTATTCGAGCAGGTAGCTAACTTCTCAGGCGTCAACCGTCGTGGACAATTGGTGACAGTAGAGCGGGCATATCCACTACTAGGCTGGTCTCCACACTACCTGGCCTAGGCCTCCGTACGCCTCAACGCTAAGAACACAACAACGGAGCCCACATTCGTACGACAGCTCCGCGGGTTCTCTTGGGTAAATGTGCACCAAGATCCTAGCCCCGAACTGGCCTAAGGTATTACACGGAAGGAGCCCCGAAAATGAGCACGAGGACCAAGCCCAACCGTTCACTTGGCACGGAAGGACCCTCGGGATGTGAACACCGAGGACCAAGCCCAACCGCCCAAGGTCTAATTTTCAACTCCTATCGGTGTGACGATTGGCGAGCCCGTAGACCTGCCACACTATCCCTAACCCGGGATTACGACACCGCGTGTCGACTCACACAACATACAATTCCACAATATTGTGGCATGGAAGGAGCCTCGGGACATGAACACCGATGACCAAGCCCAACCATCCATCAAATACGAAAGGAGCCTTGGGACGTAAACACCGAGGGCCAAGCCCAATCGTCCCACTTTACTCATCTCAACCTCATTCCAGCTAGTGACGGTCAACACCGCACTTGTTAACTTCCACAAAGCTACCCGTAGGGAGACGACACTCTAAGCATTGGATTACTAATTCCCTTCTATCCATTTAGCATACATCGTGGCCATAGTTAAATCATTTATATGTCCTTCCAAATGGATTCAACATGATATAGATAATGGACATCAATATACATCTACCAATTTATATCAGGCTTTTTCCTTAAATTAAGCTTGTCCACAACTCGTTATACGGATTCAGATTTATAACATCAACTTATCATATCACAATGATGATCATGTAAAAACTGTTCACCCAAACTTCGAGTTGGATCGCAACATTAAATTCCATAAAATCGAATTCCACATTACACAGCCCAGAATTTAGGTGCAGCATTAATCCGGGCAGCAACTTCGACCATGGATTCCTGTGGCTACATAAATCTTGCGAGTGCGTGTAACCACTCTTTGGAAATATAATTTCAAGGCCTACAACTTTCTTGTTTAGTCAAAAGACCAGATCTGGCCAGAACACCCCTAAAATTTGCCACGAAGATTGCTTGAACTGATCTTGATGAACTTTTCATTTTTACCTTCGGTCGGTTCCTCCAAGCTGATCTCTTTAAGCCTTGTACCTGCAGCTTCAACAAGCACAGTAAACGATTCGCCTTGTAGCAAGCTCGTCTCATCGAATACAACATGTATCCATTCCTCTACAACCAGAGTTTTTCTATCGAAAATCCTGTATGCCATACTATGGCTACTATATCCTACAAAAATACCTTCAAAACTTTTCTCACTAAACTTGGTAGTATGATACTTACCATTGTTAAGCACGAAGCATTTACAACCAAAAATTCTAAAATATGAAACTGTTGGTTTCTTGTCTTTTAGAAGTTCATAAGGTCTCTTATCATGATTCTTGTTTATGAGGGCTCGATTTTGCACGTGGCATGCAGTGTTGACGGCTTCAGCCAAGAAGTACTCCGATAGTGAAGCATCACTCAACATAGTTATGCAGGCCTCTATGAGTGTTCTATTCCTTCTCTCAGCTACTCCATTTTGTTGTGGAGTACGAGGAGAGAAAAACTCATGAAAGATACATAGGCTTTCACAAAATTCTGTCATGGCCCCAAATTTAAATTCAGTTCCATTGTCACTTCTGATTTTGACTATGGTGTGTTTTCTACCAATGGGTTGGGTAATCTTGGCCTTGGAAGAAGAATTGAATCAGTTCAAGCGCTGCAAAGTTTGGAAGCTTGTTCCAAGACCCAAAGGTAAGAATGTCATCGGAACGAAGTGTGTCTATAGGAACAATATGGACGAGGATGGGATGATCATAAAAAATAAGGCCAGACTCGTCCCCAAAGGATATCGTCAAGAAGAAGGGATCAACTTCGACCAGAAATACGCTCTAGTGGCAAGACTGGTGGCCATCAGACTGTTCCTAGCTTATGCTGCACTGAAGGGGTTCACTGTCTATCAAATGGACGTGAAGTCCGCCTTCCTAAATGGTGACATAAAGGAAGATGTGTACGTGGAATAGCCCCCAGGTTTCGTTGATCCTAATTTTCCTGAGTATGTTTATTTATTATCAAAAGTGCTGTATGGTTTAAAACAAGCGCCTCGAGCTTGGTACAAAACTCTATCTACCTTTCTCCTCGAGAACAAGTTCACAAGGGGAAAGATAGATAAGTCATTATTTCTTAGGGAAATTAAAGGCAAGATTTTGCTATTGCAAATCTATGTCGACAACATTATATTTGGTTCTAAAGATGACAACCTCTGTAAAAAGTTTTCTAAACTTATGCAAGGGAAGTTTGAAATGAGTAGTATGGGAGAGTTGAAGTATTTCTTAGGACTTTAGGTGAAACAATCCTAAGATGGAATTTTCATCTCTCAGACTAAGTTCACCAAGGAGTTGATTAAGAAATTTGGAATGGAGAGTGCAACCTTTATGAGGACTCCAATGACCTCAGCTATGCCTCTGGACAAGGATGAGAAAGGGAAACCATTTCATGAAACCAAGTACAGAAGCATAGTTGGATCCTTTCTCTATCTTACTGCCAGTAGACCAGACATAATGTTCTCAACATGTGTTTGTGCTATATTCCAAGTGAACTGTAAGGAATCTCACTATGCTGCTACAAAGCGGATTTTGAGATACCTTAAAGGTACACTGAATCTTGGCTTATGGTACCCAAGAAGTAATGAAAGCGAACTAATTGGTTTATCAGATGCAGACTTTGTAGGTAGCAAAAATGATAGGAAAAGCACTTCCGGGACATGTCAGTTCCTAGGAAGAAGGCTAATATCATGGAGCAGCAAAAAGCAAAATTATGTCACAATCTCAACGGCCGAGTCAGAATACATTTCTACTGGTAGTTGTGTGCACAGTTGGTGTGACTAAAGAATCAGCTAGAAGATTACAATATGAAGGTCAAAGACATTCCATTGTTTTGCGAATCATCCAGCGTGATCGCAATCGCAAACAACCCAGTCTCGTACAGCCGGACAAAGCACATCGAGCTCAGATATCGCTTCATCTGGGAGCATATGGAGCAAGGGGATGTGGATCTGCAGTACGTGCCAACAGATCGGCAAGTTGCACATATCTTCACAAAGCCGCTGGACGAGACCAAGTTCAATTTCTACAAAACTGAACTTGGGATGCTAAACAAAGAAGGATAAGTCACAGGAAATCAGTTTAAAGCTCAAGAATCGAGGATACCTTAAAAAGTTCATAAATTTCTCAACAGGAAGGTAGCTCTCGAAAACTATGTATACCTCTCGAAAAGTGAAGTAACAGTTCTCGAGAACTTAGACTAATTCTCGAAAACTTCTGATCTGTCTCTCGAGAAGTCTCTTAAGCTCTCGAGAACTATATCATACTTCTCGAAAAGTATACTGACAGCTCTCGAGAACTAACCCTACTTCTCGAGAAATGCCCGTCTTCTTTTCGACTTATGTTTAATTTCTTTTATTTTGAAAACCCGCTTGATTTCAGTCCTAACCCTAGATTAATTAAACACTTAATTGACATTACTAGGATTATATATATATAAAGTTTTAGAAATCAATAATCAACCGAAATTTCAAATTTCCTCTTCTCGAAAACTCTTCGTCTTCCGCCGACAGAAAGCTTCATCGCAGCCATCGTCTTTCGCTCCGTCCATCGCCGCCGTTAGTGTCCATGGCGCAGAGTTCGAAAATAAGAGTCGGCAGTGAACTCGTCGTCGCAAAAATTGCAGAAATTTCTGATGACTTCAAGAACTTGCTCCTTCTCCTGGATACAGCCGGTCTGATGTTCGTTCTCTTAGAACCCTGCAAGATTTCATTTCTAGATATAGAAGAATTCTTCTGAAATGCCTGGTGAGGAGAAATGGTACAGTTTTGAAAACTAAAGTCAGGGGGATCAAAATCAAGTTGGACAAAACTAGAGTTTCAAAGCTCCTAAAGATGCCCGTTGTGGATGAAGAGGATGACCTAACACTTGAAGATTATGACAGAACTTACTCCTTCTGTGCAGTTTCTGTGTTCATCTCTTTAAGGAGAAATCTCTTCAATGATGTAGGAATGTTTCTGGTAGATTTAATTGGAAAGATCTTGTGGTGCAGAACAGGGTCCATTAGTTTCATAACCAATGACCTATTTGGTGTTATGACAGCTATTATCTGCAGAATGAAATTTCAATATGGAATGATGGTATTTGAATTGATCAGGGATAGTATTCAAGCTCCCAAGTTTGCAAGGATAATTTCCCTATTGCTGAGTGAGATTGACCCAGTCACCTTCAAAACCAATAAAGGTACTCATATCCATCACCTGAAAAAGATTTCATTGGCCTCCATCCAAAGATGGGAACTCAAGCTAAAGATTTCCAAGAAGTTAGCTAAAGAAATTGCAGCTTCTGCCTCTAAGGTTAGGACCCCATCTCCCTCCTCTCATCATGTTGCTGAACCATCTGGTGCAGCAAATGAGGGGGAGCCTGCAGCCTCTGTTCCTGTTGTCAGACATACTCCTTCCTCTCCAGCCAGATCAGCAAGCAGATCTCCTCTCAGAAGACAAGTGAGATCTCTAATCAGGAGCCCTGTGGAAGATTCTCCAGATGCCACCCTATCAGATGTTCCAGGACAGAAAACCCTCAAGGACACAAATGCAGTAATTGACAGCATGATTGAAGAATTCATTTCAGATGAACCACTTCCTCCCCTTCACAAAGAAACCTCTATAGAACCTTCAAAAGAACCTTCTCCACCTCCCTCACCCCAAGCTACTCCACCTCCTTCTCCCTCTCCAAGTAAAGAATCTACTCCACTAGAGACCATTCCTCTCTCTAAAGAGGATGTGCCAGAACCTGAAGAGGTGGAAGCCCCTCTCAGGAACCTTGACTTCTCCCTCCCAAGATTTTTGATGAGGAGGTTGATACAGTATCTCACCTTGTAAGAGCCCAGAGCTCTGTTGTAATAGAAGAAATTCCTCCATGGAAAGCACCTCCTCCACCTTAGATTGCTACATCCAGTGCCCCTCTTACTGCCATTGTTTCTGCCACTCCTGTTGCTGCTGCTGCAACTGTAATTTCAGATATTCTATCTAAGATTGAAGGTATGCTGGCAGCCTAAATGCAATTTTTGATGAATCTCTTAAGTCAGTCAAAGATCAGGTCACCTCTCTAGAAAAGGAAATGAGTAGAGGATTTGCAGAGATCCAACACAACACAGATTCTCTTAAAGAGCTGTTCAGAATTGGTGGAAAATCCATAGACCACACCATTACCAGTATTGGTTAGGTCATGGAATAGTCTGTCACACTGGCAAATAATCAAATTCAGTTGCAAAAGAAAGCTCAAGAACATGTAATGAAAATCTGTGAGGAAGTTAGAACATTCAAAGAAGACACCATAGGAAAGCTTTGTGTAGAAATCAGAAAGGGGGAGAGTTTAGTGAAAGAATAAGTGGAAAAACTTACTACAGATGCAAAATCTCCGTGGAATGAGAAATTGACTGAGATAAATAAGAATGTTTTAGATCAAATCCAATCAATGAAATTCCACACTTATTACACTGTAGTCTGGATGCACAACCAGATTTTCCCTGAATTTCAGCCTGATCCTAATCTTATTCCTCATCACCTGAACCCCCTTGCTGAAGGACAATCCAGCTAGATGCCTCAACCTCAATTGTCTACTTTTTCTCCAAGGCCAGAAGATCAGGATCCTCCTCCTGCTTCCTATAACCAGGTTTGGGATGATATTATTCCTCAGGATTTACCAGAAATCAACACCTCTAAAAAGAGAAAGTATGGAGAAGGCCCCTCTGCCAGCAGAAGCATCCCTAAGACAGGATCAGAGAAAAGGAAAGCAAAGGAGTTTGCTGAAGTTTGGAGCCCTACTTTTAAAATCTTAATTCTTGACACTCTGAAATTGGTGATGGACTTTAATGAGAATAGTAATCTCCACTACAGCTCCTCTGAGTGGGAATTATATGAGAAGTCCATGACCAAGAGAAGAATATATGATAAAGAGTTTGGCAGGAATAATCTCAAAGCTCCTCCTAAGCCTCCTAGGTACTATCCTAAGCCCTTCAGCTATCAGAGGAGACAGCAGGAGAAGCAGGACAGACAACATCAAAGCAAAGAATGAACTCTTGTTGATATGTTTTTGAGAATTTAGATGAAATGGTTATTGATTAGAAATCTAAAACATTACATATATACAATCTCTTGTTTTGCCTAATTATGTCTTTAATTAATCTGTTATTGCATTTAGATTAAATTATTCATTTCCAGTTCTTTCTTAATTGTCATAATTCACCTTAGTGTAGTGGGTTCTGACTTCTACAAATAGGGGGAGATTGTTGGGTATTGCATCCACAATAACCCAGATTTGCATGAAGTCACCCTTGAACTAAGATGAATTATGTTGTATTTGATATCCTTATTTAGCTGTGTGTTTGCAGATTACCATTGCTAAGTGTAGACCAATGTCAGTTTACAGTGGGTCATGAACACAGGACCATACAGTGTAATCCCTCACTGTGTGATCCAAGGTGTCTACTCATGTGTAGTCTTTCTATTGGGATACACTTCATATTCAAACCTTGGATCATGGAATGAAGATTGGACTCTTGAAGATAAGAGAAAGATTTTTTTCTAAAGTTTAGAAAATTCTAAAGTCCACTTCTCGAGAAGTGCCTCTTAGTTCTCGAGAAGTCCTTAGAATTCTCGAGAAGCTTTGCTTCAAAGTTCTCGAGAAGTGCTTAGAGTTCTCGAGAAGCTTAGCTTTAAAGTTCTTGAGAAGTCCCAGCTTTTGGTTCTCGAGAAGTCTTCTTTATTCTCGATAAGTCTTGGCCAGTTCTCGGGAAGTCTCCATAGTTCTCGAGAAGTCCAACTTGTTCTCATAGTTCTCGAGAAGTTAGCTAGTTCTCGAGAACTTAGCCTTTTTGTTCTCGAGAAGTCCAGACATTCTTCTAAGTAGTATAGTTCCCGAGAAGTCCTGATAGCTCTCGAGAACTCAGATTCTAGTTCTCGAGAACTAAAGTTACTTCTCGAGAACTGTAAGTCAAATTTTTCAGAAAATTATTTTAAGTCCAGATCGGCTGAAATTTTCAAATGACTTGACGTGATTGGTCCACGTGTCATCATTAATGTCTTTTCTAGCCGTTAAGGGTAATCCTATATAAAGTCTTCTCGTTAAGAAAAAATCCTTATAATTTCAAGGAGAGGAATTTCGTACATTCTAATCTTCTGGATCAGCCTTCTTTCTCCAAGAAGAACAATATTCTGAAGCCGCCGCCGCCGCCCAACGTGAGATCGATCTTTCTGCATTCGATCAAGAAAGACCTGCTGTTCAAGGAATCTTCTTCCTCTCCTTGATCGAGTAGGTCCTAAGTCTTCTCAGGTCAGATCTACATAGGTTCTTCTTCTACATATTCTTAAAAAGCCGGCAAGTTTAGAAGAAGACCTAGAGTTCAATATTTCAAGATCTGAGAGAAATTTTTGTTTGTATTTTCAAACCTCTTTGTAAATCTTGTAGGAGATTATTCTCCGAGTGTAGGAGAGTTGTTCTCCGAGTTGTAGGAAGTTTTCATATTCCGAGGGTAGATCCATTTGGATCGAGTTTGTATGAACTTGGTTCCGAGGAATAGGATTGTTTTTAATCCGAGATAGTGGAGTAGCTGAGTCTAGTGATTTTCTAGATTGGTGAGGTAAAGTGGACGTACCCAAGATTGGGGAACCACTATAAATCTTCTTGTCTTTCTGCGATTGCTTGATTTCTTGTGCTAGATCGTTAAAATTTTATTCCGCAAATAGACGCAAGATCCACCTATTCACCCCCCTCTAGGTGATTTAGGTTGACAACTTTACACTTTCACCTGGCTATACAATGTTGGGTCAAACTCAGCCTAAATTAGTGAACCTAGCCCAAATCCAACTAGGGATCCAACAATCTCACCCTATTTGGGTGAGGTCACTAATATAAAAAAATAAGCAATCATAAAGCAAAAGAAGATATATCTGACAGAAATAAACATTCAGCCGATATTTACAACACTTGCTTCATGATATAAACAAAATAGAGTTCAAATGTAAATGAGAACAACACAATAGATAAACTCATTTTCTCTGTTTAGCTTTATCCTTGTCTGATCCTTCAGCAGGCTGTTTGAATATGATTTCCCAATTTTGATTGGCAGCTTTTTTCTTTGACATATACATGTCAGATGCTCCAATAACAGTTTGAGATGAAGTTATTGGAACAATAGCCTCTGGGTGAAGTTTCATATAATCATCAACATCAAAGAACTTATTTGCCTTTGCATACCTTTTCAGCTCTTCTTTTCGGTAGGCTGACATTGTAGAATATTGAGAGATTTCCTTGCCTTCAGCCTTTACTTTGTTGATCAAAGAGAGTCCTACAAGCTCATGATATCTAGCCATCTTGGCAGAGGTCTTCTATTCTGGATCAACAAAAGGAATGGGAGGAGACTCTGGCCTTTTTGGATTAGAGTCCTGCTTTTATTCTTGAGTAGGAGTTTTCTTGGAAGAGTCTGGAGGAGTATTACTTGCAGAGGTTTGCTGACTGCTTTGCCTAGTATGTCTCTTATATGTTTTGGTCACAGGAGCTGGTTTCTAAATGATATTACCTGAGGAGCCTGAAGAGGGAGGAGGAGGAGGAGGAGGGTCTTTCCTGAATTGTATTGGAGGAGATCTATACCTTCTCCTCTTCTTCCTTTCTTTGTGTTCATTCTTAGACAACCACATCCATTTAGGCACTCCAAGATAGGGAGTAATCTTCTGCAGTATATTGTATGGAGTGTCACTATTCGGGTTTGTCTTAGGAACAGCCTTTGGTGCAGCTTTTCTTTTCTTGAAAATTTTCTTCTTGCCATTATCAGTCTTAGGAACTAAAACAAGTTCAGGCTCTGGAGCTTCAAAGTTATTCTTAATTTGCTGTAGAATTTCTGAACTGATAGGTGCTGTATAACAAACTATATCTGTACACAACTGAAAAGAGACAAAAGGAAGAAAATCTCTATACAAAAGATCAAAAGAATTAATAACTGAATTTAGTTCAAGATCTGGAGAAATGAAACAATTTCTATTAATAATATCCATAGAAGGTGGTAACTAAGTTGACTCAAAATCTGAATCCACAAATTCATCAAGTTCTGCATCAGGAATCTCTGTATCAACAATGTCTTCATCTACTGTTGTTACTGCTGCTGCTGCTGGAGCTTCTGCTGCTGTTACTGCTGGAGCTACTTCTTCACAGAGTATCTCCCCTGCCTAGTTTCAGTAGCAACTGGAGTCAGGCCCCTGACAGAAGAAGGAGGGACAGGGAGGGCAGAAAGCTGAGCAACAAGAGTGGAGATAGAAGAATCAAGAGGTGAAATAGCCTCTGCTATAATTTGTTGAAGTAGGGGTGTGATTGATTATATTATGGAGGAAATTGAGGGTAAAGTTAATTCCATGAATTCTGGAGGGGTCTGAGTAGAGACAGATGGATTGACAGAAGAGGATGAAGGATGACAGTCTGTCATGAGTTCATCTGGAGGAGATAAAGAATGGCTTGGATATAAAAGAAGGTGATGCAGCGCCGGCGCTAATTGATGATGACCCGGTTGCCGAGGTGCAACAAAACAACGATCTTAGACGCCGTGATGACGCTGATGGAAGTGCACGTTACAATCTCTGCCCGCGGCGTGCTAGAACCGCCATGAAGAATTAGCTTTATTTATCTTATTTTCATGAACTCTATTTTATATTTTGGAATATAAAATTATCCTATGTTTAAGTGATAATTTTATATTCATTGCATGCTTTATAATTTTTAATTTGAAACATTTTATTTTTGGTGTGCACTTAACCATTCGGAGGGATGAGATTACATCTCCATCATGGATGGTTAAGGCTTGTTATAAACTCCTATTTAAGGAGGTGCTTATGAGAATATCAAGTAGTGAAAGATTAAACCCTAAAATCCTCTTTAAGAGAATTTCGGCCAAAGAGGTTCTCCTCATTGCCGCCGCCCCCCTTGCTAGTGGTGTGAAGTCGCCGCCCCCCCCCCTTGCTCCCTCCATCCGTTCGGTGCGACTCCGGCGCGGCTTCCTTCGGTGCGACTCATTGGAAGAAGGTTGCAAACCCCTCGGTGTGACGCTGGCGGTTCTGTGGAGAGAGTGATTCTCCCACCTTATCTTGTGTGAATGTTATTCCCGGTTGGATAACTTCTTCCCTCTCGTGTGATTCATGCTTTTAGTTTGTGAAGGTTTTTTAATGCATCGTTTTCTCCGTGGTTATTAATTTCATCGCTTACAAAATCTGAAATCAAACTTGTTGTTATTGAACCTCTTGTTATCCGGAACGGGTAGATCCGTCTCGGGAGTTTAACTTGGCCTACCCTTGATTTTCTCTTCCGATCGGTGCACTTCGTGTGAATAAGGGAGTTAATCTCGACTCGAATTTTGATCGCTCTTGAAAGTTTACCGCCGCTCCGAAATAAATATTGTTGCAATTGAAACGGCTCTAGTTGAATAAAATAGATGCTTGTGTAGGTGCCGTGAGTTGTGTGCTTATTGGAGAGGTAGGTCCTAAGGACGTTGTATCGAGTCTGAAATAAACGGTGAGTTGTGCGCTTGTTGAGAGGTAGGTCTTAAGGACGTTGTATCGAGTCCGGTTTGAATCTTTCTTGGTTTTGCTATTCGGATTTACGGGAACCAATCCGACCCCCTTTTCGTTCGCTTTTGGGTTGGAAGCCTCCCAACTTAAATTTAGATTTGGTTGCGTTAGGTTCCGTTAGCGTCGTAGCGGCCGTATCACGGTGCCGCTACACTAATTTGGTATCAGTGGGAGGTCGTTTCAACTTCCACGTTGCAAATAACCTCTCTGCGTTCCGTGTTGGTCGTTCGGATCTTTAGAAAATCAAAAAAATTATTTTCTATGGTCTGCCAATAGCGGGCTAAAATCTGTTTTTTTCAGCGAAATTTCAAAAAAAAATTTATTTAACGATCTACATGTTACTCACGTCAAGCTTCTATAAAAATATTTTAAATCTAGTATAGCTACAGCCCTAGGAAAAATCATCTTTCCAAAATTTTGTTCTACCTGAATGCGCACTAGGCTAGGATCGGAATACACGACTCTGTCTACGTCTAGGATGGCTGAGCACGCGCATGGGGATCCCAACACCGCGGCCATAGCTGGGATGCGTGTCGAAATGACGGAGCTTAGGGACATGTTAACCCAGTTCATACAAAATCAAACTAGGTCACCCCCACCACCCGTTAATGTTGAGTTGCCCCACCGGCGCCAACAAATCTCCGATTCGGATTTTGATGGGAACTCCCCACGAGTGCCCCCTCGAGGCCGTCGCCACGAGCAAGAGTTTGACATTACTAGGGCCGTCAAGATTGATGTCCCCACTTTCGACGGCATGGGAGATCCACAGAACTTTGTTAATTGGATGGTGGACATGGAATGTTACTACGACTGACACCATCTCACGGACCCCCAAAAGGTCCAAGTTGTCAGGATGAAGTTAACAGGTCGTGCCAAAACTTATTCGTTGAATGAAGAGGGTTGGCTAGGAGCTGGGAATGAAGACCCAATTATTGGATGGGCCGTAATGAAGAACTTATTGACCGATCAGTACACAGATGTTCGACGAGCTTGCCACCCTGCGACAGGGCTCAAGTTCAGTAGCTGAATATATGGGTGAACTTAAGGACCGTATGGTGCGATGTGACCTGAGGGAGATCCCCGAAGTCACTTTATCTTGATTTCGAAAGGGCTTCACCCGGATATCCAAAGGAAGTTATTGCGATATGGGCATACGGATTTGAACGCAACTTTCAATGTCGCCCTGGACATTGAAAAACACTTAGCCTCTAAGGCTCACTCCCGTTACTCTCATGCGAAGAACAAGTCCACCACTGGGGCATCTTCTTCCACATATCCTGATAAGGGAAAGTTCAAATCCTACGAGTCGAAGTAAGTCGTGATCACCGCTAGGAACACCAAGAACCCTTCGAGTGAGCGTATCCCTATAGGGAAGGTTAGCAAGGCTAACACCACTTGTTACTCTTGCAGCGTTCAAGGCCACTATGCCTACGAATGCCCAACAAAGACGAAAACACTAGCCTTATTAGATCCAGCTACCGATCCTGAAGATTATGTATACGAGGCCGTAGAGGAGAGCGACCCAGAAGGAGTCCCTAGTGACTTGGAGGACGATCACCGCCTTATGGTGATGCGTTGTATTTTTACCACCCCTCGTCCCGTAGACGACTGGAAGAGGAAGAGCATATTCTCCTTGATCTTTAAGAGTGGGGAGAAGCTTTGAAAACTAGTATTGATGGTGGTAGTTGCGTGAACGCCGTTTCTGAGAATGCCGTTAAGCGTATGTCCTTGACTGCTAAACCGCATACGACCCCCTATCAGGTTGCTTGGATCAGTAAGGTTACTATTAAGGTAACCAAATGAGGCTTAGTCCCCCTGTCATTCAAATCCTACTCGGATGAGGTTTGGTGCGACGTCCTGCCCATGGACATTTGTCATGTGTTGTTAGGCCGCCCCTGGCTCTACGACCGTGACGTGACACACTACGGTCGCGCCAACACATATGAGTTCAAATTCAACGGCAAGATCATCACCTTGAGACTGACTGTGCCGAAAGAGCCGGTAGTGTTGGCTAAGGATACCACCTTCCCTGTAGAGAGGAAGGCATTGAGTTTGGTTGGTAGGAAAGAATTTGTGAAGGATTCCTTCATTGAGGGCTTGATGTACGCTCTCGTTCTCATGGTACAAAAACTAATAGTGGCGTGTTGGATGATTTACCCTGAGAGCTACGGGTATTATTGGATGAGTTTAGGGACGTTTACCCGGATGAGTTGCCTTCGTTGTTGCCACCTCTTAGAGATTTACAACATGCCATAGACCTTATCCTCGAATCGTCCTTACCCAACCAACCTCACTATAGGCTTAATCCTGCCGCCCACCAAGAGTTACAAACCCAGATAGAGGATTTGCTGAGTAAGGGATTAATTAGGACGAGTATGAGCCCATGTGATGTCCCGACCCTTCTTGCCCCTAAGAAGGATGGAACCTGGCGCATGTGTGTTGATAGCCGGGCTATCAACAAAATTACTCTAAAATATAGGTTTCCAATCCTGCGACTAGATGACCTCTTGGATGTCCTTTCGGGTGCCACTATCTTATCGAAGCTAGACTTACGGAGTGGTCACCACCAGATTAGGATCCGAGAGGGGGATGAGTGGAAGACAGCGTTCAAATCTAGGGATGGGTTGTATGAGTGGTTGGTAATGCCCTTTGGGTTATCCAATGCCCCCAGCAGCTTCTCCCGGATGATGATGCACGTCTTTAGGCTGTATATGGGGAAGTTTGTTGTAGTATATTTCGACGACATCCTAGTTTTTAGTGCCTCCCTCGCCGAACACATCTCCCACATCAAAGTAATCCTCACCACCTTAAGGAAGGAAAACTTATTCCTAAACCTTAAGAAGTGCACATTTTATTTTTTGGAAGTCGAATTCTTGGGTTACATAGTTGGTTCGGAGGGTATTCGTGTTGACCCAGGAAAGGTTCAAGCGATTAGAGACAGGCCCGATCCCACTAGCCTTCGAGAGGTGCGTAGTTTCCACGGATTAGCTACCTTCTATCATCATTTCATACGCGATTTTAGTAGCATTATGACACCCATTACTGATTGCATGAAGAAGGGAGAGTTCACCTGGACGAATTCCGCCACTTTCGCATTCCAACGCATTAAGGAACTTATGACTGATGCACCTGTCTTACGTCTACCCAACTTTACAACGGTATTCGAGCTTACGTGTGATGCTTTTGGCGTGGGAGTTGGAGGTGTATTGAGGTAGGAGGGACACCCCGTGAGCTATTTTAGTGAGAAGTTGACGGGCGCCAAATTAAACTACTCAAATTATAATAGGGAGTTCTAGCCGTCATTAGATGTCTGCACAATTGGAGGCACTTTCTCCTCTCTAAGGAGTTTGTTATCCTTTCTAATCACGAAGCGTTGCGGTTCATCAATAGCCAGCATAAAATTAGCCTGCGTCACGCTAAGTGGGTATCTTTCCTATAGGGTTACACTTTTAATCTTAAACACCTTAAGGGAGCTGACAACCGAGTCGCGGATGCTCTTAGTCGCTTAACCTTGTTACTCACCACTATGGAGGTTAATGTGGTAGGATTTGAACGAATCAAAGATGAGTATGCCATGTGCCCTGATTTACAGGATGCATATTTCTCAGCCCAAGATAGCTCCTCTACGAACATATCGGCTTTCGTCATTAAGGATGGCTATCTATTTAGACTTGGAAAGCTATGTATTCCACAGTCATCGTTACACCTCCATATCATCTTGGAACTGCATAGCAGAGGGTTGAGTGGTCATTTTTGTAGGGATAAGACCATTACATTTGTTGAAGAAAAATTCTATTGGCCAAAACTTAAGGCAATGGTGGGACGAGTGGTGAGTAGTTTTCGTACTTGTCGGGTATCCAAGGGCACCAAAACCAACGTCAGTTTATATACGCCATTGCCTATACCTTCCACCACATGGGAAGACATGAGCATGGACTTTGTCTTAGGTCTACCCACTACCTTACGACATCACGATTCTATTTTTGTAGTTGTGGATAGGTTCTTTAAAATGTCATATTTTATCCCGTGCACCAGAACTAACGATGCGTCTCATATTGCCAAATTATATTTTAAAGAAGTAGTTAGTCACCGAGGAGTGCCGAAGACAATAGTCTCGGATCGAGATGTTACGTATACGAGCTATTTCTGGAAGACACTTTGGGTATTAATGGGTACCATGTTATTGTTTTCCTCTGCATATCACCCCCAGACTGATGGGAAGACGGAGGTGGTTAATCGGAGCTTGGGTAGCCTTCTTAGATGCCTAGTGAGCGATCACCAAGGCACGTGGGATCTTCTTCTTCCCCATGCCCAGTTGGCCTATAATAATTCCAAAAATCGGTCCACTAGTCTGTCCCCAAACGAGATTGTTCACGGGTACAAGGCCCTTGTGCCTATTGACTTGGTGTCGTTGCCCCCAACATACAAGACAAGTCAGTTTGCACAATCCTTCTCCCAACATATTCATAACTTACATGCACGCATACGAGCTACCTTGACTGCTCAATACGAGTCTTATCAGACACACGCTAATATTCATAGGAGGGTGTCGCACTTTAAAGTTGGCGATTTGGTCCTAGTCTGATTAGTTCCCGAACGCTTGCCATCTGGCTCCGTTAAGAATTTTGCACCGAAGCACACCAGCTCTTTTTGGATTATCAAGAAACTAGGTGACAACGCTTTCATTTTGGATTTGCCAGATGATTGGGGTATCTCCCCTATTTTTAATGTCTCGGATTTGACGCTGTTTTTTTTGCCTCCACCTGAGTTGAATTCTCTGCCGTCTTCTCCCTCCACTACACTTTCTAATGGGTTGGGGAGTGGTAGTTTGGATGATTTTTCTCTTTCGGTCCCCGCAGGTATAACATCGGATGGTACGTTGCATTCTTTTATTCCTACTGTTGACATGTTTCCCAGGACATTTCTCACTCTAGATATGATACTTACTACGGAGCCATTCACTACTTCGGATGGTATTGCCTACCGCTTCCTTGTCTGTTCGCGTGACCGCCCCCTTCGGACGACTCTTGGGTACTCGCGATAGAGCTTCAACGTTTGGATGCCGAGCTTCTCCGCCGTTATCTCTCCACTCACGCATCAGAGATACGTGATTTTGAGTGGGGGAGGATTTATGCAGCGCCGCCACTAATTGATGATGACCCGGTTACCGAGGCGCAACGACACAAAGATCTTAGATGCCGTGATGACGCTGATGGAAGTGCACGTTACAACCTCCGTCCGCGGCGTGTTAGAACCACCATGAAGAATTAGCTTTATTTATCTTATTTTAATGAACTCTATTTTATATTTTGGAATATAAAATTATCCTATGTTTAAGTGATAATTTTATATTCATTGCATGCTTTATAATTTTTAATTTGAAACATTTTATTTTTGGTGTGCACTTAACCATTCGGATGGATGAGATTACATCTCCATCATGGATGGTTAAGGCTTGTTGTAAACACCTATTTAAGGAGGTGCTTATGAGAATATCAAGTAGTGAAAGATTAAACCCTACAATCCTCTCTAAGAGAATTTCGGCCAAAGAGGTTTTCCTCATTATCGTCGCCCCCCTTGCTAGTGGTGTGAAGCCGCCCCCCCCCCCCCTTGCTCCCTCCATCCGTTTGGTGTGACTCCGGCGTGGCTTCCTTCGGTGCAACTCCTTGGAAGAAGGTTGCAAACCTATCGGTGTGACGCCGACGGATCCATGGAGAGAGTGATTCTCCCACCTTATCTTGTGTGAATGTTATTCCCGGTTGGGTAACTTCTTCCCTCTCGTGTGATTCATGCTTTTTAGTTTGTGGAGGTTTTTTCACGCATCGTTTTCTCTGTGGTTATTAATTTCTTCGCTTGCAAAATCTGAAATCAAACTTGTTGTTATTGAACCTCTTGTTATCCGGAACGGGTAGATCCATCTCCGGAGTGTAACTTGGCCTAGCCTTGATTTGCTCTTCCGATCGGTGCACTTCGTGTGAACAAGGGAGTTAATCTCGACTTGAATTTCGATCGCTCTTGAAAGTTTACCGCCGCTCCGAAATAAATATTGTTGCAATTGAAATGGCTCTAGTTGAATAAAATAGATGCTTGTGTAGGTGCGGTGAGTTGTGTTCTTGTTGGAGAGGTAGGTCCTAAGGACGTTGTATCGAGTCCGACTTAAACGGTGAGTTATGCGCTTGTTGAGAGGTAGGTCTTAAGGACGTTGTATCGAGTCCGGTTTGAATCTTTCTTGGTTTTGTTATTCGGATTTACGGGAACCAATCCGACCCCCTTTTCGTTCGCTTTTGGGTCGGAAGCCTCCCAACTTAAATTTAGATTCGGTTGCGTTAGGTTCTGTTAGTGTCGTAGCGGCCGTGTCACGGTGCCGCTACACCAGAAGGTTTGATGATGGCAGTGATGATAAATTTTTAAGTGTAGGTAAATCTTCAAGATGAGGAGGGGGGGACAAAGGAGGAGTAATAAAAACTGGTGAAAGAGCTTGCTCTAGATGTTGTTGTTGTACTGGAGAAGAAATGGGGGATTGTGGAGGTGTAGGTCGATGAACCGGTGAAGAAGTGTGGATGGGGGAAGCAGGAGTTATAGGTGTAGGTATGGGTTAATGAACTGGAGCTTTAGAGATTTGTTGGATGGGTGTGGAAGTAGTTTGAATGAGTGGAGGAGGAGGAGGATTTCAATTGTCCCTTGTAGGGTGGGGAGCGGCTGGAACAACCCTGGTACTCTCATAAGTCTTGGAGGAGGAAGCCCTAGATGACTTTGGGATGTTCCTTTCCCACCTGCCAAATAAGGCGCTGGTCAGCCTCTTCGAGGTGTTGATGAATACGGTGGGGGAGACCAGTGATTCAGCGTCCTTTGCCTGAAGGAAGATGCCAAGTATCCTTCCAAAACAAACTTCTTTCTTGGTGTTTTTCTTCTTTATCAGATTGAACAGAATCCTAGTACAATTAATGGCTTTCTTGTTAACTACAACACACATAACTAGAAACTATTGTCTAGTAATGTGATCATGGGCGGTATGCTTGCCCAGCAACACCTTGCCAACTACGTCTGCAAGAAATTTGTACCCGACAGATAAGTGTTTCTTCAACAATTTATTGGGGTTGTCTCAAGAATAACCCATCAAAGTCAACATCTCATCGAATTCAGAAGATTCAATTTCAAGTTCTTCTTCCCCATTTACTAAACCGAAAATTTCAGAAAGAATTTCTGGAGTAAAAGGGATGGTGTTACCTGATATTGTTCCAACCATCGTATAAGCATCTGGAGCCGATGGAGTGTAAACCCATTCTATGATTTCAGTCGCTGTTATCTTCATTCTTATCATCATTGGGTTCTTCAGGTGCAGTTCCTCAAACAACTGCAGAATATCGAGAAATATCTGGCGTGAGTGTTGAAACGATTCAAAATCAATGTCGAATCCCATGTCGAACTTCATTCATGCGAGAGCACCTACTGGAATCGCCATAGTCGCCTGCAATAAGGAAACAAAAAGATCAAGTGCGAGGGAACTGAAAGCGCGGGATGGAGGTCGAAGAAAACCTAGTTATAAGGTTTTTCAGAATATGAAACGACAAACTCCGTCCTGCGAAACAAAAGAAATCTTCGATCTGGGGTCGACGAAATATTCTATTGACAAAAGAGTTCGTCGATCTCAGTTAGAAGAAGGGAAAACTTTTCATCATTCTCTGGTCAACGAAAAATTTTCTGAAGCCAGATCGTCGATCTTAGGTCGATGAAAAATTACTTCCATAGAGTGTTCATCATTCTCAGGTCGACGAAAAATCTCAAGAACTTTTCCTCAATTCGTCGATCTCCATTCGACAAAATTTGAAAAATTCGACGACCATAGACAGAAATTAAATTAAGGCTTCTCCATTTATCATACCAAGCTGATTTATAAAGAACAGATGGTTCCTCTCATCCAAAGGTTTGGTGAAGATATCTGCTCTTTGTAAATCAGTATATATATAGACAAGGTTAATTTTTTTTTTGTCTACACACTCTCTAATGAAATGATGCCTAATATCTATATGCTTAGTTCTACTATGATGCACTGGATTTTGTGCAATGGAAATTTCACTTATGTAATCACATAATAGAGTTGAATTATTTAAGTTGAACCCATAGTCCAGAAGTTGGTTTTAGATCCACAGCATCTGGGAACAGCAACTGCCAGCTGCTATATATTCTTCTTCAACAGTTGATGTAGACACAGATGACTGTTTCTTGCAAAACCAGGAGACTAATCTAGTACCAAGGAATTGGCATGTTCCAGAGGTACTTTTTCTGTCTACTTTGCATCCAGTAAAGTCAGCATCTGAGTATCCAGTTAACTCAAATTCTGACTCAGTAGGATACCAAAGTCCTAGACTAGGACAACTCTTTATATATCTTAAAATCTTTTTTAAGAAAGTAAGGTGAGATTCTTTGGGGTTCACTTGGAACCTAGCACAAAGACATGTAGATAGCATTATGTCAGGTCTGCTTGATGTAAGGTATAGTAGGGATCCAATAATGGGCCTATATAATTTTTGATTAACAGGTTTCCCATGTTCATCAGAGTCATTTATAATATTTGTAGCCATAGGTGTTTTCTTGGGTGAGGCATCTGACATCCCAAACTTTTTGATCAGCTCTTTAGCATATTTAGATTGGGATATAAAGATGCCATCAGGTATTTGCTTCACTTGGAGACCAAGGAAGTAGGAGAGCTTACCCATGCTACTCATCTCAAACTTTGAATGCATGAGGTTAGAGAACTCCTTGCATAGTTTGGAATCTGTAGACTCAAATATAATATCATCTACATAAATTTGTACTAATAAAATTTGATCCTTATGGTGCCTAGTGAATAATGTCATATCTACAATGCCTCTAGAAAATTTACGTTCTAAAAGGAAGCTAGCTAAGGTCTCATACCAAGATCTTGGAGCTTGTTTTAAACCATAGAGAGCTTAATGCAATCTAAAGACATAAGAGGGATGAGTTGGAGAGATGAAACCTGGAGGTTATTCAACATAGACTTCTTCTTTTAGTTCTCCATTCAGAAAGGCACTCTTGACATCCATTTGAAAAACTTTGAATTTCTTGTAGGAAGCATATGCAAGGAAGATCCTGATTGCTTCCTGCCTTGCAACAGGTGCAAAAGTCTGGTCATAGTCAATCTCTTCCTCTTTCCTATAACCTTGAGCAACAAGTCTTGCTTTATTCCTTATGATGACACCTTGGGAATCCAGCTTGTTTCTATATACCAACTTAGTCCCAATGACTAGGTAGTCTTTGGGTCTTGGAACTAAGTCCCAAACTCTACATCTCTCAAATTGATTGAGCTTCTCTTGCATTGCAATGATCTAGTGTTGATCTTGCTCTGCATCTTTAATGGATTTGGTCTCAATTTGAGATATGAAGCAGATATGCGTCAAATTTTGGTTGAGTTGATGCCTTGTCTGCACACAAGCTGACATGTCTCCAATTGCTTGAGATTTGGGGTTATCTCTAAGTGTGACCAAGTCAGTGGGTGGAGTTTGTTGTTCAACAGCTTGGGGAATAAATTCCTCTGGTGGAATAGGATTAGCTATTGTTGGTTCTGTATTGACATCAGTTTCTTTATCATCACTTTCTACAGCAACATATTAAGGAGGCTGTGTAATAACCTCATTGGTGAGGGTCAACTCATTTAGACTCTCACACATGTTAGGTACCTGCAAAGTTTCACTGGTAGAAGCAGTCTTCTCCATTTAAAACATGTTAGTCTCATCAAAAGAAACATGAATTGACTCTTCAATGTTTAAAATAGATTTGTTATAAACCCTATAAGCCTTGCTTACTTAAGAATATCCAATAAAAATTCCCATATCAGACTTGGCTTCAAACTTTCTAATGTGTTTCTTATTATTGTTGTGAATATAACATAAGCATCCAAATATTTTAAAGTAGTCTACTTTAGGTTTCTTCCCTTTCAGTAGCTCATAAGGAGTCTTATTCTTAAGCTTGTGTATAAGACTTTTGTTCAACACATAATTTGATGTGCTTACAGCCTCTACCCAAAAGGATAGGGGCAAATAAGCATCTGCAAGAAATGTGCCTGCAGATTCAATTAGTGTTCTATTCTTCCTTTCAGCAACCCAATTCTGTTGAGGTGTTCTAGGAGCTGAGAAGCATTGTCTGATACCTTCCTTCCTATAAAACTCTTGCATAAGAAGACACTCAAACTCAGTACCATGATCACTTCTGATCAATGCAACTAGAGTAGAGAACTCAATCTGTATGTTCTTGAGAAAGTCTCTAAGAATCTTAAAGTTATCAGACTTAGATCTCAGAAATAAAACCCAAGTGAATCTAGAGAAGTCATCTACAATCACTAAAGTATAAGATTTCCCTCCTAGACTTTGTACTACTATAGGGCCAAAAAGGTCGATATGTAGTAAGTACAATATCCTAGGTGAGTCACTTATGGAGATGAGGTTATGCTTCTGTCCACTTACGTATGCTACATTCTTGAAGGTAACAGCTCTAACTTTAACTTTACCATAGCCTTCAGTCTAGCCACAGTTGGAGTCGCCAAATATTACTTTTGGTCATTGCTTTCCCTTGTAGTGTGTTAGGTTGGCCATATCTCCAGTCATATGCTTAGAACACCACTGTCTAAATACTACTGTTGCTTTGTGGTAGAACAATCTTTTACTTGCAATGAAACAGATTAGTCATTTCTGACCCAGGTTACCTTGGGTCTTTCTTTCTTCACATAATTAAAACTAGAAATGTAAGAGTATTCAGGTTGGTTTTTATAATCTAAAGGATGATATTTCCTAGGTGGGATAATCCATTGATTAAATTTATTATTAAATGTTCTTGGTAGATTATAGATTTCAAAAGGATTGAGATATCTGTTATACTGATCCGGGATCGACGAACTCTGGTAAGTTCGTCGACCTGAGCTCGACGAATTGGGATAAGATCTTCGATCTCTACTCGAAGAATGAAGGTATTCATTCCCAGGGCACCAATATCGTCGATCTCTAGTTGACGAACCATACTGGTTTCGTCGATCGTAGGTCGAAGAATAATTGTTGTTATGGTTTGCGATCAGAGTTCGTCGTTCTGAGGTCGACGAACTATTCACATTTCGTCGATTTGAGTTCGACAAAAACTATTGAGCATTGTTGTAGTTGTTTTTCTTCTTATTGTTGGATTTTTGTTTTAGTTCCATTTGCTTTAATACTTCATTTACTTAATCTACTTGTTCAATATTCTTTTTACCCTTATCTGAAATAAAATTTACTGGTTTAGAAAACTGATTCTTTTGGATTATAGATGGTTCACTATATGATGCACCTAGTACTAGTTTACTGTTATTAGTCCTAGCATTTATAGTACTATTTATTTTTAGTTGTATGCTTATACCATTGAGAGATTCTTCTAATTTCTTGGCCTTACTTAGATCATATTTTAGGAAAACAATTTGTTCATTTGCTGAGTCAAGTTCAATTGTTAGTTTAGTATTTTCAGCAATGTGCTTGTCTTGATCAGTTAATCTTTCTCTAAGAAGTTTAATTACTTTATCAGAGTTAATTAAATCTATACACATGATTTTAAATTCAATTTTAAAACTATCAGAACCCTAATCAAATGATGATAGTACCTGATCAGCTTTTGATTCTGAAGCTTCTTCATTATTAGATTCTTCTTCAACATCTGATGGGCTGCAAGAGGCATTGATAGCCATGGGGCAGACTTCCCTAGCCTTTGCCTCTTCTTCCTCTTCACTAGAGCTAGAAGATGTGGATTCATCTTCTTTGTCACTCTAGGTTTCAACAATAAAGCCCTTCTCCTTATTTTTGTGCTTATTGGAGGAAGGCCTGCAGTAGTGCTTGCTCCTAGAGTCTTTTTCTCTTCTCTTTCTTCTGATTCTCAGGGAATTCAGAAATGAAATGTCCAGGTTTCCAGCATCTAAAGCACACTATTTCTTTAGTAGGAGTTCTATCATACCTGGGCTTGTCATCATTCCTTGATGACTTTCTCCTGAAGTCCTATCTCGCCATTTTGTAGAATATCTTAGCAAAGAGACTCATCAATTCTTCATTGACTGTTGAAGCTTCAGTCTCTTTAGCAGCTTTGAATGCTATATTTTGCTCCTTTCTTGTTGGTGGAGGATTCCTTTATTCTACAGCTTCCCTGGATTTGATCAGCTGCTCATAGGATTTTAGCTTTCCCAGGAGAGATTTTATGGAAATCTCATTCAACTTTCTAGCATCTTTGATTGGCCAGATCTTGGAGTCCCATGAGCTTGGGAAGCACATTAGGATCTTGTCATTCACCTCTGTGAGAGAGATGTCTTTATCCAAGGTCTTCAACTCACTGATGATGAAGCTTAATCTGTTGTACATGTCATTGAAAGATTCAACTTCTTCATTCTTGAAATTTTCATACTGTGAGATGAGATTTGATCTTCTATCCTTTCTCTCATCTACTGAGCTAGCAACCATCTGGTTGAGAGAATCCCATATTGCTTTTGCAGAGGTACATTCAACCATCTTTTGAAAGATGTCATCTGACATTGTTTGAGCCAATATGTTCATTACTTTGGCATCTATAATTTTGGCTTTCTTATGTGCATCTATCCACTCAGGTGGTGGAACATCATGAGTGCTTCAAGTAGAAGTTAAAGCAGTTGCTACTGTAGATGGTCCTATCAAAATGTAATTAAATATATCCTCATAAATGGAGTTCATATACAGTTTAATTCTTGCCTTCCAGATGGAAAACTTATTTTGATTGTAAACTAGAGGTATGGTGTTTGCATAATCCTTATTATGTGCCATTGTGATAGAAGAAAAGTTGAGAAGAAGAAAATCTGATCTAACTGGATCTTGGTTCTAGTGTTAACTTGTACAACCAAACAAACAAAACATCTGATACCAATTGAAAGGAGGGGGTTAGATCTGATTACTCTAGAGGGGGGTGAATAGAGTATTAAAAATTTTGGTTTATTCTTAATTTATATCAGAGTGAAAATAGTGATACCATATAGTAGTTGAGTAAAAGAAAATAGGCTAACTATTCCAACAATCACAAACACAGGAAGAACAAAACAAATAGAAAATGTGCAACCTGACAACACAAAAAAAAATTTATAGTGGTTCCCCTAAACTTGGGTACATACACTCGTCTACCACCTTGGTAGAAGTCCACTAACAGGTTTTGATCAAGTGACTTCCACCTACGAGCTTTTGATCAGGTGCTTAAAAACCAATCTCAAGTCTTTTGATCAGGATACTTGCAACCAAGCTAACTTTTGAAGGGAGTTAAAATCCTGTACAGTAGGGTGGAAAGAGGTTCATGGAAGTCTTCTATTTTCTCAAAAAAAAATTGAGAAGACTTTATGGATTCTAATGGTGTCAAAGCTCCCCTTGAGAAGATGAAGGTTAAGGAAGAATGAGCTTTGCTTCAGGGTGAGTAGGTCTTCAGTTTTGATCTGCAAATGTCCAGGAAATCCAGTTGACTGCTGTTGAATCAAAGATTTCTGTAGAATCCTGGAACTGAAGATGAAGAAGACTCTTGATTCTTATGATTGTTCTTCTTCAGTCTTGAGTATTGGCAAAGAATGAAAAAGCATTGAGAGAGAATCAAAGAGATGTCCAGTGGTTGAATGTTCTCTGTGCTGTATATTTTTCTTTTCTTGTCTCTGTATCCTTGAAAAAGAGAGAATTTCTTTTTAATTTTCTATCAATTAATTCTCCTTTGAATTTTGAATAACTTCCTTAAATGCTAGCTTATCTGGAGAATTTAAAATGGCTGGAATAACATATTTATGAGTTTCCCCAACTGTCCTTGATAGAATAAGCAAGTAAATATTCTGATGAATACAATATTTAATGCAGCCAATAACGGCTATATCCAGATGAATATATGCATTAAATACTCAGAATAATACTGCTAATAAATTAAAAAATAAAGGAGCAGAAGGAGGAAAAACTCATTCTGAAACCGGATAGAAAACATCAAACTCTGAACAGAATTCGTCGACTTGAGATCCAAGATCGTCGACCAGAGAATTCCAGTTCGTCGATATGAGCTCTGCGAACTGCTAACTGAGAAATACTTTCAAAATCTGCACTCTGAGTTTATCGAGCTGAGAATCTGACTGAAGAAAACTAATTGTCGACCTGAGCTTGAATATCATTGAGCTCAGCACAGAGAATTAACTCTAAGTTTCATAGATCTGAGATCGACGATCGTCAAGCTGAGTTCAAAGAGTTTCGAACTGATCAAACTGTCTTCTGATATATTCTAAGTCTGTGTCTTCTGAGGTCCTTTACTGGCTGGTCCAAGGAAGTAGAGCTAATAAGACTAGCCTAAACTCTAGGACTACTAGACATGACCCTTGTTATATAATGTTGGGTCAAACTCAGCCTAAATTAGTGAACTTAGACCAAATCCAACTAGGGATCCAACAAGTTCCCCGTCCTTCTATTCTAGTAAATATGTTATCTCAGTCAGCTGGAAAGCACCTAGCTACAGAGAGGCAATCTCCACAGCTTGTTTTATAAACAACTTCTTGCACTTTTTGAAGGCATCAAGAAGTTCTCCATACCTATCAATCAATGTATTGACATCACCTTCTAATTCAGAATCATCTTCACCTTTGGATGAAGAAGCTTCTGTACAGGGACTAGTCTCATATCCAGACTCAGAAGAAGAGCTTGATATAGAATTTACCTTGCTTTGACCAAGTTGATCCTGGCTGGATTCCTCTCTAGTCATTGCCATCAGCCTACAATAGCTATAGGCATCATCTTCATCTTCATCATCCACCTCTGAATCACTATCTGAGTGTGATAAAGGGGCCCTGATACCTATCCTGGTAGCAGGATAGTCTTCATCTACTACTAAAGCTTCTTGTTCAGCAGCAGGAGCAACCAGCCCAATATAGGCCTCTTTTTCTTCAAACTCAGATAAAAATGAGTCTGTCTAGCTCTTCTCCTTCTTAGAAATGAAGGATTTATCCTTCTTACCCTTGTGCTGGTGTTGTTTCTTCTCACCAGCCTCATTTCTCTTCATTGGGCAGTCAGCTATCACATGCCCTGGTTTGTTGCAATAGTAGCAGAAAACTTTAGAGCAATATATTTACTAGATTTAGAATCATACCCATAAGCCTTGGAATGATTCCTTTTGTGATGAGAAGAGGTGGAAGGTCTGATCTTCCACTATTTCTTCTTCATCAGCATCTGAAAGTCCCTGGAGAAGGCAGTAAAGTCCTCATCAAATATACTATAGTCTGATGCATCTGGCTATGAGCTGTCAGTATTAACTAGTCTTCTTGGAGGAGAGGGAATGCTCTCCTTACTCTTCCTAATGCTTTTTTCCTTGAATGCCAAGGACTTTTCCTTGGCTTAGGATTTGCTGGTGGCCTCCTCCTCTTTTTTGGCAGCTAGATGCATCTTATAAGAGAGCATCCTCCCAAACATGTTTGGGGACGAGTTTAAAAAAGCTTTGCCACTTTTCTTATGGCACATATCTTAGTATCCTAGTCTCTAGTGATAGATTTTATGAACTTGTCATTTATTTCATATTGACTGAAGACCCTCCCATAGGTCCTCAGTTCATTTATGATCCTGAAAAATCATTCATAGCAAGTAGCTATATTCTCTTTCAGGGATTGCATGAAAGCCTCATACCCCGTGTTAAGCATGGAATTTCTATCATCTCTTACCTCTTCAGTACCCTCCTTGTAGACCATAAGGGTGTCCCACATCTCTTTGGAGGTCTTTTAGTGGACCATGTTCTGAAAGGTTTAGTCATCTATGGAACTAACAATAATGTTTTGTGCCCTCTTGTCCAATATAGCTAAGATGACTTCATCCTTTATCATATCTGAATACTTCATAGGTGTTTGGAAATTGGCATCCAGAACATAGAACTTCATAGGGATGAAGGGTCCATCCTTAACTGTCACAAAGATTCTGAGGTCATAGGCTTCCATAAATAGCCTAACCCTCTACTTCCAAATTCCAAAATTCTCCTTTCTGCAGATGGGGAGTTTCATGTAACCAAGCTTTTTATGGCTCTCTCCAGAACCAATAAGTACATAACTGTAGCTACCCATGGAGATCACTCAGATTGTTAAATCCTTTTTGAGCAACCTCCCTCTGATACCACTTGAAAGTCTTTGTTTTCAAGGTAGCTAGCAACCTAGGGGGGTGAATAAGTTTCTTGGTTTCTTTGTGACTTTCTTTTATTTTTTCTTCAAGATCTTAGCGAGTTAGTAGTTGATGTAGTATATGTAGCTAACGGAGATCTACACGAGATAAGGCTTTAGATCGCCATTCAACACACAGTTGATCCGCCATACCTACACAAGCATCTATCGCCCTCAATACATAACCGTTTCGCGCACAATACATACACGCAATCGAATAATGATCGACTCTAAAATAGCGATGAAAAATGAGTCGAATCGTTCCCAAAAATAACACAAAGGTTTCCAATCCTTTTTGAGGGTAAGCCCAAGGCTATAGGGTAAGATCCGCTCAAGCAAAATGGACCTACCCAGTCCGGAAAAGGAAATACGGACAATAACAATTTTATTCAGAGGTTTGAAAATGATTGAAATTTAAAATCACAGAGAACTCGTTGTTCAACTTCCACAAATCTAAAGAGAATAAGCACTAGAGAAGGTGAAGAGATTACCCAACCCATTGGTAGAAAACACACTTGATAACTTGTGGGAGAATCACTCTCTCCACGATTTACACCGGCGTCGCATAGAATGGATCCACTGGCGTCACACTGAGTGGTGTTGCCGCCCTTCTTCCTTGGAGTCGGACCAAGAATCCACGTCGGAGGCTCCACAAGAGTGGAGACCGAAATGGGGGAAGATGGAGACAAGGGGGGCGGCGGCTAGTCACAAGCCATGGCTGAAATTCTCACTTAGAGAAACTGATTTTAGGGTTTCTTTTTTCATCTCCTCATTCACTTAATAAGCCTCCTATATATAGGATTTACAAAATAGATCCAACCATCCAAGAATGAGATGAAACCTCATAAATCCGGATGGTTAATAGCACACCAAATTGTTTATACGCACACCAAAATTAAAATGCATGAAATTAAAATATTACAAGTTCTAAATAAAATAAAGCATTTAAAGTAATTGAAATGGTCTTCAAATAAGTCTTTAAGTAGGCTTCGCGCGCCGTTGATGGAGGTTGTAACGTTGCGTTTTGTTAGCGGCCAAGGAGTTGTCATGTCGCCTGAAATCTTTACATTGTAGCATTACGACGTCCGGATCATCTTCAAGTCGTGGTGGAGAGGCCGCGACATCAATCCTCCCCCGCTCATGGTCACATATCTCCGATGCGTTGTCTAGGAGATTGCGGCAGAGAATAGCGGCATCCAATTATAGAAGCTCTGTCTCGAGTACCCATGAGTCATCGGAAGGAGGGCATTCATGCCAACGGATGAGAAAGCGACGGGTAGCAACATTGGTAGTAGTGAGCAGTGATAATACATTTTGTAGCCTAAACTATTATCGTATTTTCTATTTTATATTGTACAAATCATGTCTATTATTAGTTTATTTTTTATCATTTTTATGTAAATATTATTGCCACTGACTTTTTCTTGTCTTTTTGCAGGTTTCGAGAAAATTTGACAAAAATGACCTGACACGTCCCCCTGTCACGCCCTCCCTGGGCGTGACCTAGGGCGTGTCACCCGATCCTGAGGACTCCTGCTGGAAGGGACAGAAAAATGAACAAAACCGTTGTCACGCCCCCCTGACACGCCCTCTCTAGGCGTGTCACCAGGCGTGACCATGGGCGTGTCGCCCTCTGCCGCAAAGCCTGCCGCCGCATTAAATGACGTTCCGCCATAGCACGCAACAGTACTGTCACGTCCCCCATCACGGGCGTGACCTGGAGCGTGACATCAACTTTTCCGATGACTGACGGAGTTACGACCAATGATTTCGACATGACATGAGTGTCATGCCCCCCCTATACGGGCGTGACATAGGGCGTGACCACCGATGTACAAAGACAATGATCCTTCCCTCCAGAGTCCAGAGCCCGAGGTCAACATAGTACTGTCACGCCCCCTGACACGCCTCCCCTAGGGCGTGTCAGAGAGCGTGACCAACCCGAGATTTTTTTCTATAAATTGAGACCCCCCCTTCCATTTCAGCAAGCTTTGGTTGAGAGGGGGAGGTGCTGCCTCTTTGGTTCTTGGGTCCTTTTCTAGTTTTTATGCCTTTTTCTCGCCCTCTCTCTCTCTCTCTCTCTCCCTCTCTTTGTAATTTTTGTTTAACCCTAGGTTAATCTTAGTGCAACTGTAATCTCTTTTTCCATAGTGTAACTTGCTCCTTTTCATTAATATAAGTGTTCTTTTTTTACTTGTGTTCCTTTATATGCTTTACTACTCATCCCCCCCTCCACTCCATTATGATTAACTAATCCTCCTTGTACTCGATCTTGATGATCTGAGGTTAGAGCGATTAAGTTATGATGTTTTAATTAATCTTTTCTTTTTAGGTTAGGGACTTGAATTACTCTTGATTAATCATGGGTTGGAGGTATATTATCGATATATACCCTCCACCTTTGCTTTCATTCTGGGCTAGTCGAGAGGCCGATAGAATGAAGTGAGCATTCAAGAGTAAAGGGAGTTGTACGCACCCCTCGAGAGAGGCAGGCGTCCAAATCTCCCGGATTGGAGTAAAATCCAATAGTGGGGTTCACCGTGTAAAGCGAGTTTTAGGCCTCCGATTTAGACGAGAGTTGGTCGGACCTTCCTAAACTCAGTTGGGCACGACTTCGAGAGAAGCGTGTTCAAGCTTTAGGAACCTCCACGGTCAAGGACCTTTATCCTATTAAGTTTAGATTTTTATCGCATTTTATTAATCATTTTTAGCCGAGGTGATTCTTGATCGAGTGCATTTCCATTTCATATTTTCAACCTTTCGTAGCAATCACCTATCTTGTGCTCTTTAATTAACTGCAGTAGTTTCCTTTCTAGCATAGTTCTTTACTTAATAGCACTTTACTTAATTGTGGTAGTTCTCTTTGTAGTATAGCTTCACTTCCTTCCTTGCAATTAGTTTTTCTTAAACCCTAGTTTTTCCGTCGATAAGATAATAGCGTTCATGTGAGTAAGCATAACCAACACTTCCCGGATTTCAATACGACACTTGTGTCCCCAAGCTACAATTCGATAGGTATACTTGCCTCATTGGGTTGCTAGTTCGGTTGCATTTATTTTCTTCAAACCCTAGCGCGCAACAAGTTTTTGGCGCCGTTGCCGGGGAACCAACTTCCGTTGATATATTGAAAACACGAACCTATTAATTTTATCTCTTCTCTTTCTCATCCTCTTTCTTTAAAAGTGTTAAAAATCAAAAAAAAATTTATCACCGCTCTTAATAGTAACCAACTTCACAATTTTTCTACGCCACCTAATTCTCTCGAAAAGGGCAAAGGGCTTTAAGCGCCACTATCTTATCTAGTACCTTGCGAACCCTTCATGGGGTAGTCCTTGGGAAGTTCGAGAGTTAATCTATATATATAAAAAATTCTTTTCCAAAAAGAAAAAAAAATTTCTAATCTTTTTTTTCTAGTTTATCCTTTTTCTCTTTCTCTTCTTCTTTTCTGTTCTTTTAGTGCATGACCCACGGGAGTCCGTCGGTTATTTTGGACTTGGACCACGAAATTGAGCGTACTCTTCGGAGAAGATCGCGATTTCAAGGTCCTACTATCCAAGTGCCGGTTGAGGACTCCGAGTCATTTGCTACTTTAAGAATGAAAGAACCCGACGTAGATGAGGCCGTGCAAAGGACTATGTCCTATTATGCACGACCGAACCTCGAGGGAACAGAATCTAGTATAGTTCGCCCTGCTATAGCAAATAATAACTTCGAATTAAAGCCTATCATAATTCAAATGGTGCAGCAATATGTGCAATTTGACGGACTTCAAGATGAAGATCCGAACGCACATATAGCTAGCTTTCTTGAAATTTGTGACACCTTCAAGATAAATGGTGTCACAAATGATGCAATCAGGCTAAGACTCTTCCCCTTCTCTTTATGAACTAAAGCTAAGCAGTGGCTTAACACTCTACCTAAAAATAGCATAACCACCTGGAATGAATTAACTGAAATTTTTTTGGCGAAGTATTTTCCGCCAACTAAAACTGCAAAACATAGGAACGATATCTCTGCCTTCGGACAAATAGACTCTGAAACCCTATATGAAACCTGGGAGAGATTTAAAGAATTATTAAGATGGTGCCCACATCACGCGCTGCTTGTATGGTTATAAGTGCAGACGTTTTATAACGGGGTAAATCAAAGCACGAAGCAAATGATAGACACAGCTTCTGGCGGTACTTTAAATCATAAGACCCCGGAAGCAGCTCTTGAGCTTTTCGAGGACATGTCCATGAGCACTTATCAGTGGAATGTGCCCAGGTCCCGCCCGAACAAGCATGCAGGTATCTATGAAGTGGACAACGTCTCCCAGCTCGCTCTGCAAGTAGAAATCCTAAGCAAAAAAATCACGGAGATGACTGCTGCCTCCGCCCCTCAGGTATGGGAATCTACAACCCCTACTCCAGAACATTTAGATTATGTTAATAATATGCCTAGAACTGCTTTAATAATTTTTCTGCTGCGAATTTTCATCCTCCTGGTTTTAATTTTCCGAATAGTTATAACCCTGCTTTAAGAAATCATCCGAACTTTTCATGGAGTAATCCATCGAATGCGATGCGCCCACCACCGCAAAATGATTTTTCTGCACCACCACCACCACCACCTCTTCAAAATTACCCAAAACCTCCAAGCTTGGAGGAATTACTTTCTAAATATATCACCATAAATGACGCTACTATATGAACTTTAACCAGAAGCGTAAAAAGTCAAGAAAATCAGGTAGGACAGCTCGCGAAAATAATTTCTGAGCGACCCGCAGGGTCTCTTCCTTCTAATACCGAACCCAACCCGAGAGAGCAAGCGAAAGCTATAACTCTTCGGAGTGGGAAGCAAGTCTCCGGTATGGTAAGTGAAGAGCCCGAGGCAAGCTCCGCTCCCACCTTTAAAAATCAAAGCTCCGCTCCTGCCTTTAAAAATCAAAGCTCTGCTCCTCTTCCACCCTCTGCTGAAGAAGTTATCACCCCTATTATAGAAAATAATCTCACTCCACCACCCATCTTCAAAAATAATTCAACTCCTCCATACCCCTCTGAGCTTAATAGACAACGTCAAGATGATCAGTACTCCCGCTTCTTAGATCTTCAAGCAAATCCACATTAATCTTCCCTTCCACGAGGCTATTTCGCAGATGCCGAAATACGCCAAGTATCTTAAGGACCTCCTCACCAACAAGAAGAAGCTAGAGAACCTTTCGCACGTCACGCTAAACGCTGAGTGCTCTGCTGTTTTAACAAACGGTTTGCCGAAGAAAATCAGTGACCCGGGTAGTTTCTCTATCCCGTGTGTCTTCGGTGATCTTTTTGTAAAACACGTGTTAGCCGATTTAGGCACGAGTATAAACCTGATGCCCTTTTCATTGTTTAAAAAGTTAGGGATTGGTAGCCTTAACCCCACGCGTATGAGTATCCAGCTAGCCGATAGATCCGTCAAGTACCCGTTAGGAATAGTGGAGGACGTTCTAGTAAAAGTCGACAAGTTCATCTTCCCGGTGGACTTTGTCATTTTGGACATCGAAGAAGACGTCGAGGTTCCCCTGATCCTTGGCCGACCCTTCCTTGCCACCTCCAGAGCCATCATTGATGTAAGCAATGGTAAGCTTTTCCTTCGAGTAGGCGACGACGAAGTCCCTTTTTCTATCACACCTTCGATGAAGAACACCCTAGCAAATGATGACTCATGTTTTTTCGTAGATGCCGTGAGTGATGAATCTTCCTACTACCTCTCCGACTTTGAAAAAGAACTTTCTGATTTTGTTTTTCTTCTTCTCTTCCCGCTAAATCGATGCAGGGAAGTGATGAATCTTCTGATTGTCTTTCTGAGTTTGAAAAAGAATTTTCTGATTTTTGTTCTTCCTCTTTTATTCCCACTGAATCGCTACAAGAAGCCATCTTGGCTGCTAGCCCCACCCCTTATTACGTTCCTTATAAAAAAGTTTATGAAGATATTAGTTTTGAAAAAGAAAGAATCTCTAAATCCTCTTATGAAGAACCCCCTACCCTAGAACTTAATGAACTTCCTGAACACCTTAAGTATGCTTTCTTAGAAAAAGATTCCAAGTTACCAGTTATCGTTTCGGCCTACCTCACGGATACGCAAAACGATAAACTTCGTCTAGTTCTACGTAAGCATCGTCGGGCTATTGCTTGGCGAATTTCTGATATCAAGGGCATAAGCCCATCTTTCTGTACCCATAAAATTTTAATGGAAGATAATTCGCGTAACTCTATTCAACCTCAGCGCCGTATAAACCCGAATATGAAAGAAGTAGTTAAGGGCGAGGTTATGAAATTATTAGACGCATGAATTATCTACCCTATTTCAGACAGTAAGTGGGTTAGCCCCGTTCAGGTAGTTCCAAAGAAGGGAGGGATAACCGTAATTAGTAATGAGAATAATGAATTAATCCCGACACGGACGGTGACGGGTTGGCATATGTGTATAGATTACCGTAAGTTAAATGACGCCACCCGCAAGGACCACTTTCCTTTACCGTTTATCGACCAGATTTTAGAATGTCTCTCCGGCAATAGCTTTTATTGTTTTCTCAATTGCCTCTCGGGGTACTTTCAAATACCCATCTCTCCCGAGGACTAAGAGAAAACTACGTTTACTTGTCCCTTCGGCACCTTAGCTTACCGAAAAATGTCGTTTGGATTGTGCAATGCGCTAGCTATATTCCAACGATGTATGCTCGCAATATTTGACAAGTACGTAGAAAGCATTATAGAGGAATTCATGGACGATTTCTCTGTGTTCGGCGATTCCTTCGATAGATGTTTAGAAAACCTCGAAAAAGTCTTAGAATGATGCGAAGAAACTAACCTTGCCCTAATTTGGGAAAAATGCCATTTTATGGTGAGGGAAGGGTTATTTTTGGGTCATAAAATTTCTGCTAAAGGTATTGAGGTAGACGTTGCCAAGATAGAAGTTATTGAGAAGTTGCCGTCGCCTATAAACATAAAAGCTATAAGAAGTTTCCTAGGCCACGCTGGCTTTTATCGTCGTTTTTTAAAGGACTTCTCCAAGATCACTAAGCCCCTCACCCATCTCTTAGAAAAAGACGCTCCATTAATTTTTGATGACTCTTGTATCTTTGTCTTTGAATCAATTAAAGAAAAGTTAATTAACGCACCGATTATGATAGCTCCGGTGTGGGACCTTCCTTTCGAGATTATGTGCGATGCGAGTAGTTTTGCGGTGGGAGCCGTATTAGGTCAACACATATCTAAAAACTTCCACCCCATCTATTACGCTAGTAAAACCCTTACATCTGCACAAGAAAATTACACCACAACCGAGAAGGAGCTCTTAGCTGTAGTATTCGCATTTGATAAATTCCGCCCTTACATTACACTTTCAAAAATCATTGTTTTTACGGACCACTCGGCCCTTAAGTACCTTCTTTCCAAAATGGATGCCAAGCCTCGCTTGATTCGCTGGGTCTTACTCCTCCAGGAGTTTGACTTAGAGATCCGTGATAAGCGAGGAGCTGAGAACTTGGCCGCCGACCATCTATCCAGATTAGATAACCCCTTTATAGAAAAATTAAATGAAAAATCTTTTAATGATTATTTTCCTGATGAGAAGCTGCTTTTAGTTAACACACCTACTTCTCCTTGGTTCGCGCACATCGCCAACTATCTAGTGGCCCGGGTGCTCCCAAAAGAGTTCTCCTCTCAGCAAAAGAAGAAATTCTTTTCTGAGCTGAAGAACTACTTTTGGGAAGACCCGCATCTTTTCAAAATCTGTGCGAATCAAGTGATAAGGAGATGTGTATCTTATGATGAAGGAATTGATATTCTAAAACATTTGCATGAAGGTCCGATAGGTGGGCACTATCAAGCTGCTCGCACCGCTCACAAGGTGCTTTGTGCGGGTTTTTACTGGCCTAGCCTGTTTAAAGATGCGCAAGCCTTTGTGAGCAGGTGTGATAGTTGCCAACGGTCGGGCAACATTTCTAATAAAAATGAAATACCGCAAAATTATTTCTTAGATTGCGAAATTTTCGACCTCTGGGGAATTGATTTTGTTGGCCCCCTTCCTTTTAGCTTCGGAAACAAATTTATTTTAGTTGCTGTTGATTATGTTTCACGATGGGCTGAGGCCCAAGCTCTTCCTACGAATGACTCCCGAGTTGTAGTCACGTTTTTAAAAAAATTATTTTCTAGATTCGGTACGCCACGCGCAATCGTTAGCGATAGGGGTTCCCATTTCTGTAACGCACAATTTTCAAAAATCCTTACCAAATACGGCATTACGCATAAGCTTTCCACTGCCTACCACCCCCAAACTAACGGACAAGTCGAAGTAGTTAATAGAGAAATAAAAAGAATATTAGAAAAGACTGTTTCAACTTCTAGGAAAGACTGGTCAGCCAAACTTGACGATGCTATATGGGCCTACCGAACAGCGTACAAAACCGCTCTCGGATGTACGCCGTATCGGCTGGTCTATGGAAAATCGTGCCATCTGCCCGTAGAGTTAGAACACCGCGCCTTTTTGGCCTTAAAATTTTTAAACTTCGATCCCCACTCAGTCGGTGACCTTCGAAAATTTCAACTAAATGAACTCGATGAGTGGCGCTCTTATGCTTATGAAAATAATAAACTTTATAAAGAGCGGACGAAGCGTTTACACGATAAACACTTAAGGCACCCTAAAAACTTTAAGCCGGGCGACCAAGTCCTTTTATATAATTCTCGTTTACGTTTATTTCCGGGCAAATTAAAATCTCGTTGGTCTGGCCCATTTTCTGTTTTAGAAATATTTCCTTATGGAACTGTTTTAATTTCTCACCCTGATAAGGGTAATTTCAAAGTGAATGGTCAGCGTCTTAAACTGTATTTCTCTGGTGATGATGATGTCAGTCCAAACATTATTAAGTTTCTGCTTCACGAACACTAACTTTGAACTCTTAATTTTTGTTAAAAACAATTTTTTTTTTCTGGACAACAATATTTTTTGACAATACAATATTTTTTTTTATGCGTCGAGCTCAACGATGCTTTAAACAAAGGGCTCTCTTGGGAGGCAACCCAAGTTATCTTTTTCTGTTTTCTTTATTTTACAATTTTTTCCTCAGACGGCTCCGACAAGCTGAAGCTTCTGCGATCGCCTGCTCAACCATTGCTGAATCCATCACGAAGTCCAAAGAAGACATTCGGAGGAGCTGCATCACTCAGCTTTCGTAGCAAATAAATCCGGGGAAGTACCTGTCTTTCAATTCTGTCTTTCAATTCTGTACTTTATTTTTCTCTCCTTCTCCAATCCCCTTCTTTAGCCATTGAGAACAATGTCTATTTTAAGCTTGGGGAGGACTTCCTCCTTCATTTTTGCTTAGTGTACAAATTTTTCTCTTTGTATATATTTTAAATATTTCCAAAAAAATGAATATCTTAAGATTCCAAAAAAAAAAGAGAAAAAATTTCCAAAATCCAAAAAAAAGGAGAATATTTCACAAAATTTAAAAAATATGTGTTTTTGAATAGTTTAGACATTTTGGTATTTCAATAGTACCCCTAGTTTTTGTTTTTGTTTTACTCAAATTTTTCTATAAACAACATAGTTAATTATAATATTTCTAATCGTCCTTTTTAATTATGTTTCACAAGCAAAATGTTGGCCATGCTGTGTTTCTAATTCACGGTATCATGTTAAGGTGAAATATTTTTTCTAAAGCTCGCATTTCTATTAGGGTTTTTTGTTTTTGATTTCCTTTACTTTCTCAAAAATTCATCATCCACTATTTTCTTTTTCGTTTTTGAATAATTTTTGTAAAGTCAACTTTTGAATAACGTAGTAGATGTGAACGATCCAAGTCACCTATTATTTCTATTTTCAACTTAATTTCATAAATCTTCTTTTATTAACTAGGACTCGCTTTTTGAAAATTTTCAAACCTTTGTTTTAAATAAATTCAAAAGTGTGAAAATGATTTAGGCCGTTTTTGTTTTCGTTTGAGCTTTCATGCCAACTTAAAAACTTTTACCACTAGTTAGCCGTTTTTGAGCCTTTTTCTGATTTCATATGATAGCTCCTCCCTTCATTTCAGTTTCACCAAAGCCAAAATTTTCAACCTATCGAATCACACTAGGCTTTTTTGAGTTTCATAAATTATTTTGACGATTTTGATAGGATATTTTGTGATTTTTGTGGGAGAAAGGTTTTTGAAAAAAAAAGTATGCTCAAAAGTGATGTTTATTTCTGTTTGGCCAATTCAAAAGGAAAATAAAAATATTTATGGCCTTTGTTGTTAAAAAAAAAATTGAAAAAAGAAGAAAAAGAAAACAAAAATGTATATATTTTTTTTATGAAAGTTTTTGAAACTCTTTGCTTTGGTTTAGTGTGATTTTAAACCTTCACGTTTACCTTTGAATTCCACTCCTAATCATATTCCTAAACCAAACGTTTCTGTCCTATTTAAGTCCTTTTGATTCACGCTTTTTGATTTTTTATTTAACAATTAAGAAAAGAAAAAAAGTAAATCAGTTTTAGTTTTGGATTTAAACCTAGATTTTTGTTAATTAAATTGATATAATTATAATGCGTTGCTTGGATCTAGTAACAACTCAATGCGTGTTTTTCATTTTCGTTGCTTTGCTTAAGTCTATTTAAAAAATCTCGTTAAAATTTTAGATGATTTGTTTTTATTGAGTAAAGTTTATAAAAGTTTTACCATACCTAAATAATTGTTTTAGACTTACATTTCACCTTTTCCCTACTTAGAATTTCGCATAGTACTTGTGTAGGCATAATTAAAACTTTTTGATTAGTCCTTTTTATAAATATCTAGTTTTATATTTTTGCTTGGGGACAAGCAAAGCTTAAGCTTGGGGGAATTTTATAATACGTTTTGTAGCCTAAACTATTATCGTATTCTCTATTTTATATTGTATAAATCATGTCTATTATTAGTTTATTTTTTATCATTTTTTATGTAAATATTATTGCCACTGACTTTTTCTTGTCTTTTTGCAGGTTTCAAGAAAATTTGCCAAAAATGACCTGACACGCCCCCCTGTCACGCCCTCCCGGGGCGTGACCTAGGGTGTGTCACTCAATCCCGAGGACTCCTGCTGGAAGGGACAGAAAAACAAACAAAACCATTATCATGCCCCCTGACACGCCCTCTCTGGGCGTGTCACCAGGCGTGACCATGGGCATGTCGCCCTCTGACGCAAAGCCTGTCGCCGCATTAAATGACGTTCCGCCAAAGCACGCAACAGTACTGTCACGCCCCCCGTTACGGGCGTGACCTGGGGCGTGACATCAACTTTTCCGACGACTGACGGATTTCCGACCAATGATTTCGACATGATGTGAGTGTCATGCCCACCTATACGGGCGTGACATAGGGCGTGACCACCGACATATAAAGGCAATGATCCTTCCCGCCAGAGTCCAGAGCCCGAGGTCAACATAGTACTGTCACGCCCCCCGACACGCCCCCCCTAGGGCGTGTCGGAGGGCATGACTAACCCGAGATTTTTTTTCTATAAATTGAGACCCCCCTTCCATTTCAGCAAGCTTTGGTTGAGAGGGGGAGGTGCTGCCCCTTTGGTTCTTGGGTCCTTTTCTAGTTTTTATGCCTTTCTCTCTGTCTCTCTCTCTCTCTCTCTCTCTCTCTCCCTCTCTTTGTAATTTTTGTTTAACCCTAGTTTAATCTTAGTTTGTTTTAGCTTTTATTGTAATCTTGCTCTTGCTTAGTGCTACTTATAGGGCCAGAATAGGACTTTAAATTCATGCAACTGTAATCTCTTTTTCCATAGTGTAACTTGCTCCTTTTCATTAATATAAGTGTTCTTTTTTTTACTTGTATTCCTTTATATGCTTTACTACTCATGCCCCCCTCCACTCCATTATGATTAACTAATCCTCATTGTACTCGATCTTAATGATCCAAGGTTAGAGCGATTAAGTTATGATGTTTTTATTAATCTTTTCTTTTTAGGTTAGGGCCTTGAATTACTCTTGATTAATCATGGGTTGGAGGTATATTATCGATATATACCCTCCACCTTTGCTTTCATTCTGGGCTAGCCGAGAGGCCGATAGAATGATGTGAGCATTCAAGAGTAAAGGGAGTTGTACGCACCCCTCGAGAGAGAGGCAGACGTCCAAATCTCCCTGATTGGAGTAAAATCCAATAGTGGGGTTCACCGCGTAAAGCGAGTTTTAGGCCTCCGATTTAGACGAGAGTCGGTCAGACCTTCCTAAACTCAGTTGGTCACGACTTCGAGAGAAGCGTGTTCAAGCTTTAGGGACCTCCACGGTCAAGGACCTTTATCCTATTAAGTTTAGATTTTTATCGCATTTTATTAATCGTTTTTACCCGAGGTGATTCTTGATCGAGTGCATTTGCATTTCATATTTTCAACCTTTCGTAGCAATCACCTATCTTGTGCTCTTTAATTAACTGCAGTAGTTTCCTTTCTAGCATAGTTCTTTACTTAATAGCACTTTACTTAATTGTGGTAGTTCTCTTTGTAGTATAGCTTTACTTCCTTCCTTGCAATTAGTTTTTCTTAAACCCTAGTTTTTTCGTCGATAAGATAATAGCGTTCGTGTGAGTAAGCATAGCCAACAGTTCCCGGATTTCAATACGACACTTGTGTCCCCTAGCTACAATTCGATAGGTATACTTGCCTCATTGGGTTGCTAGTTCGGTTGCGTTTATTTTCTTCAAACCCTAGCGCGCAACAAGCAGCTCATCATCCAGTATCCTGGCTTGTATAAGAAAGGTTTTGGGAAACCTTGGAAACATGTCAGCAGTGAGAATAAAAGAAGTCAACTTACCATCCAATGCTAAACCTATGGAGACCAGGGGAGAGATATAATCCGTACTACCACTCCCCAAAATCAAAGAATATTGAGTGGAAGAAGAAGACGACAAAGAAGTCAACTCTTGTGGAGGAGAAACAAACATCGTCAAATCCGAGACATTAAAAATGGGTGAAACACCCCAATCAGCAGGAAAATCTAAGACAAAAGCTTTATCACCGAGTTTCTTTATAATCCGGAAGGGGCCGACGCGCTTTGGAGCAAACTTTCTAACGGTGCTAGTTGGCAATCACTCGAGAACTAAGCGGGCTAAGATTTGATCGTCAACTTTAAAGTATGACACTCTCCTACGTTGATTAGCATGTGTTTGATAGGATTCGTATTGGGAGGTCAAGGTTGCCCGGATATGTGCGTGCAAGTCATGAATGTGTTGGGTGAAGGATTGTGCGAATTTACTTGCTTTATATGTTGGTGGTAATGGAACCAAGTCAAGTGGCACAGGAGCCATATACCCGTGAGCAATCTTGTTAGGGGACATACCCGTGGGCCTATTATAAGAGTTATTGTATGCCAATTTTGCATGGGGGAGAAGTAGATCTCAAGTGCCCTTGTGATCACTCACAAGACACCTTAGAAGATTCCCCAAACTCCGATTGACCACTTCCGTCTGCCCATCGGTTTGTGGATGATAGGCTGTGGAAAATAATAATTTGGTTCCAATTAAAATCCATTAAGTTTTCCAAAAATAGCTAGTGAATTTCACGTCCCTATCTGAGAGAATTGTCTTTGGTACTCCGCGATGACTAACGACCCCTCTAAAATATAATTTAGTTATGTGAGATGCGTCATTGGTCCTGCTACATGGGATAAAGTATGCCATTTTAGAAAACCTATCTACAACTACAAAAATGGAGTCGTGTCGACAAAGAGTGGTGGGAAGGCCTAATATGAAATCCATGCTCACGTCTTCCTATGGTATGGAAGGAATAGGTAGTGGGATGTATAACCCAACATTGGTTTTAGTGCCCTTAGATATTTGACATGTACGACATCTACTCACTTTCCCTCCAACCATAGCCTTAAGTTTAGGCCAGTAAAATTTCTCCTCAACGAGTGTAGTGGTCTTATCCCTCCCAAAGTGTCAACTCAGACCTCCGCTATGTAATTCCCAAATAATGTGGTGCTATAAAGAGGATCATAGAATAAACAACTTCCCGTGCCTAAAAAGATAATCGTCCCTAAGAATAAATGCAGATATGGTCGTTGGAGAGCTATCATGGGCGGATAAATACATCTCATGTAAATCTGGGCAAGCGGCATATTCATCCTTAACTCGTTTGAATCCTATAACATTGAATTGCATTGTAGACAATAGAAGGGTAAGGCGGCTAAGTGCATCGGCAACTCAATTGTCAGACCCCTTAAGATGCTTAAGATTAAACATGTACCCTTGCTAGAAAGCTACCCACTTAGCATAACGTGAGCTGATTTTATGCTGGCCATTTATGAAACGCAAAGCGTTATGATCAGAGAGGATCACAAACTCCTTGGAGGGGAGACAATGCCTCCAATGATGCAAACATCGAATAACAACATAAAACTCTCTATCGTAGTTCGAATAATTCAATTTAGCGCCCGCTAGTTTCTCACTGAAGTAACTGACTGGGTGACCTTCTTGACTTTAAATACCTCCTATTCCCACCCTCGATGCATCACAGGTAAGCTCAAAGACCTTGGTGAAGTCAGGTAGACGTAACACTGGTGCCTTGGTCATGAGCTTCTTAATACGTTGGAAGGCAAAGGTGGCGGACTTCGTCCAAGTGAACTCACCCTTCTTCATGCAGTCATACATAGGTGCCATAATACTACTAGAGTCTCGTATGAAGCGGCGATAGAAAGTAGTAAACCATGGAAACTACGCACCTCTCGTAGGCTAGTCGGTTCAGGCCAGTCCTTAATCAACTGAACCTTTCCATGATCAACTCGAATTCCCTCAGACCTGACTATATAACCTAAAAACTCTACCTATGGAACTTAAAATATGCACTTCTTAAGGTTAAGGAATAAAGTTTCCTTCCTCAAGGTGGAAAGAGTCACTCTCATGTGGGAGATGTGCTCGATAGTGGAGGTGTTATAGACTAAGATGTCATCAAAATAGACTACCATAAACTTCCCCAAGTACGGCCAAAAGAAATGTGTCATCAATCAGAGAAGGTGTTGGGGGCATTGGATAACCCATAGGGCATCACAATCCACTCATATAACCCATCCTTAGATTTAAACGCAGTCTTCCATTCATCTCCCTCACGGATCCTAATCTGGTGATAACCGCTCCTAAGATCTAACTTAGAAAATATAGTGGCGCCAGATAATACATCCAAGAGGTCATCTAAACGTGGGATAGGGAACCTATACTTGACGGTAATCTTGTTGATATCTAAACTATCCACACACATTCGCCATGAACCATCCTTCTTGGGGGCAAGCAGAGTTGGTACCGCACATGGACTCATACTAGTCCTAATAAACCCTTTCTTCAACAATTACTCTATCTGAACCTACAACTCCTTATGGGCAGTGGGATGGAGTCGATAATGGGGTTTGTTGGGCAAGGAAGACCCCGGGATGAGATCTATCACATGCTGAATATCTCTAAGCGAAGGTAATGTCGATGGCAACTCATCCGGGTATTTATCCCTATACTCTTCCAACAATACCCATAGCTCACTGGGGAGATCATCCAATACTCCAGAATCCGTCTTCGCACTCAGAAGGAATAGTGCATACATCACCCCATCAAGAAACGGGTCCTTAATAAAATCCTTTCTCCCGACTAGGCTCAAAGTCTTCCTCTCAACTGGGATCGTGGTGTCCTTAATCGATCCTACAAGTTCCTTTTGGATGGTCGGCCTCAACGTAATGGTCTTGCCATTGAACTTGAATTCATATGTGTTGGCTCTGCCAAAATGCGTCACATCACGGTCATAAAGCCAAGGGCAGCCTAACAACACGTGACAAGCGTCCAAAGTAAGGACATCACACCACACATAATCAGTATAGGATTTGAATGAGAGGGGGGCTAGGCATCGCTTGGTGACCGGGATGGTAACCTTATTGATCCAAGCTACCTTATATGGAGTCGGGTGGGGCTCCTTGGTCATGGTCATGCGTGTAATGGAATTCTCTGATATGACATTCACACAACTACTGCTATCAATGATCAACTTGCAGAACTTCTCTCCACTCTTAAAAATAAGGGAAAATATAATCGTCCTCTTCCAATCTTATAGCGGTCGAGGAGTGGTCAAGATACAACACATCACCATAAGGTGATGATCGTCCTCTAAGTCACTCGGGACACCATCTTGGTCACCCTCTTCAATAGCCTCATAAGCAAGATAAGAGGGGTCGGTAGTCGAATCTAATAGGTTTATGGCCTTAGTATTTGTTAGGCATTCAAAGGCATAGTGGCCCTGAACACAATAAGCATAACACGTACAAACCTTCCCTATAGGGATACACTCATTGGTGGGATTCCTAGCATTCCTAGTTGTGATAACTACCGATTTAGACTCGTTGGACTGAAATTTACCTTTATCCTGATATATGGAAGAGGATGCTCTGAGTGTGGTCTTAACCTTCGCTTAGGAATAATAAGAGTAAGCCTTAGAGGCTAGATGTTTTTCAATGTCAAGGGCGACATTGAAAGTCGTGTTCAAATCTATATGTATATAGCGTAGGAGTTTCCTTTAGATATCGAAAGATAGCCCCTTTCGAAACCTAGATAAAGTAACCTAGGGAACCGCTCTAAGGTCACAAAGCACTATGCAGTCCTTTAACTCGCCCATGTACTCAGCTACTGATTTTGAGCCTTACTGTAGGGTGGCTAGCTCATCGAACATCTTTGTATGGTGGTATGTGGGGACGTACTGATCTGACAACAGGTTCTTCATAATAGGCTATCCAACTAGTGCGACTCTATTCCCGGTCCCTAGCCTAGGCTCCTCGTTTAGCCAATATGTCTTAGCACGTGCAGTTAACTTTATCCTTGCGACTTGGACCTTCTAAAGGTCTGAGAGGGTGTGCCATTCGAAGTAACATTCCATGTCTACTACCCAGGTGAGGAAGATCTGGGGATCTCCTATGCCGTCGTAGGTGGGGGCATTGAACTAAGTTGCCCTAGTAATATTCAAGTCACGCTCGGGGTGACGATCTTGATGAGGCACTCGGGGAGAGTTCCCATCAGAGTTAGAATCGCATACCGGTTCGTTCCGGTTAGGCTATCTCACTTTAATGGGTGGAGGCAGTCTCCCTTGGTTCAATAGGATTTGGGCTATCATGGTCCTAAGCTCTGTCATCTCAGTTCGTAGTTCCTCTATAGCCACGGTTTTCGCACCCCCTTCTCATTCGAAGCCATCCTAGTCTAGTGCGTATACAGGGTTACAAAAATTTTGAAAGACGATTTTTCCTAGGGATGGACCTAAAGTTAAAACATGATATTTTGAAATTTTCCTGGAATGATAGGAACGAGGAACGTGCAGAATTTGTTTTTCGCAGATAAATAAAGATTTTAGACTGTTATTTGCAGGCCAGAAAAACTCCTTTTTTTTATTAATTCATTCCAACAAAAAAGAGCGAGGATTTTTGCAACATAGAAGTTGAAACGACTGCCTCTGATACCAAATAGATGTAGCGTATGTCGCTAATGGACATCTACACGAGAGAAGGCTCTAGATGGCCATTCCACACACACTTTATCTGCCGCACTTACAGAAGCATCTATCGCCCTCAATACGTAACCGTTCCACGCATAATGCATACACACAATTAGAGAATGATATACTCTAAAATAGTGATGAAAAATGAGTCGACTCATTCCCAAAGATAACACAAAGGTTGCCAATCCTTTTTGAGGGTAAGACCAAGGCTATAGTCCAAGATCCGGCAAAATGGACCTACCCGGTTCGGAAAAGGAAACACAGACAATAACAATTTTATTATGAGATTTGAAAATGATTGAAATTTAAAATCACGGAGAACACGATGGTTCAACCTCCACAAATCTAAATAGAAGAAGCACTAGAGAAGGGGAAGAGATTACCCAACCCATTGGTAGAAAGCACACTGGATAACTTGCGGGATAATCACTCTCTCCACGATTTCCACCAGCATCGCACCGAATGGATCCACCGGTGTTGCACCGAGTGGGGTTGCCATCCTTCATCCTTGGAGTCACACCAAGAAACCACGCCAGAGGCTCCACGAGAGGGGAGGTCGAAATGGGGGAAGAGGGAGACAGGGGGGTGGCAGCTAGTCACAAGCCAAGGCCGAATTTCTCACATAGAGAAGTTGATTTAAGGGTTTCTTTTTTCATCTACTCATTCAATTAATAAGCCTCCTATATATAGGAGTTACAAAATAGATCCAACCATCTAAGATTGAGATGAAACCTTATCAATCTGGATGGTTAATAACACACCAAATAATTTATACGCACACAAAAATTAAAATGCATGAAATTAAAATATTATAAGTTCTAAGTAAAATAAAGCTTTTAAAGTAATTAAAATGATCTTCAAATAATTCTTTATGTAGGCTTCTCGCGCCGCAGATAGAGGTTGTAACGTTGCCTTCCGTTAGCGGTCAAGTAGTCGTCATGTCGCCTGAAATCTTTACATTTTAGAATTTCGGCGTCCGGATCATCTTCAAGTGGTGGTGGAGAGGCCGCGACATCATAGTTATCTGTTTTCAAGAACTTGCAATAAAGAAACAACACAAAAAGCACACACAGAATATATAATGGTTCCCCATATTATGGGTACGTCCATTCTCCTCCCACCTTTCTAACTTCTAGTTAGACAAGGAACTTCTCCAAAACTCAGGTCAAACATTTTACACCTCAGATCCCACGGGATCTCTCAGTCTCCTCCAAGACATACAACTCATGTCAATGCCCTGCCTCAAAGAAAACTTGCTCCTACAACTTAGTGATCAACTAATCACCTACCTTAGGCCCAAAGGCCCTACAACTCAGGCTGGGAGGATAGCCCTACCTTAGATCTACAAAGGGTCTTACCTCAGAGAGAATGACTCTCCTACAACTCAGGAACAAAGTGCCTACCTTAGATCCAAAGGATCCTACACATCAGGCACAAGTTCCCTACAACTCAGAGAGAATGACTCTCCTACCTCAGGCTCAAAATCCGTACAGCTCAGTGATCAAATGATCACCTACCTTAGATCCAAGATGGATCCTACACTCAGAGAGTATAACTCTCCTACAGCTCAGGCAAAACTGCCCTACCTCAGGCTCAAAAGCTCTGCAGCTCAGATCCAAAAGGATCCTATAGAAATAGAATGGTTTTAATTAATTTGACACAGAAAAATTTCTCTGTCTACTACTAGAGCTGAGTTATCTCAGCTTTATCTATCTTCACAGCAGTAAAAATTGTTTTTTAATAAATGGCTGCCTCTGTTGGAAGTATCTCAGGAAACTGTTTCTGAACTTACTGTAGAAGATTGAAGATCTGCTAGGTCTTGAGTTCTTCAAACAGCTAACCTGAACCTGCAGAAGACTGAAGTCTCTCCTCTCTTTTCTTTATCAGAAGAGTTTCTGAACTTTGTTGTAGTAGAAGAAGATGCTACAACTAACTGGACTGAACTTTTACTTCAACTGATCTACTTCAAGCTTTTTCCCGACAACAATGATGAGGAAGATGAAGTCCAACCGCTCTTTTTCTTTTTGAAACAAAACCCTAAAAGTTGAGTTCAATGTCCAGTAGCTACCCCTTTATATATTACGTCGATTAATGGCTCCAAGAATCATTGGGGATAACCTGCAGCAGACAGTTGCACCTCTATTTAACGGAAGAAGACGCACAGTAGCTCTCTTGTAGTATTTGTCGTGTTTTGTAGCTTCCTCGCACTTGATTTGAACTCTATTGACTTTATCAATTTTTGCTGACGTCATCAGAATATGGACTTAGCCAATTTCTCAAATTCACTCCAAGCAATGAGTGCAATGAGTGATCAAGCTCCAATCAACGCCAAAACCCTTAGTGAATTGTCTGAATCATTCTGCATCATAGGCGTTGGGAGCTTTGAGTGCAATGGCTTCACTCAACGATTTTACACTTAGTCATTTCTTCACCTGTATGAAGTGATTGAGTGAGCTGACCTCACTCAATGCTTTCTACTTTTGCCTGCCTTCTTTATTGGGCATTGAGTGAACTGGCTTCACTCAACACTTCTAGACTTAGTCGATTTCTATCTTTTTCATAGGCTTTGATTGCTGTAGCAAGACTCAATGCTTTTGCTTTGGCATCGAGTGAGCTATGCTCACTCGATGCTTCTGGACATTGTAGAATTTTCATCCCATCAATACTTAGGCGTTGACAGATTCAACTATACTCGACGATGGCGTTGAGTGAGTTGTATCACTCAACCCATGTGGACTTGACCGCAGAATTGCTTTGCTTATTGTATGGCTTTGACTGTCCACAACAAACTCAACACTTTATGGCATCTAGCATTGAGTGAAATGGCTTCACTCAATGCCTGTAGAATTATGCGATTTCCAGCCTATCCAGCATCTTCCCTTGCATCTTGCATTGAGTGAACTGGCTTCACTCAATGCCTGTGGACTTAGACAGATTTCTCTCTCCACATCTTTTCTTTGTGACCACCTGTCATATCACTTGTAATACCTATCCTATCAAAGTTACAAGGACTATCTTGAATGCATGAACTTAAGCATACATAAAATACAACTTTGTGTATATCATTGACATGATTGAATTCTTCAAATCTGGGACATTGTGGGAAATGGACCAAACAAGTAGTTTTTGTGATTTGGGGTATGCAAGTTGCTGTAGTAAGGATTGGAGATAACCTCAAGGAAACACCCGCGGTTGCAGCATAAATCGATATTCTGTTGCTATCGCTCATGATAGCGTTATCGTTGGTGAAAGCTCCCAGTGAGTTGTTGTGGTAGATGTGAAGCCCATGTCCTGGGATTGGGTGTGTAACATTAGAAGCTGAAGGGTCTGCTTGCGTGTCTTGTTAGCCTTGTGTGCCAACCATGAGATATAATGTTTGCTATCATGTTAATGGGCCAAAGTAAATCCATGCATGCATCGTGAAAGCTTAATTCCGATAATTTGAGCACGGGAAAAGCAAATCCAAACTCGTTCCATGTTGTTGGGTGAAGAGGTTTCTCCCCGATCCACCTTCTAATCTTGGAAGAGGCCATAAGGCAAGGTGGCCTTGATGGTAAAAACTCAATGATCCTCTAAGGATGGTGGTGGGACTTGAAAGTCCTATGGCGAAAGTGTGCCATGAGAGCACGAGGCGTGTGGCTATACATTCCAACATTTATGATGATTGTGAAATTTTATATATAGTCATACTACGTGCTTGCATTGAAGGAATACTATTGTATCAAGAATGGAGTGGGATCGTTATAATCTTGGTCAGATAAAACTAACTGGTGTTTTGTTTGCCATATATTGGTGGAATGTCTTTATGCAGGTGCTGGCTAATTGAGCGAGAAATAGTGGGTTGAAGCCCTTTTGTTGTGTTGGCCCTCAAAGGCCCAATTTTTATGTTTATTGTTTTCAAGTGTTGTTGGCCTGCGTGCTGATGTATGTAAACCACTTTGGTGTGTAAACATTAAGGCAGTTTGTAAGGCCTTAAGTCCAAGCTTTTGTGTACTCATATTCCTACTTTTATATATAATGAACATTCCTAGTGTTAGGTTATTGATATTTAAATTGCTTCCGCTAGAATGTAACTTTGTATTAGGTTACGTGAATGTTTGGTTTTATTTCATAATCTGGTTGTTTGTTCATTTAATATGTCATGGGGCCCCGACCGAACCTTCTATTATATTCTTCATGATAGAAGTGGTGTTATAATTTGGTATCAGCTTCTATTTTTTTCCCTTACTTTTTTAATTCAGGGTCAAATTCTTTTTAGGGGTGGTGAGCACGTGTGTGTCGCCATTATAACGTAAAATAACACATTAATATCTACTTATGAATGAAAAATACATATATTTAAGGAACATGTGTGTTCCTATGATTGATGTTTACAAATGATAAAAGTCAATTAGTTGCACGTTTCTCGATTATAGGTGACTAGGAGTGGTGCGGGGAGTAGTGCACCAGTTGATGTGCTTACTTCTCCTCCTTCTGTGGAGACTGTTCGATTTGTTGTTAAAGACAAGCTCGATATGATAAATGCGCAACCAGGAGGGCTTTTACAACCTCCTAACTCTTTAGTGGCCCCGGTGATGGTTGGTGTAGTTGAGCCCGTGGCTATAAGGAAATAGCATGAAGAGTCTTTAATGGCAAGACTAGTGACATATAAGCAACTGAAATACTTTTTGAGCTTCAATCCTCCTACATTTATGAGAATAGAATCCCCAATTCAAGCCAAAGACTAGATATCGAGTACGGAGGAAGGATAGAAATTCACCTTAGCTACTTTCCTACTGGATAGAGAGGCAAGGATTTTGGGGGATGCATTAGAGTTGAACCAGTTTGTTTGCAAGCAACTGACTGAGGTCTCGATTGAGGAGTTCTCAAGACAATTTCTAGTAAGGTATTTCCCTTCTACGCAATACATTGTGATAGAGAATATGTTCCATAGGTTAACACAAGGTGAGTGTTTTGTAGATAATTATCTGCACGAGTTTACCAGACCTGGGTGATATGCAGTCTCCACATTTGTAGATAAGGAGCGAAAGAACAATTGTTTTTATGAAAGTCTGTGAGATGATCTAAGGCTACTACTATCATGTTCGATGATGCAAGGATTTCTTACCTCAGTGAATAATGCTTGATCCCTGGATCAGGATATGAAGCGGGTCCAATATAAGAAGTACTTAGCGGTGAAAAAGCCAGAGTTTAAGGTACTGAGCTCTGCAAATTCTGGGCATAACAGGTAGAGGAAGAAGTCTAGGTTTTTGGAGTCATCTTCTTCTGTTATTTCTAGAGCAACTATTGTATGAGGTCTGCTCAATAATTATACCTACGACAAGGTGGTACATTTTGTCTGAGACTGTCGCAGTGGTATTCTAAAGATGGGGAAAATGACGAGTGCATCGTACGTAGAGAAAGGGAAGGAATTGGAATCAACTAAATCTCATTATACTACAGGTCAGCCCCGATTTTATAATCTTGGCAAGCGGGTGGCCATCAAACAGTGTGATGTGGAGCTAGTACAATTTAGTATACAACTCTTACTGCTTTATATAATTTATACCTTGTGCATTGCTTGTATAATGTGTTTGTATTAGATTTTGTCGTAATTCTGGACTACCCGGCGAGAGCATTGTATGATACAGGAGCTTCTCGCTCCTTTTTGAATGAGAACTTCGCATTGCGTGTCAGAATGTCTTACATTTATTGGGTATTGTATCAACAATAACTTTGATTTAAAGAAGTGTCCCTTGAACTAAGATGAATTGAGTTTGTATTTGATGTTGTTTCTTTAGTCATATGCTTGTAGGGTAGGTTATAGTGAGTCATGAAACACAGGACTATACAATGTAATCCCTCATTATGTAGGCCAAAGTGTTGACTCATGTGTAATCTCTCTATTGGATTGTACATCTATTACAAGTGCATTAGAAGGGTCAAGGGAGGATATGTTGCTGAATTTTGGAGGAAGGAAATTTTTCCCAAGTAAATTTCGTCGAGTATATTAGTGGATCCTCATCGAATTCATCAAGTATTAAAGTCTTTGTTTTTAAGGTTAGCTAAACCATCTATAGGGCTGTGAATAGGTTTTTAAGTCTTTAGTATATCTTTTTAACTTTCATATGTTTAGGGTATGAGTGGTGATTTACTTCCTATTGCTTTCATGAAATTCACCCAGATTACACGACAATTTATAGTGGTTACCCAATTTATGAGTACGTCCACTATCCCTCCCGCCATTCTAACAGTGTGTTAAGAAAGTCACTTCTCCAATATCTTGGCTCCTAAGAGCTTACAATACGATCCCGCAGGACCACTCAGTCTCCTCCAAGACTTACAACTCTGGTACGATCCCTACAATTCAGTGAATAGAAGATCACCTACCTAAGGCTAAAGGCCCTACCACTCATGCGGGAGGACAACCCTACCTCTGATCCAAAGTATCCTACAACTCAGGCCAAAGCCCTTCACTCTAATTCTTAACAGAATCCTCCCACTCAGATTCACTCTTGAATCCTACCTCGGATCAATATCAGATCCTACACTCGGCCTTAATAAATAGGCTTACAACTCAGATCAAAGAAGATCCTACCTAAAGAAATAAGTTTGTTGGTGTTGATTACTAGACAGTAGAGAAATGATCTTTGAGACTTTCTCCTTCTATCCTGAGAAAGATCAGTCCAGATTTCTTCTTCACAGCTCTAGAAAATAATCTTTAGGATTTACTCAGCTTGGGTTGTGAAGTGGTGGTGGTCGCTAAGGCTCGAAGAAAATAAAATCAACCGAACTAGCAATCTAATGAGGCAAGTATACCTATCGAACTGTAGCTAGGGGACACAAGTGTCGTATTGAAATCCGGGAACTGTCGAATAAACTTACTCAAACGAAGACTATTATTTTATCGACGAAAAAAGCCAGGGTTTAGAGAAACTAATTGCAATAAAGGAAATAAAGCTATGCTAGAAAGAGAACTAATGCAGTTAATTAAAGAGCATAAAGGAAGTGATTACAACAAAACTTTGAAACTATGAAATGGAAGAGCACTCGATCAAGAATCACCTCGGCAAGAGCTAACTAAGAAATGCGATAAAAATAAACATAAACTTAATAGGGTAAAGGTCCTTGACCGTGGAGGTTCCTAAAGCTTAAACACGCTTCTGTCGAAGTCGTGCCCAACTGAGTTTAGGAAGGTCCGACCGATTCTCGTCTAAATCGGAGGCCTAAAGCTCGCTTTATGCGATGAACCCTACTATTGGATTTCACTCCAATCCGGGAGATTTGGACGTCTGCCTCTCTCGAGGGGTGCGTACAACTCCCTTTACTCTTGAATGCTCACTTCATTCTATCGGCCTCTCGGCCTGCCCAGAATGAAAGTAAAGGTGGAGAGTATATATCGATAATATACCTCCAACCCATGAAAAATCAAGAGTAATCCAAGGCCTAAACCCTAAAAAGAAAAGGTAAATTCAAAGCATCATAACTTAATCGCTCGAACCTCGGATCATCAAGATCGAGTACAAGGAGGATTAGTTCTCATGGTGAAGTGGAGGGGGAGAGATGAGTAGAATAGCATGATAATACAAAGTAAACAACGAGAAAAAACAACACTTTTATTAATAATCAAGAGAGCTACACTTAGGAAATGAAAATTACATTTGCATGAATTGAAAATCCTATTCTAGCCCTACCATTAGCAATAAGCAAGACAAAAGATTACAACAAAAGCTATTACAAAATCTAAAACTAAACTAGGATTATTAAAAACTAAAATGAGAAAGAGAGAGAGAGGGAGAGAAAAGCATAAAAAACAAGAAAAGGAAGCAAGAAACCAAGGGGCAGCACCTCCCCTCTCAACCCAAGGTCTTTGAAATGAAGGGGGTATGAATTTATAGAAAATTTCCACGGGTTGGTCACGCCCGGCTACACGACCAAGGAGGGCGTATCAGGGGTCATGATAGGTACGACATTGACCTAGGGCTATGGACTCTGGCGGGAAGGATGATTGCTTTTGTACGTCGGTGGTCAAGCACTAGGTCATGCCCGTGTAGGGGGGGGGGGGGAAGGGGCGTGACACGTACGTCGCATCGAAATCATTGGTCGAAATTCCGTCAGTCATTGGAAAAGGTGGGGGCATGACAGAACTGTTTGGCATGCTGGGATGAATCAGTATTCAATACGGCGGCAGGCTTCGGGCAGAGGGCGACACGCCCCGTGTCACGCCCAGGGACACGCCCAGGGAGGGCGTGTTAGGGGGCGTGACGGCCGTTTTTCCTATTTTTATGTCTCTTTCAGCAGTCATCATCGGGATCAGGCAACACGACCTAGGTCACGCACGGGGAGGGCATGACAGGTAATTTTTGGCCAATTTTCTGGAAACCGGCAAAAAGACAAGAAAATGTTAGTGGCAATAATATTTACATAGAAACGATAAAAAATAAGGTAATAATACATGATTTGTACATTATAAAACAGAAAATACGATAATAGTTTTGGCTACAAAACGTATTATCAAACTCCCCCAAGCTTAAGTTTTGCTTGTCCCCAAGTAAAAATATAAAAACTAAATAATCATAAAAAAAGACTATTCAAGAAGTTCTAATTATACCCACACAAGTATTATGCAAAATTCTAAGTAGGGAAAAGGTGAAACGTAAATCTAAAATGATTATTTAGGTATGGTAAAACTTTTATAAACTTTACTTTACGAAAATAAAACATCCAAAATTTTGACGAAATTCTTTAAATAGATTAAAGCAAAGCAACGAAAATGAAAAAACACATTGAGTTGTTACTAGATCCAAGCAACGCATTATAATTATTTCAATTCAATTAACAAAAATCTAAGTTTAAATCCAAAACTAAAACTGATTAATTTTCTTCTTTTCTTAGTTATTAAATAAAATTTAAAAGGCGTGAATCAAAAGGACTTAAATAGGACAGAAACGTTTGGTTTAGGAATATGAATTCAAAGATAAACGTGAAGGCTTAAAATCACACTAAACCAAAACAAAGAGTTTCAAAAAATTTCATTTAAAATAGAAATGTATATATATTTTTTTCTTTTTTTCTTCTTTTCTCCATATTTTTTTCTTTTTTCAAAACAAAGGCCATAAATATATATATTTTTTATTTTTTCTTTTTGAATTGGCCAAATAAAAAAAAAGATATCTTTTGAGCATACTTTTTTTCAAAAACTTTTCTCCCAAGAAAATCACAAAATAACCTATCAAAATTACGAAAATATTTTATGAAACTCAAGAAAGCTAGTGTGATTAGATAGGTTTGAAATTTTGGCTTTGGTGAAAATGAAATGAAAAGAGGAGCTATCAAATGAAATCGGAAAAAAGGCTCAAAAGCGGCTAACTAGTGTTAAAAGTTTTTTGGTTGGCAGGAGAGCTCAAACGAAAACAAAAACAACCTAAATCATTTTCACGCTTTTAAATTTATTTAAAACAAAGGTTTGAAAAATTTCAAAAAGCGAGTCGTAGATAATAAAAGAAGATTGATGAAATTTCTTTGAAAACAGAAATAATAGGTGACTTGGATCGTTCGCATCTACTATGCTATTCAAAGGTTGACCTTACAAAAATTATCTAAAAACGAAAAGGAAAATAGTGGATGATGATTTTTTGAGAAAGTAAAGGAAATAAAGAACGAAAAACCATAATAGAAATGCGAGTTTTAGAAAAATATTTCACCTTAACATGCAACCATGAATTAGAAACACAGCTTGGCCAACATTTTACTTGTGAAACATAATTAAAAAGGACAATTAGAAATATTATAATTAACTACATTGTTTATAGAAAATTTTGAGTAAAACAAAAACAAAAACTAGGGGTACTATTGAAATACCAAAATGTCTAAACTATTAAGGCAAAAAAAAGCATAAATATTTTTTTTAATTTGTGAAATATTCTCTTTTTTTGGATTTTGGAATAAATTTTTTTTTTTTGGAATTTTAAGATATTCATCATTTTTTTTGAAAAGAAATATACACAAAAAACAAGAATATTTACACTAAGCAAAAACGAAGGAGGAAGTCCTCCCCCAAGCTAAAAATGGACATTGTCCTCAATGACAAAAGAAGGGGATTGGAGAAGGAGAAAAAAATAAAGTACAGAATTGAAAGTCATAATTGAAAAACAGGTACTTCCCCGGATTTATTCGGTACAAAAACTGAGTGATGTCACTCCCCTGAATGTCTTCTTTGGACTTCGTAATGGATTCAGCAACGTTGGAGCAGGCGATCGAGAAGCTTCAGCTTGTCAGAGCCGTCCGGGGCAAAAATTATAAAATAAAGAAAATAGAAAAAAGATAACTTGGGTTGCCTTCCAAGAGCACCCTTTGTTTAAAGCATCGTTGAGCTCGACACATCAAAAATAATATTGTCCAAAATTAATGTTATCCAGAAATAAAATTGTTTTTAATAAAAAAAATTCGAAATTTAGAGTTCGTGCAACAGATACTTAATACTGTTTGGACTGACATCATCATCACTAGAGAAATAAAGTTTAAGACGCTGACCATTAACCTTGAAATTACCCTTATCAGGGTGCGAAATTAAAACAGTTCCATACGGAAAAACTTCTAAAACAGAAAAGGGGCCAGACCAACTAGATTTTAATTTCCCCAGAAATAAACGTAATCGAGAATTATAAAGAAGAACCTGGTCGCTTGGCTTAAAAGTTTTTGGATGCCTTAAGTGTTTATCGTGTAAACGCTTCGTCCGCTCTTTATAAAGTTTATTATTTTCATAAGCGTAGGAGCGCCACTCATCGTGTTCATTAAGTTGAAATTTTCTAAGGTCACCGACAGAGTGGGGATCGAAGTTTAAAAATCTTAAGGCCCAAAAAGCGCTGTATTCTAATTCTATGGGAAGATGGCATGATTTTCCATAGACCAGCCGATACGGTATACATCCGAGGGCGGTTTTATACGCAGTTCGGTAGGCCCATAGAGCATCGTCTAATTTGGCTGACCAGTCTTTCCCAGAAGTTGAAACAGACTTTTCTAAAATTCTTTTTATTTCTCTATTTACTACTTCGACTTGTCCATTAGTTTGGGGGTGGTAGACAGTTGAAAGCTTATGCGTAACGCCGTATTTAGTAAGGATTTTTGAAAATTGTGCGTTAGAGAAATGGGAACCCCTATCACTAACGATGGCGCGCGACGTACCGAATCTAGAAAATAATTTTTTCAAAAAGGTAACTATAACTCGAGAGTCGTTCATAGGAAGAGCTTGGGCTTCAGCCCATCGTGAAACATAATCAACGGAAACTAAAATATACTTGTTTCCGAAGCTAGAAGGAAGGGGGCCAACAAAATCGATTCCCCAGAGGTCGTAAATTTCGCACTCAAGGAAATAATTTTGCAGCATTTCATTTTTATTTGAAATGTTGCCCGACCGTTGGTAACTATCACACCTGCTCACAAAGGCTTGCGCGTCTTTAAACAAGCTAGGCCAGTAAAAACTCGCGCAAAGCACCTTGTGAGCGGTGCGAGCAGCTTGATAGTGCCCACTTGTCTGACCTTCATGTAAATGTTTTAAAATATCAACTCTTTCTTCATAAGAAACACATCTCCTTATTACTTGATCCGCAAAAATTCTTAAAAGATGTGGGTCTTCCCAAAAATAGTTCTTCAACTCAGAAAAGAATTTCTTATTTTGCTGAGAGGAGAACTCTTTTGGGAGAACTTGGGCCACTAAATAGTTGGCGATGTGTGCGAACCAAGGAGAAGTAGATGTGTTAATTGAAAGCAGCTTCTCATCTGGAAAATAATCATGAAAAGATTTTTCATTTAATTTTTCTATAAAAGGATTGTCCAATCTGGAGAGATGGTCGGCGGCCAAGTTCTCGGCTCCTCGCTTATCACGGATCTCTAAGTCAAACTCCTGAAGGAGTAAGACCCAGAGAATCAAGCGCGGCTTGACATCCATTTTGGCAAGAAGATATTTGAGGGCTGAGTGGTCCGTAAAAACGATGATTTTTGAAAGCATAATATAAGGACAGAATTTATCAAATGCGAATACTATAGCGAGGAGCTCCTTATCGGTCATGGTGTAATTTTCCTGTGCAGATGTGAGCGTTTTACTAGCGTAATAGATAGGGTGGAAGTTTTTAGATATGCGTTGACCTAATACGGCTCCCACCGCAAAACTACTCGCATCGCACATTATCTCAAAAGGAAGATCCCACACCGGAGCTATCATAATTGGTGCGTTAATTAACTTTTCTTTAATTAATTCGAAGGCAGAAAGACAAGAGTCATCAAATATGAATGGGGCGTCTTTATCAAGAAGATGGGTAAGGGGCTTGGTGATCTTGGAAAAGTCCTTTATGAAGCGGCGGTAGAAACCAGCGTGACCTAAAAAACTTCTTATAGCTTTTATATTCGTAGGCGGCGGCAGCTTCTTGATAACTTCTATCTTCGTAATATCTACCTCAATACCTCTCGCAAAAATTTTATGACCCAAAACTAACCCTTCCCTCAACATAAAATGACATTTTTCCAAGTTTAGGGCAAGGTTAGTCTCTTCGCATCGTTCTAAGACTTTCTCGAGGTTTTCTAAACATCTATCAAAGGAATCGCCGAACACAGAGAAATCGTCCATAAATACCTCCATAATGCTTTCTACGTACTTGTCAAAGATAGAAATCATACATCGCTGGAATTTTACTGGCGCATTGCACAATCCAAACGACATTCTTTGGTAGGCGAAGGTGCCGAAGGGACAAGTAAACGTAGTTTTATCTTGGTCCTCGGGAGAGGGGATTTGAAAATACCCCGAGAGGCAATCGAGAAAACAATAAAAGCTATGACCGGATAATTGTTCTAAAACCTGGTCGATAAACGGCAAAGGAAAGTGGTCCTTGCGTGTGGCGTCATTCGGATTCCTATAGTCTATACACATACGCCAACCCGTCACCGTCCGTGTCGGGATTTATTCGTTATTTTCATTACTAACTACCGGTATCCCTCCCTTCTTTTGTACTACCTTAACAGGGATAACCCACTTACTATCTGATATATGGTAGATAATTTATGCATCTAATAATTTCATAACCTCTCCCTTTACTACTTCTTTCATGTTCGGGTTTATACGGTGCTGAGGTTGAATGGAGTTACGCGCATTATCTTCCATTAAAATTTTATGAGTGTAGAAGGATGGGCTTCTGCCCTTGATATCAGATATCTGCCAAGCAATAGCTCGGTGATGTTTACGTAAAACTAAAAGGAGTTTTTCATTTTGGACATCCGTAAGGTAGGCTGAAACTATAACTGGCAATTGGAGTTCTTTTCTAAGAAGGCGTACTTGAGATGTTCAGGAAGTTCTTTAAGTTCTAGGGTAGGGGGTTCTTCATAAGAGGTTTGAGAAATTCTTTCTTTTTCAAATACTATATCTTCGTAGATTTTTTTAGATGGAAAATTAAAAGGGGTGGAGCTAGTGGCCATGACGGCTTCTTATAGCGAATCAGCTGGAAGAGTAGAAGAGAAACAAAAATCAGAAAATTCTTTTTCAAAATCAGATAAAAGATAAGAGGATTCTACATACTCTTCACTTAGGTGTAGCGATTCACTTGGTAGAGAAGAGGAGGAACAAAAAGATGAGAATTCTTTTTCAGAATCAGATAGGTAGTAGGAGGATTCATTACTCACGACATCTATGAAAAAGCAGGAGTCATCATTTGCTAAGGTGTTTTTCATCGAAGGTGTGACGGAGAAAGTTACTTCGTCGTCGCCTACTCGAAGGAAGAGCTTACCATTGCAAACATCAATGATAGCTCGGAGGTTGCAAGGAAGGGTCGGCCAAGGATCAGGGGAACCTCGATGTCTTCTTCGATGTCCAAAATGACAAATTCTACCGGGAAGATGAACTTGTCAACTTTTACTAAGACATCCTCCACTATTCCTAACGGGTACTTAACGGATCTGTCGGCGAGCTGGATGCTCATGCGTGTGGGATTGAGGCTACCAATTCCTAACTTTTTAAACAACGAGAGGGGCATCAGGTTAATACTCGCACCTAAGTCGGCTAACGCATTCTTGACAAAAAGATTACCAAAGACACACGAAATAGAAAAACTACCCGGGTCACTGATTTTCTTTGGTAAGCGACTTGTCAAAACCGCGGAGCACTCGGAATTTAATGTAACATGCGAAAGGTTCTCTAACTTCTTCTTGTTGGTCAGGATGTCCTTAGGGTACTTGGCGTACTTCGGCATCTGTGAAATCGCTTCATGGAAAGGCAGATTTATGTGGATTTGCTTGAACATTTCTAAGAAATGAGAGTACTGATCGTCCTAATGTTGTTTATTAAGTTCGGAAGGGTAAGGAGGATTTGGATTATTTTTAAAGATGGGTGGTGGAGTGAGATCATTTCCTAAAATGGGGGTGATAACTTCTTCATTAGAGGGTGGAATTTTTAAAATGGGGGAGGAGCTTTGATTTTTTAAAGCGGGGGCGGAGCTTTCCTCGGGTTCTTCACTAACCATACTGGGAACTTGCTTCCCACTCCAAAGAGTTATAGCTTTCGCTTGCTCTCTCGGGTTGGGCTCGGTATTGGAAGGAAGAGACCTTGCGGGTCGCTCAGAAATAATTTTAGCTAGCTGTCCTACTTGATTTTCCAAACTTTTAACGCTTCCAGTTAAGGTTCTAATCGTAGCGTCATTTGTGGAGATATATTTGGAAAGTAACTCCTCCAAGCTTGGAGGTTTTGGATAATTTTGAAGAGGTGGTGGTGTAGGAAAATCATTTTGTGGTGGCGGGCGCATACCATTTGATGGATTACTCCACGAAAAATTCGGATGATTTCTTAAGGCAGGATTTTAACTATTCGGAAAATTAAAACAAGGAGGATGAAAATTCGCAGCAGAAAAATTATTAAAAGCACTTCTAGGCATATTGTTAACAAAATCTAATTGTTTTGGTGCAGGAGTTGCAGATTCCCATACCTGAGGGGCGGAGGCAGCAATCATCTCTGTTATCTTTTTGCTTAATATTTAAACTTGTAGCGCGAGCTGGGAGACGTTGTCCACTTCAAAGATAACTGCAGGCTTGCTCGAGCGGGACCTAGGCATATTCCACTGATAAGTGTTCATGGCCATGTCCTCAAAAAGCTCAAGAGCTACTTCTGGGGTCTTATAGTTTAAAGTACCGCCAGAAGCTACGTCTATCATTTACTTTATATTTTGATTTAGCCCGTTATAAAACGTCTGCACTTGTAACCATACAGGCAGCGCGTGATGTGGGCATCATCTTAATAGTTCTTTAAATCTTTCCCAAGTTTCATATAAGGTTTCAGAGTCTATTTGTCTGTAAGAAGAAATGTCATTCCTAAGTTTAGCAGTTTTAGCTGGCGGAAAATACTTCGCCAAAAATTTTTCGGTTAATTCATTCAAGGTGGTTATGTTATTCTTAGGTAGATTATTCAGCCACTGCTTAGCTTTAGTTCTTAAAGAGAAGGGGAAAAGTCTTAGCCTGATTGCAGCAGGACAGCCAGGCCCGGATGATAGGACCTGAGGTGGTGGTGCCATCGGCACCGTCAGTGACAGTCGTGAGTGTTTTCATGTAGCCGTTTGGCAAAACATTTCTAGACTCTTGTTCTTTTGTACAAGCCTGTTGTGCTTGTTATCTTCCGCTCTTTTGGACTTAAGCTTAGCTGTGAATTGAACTGCTTTACTTTTCTGTTATGGTTGGGTTGGCATTGTTTATGTGATATGGATTGTAGCCGGCGGAATAGGCGTCTTATGGTAAAGGCTAACCCGTGTGTTAGTGCTACCACAAGGCGGCTATTTCGGGCATAAGGCTCCCCTCGTGCCGTGTGTTGTGTTCCGGGAGGGGGGTCTTACAAATGGTATCAGACTTAGCCGATCTTCACCTACAGCAGTCAGGTAACAATGGGCCACTCCCGTTCGATTAGTCGGTTTGGGGACAAACCGACTTAGCGTAAGCAGTGGTGTGCCCATATGTAATTCACACTAAGTTGTCCAACTTTGACATTAGTTTTAGCCAACCTGACCCTAATCTGTACCTTGCGTATAGGTCCCAGCGCAGGTGGAGCCGGTTGGGGGCACTCCTACCCCTTCCGTCCCTTCACAATTCCAGCAGTCGGAACTGGGACAAACGCTGTCAGCCATATTGGATGCATTTAAAGCCCAGCAAGCTCCGGTGCAACAACAAGCGCCAGGCTCCAACTGGTTGAGCACCTTCCGTGCCCTGTCCCCTCCTGCCTATCTTGGGACAGAATCGCCGGTGCGCACCGAGGAATGGCTTGATACCGTGCAGGAATTGATGGCTGGCATAAGATGTCCGAACAGCATGGCAGTGACATTGGTAGTGACGCTGCTAGAGCTGCACGCCAAAAGGTGGTGGAAGTCCCTTATGGGCTCCACCTTCCAAGGGCGGTTGTACACGGACATCAGTTGGAACGAGTTCACCGAGGCTTTTCTGGATCACTTCATCCCTTCTTCTTCTCGGGATGAACTTGAAGAAAGATTTTTGCAGCTGAAGCAGGGATCGAAATCGGTAATGGAGTACCAGAGGGAGTTCCAACACCTCGCTAGGTTTGCCGATTCCTATGATTTGGACGATAGAGGCTACGCGAGGCGCTTCTACAAAGGATTAAGGGACCCCCTGAGGCAGGCCCTTTTGTTTATAGCCGATGCAAGTCTGGCAGAAATCATCGACATGGCAAAGAGACTGGAGGCGGACCACATGGGATGTGGCAAGAGACCTGCGGAAGGAGTAATTGAAGTCGGCCCTAGTAATAGAAGGCGGAATGATCATGGCAGAGGAAGGGGAAATCACAGAGGCGGTCGGTGGGTCAACCGGAACTATCGGGTGGAGTACCCAATTCCGCAATTACCTCCACCACCGCAGCAGCAACATTATCAACAACCTGGGGGCCGACGTGAGGTGATATGTTTCGAGTGCAACCAACCGGGGCATGTCCGACGAGTTTGCCCTCGATTGATCGGAGGTGCTCCTATTGCTCCCCCTCCAGTAGCTCCACGGGGGCGAGGGCACATGCGTGGCCGAGGAAGAGGACCACCAGGGAGAAATCAAGGACATGCATGGGAGCATGTATTCGCATTGGATATGACTCAGGAGAGAAATCCGCAGGAAGTCATCACCGGTACGTGCAAAATTTATTAATATTATATGACTTGTTAGATTTACGATACAAATGATACGCGCAATTTTGAATGGTGATTACCTTTTTGGAACCTAGGCACTGTCATGGTTAGCGGGAGACCCGCCTATACGTTATTTGACACGGGTGCGTCTCACTCGTTCATTTCGGCGGACTTCGTGAAGGACTTGGAGGGAGTGCAACACTTCACGGGCACTACTCAAAGGGTGCGCCTTCCGGACGGCTCTGAGATGACGTCGTCAGCAATTTGCGACTTCGACACCCTTATTCGAGGAAAGTTCTTTGAAACTCCGGCTACAGTGTTAAGAATCCCGGAGTTCGATCTCATCCTGGGCATGAGGTGGTTGAACTGGCACTACGCCAGAATCAATTGTGCGGAGAAGCAAGTTATGTTGAGGCATGGAGACTCGGAAGTCATCTTCCAAGGTATTAAATTCGCACCCCATAAATTATTATCTTCAATCCAAGCTATGAAATCTCATATGGAAGGGGACGAGGTCTATGTAATTTGCTTCGAGTTGAAGAAATTGACATTAGAGGTCAAGGATGTGCGGGTGGTGCGAGAATTTCCCGAGGTATTCCCCGAGAAATTGCCGGGACTACCCCCGCATAGGGAAATGGACTTCCAAATCACGCTAATTCCGGGTGCCAAGCCTGTCTCGCGAGCTCCATACCGAATGGCTCCGAAGGAACTTGCAGAGTTTAGAGTCCAGCTTCAGGAATTGGTGGAAGCAGGGTTCGTTCGCCCAAGCTCGTCGCCTTAGGGAGCGCCCGTTTTGTTCGTCAAAAAGAAGGATGGCACCCTGCGGTTATGTATTGATTATCGAGAGTTGAACCGGTTAACGGTGCAGAACACCTATCCCCTACCGCGCATTGATGAACTGTTTGATCAATTGGTGGGATCATATTGGTTCTCCAAGTTAGATCTGCGTTCGGGATATTATCAGCTGAGGATACAAGAAGATGACATTCAGAAGACGGCGTTCAGTTCGAGATATGGTTTGTATGAATTCACCGTGATGCCGTTTGGGCTCACAAATGCCCCTTCCGCCTTTATGAGCTTGATGAACAAGGTGTTCAGCCCTTATTTGGACATCTTTGTCATCGTGTTCATCGATGATATCCTAGTCTACTCCAAGACTGAAGCAGAACACGCCGAACATCTAACTTTAGTGCTGAGGAAACTAAAGGAGCACACTTTGTTTGCCAAGTTCAGCAAATGCGAGTTTTGGCTTCGAGAGGTCGCGTTCTTGGGCCATGTGATTAGTGGGGCGGGGCTAGCTGTAGATCCGGCCAAGGTGCGGGCCGTGAAGGAGTGGTCGCCATTGAAGTCAGCGGCCGACATACGGAGCTTTCTTGGACTTGCCGGGTACTATCGCAAGTTCGTGAAAGGCTTCTCGAAGATCGCCCTTCCCCTTACTACGCTGACCAAGAAGGGTGTGCCGTTTGAATGGACACCCCAGTGCGAAGCTGCATTCCAAGAGTTGAAGGACAGATTGACGACTGCACCCATCCTAGCTCTTCCATCTGGGAAGGAGGGCTTTCAAGTTTACACGGATGCGTCGTATCAAGGGATGGGAGCTGTGTTGATGCAGAATGGGCATGTGATCGCTTATGCTTCAAGACAGTTGAAGAAGCATGAAGCCAGCTACCCGGTGCATGATCTAGAGTTGGGAGCGGTGGTATTCGCCTTGAAGATGTGGAGGCATTATTTATATGGCGTCCACTGCGAGATCTACTCGGATCACAAAAATCTGAAGTACGTTCACACCCAAAAGGAGTTAAACTTGAGACAGCGGCGGTGGTTGGAGTTCTTGTGCGACTATGAATTCACCTTGAACTACCACCCCGGGAAGGTTAATTCCGTAGCTGATGCCTTGAGCCGAAAGGCACCGGGAACGAGCACGGAATCCCGCTTGATGAGGATGGAGTTAATCCGGACACTGCAAGAGATGGAAATCACTTTGGTCTTTAAGAATCGATCGGAAGAGTATACAGAATATTTGGCCGCGATGAGTATAGTTTGCAACATACGAGACCGGATCCGGACGGAACAAAAGAAGGATGCGGCTTTAACCCCGGCTTTCAAGTCAATGGAGGATGGGACTACGGAAGAATACTCCCTAAAAGACGGCCTTGTCCATTTTCGTGGCCGGCTTTACATCCCCGAAGGTGACAACATTCGGGAGGATATTCTAAAGGAGGCCCATTGCTCCAAGTACTCGGTGCACCCGGGGATCGCGAAGATGTACACCGATTTGAGAAAGACAATGTGTTGGCCGGGCATGAAGAGGGATGTCAAGTACTTTGTTACTCATTGTGTGGCCTGCCAAATGGTGAAGGCGGAATGCAGAAGCCCCGGTGGAATGCTACGGTCGTTGCCCATCCCCGAATGGAAATTTGAGGATATCTCCATGGATTTCGTTCACGGGTTACCTCGCTCGCGCTCGGGGAATGATTCTGTGTGGGTGATAGTTGACCGGTTGACCAAGGTTGCCCGATTTATCCCAATGAAGAATGAGGCGCAAGTGGGCGTCTTAGTGCGTCTCTTTGTGGAACAATTTGTGCGGTACCATGGTGTGCCAAAGACGATCGTCTCCGACCGGGATGGTCGGTTTACTTCAAGAGAATGGAGGGCTGTACAGGCTTATTTGGGCTCGCGCCTCGCCTTTAGCACAGCCTTTCACCCACAAACGGATGGGCAATATGAACGAACCATCCGAACATTGGAGGACCTTTTGAGGTTGTGTGTGCTAGATAAAGGAGAACCATGGGAGAGGCTCTTACCTCTCGTGGAGTTCTCTTATAATAACAGCCATCAAGCCAGTATTGGAATGACACCTCATGAAGCTTTGTATGGAAGGAGGTGTAGAACACCCTTGTCCTGGGTGCAAGACGAAGATCCGAAGACATTGGGAAATGAGTATATTGATGACACGGACGCGGTGGTTAGGTTGATCCGGGATCGAATGCTAGAGGCTCAAAGCCGACAGGCAAAATATTACAACGCAAGGCACCGTATGGTGGAGTTTCAAGTGGGTGATAAGGTGTTCCTGAAGATTCGACCGATGCACGGAGTGTCGCGGGTACGTGGAGTCAAGAAGCTCAGCCCAAGGTATGTCGGGCCCTATGTCGTAGTGGAAAGGATTGGCCCTCTGGCCTATCGATTGGAGTTACCGCCGGAGCTGGAGAACCTTCACGACGTGTTCCATGTATCGTCGCTTCGGAAGGCTTTGTTGCGGCCTGAACAGTATATCCCCATGACGGATGGTGTCGTGGCATCTGATAGGTCTGTGCGACTGGAGCCGGTACGGATCGTTGATAACGAGACAAGAAACTTGCGCCGCAAAAGTGTTCCCTTGGTGAAAGTGCTATGGTCTAATCATGGGAAGGAGGAGTTCACATGGGAGCCAAAGGATTTAATGCAAGGGCGCTACCCGGAATTGTTTACTCCAGGTAAGAATTTTATTTGAAAGCATAGTTCTTTTTTTTATGTGTTTCACTCCCATAGCCTTACCCTGATTTCGGGGACGAAATCTTTTATTTTGTTTATAGGATTTGTAACGTCCCAATTCGCGCTAGGCCCCTTGATTGCGTATTTGAGTCTAGGGGGCTGTGGTGAGCCCAATGGGGGTGTGGGTGAACATGTGCAAACGTACGGGAAATGAGGAAAACAAGGCAAAATGGCATTTCTGGCTGACACGGGTATGGACACGGCCGTGTCCATACCCGTGTGCCTCATAAAATTAGGCTTACCAGTTAGAGAGGTACACGGGTATTGGGACACGGCGTGTCCCTACCCGTGTGCCGAGGACACGGGTCGAGACACGACCGTGTCTCTACCCGTGTGCCGCAACCCCGACACGGCAGAAAGATGTTCTGGGATGAACACGGCCCTAGACACGGCAGGCAACACGGCCGTGTCACCTGAACACGGGTAGGAACACGGCCGTGTGCCTACCCGTGTATGCGGTGTATAAAAAGGAAAAAGTTGTGAAACCCTAGCATTCATTCCCCTTTCTTCTGCCCCGAAATTTCTGAGAGAGTTCTTGGCTGGAGGAGGAGGAAGAGCTTGCCGGAGCCATCCTTGGAGGAATCAAAACGCCGCCACCGTCAAGGGAAAAACAATGCCGCCGCGAAGGAGTGCGAGGCTCATGGCCGGCCATGGTTGTACCGCTGGACTTGAGGTGAGCTTCCTCCCCTCTCCCTTGGTGCTAGATCTATAGTTATTTTAGGAGAGACATCGACTCCATAGAGTCTTGATGGTGAGGAGGAGAGTTCTTAGGATAAGCCATGCCTAGGTTTTCTAGGCTTAGTCTCCCTCAACCTTCTCATCATTCAAAGTGGAGATGAGAGGGGTTTTCGTTGAGGGTTTGGCTTTGAAAGGAGAAATAAGGTTGGGTGTGATTTCTGGAGAAGTTTATGCGAGGTCGTTGCAAGGAAGAAGATGAACAGATGCCGTTCATCTCGCCTTAAGATGCGTGCAGAAATCTGATTTCTGCACGCGGCGACCTTCGTGGCCAATTTCGGAGGTGTTCTGGCCAGATCTGGGTGAACGACTCAACACGAAAGTCGTAGCCCTTGAAATTACCTTTCCAACGAGTGGTTGCTCGTTTCCATGCGATACCTGTAGCCACAGGAAAGCTGGTTCGAGTCCGCTGCGTTCGGGAAAATTCCTGTACAGGAAACTGTTTCCTGTACGTATTCGAGTTGAATTTCGGGTATGTTGCGACCAGATCTGGGCGATCGACTCAACACGAAAGTCGTAGCCCTCGCGAATACCTTTCCAACGAGGGGTTGTGCATTGTGATCAGATTCCTGTAGCTCCGGGAATCCCAGTTTTAGCATCGGGCTATCCTATGTTAATGCACTTGTTAATTTATAATGCTAGCACTCTTGCAATGATTGTGATTTGCCCATTTGTTATCTTGCTCCCATATATCTATAATGTTGTTGTTACTATAATTTAGCATGGTTACTCATTTGGTTGTGTAATAAGGAATAACCATGCAATGGTAGAGAAATGGATTGGATGGGAAGGCTAGATTTTAGGAGTTGAGATTGGTATAGGATATATTTATACAATTTGGTGTTGAACATATCTATTATGCGTGGTGATGAGGTGAATTCATTGAATAGGTGGGCGTGAACATGATGAACACTATGTGAAGAGTATTTTGTAACCGTAATCCGAGCCCAAGGGTTTATTAACAACCGATGCTTAGAGTGGTAGTCTCCCTACGGGTAGCATCGAGTGAGTTGTTTTGGGGCATGTGATGTGCGACGATTCATCGTGTCGCGATATTGAGATAATGGTTGTGGCAGGTCTATGGGTTCTCCAGTCATCACATCGATGGGAGCCAATGGGTAGACCTTGGGCAGTAGGGTTAGATACTTGGTGTCCATAACCCGAGATCTCCTCCGCGCCATGAGAACGGTTGGGCTTGCACCTCGTGCGTTTCCGAGGTTCCATCCGGTTCGAAATCAAAGGCCAGGTTGGGCTGTGTTCTTGGTGCACATTTACCCAAGACCCCTTCTGAGCCGTAGTACGCATGTGAGCTCCGCTGTTGTGTTCTTAGCGTTGAGGCGTACGGGGGCCTAGGATAGGTAGTGTGATACCACCTAGTAGTGGAGACGCCCGCTCCACTGTCGCCGTCTGGCCACCACGGGCGACGCCTGAGAGGTTAGCTACCTGCTCGAAAAGTGGGAACATCAAGTCTGTGTCGACATAGCAACTTGCATGTGCGTGCGCATGATTCGGTCATAGCATAATATTCATATCATGTCATCATTGCATACACAAGATCCTCATCGTATAAGTTTGTATGGGCACTCTTATACGATGAGCTACTTTACTGTTAAGCCGATCCTTAACTTATAAGTTTGTATGGGCACCCTTATAAGTTAAGTTACTATTCTGATTAATTATATCTGCTGTCATATATTATTGATATTTGTAGAACTGCTAGTTGTGTAGCGTAGTTTGTACTCCACCATATTTACAGTCACTTGCTTGTTTACTTGCTTATGTATATATATTGTATCTGTGTTCCTTTCTCCGCCCGGTGCCGAGGAGTCGCCGGGGGAGCGGATGTGAAGCCACTTAGTCTTATGACTAACAGTTGCTACGTCTTCCTTTTTAGGAGGAAACCCCGCAGGTAGAGCGGCAACGGACTATGCAGCAGGACAGCCAGGCCCGGATGATAGGACCTGAGGTGGTGGTGCCATCGGCACCGTCAGTGACAGTCGTGAGTGTTTTCATGTAGCCGTTTGGCAAAACTTTTCTAGACTCTTGTTCTTTTGTACAAGCCTGTTGTGCTTGTTATCTTCCGCTCTTTTGGACTTAAGCTTAGCTGTGAATTGAACTGCTTTACTTTTCTGTTATGGTTGGGTTGGCATTGTTTATGTGATATGGATTGTAGCCGGCGGAATAGGCGTCTTATGGTAAAGGCTAACCCGTGTGTTAGTGCTACCACAAGGCGGCTATTTCGGGCATAAGGCTCCCCTCGTGCCGTGTGTTGTGTTCCGGGAGGGGGGTCTTACACAGGCGCGCTCCAAGGTGACATACTTGGGCGTATGTATCCCTGCTCCAACAATTCTTACAACTGAACTTTCAGTTCGGCCATTTCTTTTGGCGCTACCCGATACGGCGAACGGGCCACAAGTTTCGCACCCGGCACCAGCTCGATAGCGAAGTCGATTTCCCTTTGGGGAGGTAACCCCGGAAGGTCCTTTGGAAACACATCAGCGTATTCCGACACAATCAGCACTTCACTCACACTGGCCTTCGGCGCCACCGCCTCTATGAGTGTGAAGAACAACTCCGCACCCTTCCGAACTGCCTTAACAACTTGGAGAGCGGATAACAACATCCCACTCATCCCTTGCATATCAATGAACTTGGTCTCTTGTTCGGTATTTTTCCCAAGTGTGACCTCTTCTGAAGTGCAATCGATACAGGCACGCTGCTCTGAAAGCCAATCCATACCAAAGATTATATCAAACTCTTTAATCGGCAATACTAATGTTTCCACCTTGAACTCCCGACTTCCTATCTTGACCTCAAGAACGCAAGATCGATCCGCGCACATCAAACATCCGTTAGGCAATAACACCTTTATACTGTCTGTCGTAGTTCGTATAGGTACCCCGACACTAAAGACAAAGTCCTTAGACAGAAACGAATGTGAAGCACCTGTGTCGAACAGTGCTCGCGCCGGATACTCTCGTATAAGGACAAACCCTATAACATTACAATTAAAACAAGCACAGCACATCAAAAACAAGAACATTAAAACCTACGCGCACCTGTGACGACATCCGCCTGCTTAATGGCCTCCTGTTGTCCAAGGTTGAAGACCCTGGGCTGCGCGTGCGAGGCAGAAGACTCCACCACAGCCTTCCCCTTCTTCGCATAAGACGCTCCCGTCTTCTTATCACCCTTTGGAGGACCAGATCGACATTCACGTGCGAAGTGTCCAACCTTCCCGCACGTAAAACAAGCACGAGATCCATACCCAGATGTATCCGTCACAGTCGCAGAAGGAGCTTGTCCAGAAAACTTAGACTTCTTATTCCATCTCTTTCGGTAGCCAAACTTGTCCGGACGCGGCGGCTTAAACTCTGGCTTCGCAACAGCCAAGTTGCCCTTTGCTTGCCCCCGTTTCATGACCGTCTCCAAAGAACGAGCCGTACAGACTAAGGCTTGGAATCCCTGACTCACAGAACTCGAGAGCAAATACCGCAGCTCATCTCGCAGTCCCGCATAAAACCGACTAGTCTTACGCTCTTCTTCGGCGAAGATCGTGCCCGCATATCTTCCCAAACGGGTGAACTCATGCAGTTAGTCATCCACACTTCGATCTCCCTGTGCTAATCGTTGAAATTCCATTTCCATCGATATCCTTTGCTGCATCGGCAGATGTTGTGCTAAGAACAAACGAGAGAATTCTTCCATTGTAATCTCTGCCAATTGCATGCCGGCCAAGTGATGTAGTTCAATCTCATCCCACCACAATCGCGCCTCTCCTTCCAGTAGGAAAGTGGCTAACATGACTTTCTGTTCCTCCTCAACCTTGATAGCTCTCATAATCCTCTTGATCCTTGCAAGCCAATCCTCTGCTTGGGCCGGTGTACCCGCCCCATGAAACTGCGGAGGGTTAAAGCTCAAGAATTGCTTTCATTGTTGATCTGCTACCCGCGGATCAACTTTGGCTTCTACCGGTTCTTGCCGTACCCCAGCTTGCGTTGGCACCACTACAGGACTTGCCTGCCCAGCCTGCTGAGCATTCATCACAGCAAGTACCGTTTTCGTGATGAGACGGACTGTTTCAGCAGATGGAGGAGTTGTGGGCACCTCGGCTGGTGCCGCACTCTCAACAGAACGTTGTGGTTCGGATTGACCCACGACACTTCTGGTCACCTATATGTGTAAAATACACAGGTTAACGACCAATGAAAGTGACAACCATACAAAAAGAATACACCAGTTCAACAAACAAGTGTATTTGCATTCCTAAGCGGACAATCTTGAGTTCAAGTTAAGTGTTATAACGACAGCACTAACACGTGCTCGCCACCTCTCAAAAGAATTCGTCCGCGAATTTGGAAGAGATCGACCAACAAGCTGATACCAAATTGTAATACCTCTACCCGTCAAGAAGAATATAATAGAGGGTCCGGTCGGGGCCCCACACCATATTCCACAAACAGGCGGAGACGCTACGAACTAATGTCATAACCAACGCATCCTAACACAGAGCATTCTAGCGGAAGTTTCACGGTTGAATCTTTGAACTCAAGATAAAGAACACTGTCCACTATAACATAGTAATGTATACAAACATCAAAAGAGTCTGGCCTTAAGGCCTTACAACAGTTTCTCTTAACAAGAGTGTGGATTACAGACATCGGCACGCAGGCCGGCCATACATGAACAAAAGAAACAAAACAATGCCTTCGGGAGCAGCAGCGCAGCTTGGGCTTCAGCCCGCTAAGTCCCGCTCGGACCAGCACCTCCAGTACCTGTAAGAACTAATCCACCAAGCGGTGGCAAACAGGGCAACGGTCAGCATTCAGCTGACCAATTATAACGACCCTGCCCCTGGCACGGGGCAGCGGAATTCCATCCCTGCATAGCAATCGTCCAATATGATATATAGCAATTCAAGCAAGACGTGCACGACCGCACAGTCACATATCACAAACGCCGGTACGACGGCCCGACGTCCCGTGCACTCATGGCACTCTCGGGTGCACCGGAAACACCGGAACTCACCATTGAGCATTTAGTCCGGCACGCAGGCCCAAGACTCTCATTATGCCACTGACGAAAGCCCAATGCCTTGGCGCTCTCATGTCCAGCCTACATAACGCAGGTACAGATCATCCACCCCCCATTGCTCAAATCTCCTTGCCCAACCAAGTACATCGTACCTGAGGCCACATTTAAAGGTGCGGGTCGGTTTCACCTTGCCTGTTCGGCACGAAGCCTTTTCATACAGTTGCAGCCCAACGCTCAACCGCACACAAAGTGGCAACTCACGGCCACAAGAGTTGCACCCAGCTCTCACAATTTCCTGGACTTCCTCCAGTACTTTTTCCATCATGCATACAAGCAATATTCACGGAGTTTTCTCCGATATGCAAACAAGCATCACTAATCCAGACCAACTGTCCAGATGGGCTTCACACAGCATGCCTAGATCCGTACTCCAATTCCGAACTCTAACAAGGGGGACTTCACATATCTACCCCAAGGGACGCCACAACCCACCGCACACTCGCGGGGAAGGGTTTTCCCTATGCAATGCAGGAAATAAGGACTTCACATGTCCGAGAAGGAAATCGTTACCCTAGGAATTCGCTTCGGATCCATGGAGAGAAATTGAGACAGATGAAAGCCTTCGCAGCAGCGTTGCCTTCGCAAATCCGAACTCGGCTCGCGATTTGGACCACCGTAGCACCACCGACAGCCGGATTCCACTTCTTCCTCACCTTGCTCTCACCTCTCTCTTAAAGTTAGAAAGAGAGTATGAAACTCAAAAATGAGTTTAGCCTTCTCCTTTCCCGGCCTTATTAGACTAGGAATGAGCCCCAGCCACAGGATCCTCTTTAAGGAAAATGAACGGCCAAGATCTGCCAGAAAAAGACTATTTTTTGGCCGACGCGGCCTGTGACACGCCCGTGTCACAGGCCTTGTACCATTAAGCGGCACACGAGGCACTCGCACCGACTGAAATCTACTAGAACACGGGCATCGACACGCCCGTGTTGAACCTGACACGCCCGTGTTATTCATGTGACACGCCCGTGTCACCCCTGCCTCAACGAGCTCCAAAACCAACAGAGCAGTACACGGGTAGGCACACGCCCTCGGACACGCCCGTGTCAAATCTGACACGGCCGTGTGCAAGGCTTGGTTCTGGGCCGTGTACTTCTCTGACTCAGTCCGGCCATTTCTTGAGTGACACGCCCTGGGACACGCCCGTGTCCAAGGCCGTGTCCCAGGCTCGACTATAGTCGACCACCGATCGTCGACCATCCAGAACACGCCCTGGGACACGCCCGTTTCCCAGGCCGTGTACCCCCGACACGCCCTGGGACACGCCCGTGTCCCAGGCCGTGTCAAACAGCCTGCACCTCAAATCCAGTTTTGAGATTTTTGGGGTGTTACAAGTACTATCCAATTTATTTTGAATTTACTTGACAAATATCTTGAAGACATTAGGAGTTTCAGACTTTTTCTTCAAAAAGAAAACCCAAGCAAATCTGGAAAAGTCATCAACAACCACACGAGTGTAGAATTTTCTACCTAAACTATGAACTGACATAGGACCAAATGAGTCCTTATGCAAGAGATATAAACACCTCATAGAGTCCTTGATCCCAATGCTCTTGAAAGAAGCTTTGGTCTGCTTGCCCTTTTGGCATGCAAAGCAAATGCCTTCCTTAGTGCATTTCATTTTAGCACCATTCATAACTAGCTCATCACTAAAGAGCTTGCCAATTGTCTTAGAGTTCAAATGAGCTAGTCTCTTGTGCCATTGGACACAATATGAGACTTTCTCATTTGCAACTAGGAATATAAGAGAGTCTATATCTAAACACAAAAATTTAAACAATAGACATTCCAACTCCTAGTGCCAGTCAAGATGACCTCTTGGTCACTCAACCTCTTTATATAGCACTCATCCTTATGGAATACTATGTCATTACCAAGATCACAGAGTTGGATTATGCTTATGAAGTTGTGTTGCAACCCTTCCACATAAGCTACTTTTATAATAGTGACTATGCCATTTGTGATCTTACTATAACCTTTGGTAACTCCTCTTTATGAACCACCAAAGATAACTTTGGGTCCATCCTTCACTAGAGTATACTCCTTTAGATTACTCCTTATTCCAGTCATGTGCCTGTAACAATCACTGTCCAAGTACCATATAGGGGTATGGGCACTTGGACTAACCTGCAAAACAAATTTACTTTACCTTAGTACCCCAATATTTATAGGTTCATTGGTGCATATCAGTCTGAAAATGAACATGTCCACTAATAGTTTTTCTGACCGGTAGACTGACTTTAGCTCTGGACACACTTGGATTATGCTAGCAATCTATGTCATAGTGACCCACTTTTCTACAACACTAACACTCATGAATGTTGTACCTTCTTTTCTGAGAGGGTCTGCTAGCTATGCTGACAGCAGCTCTCTATCCAAAAGGAACAGCAATAGCCTTTTTCAAGTTCCTTTTAGCTAGAATCTGGCTAAAGGTAAGTCTTCAAATAGGCTTATTTGCAAAATACATGCTCTTAACGACATCAAAAATAGCCAAATCAGGCTTGCTGATAGACTGCAGAGTCTTTACTGAATTGCTCTAAACTTTGGCTGCAGCCACATTCTTGAGAGTGTGGGATGGAGCACCAAGACCAATGGTCCATGATGGGCAATTTGAATTTTTTCATAGGTTGCCATGAAGGAACTCATTCCAATTCCTCTTCTCCTTCCATTAGTAGGTACACTTGTATCCTTCAGAGAATAATTCCCATTCTTTCAGTGACTATACATGGAGTCCTTGTCATACATGTTAGAAGGGAGTATTACCCTTTTAAAGGTAATGGGTGGCTGAACTGGAGCTTTTCCCTTCCTTTTGAAAGGGGCAGCACTTGATTAGTTTCCCTTGAAACCTAAGATCCTCTTATTTCTCTTAGAGGAGGAGTCAATGATGGGCAACATATAATTGGTCTTAGAGTATCTACCCTAGTTCACTTCTCCCTTTGGTGTTTTTCATCTAGATCCCAAATAAGGGCATTCTTGTGTTTTATGGTGTCTATCTGCATGATAATAATGTTTTTCATCTTGCAAACTTCCCTGATTTTCTGTTCTAGCAAGGTTGATAACTCAGAATGCTAGGAAGCAGCAATCTATAGAGATGCAATCTCCTGAGCATGCTTTTTAGCCAGCAGCTTACTTCTTTTTATTTCTTGTAGAAGTTTACCATACTTATCAATCAATTGATTGATATCTTGCTCAGATTCTGAGCCATCTTCATCACTCGATGAAGAAGCACTAGAATTGGGACTTGTCTTATAATTTGACTCAGATGAAGAACAAGATAGATATTGTACCTTTTCTGGACCTGGTTGATCCTGGCAGGATTCTTCCTAAAACATTTCCATCAGCCCAATATAGGCTTCTTCTTCTTCAGATTCTGATGAAGAAGAGTCAGTCCAGCTCTTCTCCTTCTTTGCCATGAAAGACTTCTCCTTCTTGCTCTTTTGAAGGTGGTGTTTCTTCTCACCATCCTCATATCTTTTGACTGGGCAGCCAGCAATTAAATGCTCAGGTTTGTTGTTGCAATAGCAAACCACTTTAGTAGAAATCTATTTATCAGGTTTATAACCATGCTTGTCCTCCTTGGAGGATTTATTTCCCATGTAGTAGTCCTCCTTATGATGAGAGGAGGAGGAGGGCCTGCTCCTCCACTATTTCCTCTTCATAAGCTTCATAAACTTCCTAGAAAAGGCAACAAACTCCTCATTAGACATGTGGCAGTGTTATGTGCATGTCTCTAAACTTTCTAAGTTAGACTCACCAGCCCTCCTTGGTAGGGAAGGAGTCTTTCCCCTACTTCTTCTTGTGTCTTCAGCTTTGAAGGACACAGTCTTTTCTCTTGCCTGGGACTTGCTGTTTTTCTTCTCCTTCTTCCTGGCAGTCAGTTTTTAAAGTCCACCTAGTGCCAACTACCTTCACCTATGGGGGGGATAGGTGTCTTGTAGCATTTTTACAGAATTAAAATTGTACCTACACAAATAAACAAAACAACACAGCACAGAAGGACACAGGCAAATTATAGTGGTTCCCCGATTTGGGTACGTCTACTCTCCCCCTTTGACCTATCTCCCAACCAGGGATGACTCAGTCACATCACCAACAGGATTGAAATCCAATCCTCACACTATCGGAAGGAACCCTTCCAAACGAAGGAGTCACCACTCCTCCACCACGGGTTGCACCCAACCCTTATAATGAGGAACCTACGTTCATTTACAACAAGAATAAAATGGAATGTATAACATATACAAACTACTTATGGAGAGCTAGGTGTCCCTCTTCGTTCGATGACGCGTTCTTGAATAAGACGAAGAGTCCACGACCTTAGCTCTCACTTGGAAAGGATCTCCTCTAGATCGGCGACGACAAAGAATGAGGCGGTGATGCTATGTAGATCCAAACTTCATAGCTAAGCCGGCAAGGTCTACCAATGGTCTTTCTTGGATCAATCGTCTCGATCGATTCGGATAGGGAAGGTATTCCCGATCTAAAAATCAAGAGACAAAGGTTCTCAAGAAGGACTCGTGAGACGCGTTGCGTGGCAGAGCTTCTGTCGTCGGGAGATCAGGAAGAAACCACGATCAGCGGCGACGACCAACTAGCACGAGCGGCGATGGCGACGGAACGAGCTTCGCGATCTAGGTCACGTCGGTGGCTCGGTTTTCCTTTTTCTATTTCGTAATCATTTTTTACTGTTCAAAATACCGATGTATTTATACAGAAGGATGATCCAATATGACCGTTGTGGGCCCCACCAGTAGGAACCCTAAGTATGGCTCCAAACAGTGCGTGAATACATGGTCCGGTCCAGTGAGCCCAGGAAATTTGCCTAAGGAAAATTCGGCAAGAATCATAGGTGATTCTCGACGAATCGGCAAGAATCACCTACGATTCTCGCCGAATTCTACTTAGCAGAATTCTAGGCGGCGTAGAGATAACCGGCTGCATTCGGCGAGAATTAGCGAGTGATTCTCGACGATTCGGCGAGAATCATCGAATCGGCGAGAATCACTTAGTGATTCTCGATGATTTTTACTTAGACGATATTCGTCTTTCTTCCCATGAACTGGTCTTTGCCCCATCCTTGCTCCTTGTCTGCTCTTGATCTTTCTTTACCCTGTGCTTGAAAGTAAGTACACTCCAATAAAGAGAGTACACGTAAGGCAACACACTGATCTGCTCAACGAGGGATTACGTTGCACAGACCCGTGTATATTGACCTACTGCACCCTGACATTGTTGTGTACTTAGCGAGGAATAACTGCAAGCACAACTTGAAAGATTTCATCAAATACATTGTGAATTCATCTTAGCTTGATAGGAGGCTTCCTCAAATCCAGGTAATTGTGGTTACAATACCCAACAATCTCCCCCTATTTGAAGAAGCCAAAATCCTACTAGATAAGATGAATTTCACCAATCCAGATAATACATACATTGAATCAAGAGAAGAACAATAAAAGTAAACAGAGCAATATGAGAGTCAATCATCAAATCACATACATATATATATAGATATCCACGATAATTGTTCATATGTTTACATGATAATAATAATAAAAATATAAGGAATACATTAGCTAAACTCCTAGATCTCTTTTTCCTTAGCTATTTCATCTTTTAGCTGCTGCGCCAAGTGCTTTCTGCTTTGTCGTTCGAAGTATTCCTTTGGCTTCGGGTAGTATCTGGGAGGAGGAGCTTTATTTTCCACAGTGTTGGACCTGAAGAAAATGTTTCGTTTAGCTTCAAAGGTCTTGTGCAGCTCCCACTCGTACTGATTATAAACATTGTTCCGATTTATCTCCCCCCTCTGTTGTAGCGTAAATGTGTCCAGAATAATACTCCTTGATGTTGGACTCCACCTTTCGTTCCTCACTTCATCTTCCTTCAATCTGATTTTCTTTTCAGCTTGCGTTTCCTTGGATGTCCCTTCTTGAATTTTTCTCTTACTCTAGCTTTTGCTAGGGCTTCTTGGTCAAACATGCTGCTGCGAGCAGCTCTTGCAGCCTTCTTAGCTTCAGCAGCCTCACTCAGTGGAAGATCTTCTTCAATAGCAGCAGCAGTATAGACCTCATCCTCCGGCGGGGCAACAGGAACGTGTATGCCCGACGCCTGTTGTACTAACCAGTGGGCCGTTTCAAAGACATACCTATTCGATTGATGGAAGGTGTTAATTATTATCTATTAGATTGATTGAAGGTGTCAATTATGATTTGTTAGATTTTAAAAGCGTACCTATTAGACTGATCAAAATTTTTGATGATTATCTGTTTAAGCCCAGCCAACTTAGCTTTGTTGTCTTCCTCCCCTTTTTGGCTTCTACAGCAATTGAGTTTGCGTAAGCGTGCAGGGACACATCGATGTGCTTCACAGTTTTTGTAAATTCATCCAGCAGTGTCTTTTGATTGGCATTCAGAGTCACCATGTTGCCATCAAATTTTTGGATGTTATCTGCCACAACATGTGCATTCTGATTTACGATAGCTAGATCATCTGTGTTCTTTTTAAGACCTTGCATCAGCAGAGAGACAGCTGTGCCGGCTGCAGTATACGTTTCCTCGAATTTCTTTTCCATTACGTCCAACTTGTGATTGACTTCCACAATGTTCTTTAGCATTAGATCCTAAGATTCTTTAACCCTTTCTAGCACGTTGGCTTGTGTTTTCTCAAACGAGGCCTTTAGCTCATCCAGAATTCCTTGAACTATATTGACAGTATGATTTGCCAGATTGGCTTGTAGTGGATGACCCTCAGGTAAGCCTTGGTCTGGCTCTTCATCAGAGGCACTTGGTGAGCTGGACACTAGTACAGGTTCCACGGGGGGAATGCTGGCAGCCACGATAGGTTGTTCAGGAATGCTTACCAAAGGTTGTTGGGAGGGTTCCCCCTCCATTCGTGCACAAGACTCCTCAGGAGCTTGTTCGTCAGATGGAACTTCAGCATCATCCCGAGGATCCAACACTTCCATCCTCTCAATTCCTTCTTCCTCCTCCTCATCATCCATGTTCTCAATCTCAACTGAGGCATTGTCTAAATTTTCCTCGTCATTCTCCTCGACATCACCTTCGTCTCCCAGATCATTATCATTCAGGGCCGCCTCATCTTGCACCACATCCTCACTTTCTTCTTGCAGGTTCTCAACTGCATCCCTAGATATCTGAGAGATGTTAGATATGACATCAGCAGGAGCGGATAGAGACTCCCCCTCAGTTCCTGCAGTCAGCAGATAAGGAACTTCACCAGGGACAGCCACGGAATCTGCTGGGGTTCTATTGTCCTTAGCCCCATGGGACACAGCTGGGGATTCATCTCGTTCTTCTTCCACGACAACTTGCCCTATCCGTCTCTCCCATCTATCAAAGACACTGGAGTCCATCTTATTCAGATAGTGGATGGGAACTCCTTTGCTCATATCAAACGTGTCTCCATCCAGTTGGTTAAGATAGAGACTTATAATCCGTCCAAATCTAGGGGTTCGTAGAGTATCCTTTATTCTTTCAAACAGCATGGCCCCCCCAGTTGAATCTCTTCTGACATACGATCACCACTAAGATCTTGAACATCTCACCTGAGATATGATCGTGAGAGCCTGGCTTATAGATCAGGACTTTCCCGACGATGTCATACAGAAGCTTCCCTTCCACATTCATCTCCTTCCTCTTGATGGATTTGATTCCTCTGGGTAGACCACAGAATAGAAGAGTTCGTGCTCGATCCTGTTCTTCCAGATAATCTTCTTGATCAGAGCTGGAGAGTTGCAGGTGTTGAGTCAGTTTCCTTGCAGACATTTTGATCCTTGCCCCGACAATCTTACACTTGATGATAGTATCTTCACGCCGAAGTTTGGCAGTCGCAAAGAATTCCATCACTTCCTTATCCAGTATCTTGCAGGGGTGCTCCAGGATGAATTTGAGTCCAGCCTCTTCAAGCATTAGAATGATGTTTCTAAACTCATTTGAGGCATGAGAAAAGCCGGTTCGAACTAGCTCACATCCAGTGATAAGTCCAGCGGTGGTTTTTGGAGCCATTTTAAACCTAAGGAAGAAAAGGCCCAAGTCTAAGCCTAGTCAGTAACTCTAATAGGAAGCTATACTAACAACAAGCCACTTCAAGGAGGAAGAAGTCATTACCCTAAGTCGAGGATTGTCGGGATTACAGAGATAGAATTAGCAGGATCGAAGGGAATGCCTGGACGGGCTCCGGAAGCTCGCGATTTCGGGATCGACGAGATGCCCGGGGATGGAAGCCTAGATCGTCGTAATCGATTGAGGCCGCGAGCTACCAGTTGACAGAGCACTGAAAAGGGGGGAAAGCAAATAGACGGGAAGTGAAGAGTCGGCGGGATATCCTCTATATATACTGTAGCAAATCGGGCGGGTTCGACGAGATTCCGACAGATTTTTCTAAATGTTTTCTACCGAGGGTTTCGACGGAATTTTCCACACAGCGTTACAAGGCATAAGAACTTTGTTACACCCTAAACAAGTAATTTTGTTAGGAGGCATATTAATTCTGTGGCAAATAATTTTATTAAGTTATTTCTCGTTCGAGATGTATACAATATTCTGATATCAGTTGTAATCTTTTGTGACACTCATTGACGTACCTTCTTAATTTTAAGTGGGCTTACTTATGCCTATTGAGGTTCATTTTCAAATGTATAAATTTGTATCTACCAAGAATTCCTTAATACTGTATCTAAAGGTCATTTTACAATTTTAACCTTTCCTTAGGTATACAAGCATATATGTGTATATATACGCATAACCATTTACATTTGAGAGAAGGAATTCACAAATTTGTGTGGATATGTAAGTATATATATATATATGTAAATATCGATGCAATATGACTCAAATATTGAAACTGATCGCAAGTACCTGGGATCATAAGATTTATCATTTAGCTCCTCTGTTTAAAGCATACGAGGTGTTCAATTTGAGTATGCCATTGTAGATATCACTGCTCTTATTCCAAATACTTGTTCCAAGTCATTCTTGGAACATCTCCTGTCTGGTTCCCATCATGTTTACGGGAACTTAGACTACCCTGCAAAAGAGAATTTGCTTACCTTAGGAAACCAATATATATTGGGTCCTAGGTTCTTGTCAGCATACAAACTCGAATGCCTTCCCACAGGAATCCTGTCAGGAAGGCTAACTCTGCCCAGAGGAGGTGTATATGCCCTTGCCCTTGACACAGAGGGGTTGTGCCAACAATCTATGGCAAAGTGACCCACCTTGCCACAGCACCAACACTCGTGAATGTTGTATCGTCGTTTCAGACCTGACCTACTGACTGAGGTAGTCATGATCTCAGGTCTAAACGGGATAGAGCCGGTTCTTCTCACAAAATTGCCTTTTCCACTGTGACACGTGGGAGGGTGGAAAGAATGTATGTGGTGAGTGTCATGAGGCCTGGGAGGTGGTACTTTCCTTTCAGTCAGCACACTTCCAGAGGCCCCATGGGTACTTACCACATGTTTCGTGACCCCCCTTTCCTGTGTCTCAGGGTGGGAAGTACTGCAGTGAGAGCTGGTTCCTGCATATTCATGATGAGTGGGGGCTGAGGCTGAGAATATAAAGGGTTCAGAATGAGCCTTGGGTATTCTCTCACGGGTAGCCATGACGGCTCTAGCACTATGGGTATTTCCACCTGAGGGCTGATCATTCTTGCAGTGACCAACGTTGTTTCTGTGGTCATACCTGAAGGCATTATAAGTGCCCTTCCTACTCGGGATGGGGGGTCTGAACACAGTTTCCCCATTTCTCCACAAATTAATAATTCGGGAGATCCACCCATTTTCTTCTTTTCTCTTGATAGCATCTATCGTGGAAAAGTTAGAAACTATTCTCTTCTCTGTCTCTAAACGACTTTCTAGATCCGAGATCTTTGAGTCCTTGACCTTGATGGATTCCACTTGGATATTCATCAAGGTCTTCAGCTGAGCAATCTCCTTAGCTTGCTCCTCAACAAGTAAGTTGCTCTTCTGAAGAGCACACTAAAGGGATTCAAGATTTTCAATCATCTGATTGGAGCTATCTATATCCCTTGCATCACTAGAGGGACAATCCTATGAACTATTCCTATCTTCAGGAACTTCAAGAGGAGAGGGGCATGACGAAGAAGTTACCTGCTCCTAGCTTTGCTATTCAGGGTTACCGTCAAGATCGGTAGAGACTGTTGAGTCAGCTTCATCAGAACTGCTTTCCTCAACTTCTTCTTCAGTCTCTGACATGGACACAGGAGCCCTGATACTGACATATTGATCATGCCCTTCATCTTCAGAAATGAGTTCCCCCCCCCCCCCCATATAGGCTTCATCTTCTTGCTGATAACTTGTCCATGCTTTCTCTGATCCCATCATGAGGTCTGAGATGGTTTGCCACATGGACTTGGCCGTCCTACACTTGTCAACTCTTGAACGAGATACACCAGACAAGACGTCAGTGATGATCTGAAGTATTAACTTATCTAACTTGAACAGTGAGAGCTCGGTCTCAGACATCTCTTCGGGACACTTTGGGATTTGGATATCCTTTCCTGAACCGGAAGCCTTCATGGGAATGAAGGGACCCTCTTCCAAGATGAGTGACGCCCGAGGGTCAATGGCCTCCAGATGAAATATAACTCTCATCTTCCAGATGGTGTAATACTCCTTTGTGGAATTGGGGAGTCTTAGAGGAGAGATATCATAATCCAGCTCCATTCTTGTTGACACTGGTGGCAGGATTCTTCTCAAGGTGTTAACCTTTTTGATGAGTAACCTCCCTCTGGTACCACTTGAAAGTCCACCTACTGCCAACTACCTTCACCTATGGGGGGGGAATAGGTTTCTTGCAGCGTTTTTGCGGAATTAAAATTGTACCTGCACAAATAAAAAAAACAACACAGCACAGAAGGACACAGGCAAAATATAGTGGTTCCTTGATTTGGGTACATCCACTCTCCCCCTTCGACCTATCTCCCAACCAGGGACGACTCGGTCACATCACCAACAGGATTGAAATCCAATCCTCACACTATCGGAAGGAACCCTTCCAAACGAAGGAGTCACCACTCCTCCACCACGGGTTGCACCCAACCCTTACAACGAGGAACCTACGTTCCTTTACAACAAGAATAAAATGGAATGTATAACATATACAAACTACTTATGGAGAGCTAGGTGTCCCTCTTTATTCGATGACGCGTTCTTGAATAAGACGAAGAGTCCACGATATTAGCTCTCACTTTAAAAGGATCTCCTCTAGATCGGCGGTGACAAAGAATGAGGCGGTGATGCTATGTAGATCCAAACTTCGTAGCTAAGCCGGCAATGTCTACCAACGGTCTTTCTTGGATCAATCGTCTCGATCGATTCGGATAGGGAAGGTATTCCCGATCTACAAATCAAGAGACAAAGGTTCTCAAGAAGGACTCGTGAGACGCGTTGCGTGGCAGAGCTTCTGTCGCCGGGAGATCAGGAAGAAACCACGATCAGCGGCGGAGACCAACTAGCATGAGCGGCGACGGCGATGGAACAAGCTTCGCGATCTAGGTCACGTCGGTGGCCCGGTTTTCCTTTTTCTATTTCGTAATCATTTTTTACTGTTCAAAATACCTATGTATTTATAAAGAAGGATGATCCAATATGACCGTTGTGGGCCCCACCAGTAGGAACCTTAAGTCCGGCTCCAAACAGAGTGAGAATACATGGTCCGGTCCAGCGAGCCCAGGAAATTTGCCTAAGGAAAATTCGGCGAGAATCATATGTGATTCTCGACGAATCGACTAGAATCACCTACGATTCTCGCCGAATTCTACTTATCAGAATTCTAGGCGGCGTAGAGATAGTCGGCTGCATTTGGCGAGAATCAGCGAGTGATTCTCGACGATTCGGCGAGAATCACTCGTCGAATCGGCAAGAATCACTTAGTGATTCTCGACGATTTCTACTTAGACGATATTCGTCTTTCTTCCCCTGAACTGGTCTTTGGCCCATCCTTTCTCCTTGTCTGCTCTTGATCTTTCTTAACCCTGTGCTTGAAAGTAAGTACACTCCAATAGAGAGAGTATACGTAAGCCAACACACTGATCTGCTCAATGAGGGATTACGTTGCACAGACCCGTGTATATTGACCTACTGGACCCTGACATTGGTGTGTACTTAGCGAGGAATAACTGCAAGCACAACTTGAAAGATTTCGTCAAATACATTGTGAATTCATCTTAGCTTGACAGGAGGCTTCCTCAAATCCAGGTAATTGTGGATACAATACCCAACAAGTTTCATTTCATAATACAGTAGCTTCTCAAACAGAGTTAGTGGAGGAGTATCTACCAGCTTTCCCACTTCCCTGATGGCACAAATCTTTGTGTCCTAATCTACAGTTAGAGACCTTAGGAATTTATCATTAAGCTCATAACTATTGAAGACCCGGCCATAGGTCCTTAGTTCATTAACTATTCTAAAATCTTTCATAGCAGTTGGCTATGCTCTCTTCCTTGGACTGCCTGAAAGCCTCATACTCTTAATTTAGCATGGACTTACTATTATCTATGACCTCTTCTGTGCCCTCCATGTAGACTAACAAAGTGTTCCACATCTCTTTGGCTATCTTGTAATGCACCAGATTCTGAAAGGTGGAGTCATCTATGGCACTAACAATAATATTATGTGCCCTCTTGTCCAAGGTGGCAAGAATGACCTCATCTTTAGCATTTTTTGAATAAGTCTTTGGTGTCTGGTCATTGGCATCCAGAGCTGAGACTTTCATAGGGATGAAAGGTCCCTTGGTAAGTTGTAAGTATTCATATTTTTTTAGTACTTTATATAAGTTGTTTTAGGTTATTTTTGTAGTTTTTAGTTATTTTTTTAAATAATTGGTTTCTTTTTGTAAATAGTCTTCTAAAGTAAGTTTATTCTATTTTCCAAATTTTTTTGCAGAAAACATTAATTTTTCAAGGTACGCGCCCGTGACCAGAGCGTGTTACTTTGATTACAGCAAAAATCTGCTTCCTGCACAGAAATGACCGCGTTCGTCGAGCAGCGCTCGACGAATTTGATACAAGCATCAGCGCTTGATGTTCGTCGAGCAGCACTGGATGAATTTGATACCAACGTAAGCGCTCAACGTTCTTCGAGAAGCGCTCGACAAATTGGATTCTAGTCGATCAGTGCTCGACGATTTGTCGATTAGCGCTCCACAATTCGTCGATCTGTGCTAGACGATTCGTCGATCAGCACTCGACTATTCGTCGATCTTCTCTCCATGAATTTCATGACAGTCTCAGCATTCGATGTTTGTCGATCAACATTCAACACCAGCCATTCGTCGATCAACATTCATTCGACGTTTGTCGATCAACACTCAACGCCAATCATTCGACGTTCGTCGAGCAGCGCTCGACGATTTAATGCCAGACTCAGCTAATCGACTTTCGTCGAACGCAGATCAACACTCCAAACTCAACATTCGTCGAACGTAACTTAATACCACACTCAACGTTCGTCGATGTCAGCTCGATGCTTTGACTCCACTCGATGCTCGACGCTTTCTATCGACATTCTCTGCCCGTGACCATGATGTGTCCCGCACCCACTACTTCTAGAACCATGCCTGTTATCAAAATTTTTGCTTCCACTACACACCAGCGTGCCACCTCCCGTAATTTTTGCTTATAAATAGAACTTCTCTGTAAGGTCCAGGGGTTCAAATTTTTGAGCCATTTTGCTGTTGAACTGCTTCTTAGTTGCTTTTTGTGTTATGTAAGGATAACTTCCCCCCTCCTCTTTGTGTTTGTCTTAGCTTTTGTAATCAAACTTTCTACTTAATAAAATATGTTAGTCTTTTCATCCTTATATTGTACTGAAATGCCTCTGAGTGCCTCTCTTTCAGCAATCTTATGTATCTTTATTTTCTTTTTAATAAGGGTGTGTGTGTATGAGTTCGATTTTTAATTTTTTTATGTTTTCAAATCATCAAATTGCTTAGTTTAGTTTTATATTTTCTCAAATGTAGTAGTTGTTATTATAGTTTTTTTTATTTATCATGTCGCTTAGGTTTTTTTAGGTTTAGTTTTTTAGTGCTTTATATTCATTTTCATGAGTTTGTAAAATTGTTTTCAAAGTGGTTTTTATCTTTTTATCTTTACTTAGTTCCTTTTTTGTGTTTCTAAAACTTTTTATTATTTTTGACTTCTTCCCACTTTTTATGCACTTTTATAAAATTATAAGAATGAAAAAGTTATCATTTTAATTTTTGAAACACTTTGATTTTAGCTTTTATGTTTAAAAACTTCTGCTTTTTTTATTTTTATTTTCATCTTTTTGTGTCTTGTTGGCAAGTTCTAGGAGTAGAAATGTAATCGTTTTAATTTTTCGCTCACTTTGATATAATTTTTTGTCGAGTGTGTGAGTGTATGAGAATAAGTTTTATTTTGTTCTCTTAAATTTTAGGTAGAGTGTGTGAGTGTATGAGATAATTTTTAGTGCTTTCTTTATTCCTTTCTTAGTTTTTTGTAGAGTGTGTGTTTGTATGAGATAGCTTTTACTGCTTTGATTTCCCGCCTACTCGTTTGAGTAGCACTTGTCATTTCCCGCCTACTCGTTTGAGTAGGACTTGTAATTTATCGCTTTGATTTCTCGACTACTCGTTTGAGTAGGACTTGCAATTTTCCGCCTACTCGTTTGAGTAAGACTTGTAATTTCAATTATTTTTTCCTTTTTGTGTAACTTAGCTTTTTCTTAATTATGGGTTCGATGTGCATGTGAGTTCTTTGTTTAGCAATTAAAGTTTTTAGCCTTTTGTTCCTAACGTTACGTTATTTTTATGTCCTCTTTTTATAATCATTTAGCGCTTAGTTTTGAACTCAGTACTTATCAAACTCATAAGCAGTCCCCATACTGATGAGTGGCCTATCGTTCTTAGCCCGCGACATAGAAGAGTAATGGGACATATAAAATCACTCTAAATAATTAAAGGATCTTGTTTTAACTTTAATTAAATGGCTTAAGGTTTGTCCCGGGTATACGATGCGTAGAACCGCATATCGATGTGTGGGCTCTATTTTCATTATCCATATGCTAGCTAGCAGAGAGGCCATGCATATGGACTTATCACCCTTGGGTTAAAAGAGTTGCGTGCATACCCTCGAGAGAGGAGAAGCGTAATTCTACTAGATTGGGTTCCCCACCCAAAAACGGGGTTCTTAGCGTAATGCGGGCATTAAGAGGAATCCTTCGTCGGACGAGAGTTCGGTCGAATAGTCTTAATGTGCAGGTGAGCGACATTCCAAAAGATAAGTGAGCTCATGTTTGTGGAACCTCAACGACCAAGTTGCCTTTAATTAATTTGAAAACTAAGTTCTATAATTATTAAGAGTCGTTTTAGTTTCGATCTTATTCGATGCAGAGCATTAACCCTTCATCGAAATTTTCTTAGTCCCTTTTTTTACAACTCCCTTTAATAACCGCTTTAGTTAACTAAAACACGATAAGTTTTTTTCGATAAAATAATAGTCCCTCCAGAAGGAGTAGAAATAGTAAACCGACCCCGGGAAATATACGACCTCAATATTCCCCATCGGAATATCCTATACTACTTGCGATATGTGCACTTGCCTCCTTCGTGTTGCGTGAGATCCGAACCCAGCGCGCTCATCGACTGAATCGAGAATCGGGCTCCGCGCACATCATCCCTCTTTGACTGTGATGAAGATCCTTGGTCAAGATGCCTCCATGAAGAGTCTGACCTTTTCCTTCCAAATTCCAAATCCGTCCTTTCATCATATTGGAAGCTCCATGGAACTAAGCTCCTTATGGTTGTCTAGTGAACCCATAAGTATACTCTGACTACTACCCTTGGAGATCTACTCAGACTGTTAAGTCTTTCTTGAGCAACCTCCCTCTGATACCACTTGAAAGTCATTGTTTTCAAGTGTAGCTACACCACCTAGAGGGGGAGGGGTGGGGTGAATAGGTTTCTAGGTCTTTAGTATATCTTTTAACTTTTATAAGTTCAGGCTGTGAGTGGTGATTTACTTCCTATTGCTTTCAAGACATTCACCAGACGACACAACAATTTATAATGGTTCCCCAATTTATGGGTACATTCTCTATCCCTCCCGCCTTTCCAATAGTGTATTAGAAAAGGCACTTCTCTAATATATCGGCTCCTAAGAGCTTACAACACGATCCCGCACGACCACTCAGTCTCCTCCAAGACTTACAACTCAGGCACAAAGCCCTATAACTCAGTGATCAGAAGATCACCTATCTCAGGCAAAAGTCCCTACCGCTCAGACTGGGAAGATAGCCCTGCCTCAGATCCAAAGGATCCAACAACTTAGGCTAAAGCCCTACACTCTGATTCTTAACAGAATCCTCCCTCTCAGATTCACTCTCGAATCCTACCTTAGATCTATAACAGATCCTACACTCGACCTTTATAAATAGGCTTACAATTCCGATCTAAGAAGATCCTACAGAAAGAAATAAGTTTATTGGTGTTGATTATTAGACAATAGAAAAATGATCTTTGTATCTTTCTCCTTCTGTCCGGATAAAGATCAGTCTAGATTTCTTCTTCACAGCTCTAGAAAATAATCTTCAGGATTTGCTCAGCTTGGGCTGTGAAGTGGTCATCGCTAGGTTTAGCCCATGCTGCTCCTACTTTCTTATTGTTGATGATGAAGACGACAACAACTAACAGGAAGAACTTTCAGGTCGATTGATTTGAACTTATTCTTCTTGTCTCAGCAATAATGGTGAGGAAGATGGTGAAGTTATGCTGAAGCCCTAAAAAGTTGATTTGATTCTGTCGATCTCATTCCTTTTATCTTCCGCCGTGCAACGACTTTCTTGACCTGTGGGCTCAACTTTAATAGTTGATATATAGCCTTCCTTTTACATAATATATTATACAGCTGGCAGCCAATGCCATTACTGGAGGACTTCAGCTGCCACATAATGAATTTTAATTCCATTAACTTTTGTTTACTTTTGCTGACGTCAACAACTGTGGACTTAGCCAAATTTTTAGATTCAATCCAGGCGTTGAATGCTATGAGTGAGCTGGCTTCACTCAGCGCATTTGGACTTAGCCAAATTCTCTGCACCATCAGGCGTTGAGTGCATTGAGTGAATTGGCTTCACTCAACGCCTCTGGACTTAGACAATTCCTATGCCTTACTTACACATTTACAGCATTGAGTGAATGGCCTTTACTCAATGTTTTTTGACTTGGACAAACTTTCTGCGCTGCCAGGCATCGTGTGCGTTGAGTTAGCCATCATCACTTAACGCCCCTGGACTTAGCCACATCACTGATTTCCTATCTTTATGCTGAAGCATTGAGTGAACTAGCTTCACTGAACGCTTCTGTACTTAACCGCAATTCTAAAATCTACCAGCTTGTTGAGTCATTGATTGCGCTGAGTGAACTGGCTTTACTCAACGTCTCTGTACTTAGATAGATTTTTTTGTCTCCTTCTTCTTTGGCTTTGACAAAATAAGCATGGCGTTGAGTGAACTGGTTTCACTCAACTCTTCTGGACTTAGCCAAATTTCTTTGACAGATTCTCTATGACTTTGACTAAAGTAACTTGATTAACCGCTTCTAGCTGTATGGAGTTGAGTGAGTTGACATGTAATATCCCATTTTCGGCTAGACCCCTAGGAGTCGGTTGGTCGTGACAGAACCCTAGGAAGCCCAAAAATTGAAATAAATCGATCGAGATTTCGGGTCACGGGTTGGTCACGCCCGTGACCGACCCGTCACGCCCGTGACTTAGGGCATGACTACTTCGACGATCGTCGATCTCCGTGAAACGATCGTCGAACTTGCAGCCCGGGCATGTCACGCCCGTGACCAAGGTGTCACGCCCATGACCTAGGGCGTGACTCCTTCGACGATCGTCGATCTCCGTGAGACGATCGTCGAACTTGCAGCCCGGGCATGTAACGCCCGTTACCAAGGTGTCACGCCCGTGACCTAGGGCGTGACTCCTTCGACGATCGTCGATCTCTGTAAGGAGATCGACGAAATTGAGACTCGGGCATGTCACACCCGTGACCTAGGTGTCACGCTAGTGACCTAGGGTGTGACCACCCTTCGACGACTGTCGATCTCAGTTCGATGATCGTCGACCTCAGAATTGTCGTTCGGGCCTGTCACGCCCGTGACCTAGGTATCACGCCCGTGACCTAGGGCGTGACCACCCTTCGACGACCGTCGATCTCAGTTCGACGATCGTCGACCTCAGAATTGTCACCCAGGCCTGTCACGCCCGTGACCTAAGTGTCACGCCCGTGACATTGGCCGAAACGACGGTTCAGGCCCGAAATTATTCTAACACGCGTGGTAATAATTGCTGGTGTGGGAAGTTACACCAGGAGTAATTACGGGATGTTTTTCCTTTTGTAATTATACAATAAAGGAGGAAATGTTGGTCCAATAGGAATCGACCTGGCAAACACCTATTCATTTTCCACCGTTTCCTATCCCTTCACTGTAACCGAAAGATTATTAAGGGGAGCATTCATGACCATTAAGGCTTTACCCTTTCACCTCCCCACTTACTGACTTATAAAAGTCCACTTGGAGCAAGAGGAGAAGTTTACACGCTCAATCAAACGGATCAGATCTTCATTCTTGCTGTAGGAGAAGTTCGGCTACGCCACCACTGCGCCATGGCACCCCGTCGTTCATCTCGCCTCCAAACCGCGAACAAGGTCCTCCTCTGCTTCTTCTCTTTCATGGGTAGATCTTAGGATTCTTAGAAAGGAAGTTCGTGCTCAACAAATCCGGGCCCATCTCTCGTTTTCATGGAAAACCATGAAAAAAATGTATTCTTGAGTTCGCCGGAAACCGCCACCTCCAGCGGCCAAACCACCGCCGACCGCTAGCCATCACCTCAACGGAGGAGGTGGTGGTGGTGGCTGGCCAGGGAAGTGACCGAACTGCCGGCGATGGATCACGGAAAGGTTACAGGAAAAATAGTTTTCTGAGTCTGGTTTCGGGTTCATGTAGAAGATGAATAGTAGAATCAATTTTATAATTTATAAATTAAGTGTATAATACATAGAGGAAAGATATATTATCTGAGTATATGTTGAGGCTGCAAAATGAGGCGCTTAGAGGCCGTTTTAGGAAAAATGACCAGTCACAAAAGTCATAGCCCTTCGAGTCTAGTTTAATTTAAAATTGGTTTCAACTCGTTTGTTTAAGCGGTTCGGCCGCAGCACCCGTCTTAGTGGGGGCTATACCTAGAGTTGGGCATAAATTAAAATGGTTGCCCACTCTTCGTCCCTTGTCCAAATGACCTGAAATTTGGGCAGGGGGTTAACCTTAGCAATACCTAAAGGCAGACCAAAAATGGAAATTTTTGGAGATACTTTGCCTAAAGTTTTTGTTTTAATTTAATAAACTTAGAGGAATTTATTTTAGTGGTCAAATGACCTCCAAACCCTCCCAAATTTTGGTGAGTGGTCCCTGGCTATTAAACCTAGGTCTGTACAAAATTCCAACTGATTTGAAGGAGTTTTGGGTGGGAAACCTTCTACCCTTAACCAGGCATTAGTGAGACATCTTTTAGTAAAAAGTGCACTAAGAGTTTGGAAATGGAGTGGACAAATTTCCTCAAAAGAGGCTGATGTTGTGGCCACTGATTTGTTGAGTCTATGTCTACCCTTTTGGGTAACATGGTGTGGATTACGGTGGATTTTACCCTAAGAGATTGGCTCAAATCTAGTGGGTGGGAGTTTGAGGTTTGTGAAGGACATAGGAGCAAAAGCTCTTGTATGCCCTTGAAATTTGGAGGAGAGGGGGATGATATGAGGAAAACCCTCTGGTTGAAATAGTGGAGGAATTGGAGGTAATTAGGTACCTCAAAAGTTGAGATTTTGGATTAGGATAAAAATGTAATTTAGTTATTTTAAATACTAAATCTAATTCAAAAATTACGAAACTGGGGAGGAGGGAGTTTTAGGATGTTTTAGACTTATGGTAATTTTCCTGGAACTTTATGATTAATAAATATTATACTTCATGTGTTAAATGATTATTAGCCCGATTTGTTGTTTCAATTATTTGGAAGTTTTAAATTAATTATAATCAGTTAAAATTCTTGATTTAGATCTTGACTAGTAGAACATTGATCCCTGAATTTTTTATAGAATTTTATGTTGAGAAATTTTAGAGGTTCATTCACAATGTTTTAATATGGGCTTTTGAGCATAAAAATAAATTAGGGCTTGTATAATTGCTGGAAAATTATGATAGTTGGAACTTAAGTTTTTTAGGCCCTTTTATATCACTGGGAATTATTTGGGAATTTTTAGAGTTACTGTTATAGCACTTCATTAACAAAGCATGTTAGATTGTAATTTAGTATTTGATTTATTATGAGTTAATTACCAGCAAGAAAATTATGGGATTCTGTCAAAGTTATTTTCATGATAAAACCAGCACCCTTTATTTTATTTGAATTATTTGGAGGACAAATTAAGGTAGTTTATTCATTAAGCTTGAAATAACTGAAATAATGATTAAATAAGTTTAGGCCTTTGAAAATCATTGTAAAACTATCAAACTTTGGAAACTTGATATATAGGCCTACTATTATTAACCTTAATTTTTTGATAGCTGGAATCAACTAGAATGTTATACCTCATGTTCAAAATGATGATATTAGACCCTTAAGAATAAATAAATCTGTTATCGGATTTATTAGGAAAATTCCAATATTTTGGATTTAGGCAAATCTTGTTAGGATAGACCCCCGATAAATAAATGGTGGCATTTGGATGAAAAAGTGAATTACGTGTAATCTTGATTATCGTGTAGCCTAGGTGAGTCCCTAGGAGGTTTGGTTTAGCACTGATGGTAGTTGGAAGATTAGGTGTTACGCGGGTATGGCGGAAGACCGTCTTTCCGTATGGAGAGGGTGAAGAGTCAAGCTACCCTAGGTTTAGTTTAATGTAACTCTTAAAGGGAAAAAGGTAAGGTGAGAAACCAATTAAAGTAAGTGCCTTGCGAAAGGGAACTTCAGGCCGTAATGTCGCCGTCTTGGTTCCTAGTGCCCCTTGAGAGCCCTTCACGGGGAATACCGGGGGTAGTCCTGGGATAACGTAAACTGTAATAACAAACTGGCCAGAGTAACTTAATAACTAGGGCTACACCTTTCACAAACACTGTTGGCAGAGGAAGATTGATGGGAGCTTCGGCTCGGTTGGTTTGGAGACGGACGTTTTGGTCCGGGGAGCTTCGGCTCGGTTGGTTTGGAGACGGATGTTTTGGTCCGGGGAGCTTCGGCTCGGTTGGTTTGGAGACGGACGTTTTGGTCCGGGGGATTCGGCTCGGTTTTTGTGTGTTTACGATTAAACTTGCATTTGCATAAAATAGGGAAAAGTTAAGATGGTGGGTTTTCGATATCGGGGAGTTTGATTGCACCGACACCGATATCGTTGACTCGGCGAGGTGATTAGCACTTCGCCAACAGAAGTCCGGTGCGCCAGCCGGCAAGAGTACGCAGGCGTCCGCTTAGTGCACCAAGCGTTGAGGCCTACGATAGGTCAGACCAGTGGTGCTTTTACTGGTTTTGAGGTGGGCGAGGCCCAACCCACCGCTTTCGTCCGCCACTACGGAGGTATCCTGGGAGGTAACGGCTCCGAAAGGGGGAACTAAAGGTCTGTGTGCACGGAGTCGGGTGTGTGAGTTGCACTTGCATGTTTCATCATACTCACATGCATGTCATAGCATAATCGATCCATTTAACCCTGACACCTAAAGTATAAGTGGTATGGGACGCTTATACATTAGGACCTGCTAAACGACCCCTTGGTCTATAGGCTTGTGTGGGCAAGTTTATAAATCAAAGGTTAATTTCAATTTATATATATACATGCTGTTGTTTGAGAACCGTCACCCCAACGTATAAGTGGTATGGGACACTCTATACGATGGGAGCCTTGCAGAAGATCCCTTGGCTTATGCGCTTTCGCACATAAGTTAAGGTTACTTTTCTTACTTTCTGTTTTCTGTCATATTATTATAGAATTGCTAGATTAGTTTCGCTGCCATCTGTTTCTTGATTAATCTCTACCTTCATGTCCTTCCCTTTCTTCCTCTCCGCTCGGTACTTAGGAGCCATGGGGGAAGGGGTAGGGGATGATAGGGCTTAGTCTTCATGACTAACGGTTTTCGAACCGCATCATTTAGGGGATTGTGGAGCCCAGCATGGAGGAGCAGCCCCAGAGATCGGTGCGCCTGGAGATGGGGCAGTCTAGCTCCAGAGTTCATACAGCCGGGACCGTGAGTCTCGACCCTGAGTAGTTCTTGTTTTTGCTTCCGCATGAGAGACTTGTAGTGAGGACATTTTGTACCGGGCATAAGCCCGCATTTTATAGTACTCTGATTATTGTTATTCTGTGGACACTCCCTTCGTGGAGTTTTATATATATATGTGATTTATTTCCAGTGGACTTGCTCTTACTTCAATTATTGTGCTACCTTTTCTGTGATCGAATCGGCCGGCAGAATTGGCGCCTTGTGGTGATGACCCCTTCAGGACGTGAAGGTGTCACCGCAAAGCGGCGATTCTGGGCCTAAGACCCCGGGTTTTTAAAAAGAAAAAAAAGGGGGGGTCTTACAAGTGGTATCAGAGGGAAACATCGATCTGAAAAGGTAGCAGTCCACTAACCCTAGGACACCCCCGCTCGAGTTTAGTTTGTGGACAAACTAAGCAGCGGAAGCAGTGGTGTGCCCATATGGGGATCACATATAAATTGTCCACCTTTATGTAATATTTGAACGTTTTCTCAGCATGTGTTTATGTTACGCAGCCTCCAGCACGGCCTACGCCACAAGGTGGAGTTCAACAGGCTCAGGATGTTGCACCACCCCCACCGGTCCCCACTCCTTTCCTTCAGTCAGACATGGGACAGACTCTGACTGCCATCCTAGAGGCTTTCAGGGCCCAGCAGGTTCCGGCCCCGCAGCCAAACCCGGGGGCCAACTGGCTAAGCATCTTCCGGGGTCTTTCTCCCCCGTCCTATTTAGGGACAGAGTCGGCGGTTCGGACGGAAGAGTGGCTAGATATCATGTATGAGATGCTGACCGGGATACGGTATCCCTGGGAGGAGAGGGTGGCTCTGGTTGTCTCTTGCCTGGAGTCCCATGCAAAGAGGTGGTGGAAGAAGCTGTTGGATACGACATTTGCCGATAGGGAGGTTGCGGAGGTTACCTGGGAGGAGTTCAGGGCCGCACTGCTGGAGCATTTCGTTCCGCAGTCGGCCAGGGATGATTTGGAGGAGCGGTTCTTACAGCTGAAGCAGGGCACCCGGACCGTGGTGGAGTATCATCGAGAGTTCGACCATCTGGCTCGATACGCAGATTCCTACCAACTGGACGAAGCATGGTATATCAGGAGGTTCTATAAGGGCCTGCGGGAGGACTTGAGGGAGGCTCTATTATTTGTATCTGACGGGCCCATCTCCCGGATTTTGGAGATGGCAAAAAGGATTGAGGCAGATTGGCACGCCACCCGGGGTCGGAAATGGCCAGCAGAGGATCAGGGACGGAGAGGTAGAAATGACCAGCGGCGAGGTGCTGTACCAGAGGGGAGGAGGACAGAGGACTAGCCTCGTCAGGACGTGAGGCAGGAGCTGAGGGAACAGGTGATATTGGCCCCTCCACCTCTTCGGATGCAGGAGATGCCGAGACCCGGGGGAATGGCGTATCCTCCACCAGAGTGCTTCCTTTGTCATCAGATTGGGCACATTCGGAGGAACTGCCCCATGAGGGGGGCACCACCTCTAGCACCACAGGGCGGCCCACCAGCTCAGCATTACGGAGGCCGAGGATACGGTCGCGGTCGTGGATACCAGGGGGAGATCGTAGACAGGAAAGGGAGCAGGTATATGCCTTGGACCTTGCGCAGCCTCGGAATCCGGAGCAGGTTATAGCAGGTACGCTGCAATGCCTCTTTAATTTTCATAGAATTTCCTTTTCAATGGTTAAAGCTTTGAATCGCACTAGATAGATTAGCAAGGAAAGTAAAACTCACTATAGAACCCTAAGATATCTAATCACCCCAGGTATTGTCTTCATCAGCGGCAAGCCTGCCCGCACGCTGTTCGATACTGGAGCTACTCACTCCTTTGTGTCAGAGACGTTCGTAGAAGGACTGGAAGGTGTGGAGCGGTTCACAGGCTCGAGGATGAGGGTGTGACTACCAGATGGATCTGAGCTCCTTACCACGGATCACTGTAATATGGATGCAGAAATTGGTGGAAAAGCGTTCGAGGCTCCAGCGACAATTTTGAAGCTGACGGACTACGACCTGATCCTGGGCATGGTATGGCTGCACTGGAACCATGCCCAGATTGACTGCCAGGCGAAGAGGATCACCGTGAGACACGGGACTCCTTCATTACCATCGAAGGTATAAGACCTGTCTCTCGTATACTCTTATCTTCGGTACAGGCCGTTAAGGCCCATCTGCAGGGAGAGGAGTTCTATCAGATTCTATTTGAGATGGCGGAAGTTAAGGAGTCGGTTACAGACATCCCGGTGGTGCGAGATTTCGCTGACATCTTTCCAGAGAAACTTCCAGGACTACCTCCACACCGAGAGCAGGACTTTCAGATACAGCTTGTGCCGGGGGCCAAGCCGGCATCAAGGGCCCCTTATCGAATGGCCCCAAAGGAGTTGGCAGAGTTTCAGACTCAGTTGCAGGAATTGGTTGAGGCAGGGTTTGTTAGACCGAGTTCCTCGCCATGGGGAGTACCGGTCCTATTCGTGAAGAAGAAGGATGGGACACTCCGCCTGTGCATCGATTATCGAGCACTAAATAGGCTGACCGTCCGGAATACCTATCCGCTCCCACGGATAGACGAATTGTTCGACCAGCTGGAGGGGCCCATTATTTCTCGAAGCTGGACTTGAGATTAGGATACTACCAGCTGCAGATCCAGGAGGAGGATATCCCAAATACGGCCTTCAGTAGCAGATATGGCCTGTATGAGTTCACCGTGATGCCCTTCGGGCTCACGAATGCACCGTCGGCGTTCATGAGCCTCATGAATCGGATTTTCGAGGCCCACTTGGATGTGTTCGTCATAGTATTCATAGACAACATCCTGATCTACTCTAGGATGGAGGAGGAGCACACTCGGCATCTGGCACTCACTCTGGAGAGGTTGCGGGAGCATTGCCTTTATGCAAAATTCAGCAAGTGTCAGTTTTGGTTGAAGGAGGTGGCCTTCCTAGGCCACATTATCAGCGGAGCCGGGTTGGCAGTGGATCCGGCAAAGATTCGGGCAGTTCGAGATTGGCCGTAGTTGAAGACAGCCGCCGATGTACGAAGTTTCTTGGGACTTGCCGGTTACTACCGGAAGTTCGTGGAGGGGTTCTCTCAGATTGCCCTCCCCCTCACATCTTTGACGAAGAAGGAGGCACCTTTCGTTTGGACCCCGCAGTGCCAGGCGGCTTTCTAGGAGCTGAAGGACCGACTCATCTCAGCCCCTATTCTGGCCCTTCCATCTGGAAAGGAAGGATTCCAGGTGTACACCGACGCATCATACCAGGGGATGGGAGCAGTGCTGATGCAGAACGGACACGTCATAGCATATGTCTCCCGCCAGCTGAAGACCCATGAGAAGAACTACCCAGTGCACGACCTTGAGATGGGAGTGGTCGTTTTTGCTCTGAAGGTCTGGCGTCATTATCTTTATGGAGTCCACTGCGACATCTACTCCGACCACAAGAACCTGAAATACATGGACACTCAGAAGGAGCTGAATATCAGGCAGAGGCGCTGGATGGAGTTCTTAGCAGACTATCAGTATGAGATGCACTACCATCTAGGGAAGGCAAACGTGGTGGCCGACGCATTGAGTCGGAGTGCTTCCACTTCCGAAGCTGGGCCCCAGGTTATGTCCATGGAGCTAGTCCGGTCATTCAGAGATATGCAGATATCCCTAGTGTCCGAGGATGATCCAGAGCTGTATAGGGAGTATCTGACATCGATGGTGGCCATAGACGATATTCGGGATCGCATTCGGGACGGACAGAGGACAGATGCGTGGGCAGAGCCGATGTTCCGAGCCTTAGAGGAAGGTTCGACAAGAGATTATTCCCTGAGAGATGGATTGCTACATTTCAGAGACAGAGTATATATACCCGCGGGAGGCCAGATCCGAGAGGATATTATGATGGAGGCGCATTGCAGCTGGTACTCTGTGCACCCGGGGATCACAAAGATGACCGCTGATCTGAAGAAGACGATGTTTTGGCCGGGCATGAAGAAGGACATTACGTACTTCGTGACCCATTGCGAGGTGTGTCAGTTGGTGAAGGCAGAGTGCAGGAACCCCGCAGGACTGTTGCAGCCACTCCCGGTGCCGGAGTGGAAGTTTGAGGATATAGCTATGGATTTCATACATGGTCTTCCCCAGTCTCGGACGGGGAATGACTCGATCTGGGTGATTGTTGATCGGTTAACAAAGGTGGCCCGCTTTATACCGATCACGAAGGATGACTCGGTGGGAGTGCTGGTACGGAAGTTCGTGGAGCAGTATATCCGATATCATGGCGTGCCCCGGACGATAGTGTCGGACCGCGATGGACGGTTTACATCCAGGGAGTGGCGGTCAGTGCAGACATATTTGGGCACCCGGTTGACTTTTAGCACGACCTTCCAGCCTCAGACGGATGGGCAGACAGAGCGTACCAACCGGACCTTGGAGGATTTACTACGGCTGTGTATACTGGACCGAGGGGAGCCATGGGAGAAGATGTTACCGTTGGTCGAGTTCTCCTATAACAATAGCTACCAGTCCAGCATCAGGATGGCACCTTATGAAGCCTTGTATGGAATAAAATGTAGGACCCCGCTTTCTTGGGTTCAAGACGAGGATCCGAAGGTGTTGGGATCGGATTTTGTTGAAGACACCGAGGCTCAGGTGAGACTGATCAGAGATAGGATGTTGGAGGCACAGAGCAGACAGGCTAAATACTATGACGCCCGGCATCGTCAGGTGGAGTTTCGGGTAGGGGATCGAGTGTTCTTGAAGATCCGGCCCATGCACGGAGTCTCACGGGTGCGCGGTCGGAGGAAGAAGCTCAGCCCTAGGTATATGGGCCCTTACCGGATCCTGGAGCGGATCGGACCCCTAGCCTACAGGCTAGAGTTGCCACTAGAGCTAGCAGCTCTACACGACGTCTTCCACATTTCTTCGCTGAGAAGGGCTCTACTATGCCCGGAGCAGCGGATTTTGACCACCGAAGGGCCGGTAGCTTCAGACCGATCTGTTCACTTGGAGCCGGTTCGGATCGACGACAAAGGAGTACGGATCTTGCGCCGCAAGAAGATCCCCTTAGTCAAGGTTCTGTGGAGAAATCACGGTCAGGAGGAGCTCACCTGGGAACTGCAGGACCTGATGAGGCAAAGATACCCGGAGTTGTTCAGTCAGGTACTTCACACCACCTCTCGGTATACTATAGATTGCCTTCTTGTGTTGGACAGTTAAGACTAGATAAGGAAAATTGAGAACCTAGGCATACGCAGGAAAGTAGGGGCTTATCTTTTGTTTATTGGGGAGGTTGTCTTCGTTTATCAAACGAATAGTCGTCTGAACCCAATAGAAAGATCGTATGGGATGTTACAAGTTTAATTTATTCGGATAGAAATACCCGTAGGCTCAACCTCAATTTCGGGGACGAAATTTTTGTTTTGTTTATTGGGATTTGTAACATCCCATTTCCGGCTAGACCCCTAGGAGTCGGTTGCTCGTGACAGAACCCTAGGAAGCCCAAAAATTGAAATAAATTGATCGAGATTTCGGGTCACGGGTTGGTCACGCCCGTGACCGACCCGTCACGCCCGTGACTTAGGGCGTGACTACTTCGACGATCATCGATCTCCGTGAGACGATAATCGAACTTGCAGCCCGGGCATGTCACGCACGTGACCAAGGTGTCACGCCCGTGACCTAGGGTGTGACTCCGACGATCGTCGATCTCCATGAAACGATCGTCGAACTTGCAGCCCGGGCATGTCACGCCCGTGACCAAGGTGTCACGCCCGTGACCTAGTGTGTGACTCCTTCGACGATCGTCGATCTCCGTAAGGAGATCGTCAAAATTGAGACTCGGGCCTGTCACGCCCGTGACCTAGGTGTCACGCCCGTGACCTAGGGCGTGACAACCCTTCGACGACCGTCGATCTCAGTTCGACGATCGTCGACCTCAGAATTGCCGTTCGGGCCTGTCACGCCCGTGAACTAGGTGTCATGCCCGTGACCTAGGGCGTGACCACCCTTCGATGACCGTCGATCTCAGTTCGACGATCGTCGACCTCAGAATTGTCACTCGGCCCTGTCACGCCCGTGACCTAAGTGTCACGCCGTGACATTGGCCGAAACGACGGTTCAGGCCCGAAATTATTCTAACACGCGTGGTAATAATTGCTGGTGTGGGAAGTTACACCAGGAGTAATTACGGGCTGTTTTTCCTTCTGTAATTATACGATAAAGGAGGAAATGTTGGTCCAATAGGAATCGACCTGGCAAACACCTGTTCATTTTCCACCGTTTCCTATCCCTTTACTGTAACCGAAAGATTATTAAGGGGAGCCTTCATGACCATTAAGGCTTTACCCTTTCAGCTCCCCACTTGCTGACTTATAAAAGTTCACTTGGAGCAAGAGGAGAAGTTTACACGCTCAATCAAACGGATCAGATCTTCGTTCTTGCTGTAGGAGAAGTTCGGCTACGCCACCACTGCGCCATGGCACCCCGTCGTTCCTCTCGCCTCCAAACCGCGAACAAGGTCCTCCTCTACTTCTTCTCTTTCATGGGTAGATCTTAGGATTCTTAGAAAGGAAGTTCGCGCTCAACGGAGCCGGGCCCATCTCTCGTTTTCATGGAAAACCATGAAAAAATGTATTCTTGAGTTCGCCGGAAACCGCCACCTCCGGAGGCCAAACCACCGTCGACCGCTAGCCATCGCCTCAACGGAGGAGGTGGTGGTGGTGGCTGGCCAGGGAAGTGACCGAACTGCCGGCGACGGATCACGGAAAGGTTACAGGAAAAATGGTTTTCTGAGTCTGGTTTCGGGTTCATGTAGAAGATGAACAGAAGAATCAATTTTATAATTTATAAATTAAGTGTATAATACATAGAGGAAAGATATATTATCTGAGTATATGTTGAGGCTGCGAAATGAGGTGCTTAGAGGCCGTTTTAGGAAAAATGACCAGTCACAAAAGTCGTAGCCCTTCGAGTCTAGTTTAATTTAAAATTGGTTTCAACTCGTTTGTTTAAGCGGTTCGGCCGCAACACCCATCTTAGTGGGGGCTGTACCTAGTGTTGGGCAGAAATTAAAATGGATGCCCACTCTTCATCCCTTGTCCAAATGACCTGAAATTTGGGCAGGGGGTTAACCTTAGCAATACATAAAGGCAGACCAAAAATGGGAATTTTTGGAGATACTTTGCCTAAAGTTATTGTTTTAATTTAATAAACTTAGAGGAATTTATTTTAGTGGTCAAATGACCTCCAAACCCTCCCAAATTTTGGTGAGTGGTCCCTAGCTATTAAACCTAGGTCTGTACAAAATTCCAACTGATTTGGAGGAGTTTTGGGTGGGAAACCTTCTACCCTTAACCAGGCATTAATGAGACATCTTTTAGTAAAAAGTGCACTAAGAGTTTGGAAATGGAGTGGACAAATCTCCTCAAAAGAGGCTGATGTTGTGGCCACTGATTTGTTGAGTCTATGTCTACCCTCTTGGGTAACATGGTATGGATTAGGGTGGATTTTACCCTAAGAGATTGGCTCAAATCCAGTGGGTGGGAGTTTGAGGTTTGTGAAGGACATAGGAGCAAAAGCTATTGTATGCCCTTGAAATTTGGAGGAGAGGGGGATGATATGAGGAAAACCCTCTGGTTGAAATAGTGGAGGAATTGGAGGTAATTAGGTACCTCAAAAGTTGAGATTTTGGATTAGGATAAAAATATAATTTAGTTATTTTAAGCACTAAATCTAATCCAAAAATTACAAAACTGGGGAGGAGGGAGTTTTAGGATGTTTTAGACTTATGGTAATTTTCCTGGAATTTTATGATTAATAAATATTATACTTCATGTGTTAAATGATTATTAGCCCGATTTGTTGTTTCAATTATTTGGAAGTTTTAAATTAATTATAATCAGTTAAAATTCTGGATTTAGATCTTAAATAGTAGAACATTGATCCCTGAATTTTTTATAGAATTTTATGTTGAGAAATTTTAGAGGTTCATTCACAATGTTTTAATATGGGCTTCTGAGCATAAAAATAAATTAGGGCTTGTACAATTGCTGGAAAATTATGATAGTTGGAACTTAAATTTTTTAGGCCCTTTTATATCACTCAGAATTATTTGGGAATTTTTAGAGTTACTGTTATAGCACTTCATTCACAAAGCATGTTAGATTGTAATTTAGTATTTGATTTATTATGATTTAATTACCAGCAAGAAAATTATGGGATTCTGTCAAAGTTATTTTCATGATAAAACCAGCACCCTGTATTTTATTTGAATTATTTGGAGGACAAATTAAGGTAGTTTATTCATTAAACTTGAAATAACTGAAATAATGATTAAATAAGTTTAGGCCCTTGAAAATCATTATAAAACTATCAAACTTTGGAAACTTGATATTTAGGCCTACTATTATTTACCTTAATTTTGTGATAGCTGGAATCAACTAGAATGTTATACCTCATGTTCAAAATGATGATATTAGACCCTTAAGAATAAATAAATAAGTTATCGGATTTATTAGGAAAATTCCAATATTTTGGATTTAGGCAAATCTTGTTAGGATAGACCCCCGATAAATAAATGGTGGCATTTGGATGAAAAAGTGAATTACGTGTAATCTTGATTATCGTGTAGGCCTAGGTGAGTTCCTAGGAGGTTTGGTTTAGCACTGATGGTAGTTGGAAGATTAGGTGTTATGCGGGTATGGAGGAAGACCGTCTTTCCGTGTGGAGAGGGTGAAGAGTCAAGCTACCCTAGATTTAGTTTAATGTAACTCTTAAAGGGAAAAAGGTAAGGTGAGAAACCAATTAAAGTAAGTGCCTTGCGAAAGGGAACTTCGGGCCGTAATGCCGCCATCTTGGTTCCTAGTGCCCCTTGAGAGCCCTTCACGGGGAATACCGGGGGCAGTCCTGGGCTAACGTAAACTGTAATAATAAACTGGCCAGAGTAACTTAGTAACTATGGCTACACCTTTCACAAACACTGTTGGCAGAGGAAGATTGATGGGAGCTTCGGCTCGGTTGGTTTGGAGACGGACGTTTTGGTCCGGGGAGCTTCGGCTCGGTTGGTTTGGAGATGGACGTTTTGGTCTGGGGAGCTTCGGCTCAGTTGGTTTGGAGACGGACATTTTGGTCCGGGGGCTTCGGCTCGGTTTTTGTGTGTTTACGATTAAACTTGCATGTGCATAAAATAGGGAAAAGTTAAGGTGGTGGGTTTTCGATATCGGGGAGTTCGATTGCACCGACAACGATATCGTTGACTCGGTGAGGTGATTAGCACTTCGCCAACAGAAGTCCGCTGCGCCAGCCGGCAAGAGTACGCAGGCGTCCGCTTAGTGCACCAAGCGTTGAGGCGTACGATAGGTCAGACTAGTGGTGCTTTTACTGGTTTTGAGGTGGGCGAGGCCCAACCCACCGCTTCCGTCCGCCACTACGGAGGTATCCTGGGAGGTAACGGCTCCGAAAGGGGGAACTAAAGGTCTGTGTGCACAGAGTCGGGTGTGTGAGTTGCACTTGCATGTTTCATCATACCCACATGCATGTCATAGCATAATCGATCCATTTAACCCTGACGCTTATACATTAGGACCTGCTAAACGACCCCTTGGTCTATAGGCTTGTGTGGGCAAGTTTATAAATCAAAGGTTAATTTCAATATATATATAAATGCTGTTGTTTGAGAACCGTCACCCCAACGTATATGTGGTATGGGACACTCTATATGATGGGAGCCTTGCAGAAGATCCCTTGGCTTATGCGCTTTCGCGCATAAGTTAAGGTTACTTTTCTTACTTTCTGTTTTCTGTCATATTATTATAGAATTGCTAGATTAGTTCCGCTGCCATCTATTTCTTGATTAATCTCTACCTTCATGTCCTTCCTTTTCTTCCTCTCCGCTCGATACTTAGGAGCCATGGGGGAAGGGGTAGGGGATGATAGGGCTTAGTCTTTATGACTAACGGTTTTCGAACCGCATCATTTAGGGGATCGTGGAGCCCAGCATGGAGGAGCAGCCCCAGAGATCGGTGCGCCTGGAGATGGGGCAGTCTAGCTCCGGAGTTCATACAGCCGGGACCGTGAGTCTCGACCCTGAGTAGTTCCTGTTTTTGCTTCCGCATGAGAGACTTGTAGTGATGACATTTTGTACCGGGCATAAGCCCGCATTTTATAGTACTCTGATACCACTTGTAAGACCCCGGGTTTTAAAAGAAAAAAAAAGGGGGGTCTTACATGACATCACTCAACGCCTGCGTACTTAGCCATTTTTCAGTCTTCCTTCTTATTAAGCTTTGAATGATTGGACTGTATTCGACAAGTCTGCTCATTTGGCATTGAGTGAGCTGTCCTCACTCAACTCCTATAGACTTAGTCTATTTTCCTGCTTGCGTATGCTGAGGATTTGACAGACATAGCTTTACTCAGCGCTTGTTTTTGTATAGCGTTGAGTGAACTGCCTTCACTCAACGCCTGTGGACTTAGCCACATAATTACTTTGCAGACAACTGGGCATTTACTGTTGAAAGTCTCTAGTGTCGACTGAATCCACTTATGGGGGGGGGGAAATAGGTGTTGTTCAGTCTTTTGCGAAATAAAATTTACCTGCACAAATTAACAAACACAGCACAAAAAATACACAAAAAATTATAGTGGTTCCCCGATTTGGGTACGTCTACTTTCCCCCTTCGACCTATCTCCCACCAAGGGACGACTCGGTCACTTCTCCAAACGGATTGAAATCCAATCCTCACACTACGGAAGGAAACCTTCCAACAAAGGAGTCACAACTCCACCACCACAGGTTGCACCCAACCCTTACAACAAGGAATAAAAATTCCTTTACAACAAACCAAAATTTAATGTAAAAGAAAATACAAACAAAGCTTTTGGAGATTCCGATGTCTTTCTTCGTTCGTTGAAGCTTTCTTGAAAGTTATGAAGAGTCCACAACCGAATTTCTCTCTTGGAGAGGATCTTGTCAAGATCGGCGGCAGCAAGTGATTACGATGGCGATACTTTGTAGATCCAAACTTCTTGACGAAGCAAGCAAGGTCTACCAACGATCTCAGTCGGATCAATCGTCTCCACCGATTCGGAATGGAGAACTAGTCTCTTTCAACGAATCAAGAGACAAGAGATCTCAAGAGAGATGCGTGAGATGCTCGGCTTGCTTCGATACTGTCGTCGGAAGATCAGAGAAGATCGAAGATTAGCGGCGACGACGAACTGCGAGTGGCTACAGGCGATCGGCGCTTTCCGCGATCCGCTAGGTCACGCTCGGCCTCTTTTTGATTTCCAAGAATATCTATCTGTAGAGGTTCAAAATACGCATATATATATATACTAGAGGCCAACCCTAAAGACCATTGTGGGACCCACAAGTATAAGCCCTAGCCCCGGCCTAAACAGTGCATGGCGAGATGGTTCGGTCCAGCGAACGGAGGAAAATTGCCTAAGGCAAAATCGGCGGGAATCGTTGGTGATTCCCGTCAAAGTCGGCGGGAATCACTCACGATTCCCATCGATTCTGCCTTGGCAGAATTCTTGTTGGAAAACTGTCAGCCGGAAGAAGTCGGCGAGAATGCAGACTGATTCTCGTCGAAGTCGGCGGGAATCACTCACGATTCCCGTCGATTCTGCCTTGGAAGAATTCCTGTTGGAAAACTGTCAGCCGGAAGAAGTCGGCGAGAATGCACACTTATTCGCGTCGAAGTCGGCGGGAATCACAAGTGACTCCCGTCGAAGTCGGCGGGAATAACTTAGTGATTCCCATCGATTTTGACTTAGAAGATTTTTCTCTTCCTTCCTTTGATGACTTGGTCTTTGACCCATCTTTGCTCCTTCTTCTACTCTTGATCTACCTAGACCCTATACTTGAAAATAAGTACACTCCAATAGAGAGAGAGAGCACACGTGAGTCAACACATTGATCTACTCAACGAGGGATTACGTTGCACAGACAAGTTAATATTGACCCACTGCACCCTGACATTGGTGTGTACTTTGCATGGAATCGCTGCAAGCACAACTTGATGGAAGATTGTCAAATACATTGTCAATTCAACTTATCTTGTTCAGGGCCTTCTTTAAATCAGGTACATTTTGTTACAATACCCAACAACTGTCTACACCTTACTCAGCGCTTTTGGTATTTGACATTTAGTGAATGGGCTTCACTCAATACCTGTGGACTTAGGAGATTTTCAGCCTTTCCAGCATCCTTCTTTGACATCTGGCAATGAGTGAATTGGCTTCACTCAATTCCTGTAGACTTTAGATATATTTATGTCTCCCCACTCCTCTACCTTGTGACCACCTGTCACAACCACTTGGAATACCTATAAAACTTGTATGTTTGAACTTAAATATACATCAAATAGAACTATGTGAATACCATTGACTTAGTTGACTTCTATAAATCTGGTACATTGTGAGCAAGGGACCCAACTAGTATACTTATGAATGCTCACCAAATTTGGCATGTTTTCCTATTGATACTCGTCAATTTCATCATGTTTACTTAGAGAATATTTTCTATGATCTTGGAAATCGGCTGAGAAAGATTCGTCGAGTATCCTCAAGTATACTCGTCGAATTTGTTGAGTTCGCCTATTGACACTCGTCGAATATACCTGTCAATACATGTCGTATTTGTCGAGTCTCACTAGAAACCATCTGAGTTCTCGAATGTACTTTTCCGGAATTGTCTTTGTGAATTTCATCGGATATCATATTGATTCATATAATATACTCATGGACATACAACGATACTCAACAAATGGACTTAGCGTAATTTTTTTGATTTTCTATTTGACGGGTTTCTATTTCAAGAAGTTGGCCATGTACAATACACGTGGACTGTTCGTTTAGGAAAAAATATTTCTAGCCATTAGAAGAATGATTCCTATAAATAACTAAGGTTAATTCGTTCAACCCTAATCGCTAATTCCTACTTTGAAATCAAGAAAATGCCGCTCGTTTTGGACGGGCGCCCTACTTTTGGAAATCGAAGAACGTCGACCTAGCTTCTCTCGATCAGTGATTCCTTCAAGAAGTGATTCAACAGATCTTGTTTCAAGTTCTACTGAATATTTCAGATCTAATCGGATCAAGATTTTAGATCATGCTTTCAAGAAAAATTTCAGATCTTCTCCTTCTATTAGAGCCTCAAGATATTCATTCCAAGGAAGAAGAAGATTGGATATTTTCAGATCTGAAGAAATATATTGATTTTCAATCTAAAAGCATTGAATAAATTTCTATTGTACTATTGTAGGAAGTTTTCTCTTCCAAGGTGTAGATCCTTGTGAAAGGATCGAGTTGTAGGATAGTTTGTTCTCCCAGTGTAGGAGAGGTTGTTCTCCGAGATGTAGGTGTGTTTACCCCAATTTGTAAGATTTGTTTAAATTTGAGAAAGGTGACGTAGCTGAATCTAGCCCTTTGTGGTAGATAGGCGAGGCGAGACAGTGGACATACCCAAATTGGGGAATCACTATAAATTCTTGTGTTATGATGTGTTTGTTTTGTGTGCTTGCTTGTCATATTTTTTTAATCCGCTATAAGAAACAGAACTCACCTTTTCACCCCCCCCTCTAGGTTATTTAGGTAGGTAACTAGATACTTTCAATTGGTATCAGAGAGAGGTTGTTCGTTATAAGGTTAACACCTAGAATAAGATCCCAATCTAGTTGTCAGAGCACAAGATTTCTTAAATGGACTAGAGCAAGGACATGCCCTCAATGAAGTTTCTAGTGTGCGTAAAGGACAACTTTCATATGTGGAAGGAAAGAGTAAGATTCTTTATGTAACATCCCAATTTTAGCTAGACCCCCTGAGTGACTTGTTCAACTACATATTGACATATACTTGGTAGAAGTCCTCAGGCCATGATGGTGTCATGATTGAGTCACAGTTAACATAGGTGCAAGATTTAAATTAGGAAATTGTAATTAGGAGAGATTGTTACAGTATCATCAGGTGGTAGAAGTGCTAATGCCGCTGATGGTAGCATTTCCTAGAAAACTTTTGTTGCCTCGAAGGCAGCGTGTCGCCTTGACGAAATTATAGTGCATGCATGAGCTCAAATAACGCAGTTGGCAAATAGCATATTTATGGAAAATGCTGAAATCGAGCAAACGACATATGATTCCATTTGTAAGACCCCCCTCCCAGAACACAAGACACGGCTGAGGGGAGCCTTATTCCCAAAATAGCCACCTCGCGGTAGAGTCAGCACAAGGGATAACCTGTATCACAAGACGCATATCCTTCCGGCCATACTCAATATCATACCGCCAACCCATCAATAAAAGAAAATCAAGTCCAAGATCCACAATCAATATATATAAAAGTCCACAATAATACAATTTAACAGGACGTCAACAGGTCCTATATTAACAACAAGGTACTACAACGTGTTTCCCATATGCTACATCACAAGTCCCTAACTCACATCTGTCAATGATGGTAACGAAGGAAACATGCCCTATCTCCCTAGCCTTGCTGCCCTCCTTCGTGGTGTGATGTTGTGGTTCCTCCTAAAAAAAGTGAGTAACAACCATAGGTCATAATGACTAAGTGCCTTCACATTCTCTCACCATGGCGACTCTTAGGTACCGGGAGGAAGGAATGAAAGAGGAGGCACAATATAATCAGCGAGTACAAATAAGCAGGTGATAAACATTATGTATGATCCGACTCCCCAATTCAGGAGCTCTCCCGGATCTTATGCCTAGAACCGCCGCCTTACGGTTACACTAACTCACGGGTTAGTTGACACCACAAGACACCGATTCTGCTGGCTAACACGATCACAAACCAATAGGCCAATATGAAAAACAGAAGCATATAATCAGAGTAAAGCGCAATAGTCCACAGTCACAGAGCATACATATATATATGTAAAGAAATATTCATCAGTCCAGAAAAGAGTACATAAATGAAAAGAGGCTTATGCCCAGTACATCATATATAAATGTCTCTCTCTCTCATCTATCAGCGGAAGATACTATCATCTCTAACTCATCCCACCTGTGGCATCTCTGCAGTAGTAGTAGTAGGTGGTAGTCGAACTGGCTCCTCAGGTCCTGTCACCTCGTCCTGCTGGTCGTGATGGTACTCCATCTCCTCGAGCCCCTAAAAATAGTTGGTCACCGACCGTTAGTCAAAAGACTAAGTCATTTCCTCTGTACCTCGCCCCGCAACTCCTAGGCACCGTGCGAAAGGATGAAGCGGAGGACAATAAGGGGTGGCAAGTATAAGCAGATGACAGTGGCCCTATACTAACAAGTATATGAGGAGTAATAATAATTCTACTCTAGCAGTTCTATGTAAGAAGTACAAGTATATAATAGCAGTAAGTAAAGTATGGAACAACAGTAAGTAAAGTAAGAGCAGCACTAAGCAGTATGGTAAATTAAGTATAAAATTCTACTTCTAATCTACCATCATAGAAGTACCCTAACTTATATGAGTGCCCATATACAAAAATAAGTTAGAGTTTCAAATTTTAACTTATCATATAAAAGAGCTCATACTAATTTATATGATAAGGATCCATGAAGCGTATGACCTAATATGAATGAATGCATGTGGGTTATCATGAATCATGCAAGTGCAACTCACACACAACGACTATGTGATCACAAACCTTTAGTTCCCGCTTTTCAGAGCTAGTATCACTCTCTGGTACCACCGTTATGGCTACGGTAGCAGTGGAGCGGGCATCTCCACTCCTAGGCAGGTATGCACACTACCAAACCTAGACCTCCCGTACGCCTATGTACACGTCCTAGGTGCACTCTAGAGTCTTGCGTACTAATTGCTGATTACCCGTCAGTCTTGTTGGGTAGGGTTTGTGCTTTCAGGGATTGTCCTCCAGACCGCAGTACAAACAACTTACTGGCCCCTCAATCCCAAACACCCGCCTGAGTCACCGTACTGCCATCGGTGTGCCGATTGGCCCAGTACCGCATGACCCTCCACTAATATGTTTATGCACATGCAAGTATTACAACTCGAGCCTTCAGCTCGCAGGACCAACCTATCCTGAATCCCTCCAATCCTACACGGGTGAGCATATAATACAATTCCATCAAACCCTACACGGGCGAGAATATTACCATGAATCCCCCCAACCCAGTACGAGTGAGCATAATGATACGATGCTTATCCTATTAGACTACTCTTGTGTACGGGTTATTATACTTAGTGAGTTAAGATTAATCCAGGACTGCCCATGGTATACCCAGTGAAGGGCTCTCGGGGGCACTAGGAACTACATGGGCTGAAGCCCAAAGCTCCCTTTCTCAAGGATATTTACTTTAGTTGATGTCTACCGATGATTCCCCTTTTGCTCTCATTATTACTCTTAGGCGATCTTAATGATTTAAGATGTTATTGGAGGGGCGACGGTCTTCCCCCGGCCTCCACCTAGTGCTATCCAACAGCTTGCACTTTTACTCTCATCACTAGGACATGACTGCAAACAAGGGTTATATTCCAAAAACCACTTAACCTGACCGATGATCTATTCCCCCGGTGGTCCTTACTGTATATCCTACTTATACTATACACAGCCCATGACCTAATACCATCCCGGAGTACGACTTCCGATTTCCTTGGGTCAAATGCCCCTCTCTATTTATCCTAGGATGGTATGGACTAATATGATGACTACATGAAGTTTCATAAATTTTCCATATCGATTAGGTCACCAAATTAAATCTTTTAATTATTTCTCTAAGCAACTCACTACATGAAGTACCTTAATAAAAAATCTCATTGACCTAAGAAAATTTCCTGAGTTGTAATTTGATAAAACATTACTGTCTGCTAAGGGTCATAATTTTTCCTTCATAATTTTGTTTATCTCTTAATTTATACAAATTTCACAATTTACGCATTTTCCAAAGGAAGTATAAGGATTTCATGATAAAAAATTCTAAGAAAATTACACAACACAATTATTTATAAAATAATGCTAAATAGAGAGTTTCATGAACTTATATGGATCAAGGGTTACAAAACCTCATTTTTAATTTATTACCAAAATGCCACTATGAAGTTTTAAAATTACTGAGTCATCCAAAAATACTGAGAAAATTATACAAGGTTAATCATACTCAGATACATCACCAAAATGTTTTCCAAAATTTTCAAATGAATATTTTCATCAATTTCCTAATTATGAGCAATAAGGGCAAAATATAATTTTTACATAACACCTATCAAAGTTCATCAAACAGTGTCCTAAAAATTTTAAAGAATTGATTATGACATTATAATGACCTTGACAAATTTGGAAATTTTATCTCAATAATAAATCTTTTTTCAAATTTATTTTCCCAAAGTTCAATTATTTCAAAAATTCCAAATAATTGGATTTTTGCTTCGAAAAATCCCATTATTGCAGTGAGGGGCATAATTCACCCTAATGAGCCTCTGAAATCAATATCATGATTTTTGGATGTACCATTTAGTCTTAATACATATTATTTCAAATTTGGCTAATTGCACCCCAAGCCTATATATAACCAACACATACAAGTGAGTTTACTAAACATGCAGTGGTCCAAATGTGCTGAACTTTTTACCATGCACATGTTTAGTCCCCAAGAAAATGCCACCAAAATTTGGGGCCATTTGGAGCCATAACACTCCAAAAATTTCATTTATTTAGTTTTGTGTATTTTGATAAAAACTTTAAGAAACGTTTTCCCAAAAAATTTCAATTTTTTGCTGGGGCTATATATGCCCTAGTTAAGCTCAGGCCAAAAATATTGCGTCATGTGGACCTCTTGTTTGGCCTGGGCATTAATTTTGTTTTCTGCCCTAGCCTAGGACCAATCCTAGCAAAACAACCCTACAGACCAGTAGACTGCACCAAATTACATGATTAGGGTAGCAAACCAAATATAAGAGGAAGGGCTACAAATTTTATCTTAATCACAATTTCTGAGAATGCCTCTAAGGGGCCTAAAATTGACATGCAAATCTACTGTAAAAGTGTGACAACATTTAAATAATTCATCATATAACATTTATTAATTAATTCAATCAAAAGGAACGGCATCGGGTCATCATCCCCGATCAGCCAACAACCCAGATTGATTTGCGTTGGGCCGACTTATCTGCCATTTACCGGCTAGCTGAGCCACCGCCACCGCCGGCGATTGTCGCCACCTCCTTTACTGAGGTGGGGGCTAGCGTTTTCCGGCAGTGAGGCCACCAGAATTGGCTCCTCCGACAATCCCGAGAAAGAAGAAAAGCTCGGTATTTTCTCACATTCTTCTCATTGTATCGGGCTCAATTTAGCCCGATGTCTCCCCAAAATGATCTAGATAGATAGTACAGGAAGAGAGGCGGCAAAACGGACCCGAATGGCGGCATGCCGGCGAGGTTTGCGGCGATTGGCCATGGTAGAGCTGCTTCGGCAATCTCCTGCCCAAAACCTTGATTCTCCACAAAATTCCTTGCTCTAGGAGTAATTCTCCACTCGTTTCCACTCACTAAAGCTAATGGAGGGGTCGATTTGGACTGAGGGTGGCTGTATAGAGAGATGACATCAAGGGGGGCTCGAGTCATGCTTTGGTGGTGTCACCAATGGTGCCAAGTGGCCACCATGCTGCCAAAAACCTCTTGAATTCCTCTGGGTGGCCGTACAGTAACATTGGACAGGAAGAATGAAGTCCACATGGCCACCCTCATCTCCTTTCCCTTCTCACTCATCTTCTCTCTCCTCTTTTCCCATTTTGCCCCCATGCATGTGCCCTCTCTCTAAAGCCAAACGGGTAGGGGTGGTAATTGAACACTTGGGATGATAATGGGCCAAGTTTGGTGGACTTGGCCCAAGGGGAGTGGGCTTAGCCCTCATTTTCTCTTTTAGGTCAAATAGGTTGACTTATTGACTTTGGAGTTGACTTGGTCAACCATGTTGAGTGGGCTGACCCCACTTGGTGGTCATGGGTCTATTGGCACCACCCAACTTGAATTGGGTCAATATGATGCCCTACATAGGCTTATTGGGCCTATAGGTATAAGTTTGGCCAACCAAGGGCTAAGGTTGACTTTAGACAACTAGGGTCAAAGGGTTGACCTAATGACATGCCCTAGGGTCCACTTTGATTATTTTTGCATTAGGGCAATGTGGTGGGGTCATGGTGTGGCTAGGGTTCCTATTTTGGCTAGTTTTACCTAGTTTGACTTTGGACCCTATAGTGGGCCCCACATGGCTACAACCCACTCTCTAGGGTCAAAACTAGCTAGAATCTCTATCACCCACCCCATGCCTAACATAATCTAAGTTAAGGGGTCTAGGAGTAACATGGGATGTTAAAAATCCCAATAAACAAGAAAATATTTTCGTCCCCGAAATTCAAGTTCGGGTTTACGGGGGTTCTACTTGTAATAATTTAAGTAAATTAAAAACATAAATTACAACATACCTGAAGTAAATAGCTCCGGGTGTCGATCCATCATTAGATCTCTTGGCTCCCAGGTTTTCTCCTCTTGTCTATGGTTTGACCACAACACCTTCACAAGAGGGACCTTCTTTTTCTACAACACACGGACATCTGTATCATCAATCCGGATAGGCTCCAATCGAACGGATCTTTCTGGTTCTATCAGACTAGCTGTAGTAGTAATGTGCTTCTCTGGCCGAATGAGAGCCCTTCACAAGGAAGAGACATGGAAGACATCGTGCAGGGAACTTAACTCTGGCGGCAGCTGCAGTCTATAAGCTAAGGGGCCGACCCGCTCCAGGATCACGTACGACCCCATATATTGAGGACTGAGCTTTTTGTGTCTCCGCACCCGAGAAACACTGTACAAAGGACGTATCTTCAAAAATACATGGTCCCTAACCTAGAACTCCACCTTTCAGTGCCAAGCATCATAATATTTTGCTTGCCTACTCTGGGCCTCTAGCAACCGATCCCTGATAAAACAAACCCGAGCCTCCGTGTCCTCCATATAATCAGAGCCAAGAGCCTTGATATCCACATCCTATACCCAAGACATCGGTGTCCGGCACTTCCTCCCATAAAGTGCCTTATATAGTGCCATCCTTATGCTATCCTGGTGGCTGTTATTGTAGGAGAACTCGATCAATGGTAGCAGCCTCTCTCAAGGTTTCCCCGTATCTAGTATGCATAGACGGAGTAGATCCTCCATGGTCCGGATGGTCCGCTCGGTCTGCCCGTCGGTCTGTGGGTGGAAGGTGGTACTAAAGGTAAGCCGAGAGCCCAAATATGCATGCACTGCCCTCCACTCCCTCGAAGTGAACCGACCATCACGGTCCGAAACGATCGTCCTGGGGATGCCATGGTATCTGATGAACTGTGCCACGAACAATCTCACCAAAACTGTAACTGGGGCATCCTTCCTGACTGGAATAAACCGCGCTTCCTTGGTCAGTATGTCAACTATAACCCAGATGGAATCATGCCCTGAGTGGGAGTGTGGTAGTCCATGCACAAAGTCCATTGAAATGTCCTCAAACTTCCACTCTGAAACTGGCAATGGCTGTAATAAACCTCCCGAGCTCTTGCATTCCACCTTAACACGCTGGCACGTCTCGTAATGTGACACATTGTAGGTGATCTTCTTCTTCATCCCAGACCTGTATATAGTCCTCCGTAAGTCTGCCAACATTTTGGTGATGCCGGGGTGCACTGAATATCTGGAATAATGTTCCTCTCTAAGTATATCATCCCGGATGGCACCACCTGCGGGTATATAAATCCGTCCACAGAATCAAAGGAGACCATCCTACAGCGCATAATCCTCTACCTTGCCCCTTCCCAGGGCACTGAATATCGGCTCCAATGCAGCATCCAACCTCTGATGTGCCATAATGCTCTCCCGAATGTCATCATCTCTGATCAATGTGTTCAGGTACTCTCGATATACTACTGGTTCGGCCTCAGAAACCATAGTAATATGCTTATTTTCCATCATCTGTATCATCTCTATAGCAATCACCCAAGGCTCCGGATGATGTGGTGGTGATCGTAATACGATCGAGTTTACACTAACGGACACCTAACTGTCACAGAACAAGAATTAAAAGATAGAGCTCCGACCAAAAGCGAACGAAAAGGGGTCGGTTGGCTCCCGAAATCCGGGACTCGATACCACATCCTTAGGACCTACCTCTACAACAAGCACACAACTCGCTGTAAGACGGACTCGATAAAACGTCCTTAATACTTACCTCTCCAACAAGCACACAACTCACCGCACCTACACAAGCATCTATTCATTAGACATAAGAAGTTTAAAATGCAGCAATAATTTTATTTTGGAGCGGCGGAAAACTTTTAAGAGCGATCGAAATTCGAGTCGAGATTAACTCCCTTGTTGTCACACAAAGTGCGCTGATCGGAAGAGAAAATCAAGGCTAGGCCAAGATGCACTCCCGAGACGGATCTACCCGTTCCGGTTAACAAGAGGTTCAATAACAACAAGTTCGAATTCAGATTTTGCAAGCGATGAATTTAAAAATCACGGAGAAAACGATGCGTGAAAAACCACCACAAACTAAAAGCATGAATCACACAAAGAGAAGAGGTTACCCAACAGGGAATAATGTTCACACAAGATAAGGTGGGAGAATCACTCTCTCCACGGATCCGTCGGCATTACACCGAGGGGTTTGCAACCTTCTTCCAAGGAGTCGCACCGAAGGAAGCCGCGCCGGATTCACACCAAATGGATGGAGGGAGAAAAGGGGGGCGGCGGCCTCACACCACAAGCCAAGGGGGGGAGGCGGCTTAGGAGAACTCCTAGTTGCCGAAATCCTCAAGGGGAATTTTAGGTTTCAATCTTTTCAATACTTGATTCCTCATTATCACCTCCTTAAATAGGAGTTTACAACAAGCCTTAACCCTCCATGATGGAGATGTAATCTCATCCATCTGAATGGCTAAGTACACACAAAAATAAAATTATTCAAATTAAAAAAATAAAAGCATGCCATGAATATAAAATTATAACTTAAACATAGGATAATTTTATATTCCAAAAATATAAAATAGAGTTCATGAAATAAGATAATTAAAGCTAATTCTTCATGGCGGTTCTAGCACGCCGCGGGCGGAGGTTGTAACGTGCACTTCCTTCAGCGTCATCACAACATCTCGGATCTTTATGTCGTAGCGCCTCGGCAACCGGGTCATCATCAATTAGCGGCGGCGCTGCGTCACCGATCCAGAAGTTCCGGCCCTCCTGCTCAATGCACTTGCTACTGTGTTTGCCTTCCCCGGGTGGTAGTGGATCTGGTAATCATAGTCATAGAGAAACTCTAGCAATCTCATCTGTCGCAGGTTAAGGTAGTTTTGCGTATCGATATATTTGAGATTCTTGTAATCTGAGAAAATATCACAATGAATCCCATACAAATAATGCCGTCATATCTTGAGTGCAAATACGACCGCCCCGAGCTCCAAATTGTGCACCGGATAGTTATGCTCATACTTCTTCAACTGTCTCGAAGCATAAGCAATAACATGTCTCTGCTGCATAAGTACAACACCCATCCCCTCATATGAGGCATCCGTGTAAATTTTAAATCCTTCACTCCCGGATTGGAGTACAAGGATGGGGGATGAGGTGAGCCGGTCCTTCAATTCCTGGAATGCTGCTTCACACTTGTCTGACAAAATGAACTCTGCCTCTTTCCTCGTCAAGGACGTGAGGGGAAGTGCTATCCTTGAGAATCCCTCCACGAACTTCCGGTAATATCAGGCAAGTCCCAAAAAACTGCATATTTCGGAAGCTAATTTCGGCCGCGTCCAATCACATACTGCCTGTATCTTGGCTGGATCTATGGCCAACCAGGCTCCACTGACAACGTACCCCAGAAATGCCACCTCCTGTAGCCATAACTGGCACTTAGAAAATTTTACATATAATTGGTGCTCCCTCAATTTCTCTAGCACCTGTGCCAAATGCTCTGTGTGCTCTTCCTTGGTCTAGGAGTAGATCAGAATATCATCAATGAATACTATAATGAAGCGGTCCAAGTATGGCTCGAACGCATAGTTCATTAGACTCATGAATGCGGAGGGGCATTCGTGAGCCCAAATGGCATCACTGTGAATTTGTATAACCCATATCGCGAGCTGAAAGTCGTCTTCAGAATGTCTTCTTCCCGGATGCGCAACTGATAGTAGCCGAATCTAAAATCTTATTTAGAGAACCAAAATGCTCCCTGAAGATGATAAAATAACTAGTCTATCTGGGGCAATGGATAAGTATTCCGGACCGTCAACCGGTTCAACTCCCGGTAATCTATACACAGCCGCAACGATCCATCCTTCTTCTTTACAAAAGAACTGGTGCACCCCAGGGCGATGAGCTCGGATGCAAAAATCCTGATTCTACAAGTTCCTGAAGCTGAGTTCTGAACTCTGCCAACTCTTTGGGAGCCATCCGGTATGGTGCTCGAGATATAGGTCTCGCTCCTAGTACTAGCTGTATCTAGAAATCCACATTCCTTGCTGGTGGTAGTCTGGGAAATTTCTCCGGAAATACGTCAGGGAAATCCCAAACCACCGAAATTTTAGCGAGGGAAGCTTCTGCTCATGCCATATTGAAGCATATAATGTACACCTCTTCTCCCTGATAGTGGGCCTTGACTACCTGTACAGAAGATAATAGCATATGGGAGACAGATCTGATACCTTCGACGACGACGTAGGATTCGCCGTGCCTCAGAGTGATCCTCTTCGATGTGCAATCAATTTGAGCATGATTCCAATGCAGCCACCTCATGCCCAAGATCAAGTCAAAGTCCGGTAATCTAAAAACCGTCGCTGACGCCTCAAATGCTTTACCCCCAATCTCGACTTCCATATTACAATGGGTTGTGGTCTGCAGCTCTGACACATTGGGTAGGCGTACTCGCATTTCTATGCCTGGCAGTCTTTCCACGCCCTCCAGACCTTTTATAAACGTCTCGGAGACGAACGAGTGAGTGGCACCCGTGTCAAACAAGGTGCGCGCAGGCTTGCTGTTGATTATGACTATGCCTGAGGTTGGTTGATTTAAAATGAAATGTTATTCTATCACCTTAGGTATTATAACGAAATTGAATTTTAAAATTCTCAATAGTTATGTACCTGTAATCACCTCCTCGGGTTTTCTTTGTTCAGCGAGGTCCAATGCATACACCTGCTCCTGTTCTCGTCCTAGACCGTGATATCCCCGGCATCGGCCTCGACCTCATCCCAAGCCTCGGCCCTATTGTACTGGAGGGGCCACTGGAGGTGGAGGAGGAGGCAGTGGATGGATTTGATGTGGACACTCTGATCTGATGTGACCGGGTTGATGGCATCCGAAACAAATGACCGACCGGTGGCCACGACTGTCCTCCCTCACCGGGTCCTGTATCTGCAAAGGTGGGGGAGCTAGTATTGTGGGAGGCCCCTACTCTTGCCTGATGTTTGGACGACAACATCCCCCACCCCTCCTGTATCCAATAACCTTGCCTCTCTGGGGTGCCCTTCTACTTTCCCCGGATGATGACCCGTCACGTGGTCTTATCCCTCTGCTCGACACCATCAACTGGTCTGCCTCCAGCTTCTTTGCTATCTCTATAATCTGTGAAGTGGTGCCATGAGATATGAATAATAGGGGCTGCCTCATGGAGTCTCGGATCCCATGGTAGAATCTCTTGGCGTACTTCCTATCATTCCTGTCGTGGAATCCCGCAAATCTAGCAAGATGGGAGAACTCTCTTTGGTACTCGAACACAGATCTGCTCCCCTGCTGGAGGTTTAGAAACCTCTCTTCCAAAGCATCTCTATCCATGGTGGATACGTAGTGCTCTAAGAACGTATCACTGAACTCCTCCCAAGAAATATCCATCAGCTCCCTATCAACATATAAAGAATCTCGTACATACTTCCACCACCTCTTCACATGTGCATCCAGTACCGAGGTGGAAAGAGGGACTGTCTGGCTGACTGGGCAGCTGATGCCAGCCAACAGCTCCAGAATAGTCTCCAGCCACTCCTCCGTCTTCACAGCATCCTTTGTCCTGCGGTACACCGGCGGAGACAGACTCTTGAAGGCACTCTACCAGTTTGACCCTGGATTTGGCTGTTGGGCCGGGACCTGCTGGGCTCTGAAGGCTTCCAGGATAGCCGTCAGAGTTTGCCCCATCTCAGCTTGCAAAAAGGGAGTGGCAGTTGGAGGAGGAGGAACCATATTCGGCTGCGGAGTGACCTGCGGAAGTTGCAAAATGGGTAAGGTTTACTAAAGTTGGCCTAACTCAATGTATTAACTGGATTGATTATGTGACTTTTATATGGGCAGACCATCGCTTCCGCTGCATAGTTTGTCCCCAAACTAATGATCGAGTGGGGTGTTCCAATGTTGTGGACTCTGTTCTCATATGATCGTGTGGTCAAGTGATACCAGTTTGTAAGATCCGACTCCCCAATTCAGGAGCCCTCCAAGATCTTATGCCCAGAACCGCCGCCTTACGGTGACACTAACTCATGGGTTAGTCGACACCGCAAGACGCCGATTCTGCCGGTTAACACGATCACAAACCAATAGGACAATACGAGAAATAGAAGCATATAATTAGAGTAAAGCGCAATAGTACACAGTCACAGAGCATACATATATATGTAAAGAAATATTCATCAATCCAGGAAAGAATACATAAATGAAAAGGGTCTTATGCCCAGTACATCATATATAAATGTCTCTCTCTCTCATCTAACAGTAGAAGATACTATCATCTCTAACTCATCCCACTTGTGGCATCTCAGTAGTAGTAGTAGTAGTAGGTGGTAGTCGAACTGGCTCCTAAGGTCCTGTCACCTCGTCCTGCTTGTCGTGCTGGTACTCCATCTCCTCGAGCCCCTAAAAATAGTTGGTCACCGACCGTTTGTCAAAATACTAAGTCATTTCCTCCGCACCTCGCCCCGCAACTCCTAGGCACCGTGCGCAAGGAAGAAGCAGAGGACAACAAGGGGTGGCAAGTATAAGCAGATAACAGTGGACCTATACTAACAAGTATATGAGGAGTAATAATAATTCAACTCTAACAGTTCTATGTAAGAAGTACAAGTATAGAGCACCAGTAAGTAAAGTATGGAGCAGCAGTAAGTAAAGTAAGAGCAGCACTAAGCAGTATGGTAAAATAAGTATAAAATTCTACTTCTAATCTACCATCAAAGAAGTACCCTAACTTATATGAGTGCCCATACACACATATAAGTTAGAGTTTCAAAATTTAACTTATCATATAAAAGAGCCCATACTAATTTATATGATAAGTATCCATGAAACGTATGACCTAATATGAATGAATGCATGCGGGTTATTATGAATTATGCAAGTGCAACTCACACACAATGACTCTGTGATCACAAGCCTTTAGTTCCCGCTTTTCGGAGCTAGCATCACTCTCTGGTACCACCGTTGTGGCTACGGTAGCAGTGGAGCGGGCAACTCCACTCCTAGGCAGGTATGCACACTACCAAACCTAGAACTCCCATACACCTCTGTACACATCCTAGGTGCACTCTAGAGTCTTGCGTACTAATTGCTGATTACCCGTCAGTCTTGTTGGGTCGGGTGTGCGCTTTCGGGGATTGTCCTCCATACAGTAGTACAAACAACCTACTGGCCCCTCAAACCCACACACCCACCTGAGTCACCGTACTGCCATCGGTGTGTCGATTGGCCTAGTACCTCATGACCCTCCACTAATATGTTTATGCACATGCAAGTATTATAACTCGAGCCTTCAGCTCGCAGGACCAACCTATCCTGAATCCCTCCAACCCTACACGGGTCAGCATATAATACAAATCCCTCAAACCCTACACGGGCGAGAATATTACCATGAATCCCTCCAACCCAGTATGGGTGAGAATAATGATACGATGCCTAACCTATTAGGCTACTCTTGTCTATGGGTTATTATACTTAGTGACTTAAGATTAATCTCAGGACTGCCCAGGGTATACCCGGTGAAGCGCTCTCGGGGATACTATTAACAATGATGGGATGAATCCCAAAGCTCCCTTTCTCAAGGATATTTACTTTAGTTGATTTCTACCCATGATTCCCCTTTTGCTCTCATTATTACTCTTAAGCGATCCTAATGATTTAAGATGTTATTGGAGGGGCGATGGTCTTCCGTCGGCCTCCACCTAGTGCTATCCAACAGCTTGCACTTTTACTCTCATCACTAGGACATAACTGCCAACAAGGGTTATATTCCAAATACAACTTAACCTGACCGATGATCTATTTCCCCGGTGGTCCTTACTGTATATTCTACTTGTACAATACGAAGCCCATGACCTAATACCATCCCGGAGTATGACTTCCAATTTCCTTGGGTCAAATGCCCCTCTGTATTTATCTTAGGATGGTATGGACTAATATGATGACTACATGTAGTTTCATAAATTTTCCATGTCGATTAGGTCACCAAATTAAATCTTTTAATTAATTCTCTCTGCCACTTACTACATGAAGTACCTTAATTAAAATTCCCACTGACCTAAGAAAATTTCCTGAGATGTAATTTGATAAAACATTACTGTCTGCCAAGGGTCATAATTTTTCCTTCATAATTCTGTTTATCTCTTAATTTATACAAATTTCACAATTTTGGCATTTTCCAAAGGAAGTATAAGGATTTCATGATTAAAAATTCTAAGAAAATTACAGAACACAATTATTGATAAAATAATGCTAAAGACAAAGTTTCATGAACTTATATGGATCAAGGGTTACAAAACCTAATTTTTAATTATATTACCGAAATGACACTGTGAAGTTTTAAAATTACTGAGTCATCCAAAAATGCTGATAAAATTATACAAGGTTAATCATACTTAGATACATCACCAAAAATATTTCCAAATTTTTCTAATGTATATTTTCATCAATTTCCTAATTATGTGCAATAAGGGCAAAATGTAATTCCTACATAACACCTATCAAAGTTCATCAAACAGTGCCCTAAAAATTTTCAAGAATTTATTATGATATTATAATGACCTTGACAAAGTTTGGAAATTTTATCTCAAAAATAAATCTATTTTCAAATATATTTTCCCAAAGTTCAATTATTTAAAAAATTCCAAATAATTGGATTTTTGCTTCCAAAAATCCCATTATTGCAGTGAGGGGCATAATTCACCTTAATGAGCCTCTGAAATCAATATCATGATTTTTGGATGTACCATTTAGGATTAATACACATTATTTCAAATTTGACTAATTGTACCTCAAGCCTATATATAACCAACACATGCAAGTGAGTTTACTCAACATGCAGTAGTCCAAATGTGCTGAAATTTATACCATGGACATGTTTAGTCCCCAAGGACATGCCACCAAAGTTTGGGGCCATTTGGAGCCATAACCCTCCAAAAATTTCATTTATTTTGTTTTGTGTATTTTGATAAAAACTTTAGGAAAGGTTTTCCAAAAATTTCCAATTTTTGGCAGGGGCTAGAAATGCCCTAGTTAAGCTCATGTCCAAAATTTTGGGTAATGTGGACCCTTGGTTTGTCCTAGGCATTAATTTTGGTTTCTTCCCTAGCCTAGGACCAATCCTAGCAAAACAGCCCTACAGACCAGTAGACTGCACCAAATTACATGATTAGGATGGCAAATCAAAGATAAGAGGAAGGGATACAAATATAATATGAATCACAATTTCTGAAAATGTCTCTAAGGGGCCTAAAATTGACATGCAAATCTACTGTAAAAGTGTGAAAACATTTAAATAATTCATCATATAACATTTATTAATTAATTCAATCAAAAGGAACGGCATCGGGTCATCGTCCCCGATCAGCCAACGACCAAGATTGATTTGCGCTGGGCTGACTTATCTGCAATTTTCTGGCCAGCTGAGCCACCGTCACCGCCGACGATTGTCGCCACCACCATCACTGAGGTAGGGGCTAGCATTCCCGACGGTGAGGCCACCGGAATTAGCTCCTCTGGCGATCCCAAGCAAGAAGAAAAGCTCGATATTTTCTCACATTCCTCTCATGGTATCGGGCTCAATTGAGCCTGATGTCTCCCCTAAATGATCTAGATAGCTAGTACGGGAAGAGAGGCGGCGAAACGGACCCGAATGGCGGCATGTCGGCGAGGTTGGCGGCGGTTGGCCATGGTAGAGCTGCTCCGGCGATCTCCTGCCAAAAACCTTGATTCTCCACCGAATTCCTTGCTCCAGGAGTCGTTCTCCACTCGTTTCCACTCACTAAAGCTAATGGAGGGGTCGATTTGGACTGAGGGTGGCTATATAGAGAGATGACATCATGGGGGGCTTGGGTCATGCTTTGGTGGTGTCACCAATGGTGCCATGTGGCCACCATGCTGCCAAAAACCTCTGGAATTCCTCTGGGTGGCCGGACAGTAGCATTGGACAGGAAGAATGAAGTCCACATGGCCACCCTCATCTCTTTTCCCTTTCTCACTCCTCTTCTCTCTCTTCTTTTCCTATTTTGCCCCCATGCATGTGCCCTCTCTCTAAAGCAAGAGGGGTAGGGGTGGTCATTTACCACTTGGGCTGATAATGGGCCAAGTTTGGTGGACTTGGCCCAAGGGGAGTGGGCTTAGCCCTCATTTTATCTTTTAGGTCAAATAGGTTGACTTGTTGACTTTGAAGTTGACTTGGTCAACCATGTTGAGTGGGCTGACCCCACTTGGTGGTCATGGGTCTATTGGCACCACCCAACTTGGATTGGGTCAATATAGTGCCCTACTTAGGCTTATTGGGCCTATAGGTATAAGTTTGACAAAGGGCTAAGGTTTACTTTGGTTTACTAGGGTCAAAGGGTTGATCTAAATACATGCCTTAGGGTCCACTTAGATTATTTTAGGGTTAGGTCAATGTGGTGGGGTCATGGTGTTGTTAGGGTTCCTATTTAGGCTAGTTTGACCTACTTTGACTTTGGCCCCATTAGTGGGCCCCACATGGATACAACCAACTCTCTAGGGTCAAAACTAGCTTGAATCCCTATCACCCACCCCATGCCTAACCCAATCTAAGTTAAGGGGTCTAGGAGTAACAGGGGATGTTACAAATTAAGCTAGTTGTTAGTAGAAACATTAATAACAACGTGAGTATAAGAGAATAAGTAACAACAAGAGGTATCAATATGTATATAAGAGCACGTCTATACTAGCAGTGTATCAAATCTTAAGTTAAGATAAATTCTATACTTATGATTTGATACACTGCTAGTATAGACATGCTCTTATAAACATGTCGATACTTCTTGTTGTTACTTATTCTATTATATTCACATTGTTATTAATGTTTCTACTAACTTCAAGCTTAATGTCTATCACCTGCTTATTTGTACTCTCTGATTAGATTGTGCCTCCTCTTTATTTCCTTCCGCCTAGTACCTAAGAGTCGCCAGGGTGAGAGAATGTGAAGCCAATTATTTTTTATGACTAACGGCTGCTACTCACTTTTTTAGGAGGAACTACAACATCACCCCATGCAGGAGGTTAGCCAGGCTAGGGAGATAGGGAATGTTGCCTTCGTTACCGTCACTGACAGATGTGAGTTAGGGAGTTATGATGTAGCCTATAGGAAACACCTTGTAGTACCCTGATGTTAATACAGAATTTGTTGATGTCTTGTGAAATTGTATTATTGTGGACTTTTATATATACAGATTCTAGATCTTGGACTTGATTTTTCTTTTATTGATGGGTTGGCAGTATGATATTGAGTATGGCCGGCATAATATGCGTATTGTGGTACAGGTTAGCCCATGTGTTAACGCTACCGTGAGGCGGGTGTTCTGGGCATAAGGCTCCCCTCAGCCGTATCTTGTGTTCTGGGAGGGGGGTCTTACACTTTATGGAAGCAGCTGATCCAAGAATCTTTCAGATTGTAGAAGGAGTTCACGTTCCTACTCAACCATCTTCTATGAATCCAAATGTGATGGTTCCTAAAAGGATGATGGACTTGAACAAAGATGAGATTGCTCACATCTCCTTGGACAAGAAGGCCAAAAATATAATTACAAGTATAGTATAAGACTCAATGTTGCAAAATCTTTTCCACTGTAAGTCTGCCAAGGAGATGTGGAATTCCATGGTTGTTCTGATGGAAGGTACTAAAGAACTGAGAGATGATCGAAGAACTCTACTCAATCAGGAGTACGAGGACTTCAAATAAGACTCGAAGGATTCCATTGTTGATAGTTATAAAAAGTTCTTAAAGATTGTCGATAGTCTGAGAAACTATGGACGGGCATTCACGAATGGTGAACTAAACGATAAATTCTAAAGATCCCTGACGAAATAATGGGACACTAAGGTCGTGGACATTAGAGAATTTGGAAAGTTGCCTGACACTGATCCTCAAAATCTATTCGGGAAGAGCTTATCTTATGAACTACAAATGAATACAAGGAAGAAAGAAGAGCAAAATAGTAAGGATTCAAGAAAAGAGAAGTCTATTGCATTGAAGGCCGAAGGGTCAAACAAATATAAAGCTCTATCATCGGTAATGACACATGCTTCTGATGCTCAAGAAGATTCTGAGCCAAGCACCTCAGGCTCTAAATTATCTGATGGAGAGTTCTCACAGATCTCCAAGCAATTTAAAAGAATGCTCAGCAAAAGGAGGCAAAGGAAAAGCCAGTCCTCCTCCTCTGATTATAGAAGGTCATATAGTGATGGTGATTGTTCTAAGAAAAGCCACAATAGAGATAACGAGTTCAAATCTAAACCTAACAAACATTCTTCTTCTGACATTATTTTCTATTGTTGTAATATGCCAAGACACGTGATCGCGGAGTGTCCTTACAAAAAGAAGAAAGGATCCAAAAAAGAAGAGAAGAGATCCTTCAAGGGTAAGAGTAAGGAAGAAAAGAGCTTTGTCGCGAATAAGTAAAACACTCTTAGTGATAATGACTCAAGTGAGTCAAGCTCAGATGATGAAGTAGCCTACTTCAGGCTTATGGCTCACTCAGATGAGGATGTAGGCGACTCCCAATATAATGGGAAGGTAAATTCACATACAATACTATCAGAATCAGAAACTTCATCTAATGGTCATGAATACTGTACAACCCTATATTCGTTGAGTGACCACCTGTAGTTCAAGGCTTTGCGGGACATTCAAGTCCAAGAGGGCCATAGTAGGCGAGTGAAATCTTCTAGATCAGCATTTGCCCAGGTGGAGCGAAAGGGCTCCCTCCCATAGCAGGTGAGGAGGCTCTCACCCGTAGCAGGCATAAGGGGTCTTGCCCATGTCGTCTTGTGGCCCTCTTATCCTGCTTCCACTCTCTTTGAGCCACAGAGATGAGTGTTTGTTTTACCCAACACTCGCCCCTTTACACGAGTGGTGCCTTCATGGACCATTCGCCTAGTGGGATCCAGAGGAAGAATTAACTAGATGCCCTTAGAGGTCTGCTTGTAGCTCCTCAGAACAGCAGAGTTTGGCTGTTGGCAGACCACTTTGGGCTGCAGATAGCAATTTAGAACAGCGAAGCCACGCTATATGCTGGTTAGACTTTGAAACCTATAAATAGACCCAAGAGGGTACCTCAGAGGGAAAGCGCATCCCAGTTTTCTCATCTTCAGATATTCTTGTGCTTTTTAAGGTGCCCTTAGCCCAGTAATGGCTAAGGAGGGGAAGCTCTCTAAGACCTTTTGGGTTTGTGGTGGGACCTCTACGCTAGAGCCTTGGGTCAGTTTTGAGCTCTAAGTCTTCAGTCTATCAAGCTTTCTAGGAAAAGTAAGTGTGCGATAACCCCCTTCCCCAGGGGTCAGAACTCCACAAAAGCTGGTTCTCTATTTCAACATTTTGGTGCGGTGAGTGTGGACAATGACCAGTACAAAAACCTTAGCTAGCTCAATGATTGGAGGTGAAGGGAAAGGATCTGACCAGGCCGACTCACCACCTCCCCCCCCCCCTCTCGCCACCCTCAGCATGTTCGAGGACTTCCGGCAGGAGATTTGAAACCTTGTAAGATTCACTCTCGCGACTCGCGGTGAGTGCTCGACACCATCTGTCCCAGTGGTAGTAGCCCCAGCTCTGGGTGAGAACACCCATGCTAGGCGGACTAGGAAGGAAGCGACAGTAGAAGGTAGTCGGTGAGATCTCCCAGGGTGAGCCTTATTCCCTGCTCGGCAAGTGCAAGAAGGACTGATTAGGTAGAAGCGTGAGATCGCTTAGCTCACCCCGTGAGTGGAGGGAGACCTTTCAGCGAGTTGGTCACTTCCGCCCCCATTCAAAAGGGGTTCCGCGAGCCCGAGATGTCCACTATACCGGAAGGGGCGATCTGATCCAGCATACACATTGGTTCGAGGATGTTGTTTTAATTAGGTAGATATTGGATGCCTTCAAGTATCGGCTCTTCTCCATCTACCTCAAAGAGAAGGAAAGGGATTGGTTCCATCAGATACCCGCAACCTCCATCTACTTCTTTGAGGACTTGCACCGCGGGTGATTGCTGAGGTTCTCCACTTCGAAGAAGAGGGGGTCAGAGTCTCTGTTTCTCATCAAGAAGGGGGCGGATAAGATGTTAGAGAACTACATAGACAGGTTCAGGAGGAGATCCTCCAAGTCCAGGAGATACCTGAGCACACCCTCATGGTTGCCTTCACCTTTGGGCTGCAGCAGGATTTCTTCAGGATGTAGTTAAAGCGGGTACCTTTGTTGTCCTTCGAAGAGTTGATGGAGAGGGCAGCGAGCGAAATTGAGGGAGGTGTCAAACCCGACATTTTCCAGGAAGCTAGTTAGGTATGCTGCGGAGGAGGAGAGAGAGTAAGGAGGTGGAAGGGGATAGGAGTTCAAGATGTCAGAGCCCAGGTAACGAGAGCCACAGCAATAGCAGCTAAGGTTGGGCCGCCAAGAGTCGAATAATCAGTTCGGCTTGAGGCAGCCAGAGTTGCATGACCAGGGCCTAAGGAAAGGATTCCATGGAGGGGACAACTACCATGTGAGGCAAGGCCAGTTCAACCCTTCATGCTAGAGGCAAGGCGAGAGACCCCCTCTACCCGATCAACACCAAGATATGGCGATAGCTCTAGGGATAAGGAGGAGTGGAGTCCAGAGGAGGATGCCAGAAGGTAGAGCGAAGGTTCCCTACTATGACTTCCCATAGGAGGAAGGGCACGCGATGTATACCTGCCCAGAATTCCTGGAGGTGAGGGGAGCTAGGGGACAGGCACCGCAGCAGTAGCAGCACCCATGGATGTATGAAAAGAAGAAGTCCTACCAGGGGCAGAGGAGGATAGGTGCAAGGACCGGGCCGATGTCAGAGGACGAGGAGGGATCAAAGTAATCTATGGGGGGTAGGAGTCGAGGCTGCCCACAAGGCGAGTCTCCACACCATATATCGCCGGAGCGTCGCCTACACTCCCTTAACCCTACTCCCAGAGGAGAAAATTACCTTCTACCGGAAGGACATGCTGAATCATGAGGATCTGTTCTGCAATGCGATGGTAGTTAAGGCTGCCGTCGAGAACTTCACCGTCTCCCGGATCCTCATGGACAATGGAAGCTAAGTCATTGTCGTATTCAAGAAGGCATTGGACATAATGAAAGTGGAGGCCAGGAGGGTGTTGGCCTTAGACATGCCTCTATTCGGGTTCTTCGGGGAGAGGAAAGAGGTGGAAGGAGGAGTGGGGCTCCATGTTACCTTGGGGGCCAGTCTAGGAACTGCAGGTTTGTCAACATGGGCGCTTCTCGAAGCTACAATGCCATATTTGGACAGCCCCTCATCAGCACCTTTCATTGTCTGCCCTCCTCTTTCCACCAATGCCTCAAGTTTAATGCAAAGGGCATCTAGGTCCGGGTCTGGGGAGAACCCAAGGTTGAAAGGGAGTGCTACGTGATCGCAGTCATCACCATCTCCTAGCAAGGAGGAGCCAAGGAGATGGAGAGAAGGATAAAGGAGATGTCTGGCAAGGAGGCCATGGGAGAAGCTGAGGAGATGGAAGTGGGGGTGGAGGAGGAAGAGGATCGCGCTCGTGTGGGGGCCGCAGAGGGAGTGCTAGAAGAGCAGGCCGAGGTGATGGCCGTAGAGGAATCTAAGGAGGAAGTTCTTTCCCCAGGTGATGGGGCCGCTGGTGGGTGGGAAGAGTATTCCCTGCTAGATGCAGCAGAGGAAGTGGTGGAGATGGAAGTTCTCACCCAGGGAGGAAGGGTGGAGAAGGTGCGGATTAGCAGGGGATGAGCCCGGAAAACCAAGGGAGGATGATGGAGTGCATCCACAAGAATATGGACATCTTCGCATGGAGTGCGACAAACATGTCAGGGATTGATGCAGATGTGGCTTGCCACCGCCTCAACCTTAACGTCGATGCCCATCCCATCTGGCAGATGAAGAGGTCCACCGCCGACAAGCTGGCAAAGCCAATCCGAGAGGAGGAGGAAAAGTTCCTGAAGGCGTGTTTTGTATCAGAGATCCAGTATCCAGGCTGGGTCTCCAATGTGGTGATGGTCAAGAAGGGGGACGGCTGCTAGAGGATGTGTATTGACTTTTCTCTTTTAAATAAAGCATGTCCCAAAGATTGTTACCCCTTGCCTCGGATCGACGAGCTTGTTGACTCAACCTTCAGTTTTTCTCTAATCAGATTTATATATGCATTTTCAGGTTATGATCAGATCAGGGCGCACCCACCCGATATGAAAGGTGTCTCCTTCATCATAGGGGAGGGGTGCTACTATTATAAGATGATGCCCTTTGAGCTGAAAAATGCAGGGGCAACATGTAACAACACTCAAACAACTAGACCCCTGGGATTTGCTTTGTCATGACTAGGTCATGAAAAAAAATTTAGGAAGCCCAAGAAGACAAAGTGAATATAGGAATGAAGGTGAGATTACCATGGCCTGCAAATAACACATTCCAACTATCAAACCTAAGGTTTGATTTTAAGGCCTAATATTGACTATTTTACCCCACCCTAACATCCCTAGCCCTTTAGGAGGTTCATTGGGTCACAAATGACCCATTGGGGTCAACAAAAGTGGTCAAGTTGACTAATGTCAACCATAACCCTAAAATGGTCAAAGTGAACTATCTAGGGCCAATAGACCTCCAACTTGCAAAGATGACCCAACCTAAACCTCCCTAACCCTTTAAGAGGTCCATTGGGTCAATAAGGACCCATTTGGGTCAACCCAAGTGGTCAAGTTGACCAAAGTCAACTTAAACTCTAAAGTGGTCAAAGTGCCCTAATTAAGGGTCAAGTGACCTACAAGATATCAAACCAACCCTACCCAAGTCTCCCTAGACCTTAAAAGAGGCATATGGGTCACTAAGGACCCATTGGGGTCAACCCAAAAGGTACAATTGACCAAAGTCACCTCAACCCTAAAATAGGTCAAACTAGCCTAAATGACCTAACAATGCCCAAGCCACTTGGGCTAAGCCCAACTTGAGTGGCCCATTAACTTTAGGGGCTTATATTTACATGGAATGCCATCTAAATTTCAGAGGGAATGACTAGGAGAGAGAAAAATGGGATTTTTCCTTTAATGGAGGATATAGAAAGATGAGAGAGAGAGAGAGAAGTTTTGGAGGGAGGGTATGGGTCACTCCATTCATCTCCCCATTGCCCCCATTCATCTTCCTTGCCTCTTAGGATGATGATGCTATCAATTCTAGCTAGCTAACACTAATGGGGGGAGCCCAACCACCATGGGCAACCACCCTTTCACCTCCCCTCCCATGGAAATTATAAATCCCTCTATACAGCCCCCATTCCCACTTTTGACCATCCCATCACGTTCAAAACGTCCCTGGCAGTCAAAATAATGTATTGGATCAATGGTTTTGGTGGAGGATCGAGGAATTAGGCAAGCTCGTAGGAGAGGAAAGACGTCATGGCCGACCGCCGCCGCCGTCGTCGAACCTCAAACATGGTCCGCTTCTCCTCCTCTCCCTTTGTGCTTGCATCCTAGAACAATAGGACTTGAAATTGAGCCCAATCGGGCTGATTTCCATTTTTTAATTCCATAAAAAATCATGGTTTTTGCATTCTTGGGTTCGCCGGAAACTGCCACCTTCGGCGGCCGTGCCGCCTTCCGACGGTAGCCACCACCTCAACGGAGGTGGTGGTAGTGGTGGCTGGCTAGGGAAGTGGCTGGGTGGCTGACATAAGGCTTTGGAAAAGCTACAGGTAATGAGATTTTCGGGTTCTATTTCAGGCATTCAGAGAAGATGAACAGTGCCTACAATTTATTATGATATATATATATATATATATATATATATATATATATATATATATATATATATATATATATATATATATATATATATATATATATATATATATTAGTGATTAATTATCTCTTGTCTTGCACTTTTTGATGCTACCAAATGAGGTTCTGAGCGGCCGTTTTATGTAAAGTAGACAACATGAAAATTGTAGCCCTTGAAGTCTACTTTAATTTAAAATTTATTTAAATCCATTTGGGTAAGTGGTTTGACCATACCACGCAAAATGGTGCATCCTATACATAGGCTTGACCAGAGACTAAATTGAGTGCCCCCATTAATCCAGCCATCCAAATGACTTGGAATTCTGGTTGGGGGTCACTCTTACCTATACCTAGAACATATACAAAAATAGGAATTTTTGGAAAATAACTTCCTAAAGGTTTGGTAGAAATTTAATAATCAATGTTTGTATTATTTAAAGGATCAACTGACCTCCAAACCCTCCCAAATTTTGGTGAGTGGTTCTTTGGGTCCATAAAAGACTCTGTATAAAATTTCATTCCATTTGGAGATGGATTGGTATGGAATTTGATAAACCTTATCCCAGGCCCTAAATGGGGTAATTAGGTTTATTTGTCCCTTGTGGTGTTGAGTGAACAAATCACCTCAACGGAGGTTGAAACTTGGTCCACTGATTTGTTATGACATTAAACACCCTCACATGGAGTTTGGGGTGGATTAGAGTGGATTTGCCCTAGAACCCTAGTTGAAACCCTAAGGATGAACTTTGGGGGTTTGTGAAGGACATGAGGTGATATGTCCTTGTATGGAATAAGTGTTTAGTCCATGTGATCTTAGGGTGGTGGAATGACCTAGGAAGGAATTTGGTGACATTTAGACTTAGGCACACAACATAAACTAATTAGGGATAGTTTAGGCCTATACTTTTTATGAAAATATTGGAGGGTCATATGATCTTGGATCTTCAAGAGATTTTGGTAGAAGTAATTTTATAGTGCTCTTGACCTCTGAAAGTTATTATAGGATGTTTAGAAAATAGTAGCCTATACTTGTAGTTCTGACCCCCATCTTGCCCCTAGTGATGATTTTGAAGTAACCATGGTTAGATTAACTTAGAATGATATGAAAATCTGGCAAGGTTTATTAAATATCATTCAGAGGTACTAGTAAATTATTTGGATCATTTGGGCATTTCTTCTTAGTGCCTCGTGTGTTAAGTGAACTAGTGCACCATATTTTGATAAATTTATAATAAAAATTATCTTTTGGTGGAAAATTGTATTACTTGTCCAGAGAATCTTTTAGGACATAATAAAGCCTAGATAATTATGACATGTTATTTGGATGAGTTTATAAGAATATTTCTTCACAAAGTGCACTTTAATGGATTAACTTGAAGTATTTTCCTGTATGGCCTACTGACCTTGGAATTGCATAAAACTTAATCAGTAGTGTTTTATGATCATTATAAGTCTCTGGTAATTTTTATGTAATTTTTGGACTATGAATTATGGTACTCCCTTCTTTAACTCCAATTATTTGAATTACTTTGAAATAATTGTTTAAAGGTAACATTTATAAGAATCTGTGAAATTTGGTATTCACTGATATTTTGTTATCATAAAGAGCTCATAATTTTTGGGTGGCCACAACTTAAGGAAATCTAGTACTTCATGTTAAAATTTACCCATGGCCAAACTTTTGGGTAAATTTAATAAATGCTAAATTAATTAGGAAAATTACAACTTTCTAGATTTAGGCTAAAGGTGTCATGATAGACCCTCATTAATTATCTTAAAGCATTTGGATGAAAACTCAGAGTACCTCCTATCATGTACATCATATAGCTTAGGTTGGTCTGCATTTAGTAAAACTACGGAATTTGTGATGACACGTGGAATGGACATAGGGAGATGGGGTTATTGGTTTACTGATCTTGGTAAAGAGAAAAAGTGAGCTTCATTAGGAGTCCTGATGAGGAGAGGATTGGGTTGACTAGTGTTAAGAGGTGCTCGGGATCAATGAAAGATCGTCTTTCCTGTAGAGAGAGAGTGGGGCAAAACACACCAGGGTTAGATCTATAATAACATTAAAAGGTATAGAGAATTGGGTAATAACCAATAATATTAAGTGCCTTGTGAAAGGGAGCTATGGGATTTAGCCCATCGTAGTTCATAGTGCCCCCGAGAGCCCTTCATAGGGAATGCCCTGGGAAGTCCAAGGCTAACGTAAGCCATAAGACTAAATGGATTACAAGAGTAATTAGAAATACACTAGAATTACACTTACACTCACACTCACACCCCCATGTGTTGCGGGAGTTAGGTTGGGTCACTTGTGTCATGACCCGTATTTTCTCAACAATTAAATCATATCAGAGCAAGGGAAAATACGTGCCATGATGCCACGTCGTGTGGAGGATAACTGCACATGTTCAGGCAAAACTCCAGACTCAATATCTTTGAAGAAAATCATAATTTAATATGAAAGAAAACTAGTTAAATTTGATGGCCGTATCCCTCGGCACAGTGGATCAGCTAGTCCATAATTAAAAATATATTTATACGCAGCGGAAAATACTTTTGTTAAGTTGATATTCTAAATGAGCATTAGTGTCACCGAGGGACGACTCATGGTATGCACGACTCTAAATTGAACATAGTATAAAAAAAAAGGCTTTACGTTACATGAGAAAGTAGTTGCTTTTGTTTTATAAACATGACGTGCATGAGGTACATATAGTAATGATTTTAGGGTTTAAAATACCTAACATGCAACCTAGCATAAAGCATTCCCAAAAATTAAGTAAACAACCTCCAAATAGGCAAAAATAGCATTTTCAGTTCATACCCAACATCACAAGTAAGCCACTAGTGGGCATCAACAACCCTACACTAACCCACTAGTGAGTATGCATATCTATACAGAAGGAAGAAAATTACCTCACAAGGATGAGGAACAGCGATCTTAGCTACCCAAGAGTCCACAAGCAAGCTCCAAAAGAAAACTAGCCGCTCAACCGGCTACAACCTGAACCTGAGGCATTCAAAGAAAGAATACCTCAGCAAGAATAAAATCAAAAGATGTGGAGCATTAGATTAATAAGCAATAAAAAAGGGGTTTACCAAACCCTGCAACAAAATTCTATCAAATTTAGCATAAGGAAATAAACAAGACAGCAAAAAGAAGCATTGTCCACGGGACAATCAAAGCACACCATGTGCGAGTATAAATAACAACATGCCATGCTAAAAACCTGCAGCAGTAGTAAGGCAAACATATGCGAAAATATAGCCATTTAGAAAAGGAAATGAACTAACAGTTCTATCTTGTGAATTAATAGCAGTGGTAAAACCTTGGGTCCGGGTTGGTAGCAAAAAACAGCCCTCTTCCAAACAACAAGACCCGAAAATTCTCCAGGGTGAAAACAACCAATTGCAGCTCCAGGGTCCACACGCCTAACCAAAGGAGCTCAAACTGGGGCCTAATAGGTGGTGGCCACAGCTCAGCACACATAAATCACCCCTTATAGAGCCACTAGAAAAAACCACAAGCCATAATCCACGATTCGGCATCCAAAAAGTAGCTGAAAACACAACACCAAACCGAAATAAAACCCACACTGACAACCTCGGGAGAAAAATACCAGCCTAAGGAAAAAGATTCGAGTCCACTCGACGCCGCGTTGAGTGAGTACTACTCACTCAATGCCAAACACTAAGTAGAGAATGCGTCGAGTCCACTCGACGCCGCGTTGAGTGAGTACCATTCACTCAACGCTAAAACCTAAGCTGGGAAGGCGTCGAGTCTACTCGACGCCGCGTTGAGTGAGCTCCACTCACTCAATGCCAAAATACTTAGCCGCAATATCTCATAGGACGACGACGTTGAGTGAGTTCAGCTCACTCAACGCCGTCAACGCTAAACAGCCGATGACATTGAGTTACTTCACCACACTCAACGCTTTTGACATAGAAGAAAAACATCGACGGACAAGATGGCATTGAGTGAGCTCAACTAACTCAATGCTAAAAGACTTAGAAAAAAAACAATCCCTGAATAGATGGCGTTGAGTGAGCTCAACTCACTTAACGCCAAAAGTCTGGCAAGACGGCGTTGAGTGAGCGCAACTCACTCAATGCCAAAGGAAGACGGTATTGAGTGAGCTCAACTCACTCAACGCCAAAAGACATTGAAAAAATCTCTGGCAAGTCGGTGTTGAGTGAGTGCAACTCAGTCAACTCCAAAGGCAGACGACATTGAGTGATTTAAACTCACTTAACGTTGTCAATGCTTTTGGACTTAGACTCCAGACCAAACACCTAGGCGTTGAGTGTATCCACCACACTCAACACTTTTATAATTAGCCTACAAAAATTAACCTTTACCCAAAGTTAACTCTCAACGCCTGCTCATAGAGAGTTGGAAAAAATAATTTCTAACCCTCCTACCCGGCTACAGCTACCACACACTCTGGGCCTAAACCAACCAGCTAAGATTCTACCTACAGCAACTGACCAGGACAACAAACAGCAACTAAGGAGAGAGAATAACTTAAATCTGGATAAGATTGATATTGAACTTGCTCAGGACAAAGACTGCAACAACCCTAGCTTCTAGGAGAGAAAAGTAAAGTAACTACAAACAAAAAAGATAATAAGATAAGATCAAGCTTGGCAAGGGAAAAGAGCATCACTTGCCTCTACCTCCAAGAAATAGTAGCAAAGACTTCTCACTCGGCACCGACGGCAAGATCGGCCACCTAAAAAGAAATCTGAAGCTTTTAGAGGGAAGATGAGCAAACCCGAAAAACCCTAGCTTACAAAGACAACTCTAGAACAAGAAATACTTGCCTAGGGAGGAAGTTCCGGGTGAGAGTAGTCCAAATCTGCCCTTACCCGAGAAAAACAAGCTCTAAACCTCCAAAAATCGCCGGGCGGAGCTCCAGCACCTCCGTCGCTCGATGCCTTACGCAAAGAGCTAGCATATGTCTTGGGAAAAGAGAAATGAGGAGAAGAAAACCCAGCCGACACTATTTATTTACCCTCCCCACTCACTCGGCCATAGCTTAATAAAATATTCTAAAGCCTTGAAAGGCTCGGCAACTAGCTGAAAAGGTAACCAGCGACTCAAGTTACCAAAGCCAGCCACCACACATACATATATATATATATATATATATATATATATATATATGTATATATAAACAGAAACTAGCTAAATATACATATATGAATAGCTTATATATAAAACCTGATAAAAAAAAATCAGCCACTTAAATATATAACAGCACAGAAAGCTAAAATACATATATATATACAGCTTATATATATAAACATAAATCTAGATATCTGCACATAGCCACAAAACAAGCTAAACAATCAAGCATCATGCATAGCTAAGCTCTGCCTCTTAGCAAAAAAGAGCAACCACAATAGATGGGTAACACATCACCAGCTAAAAAATTAAATTGCCAAAATGATGCGAAAACAACAATCTCAGAATTTGACAAAACTCGCATCGTAGCTAAACACCCATGTTACGAAAACAACTGCGAAGTCGAAATCAACATCCGATGATCAAAACTTGGGCTAACATCTTCCGAAGCCAAAACAAAAGTATTCCCGAAGAGGCTCCGCCGAGTAACCAAAACAGACTCCGGCTAGCTGGGGAACCTTCAAAACAGGCTACAAACAAGCCGCTCGAAGAACCTAAAAGAGCTAATACCACACTCTAACAACAACAAAGGCCGACAACGCGTCATCGTAACGCTAAACAATGATTATACAAATCACAAAAAAACCGGGGGCATTATAGTCACTCCCCCTAAAAGAAAGTTTAGCCCTGAAACTTTACACACAACACTTCTACAATAGAAGGAAAAAACAAACCAAGAGTTATAAAGAAGAATACATAGCAAGCAAAATCAGGGAAGCAGATGAGGGTGAGCCTCCCTCATAGCCGACTCCAATTCCCAAGTCGCGCTTTCCACGCCCTGATTTCTCCACAAAACTTTAACCATTGGAATTGATTTCCTCTGCAACACTCGATCTTGAGCATCCAGAATGCAGACAGGCATCTCCACATATGAAAGATTTTGCTCTAACTGAGGCATAGAATTCAAAACTTGCATGTCGCTTAGCACACACTTCCGCAGTTGGCTAACGTGAAAAACATCGTGCACGCTAGGAAAGTTCGCGGGCAAATCAAGCTATAAGCTGCCACACCAATCCGCTCAATGATCTTAAATGGTCCCACAAACCTTGGGTCTAACTTTTGGTTCTTATCAAACCTCTTGATTCCAACCATCGGGGAAACTTTAAAAAATACCAAGTACCCTACAACAAACACCAAATCAGCTCTATGCCGGTTGGCGTTCTTATCATATCGTTCATGGGCTATCCGAAGCTTCTGCCGAACAAGTTTCACAGCAGTTTCCATCTCTTCGAGTGCATCCGGACCCAACAAAGGTCTCTCGCCAACCTCATCCCAAAATAAGGGAGTCTTGCAGCGCCTCCCATACAAAGCTTCAAAAGGATCCATTTGCAAGCTTTCTTGATAACTGTTATTATAAGCAGACTCTGTTGGAACACCCTATTACTATTTGGACCAGGATGACTATACTTCTATAGGGATTTTGTGTTGTGACCTCCTTGTTGTTATAAAGGTCACATAGGCTAGTTAGAGTAATCTTCAGCTCGACGCATAGTCGACTTCAGCTCGACGTAGAGTCGACCTCTGCTCGACGCAGAGTCGATCTCAGCTCGACGCTGAGTCGACCTCAGCTCGACGTGGAGTCGACCTCAGCTCGACGTGGAGTCGACCTCAGCTCGACGTTCCGTCGAACCCAGTTCTGCTTACAGAAAACACTCTCTGGCCGACGTGTGTCGTGCTCAGATCGACGTTTTATTGTGAGCTCGACGTTTTCCAGACTTCCGTCAGTTTTGAATAAGAATTCAAATTCCTTCTGTCAGACAATTAATGCTGAAGATTTATTGGCCGTTACAGCATATCTGGTGCATGGCTCAAGGAATTTTCTAAGGAATGTCTGTCTGACATTTCCTTTGAGGCATGGACATTTAAGGAAAGCAATTAATGCTGACTTCCAACGGCTATCAAAGAAAAGGAAGAAGAAGACCCAGTTATATTATTCATTCTTTCATTTTTTACAGAATACAGAGAATATACAGAATACAGAGAACAATAATACAGGACTTCAGCTGCTCTCTCTCTGATATTGTTTTTGAAAGCTCACTCACAGGAATTCTGATTGCTTCAGACACAACCATCCAACCTTCTTGGATCATCTCTTGCTGGAGCAAATCAGATCTTTGAAGACCTGTCACCCTTGTGCAGAGCTCTCCTTCCTGAACTTCTTCTTGATCTCAGGGGGAGCTTTGACAACAACTACAGATCCACTTTTGCTTCTCTCTGCTTGTTGATAGAGAAGACAACCTCATCCCTTTTTCTTTTTCTTTCTGTACAGGGTTTTAACTCCCTTCAAAAGTTACTTTTGGTTTTGCTGAAACCTGGTCAAAATCAGCTCCTTTGGTTTGTGAGAACCTGATCAAAAACTCTCTGGTGATCAAGACACCTGATCAACTCATCTTGAAGTGGATTCCTATCAAGGGTGATAGAAGAGTGGATGTACCCAGATTTGGGGAACCACTATAGCTCCTTGTGTTGTCTGGATTGCTTGTTTCTTTGTGTTTTGCTTTGTGCTGTGAATTTCTTTTTACTCTGATTATTTGCTATAGCACCTTACACTAAGTAAAGTCAAACTTTCTCTGCACACAAGTTTTTATTTGCAAAATTATTTTAAATAACTCTATTCACCCCCCTCTAGAGTTAGGATTGATCTTATCCTGCACTTTCAATTGGTATCAGAGCCAGGTTGATCATTCATATAGGCTAACACCTGGATCAAAAGATCCCTGATATGATCATTTCTCTCAAAGGGTTATTTTCCTTAGTTTTACTTATCTTTAAAACTCATGGCACAAAACAAGGACTTTGCTAGTACCAGACCTCCTATGTGCAATCTCTCTAAGTTTGCACTATGGAAAGCAAGGATTAGACTGTACATGAACTCTTTTGATGAAGACATTTTTAATTCTGTGTTGACAGATTGTCCAAGACCTCCCACAGGAACAAGTACATCAGCTGTTCCTCCTCCTTCAGGAACTGATGCTGACATAAAGAAGTGGAAGGCAGCAGATGCTAAAGCCATGAACATTTTGGCTCAAACCATGTCAGATGACATTTTCCAGAAAGTAGCTGATTGCAATACTGCTAAAGAGATCTGGGAAAAACTTTCAGAAATTGTATCAGGTTCTGCAGATGAAAGAAAGGATAGGAGATCCTACCTCATCACCCAGTATGAGAACTTCAAAAAGGCAAAGTCTGAGTCAGTTGCTGACATGTACAACAGACTAATCCTAATCATCAGTGAGCTTAGATCACTAGAGAAGGGCATATCTCTCACTGAGATAAATGACAAGATACTGACTTGTTTCCCTAGCTCTTGGGACTCAAGAATCTGGTCAATTAAAGATGGAAGAAATGTCTGTGAGTTATCCACAGAAGCTCTTCTAGGAAAGCTCAAGAGTTATGAGCAATTCATTAAGAAGAGAGAAGAAGAGCAGAAGACATCCACACCAACAGAAAAGGTTGAGAAAACCATTGCCTTCAAAGCACAGGAAGAAGAACCTAAAGAAAAGGTGTTGGGAAGTGAAGAGCTTATGAGCCTACTGGTCAAAAGGTTCAATAAGCTGAATAAAAGGAACTTCAGAAGATGATCATCCAAAGACAAAGACAAGCCAAGGTATGACAGATCTACTAATAAAGATATTATCTGCTTTGGCTGCAGGAAACCAGGACACATTTTCCCCAACTGTCCAGAAAATCAAGATAAAGACAGAAGGGACAAGAAGGAAAGAAAAGATAAAAAGAAAGATAAGGAGTCAAGGAAGTACCATGACAAGCCTTCCTCCAGCAACAGCAAGCACACTAGAAAAGGATTTGTGGCTGAATCCTGGAGTGACTCTGATGAGTCTGATTCATCATCCAGCTCTAGTGATGATGAGGATGATGCAGAAGAAAAAGGATTCTGCATGATGGCCATCAGTGCATCTCAAAAGAACACTGATTCAGAGCCTGATGCTGATTACCTATCTGATCAGGAACTCACTGAGGAACAGGTAATAGATTCATTTGATTTTACCTCTGATGAATTTAAATCTGAGTTCAAATCTATGTGCATTGACTTGATTGAATCTCAAAAGTTGATTAAAACTCTCAGAGAACAATTAATTGAATGCAAATCCATTAACTCAGATAATCTTAGACTCTTAGAAGAGTTAAAGCAGTGTGGGGAGGAGATAACTTCACTGAAAGGTGAGCTATCTAAGGCCAAACAATTTGAAGAAACCCTTAATGGGAGAAGTATCAAATTGATGGACATCACAAGTACAGTGAACTCAAGATTGAATGGTTCACTGGGCTTGGGTGCTTCATCCAGCCAACCCATAGTGCTGACAACTCCAATCAAATTTACCAGTGAGAAAGGTAAAGGAGTCTTGATAGTGGCTAGGAAGAATGCTGACTTAACCCAGAAAACTGGACAAGAAGCGTCAAACGAAGCTCGACGGACGTCGACCAGAGCTCGACGTAATCGCAAGAAAACGTCGAACTCAGGTCAACGCCCTCTACCTTCTGAACAAAGCAAGCCTTCGCCGTCGAATGGAGCTCGACGCACTCATCAGAGTCCGTCGACCGAAGCTCGACGTGCATCGAGCCAAGCTCAGAGCAAAAGTCAGTTCTCAGGGGTTATTTCAAAATTTAATTCCAGCTCCACATCTCATCACTTTAACCCTTATGCTGAATGGATAATACCTCCTAGGAGATATCATCCTGTAGGCTATAAGAGTCAACCTGAGATGTCTTTTATTTCAGAATTTAAAGGATATCAAGAAAGGCCCAAGGTAAACTGGGTCAAAAACAATTGATTTGTTGTATGTGCAGATAAAGACCTATCCAATTAAGAACCAGCAGTGGTACTTGGATAGTGGGTGCTCAAAGCACATGACTGGCAACAAGGAGAACCTTGTGTCCTTCAAAGCCAAACATGGACCCAAAGTAATCTTTGGAGATTCAAATTTTGGACAAACAAAAGGCTATGGCCAATTCAAAATAGGGCAATTACATTCAAGAAAGTGGCCTATGTGGAAGGACTAAAGCACAACTTAATCAGTATCAGCCAGCTATGTGATGCTGGTTATCAGGTTTGGTTTACCAACTCAGCATGTAATATTGCATTAAATAACAACATTGTTTTAATTGGTAATAGACAAGATAACATATATCTAGTTGATTTCAATTCATCTAAAGTAGATATTTGTTTATTTAACTCCCTTAGCAAACCTAATGAACTTTGGCATAAAAGACTAGGACATGTGAACCTTAGAACCATTGCTAAGTTATCCAAAGACAACCTTGTTAGAGGACTACCTTCTGGTCCCTACAAGAAGGAAGGACTTTGCAAGGCCTGTTAATTAGGCAAGCAAACTAAAAACAGTTTCAAGTCACTTAATAAGAGTGACTCACCTAGAATTTTGTACTTATTGCACATGGACCTTTTTGGACCAATTAATGTACAAAGCCTAGGAGGGAAATCTTATGCTTTAGTAGTTGTAGATGACTTCTCAAGATTCACTTGGGTGTTCTTTCTGAGGAAGAAGTCTGATAACTTCAAGATTTTGACAGATTTTCTCAAAGGCATACAGATTGAGTTCAATACTCACATTGCCCTGATCAGAAGTGATCATGGGACAGAGTTTGATTCTCTTCTTATGCTAGAGTTCTGCCAGAATGAAGGTATCAGGCACACTTTCTCAGCTCCAAGAACTCCTCAACAAAATGGGGTAGTTGAAAGGAAAAACAGAACCCTTATTGAATCTTCCACAACATTGTTGACAGATGCTCACCTTCCTCTAACCTTTTGGGCAGAGGCTGTGAACACCTCCAACTATGTTTTGAATAGAAGCCTGATACATAAACTAAAGGGTAAGACTCCCTATGAGTTACTCAAAGGGAAGAAACCTAAAGTAAATTACTTCAAAATTTTTGGTTGCATTTGCTTCATTCACAATAATGACAAGAAATACCTAGCTAAATTTGAAGCCAAAGCTGATGAAGGAGTGTTTCTGGGATACTCCATGACTAGCAAGGCTTATAGGGTTTTTAACAAGTGCTCAAATAAAATTGAAGAATCCATGCATGTTACATTTGATGAAACTAACATGTCTTATAAGGAGAAGGATACTTCTACCATAAGCAATTTGCAGGAACATTCAATTTCAGAAAATCTGAAGCAGCTTACCATCACAGACAAAGGGTCATTACCTTCACCAATTCAACAAGACACTGAACTCAGTGACAATGAAGAGGAATTTCAGGTTTTGGAAAGTTCAAAAGGCCAACAAATTAAAGAACCAGTTGTTGTTCCACAAGAGGAAACAACAACACAGGTGGGTGCATCATCAACACCCCTTGTTGATCTTGCAACAACAAGAGATCACCCAATCTCACAAGTAATTGGAGATATCTCAGTGGGTGTGCAAACAAGGAATCAAGTTAATCAAAATATTATGCACACCTGCTTTCTTTCTCAAATTGAGCCTCAAACCATACAAGAAGCAGAGAAAGATCCAAACTGGATCATTGCAATGCAGGAAGAGTTGAATCAATTTGAAAGGAATAAAGTTTGGGAATTAGTACCAAGACCAAGGAACCAGCAAATTGTTGGAACCAAATGGGTATTCAGAAACAAGTTGGATGATCAAGGAATAATTGTGAGAAACAAGGAAAGACTTGTTGCACAAGGATATTGCCAAGAAGAAGGAATTGATTATGACCAAACCTTTACACCAGTTGCAAGGTTGGAGGCCATAAGAATCTTCCTTGCATATGCAGCTCACAAGAGATTCAAGGTATATCAGATGGATGTCAAGAGTGCATTTCTCAATGGAGACATCAAGGAAGAAGTTTATGTAAAGCAACCTCCAGGTTTTATCTCTCCAACCTTTCCTGATCATGTTTTTAAACTGCATAAAGCTTTATATGGTCTCAAGCAAGCTCCTAGAGCATGGTATGAGACCTTAGCTTGTTTTTTGTTGGAAAATGATTTTAAAAGGGGTAGAGTAGACCAAACTCTTTTTGTTAGAACCCAAAGGTCCCATACCCTACTAGTACAAGTTTATGTAGACGATATCATATTTGGGTCTACAGATTCAAACTTATGCAAAAAGTTCTCACAACTTATGCACTCAAAGTTTGAAATGAGTAGCATGGGTGAGCTTGCTTTCTTTCTTGGATTGCAAGTTAAACAACATGTGGATGGCATTTTCATTTCTCAAACCAAGTATGCAAGAGAACTGGTTAAGAAATTTGGAATGTCTGAAGCATCCTCTATGAAAACACCTATGCCTACAAATGCTGTTTTAGATGCTGATGAATCTGGAAAACCAGTTGATCAGACAAGCTATAGAGCAATCATTGGCTCATTACTTTATCTAACAGCTACTAGACCAGATATAATGTTTGCTACATGCATTTGTGCTAGATTCCAAGTAAGCCCTAGAGAGTCCCACCTCACATTAGTTAAGAGGATTCTTAGGTATGTAAAAGGTTGTCCTAATCTAGGTCTCTGATATCCACATGACTCAGGATTTGATCTAACTGGATTTTCAGATTCTGATTATGCTGGATGTAGAGTAGACAGGAAAAGTACCAGTGGAACTTGTCAATTCCTTGGTAATAGACTTGTCTCCTGGTTCTGTAAGAAACAAACCTCTGTGTCCACATCAACTGCTGAAGCTGAATACATGGCTGCAGGCAGTTGTTGCTCACAGATTTTGTGGATTCAAAACCAGCTCCTAGACTATGGCTACAACTTAGAGATGTCTAAAATCTTTTGTGATAATACCAGTGCAATATCTATTGCTCAAAATCCAGTTCTCCATAGTAGGACTAAGCACATAGAGATCAGACATCACTTCTTAAGGGATAATGTAGAAAAGAAGAAAATTGCACTAGAATACATTTCCACTGAACTACAGAGAGGAGATATTTTCACCAAGCCCTTGGATGAAAAGAAGCACTTCTTTTTCCTCAATCAGTTGGGAATGCTAGATGGAGACAACATAAAATAAAACTCCAAGATTTTGAAACCCATAATTAACAGGAATAGGAAAAATTTCATTTTAAAATTTCTTGTCTGAGTGGTTGTTCTGAGCTCTGAACTAAGCTCGACGCTGCGTCGAACTGAGATCGACGATCCGTCGAACTCCAAAGCGTCGAACGTCGAACTCGACTTCTAGCGTCGAAATAAGTTCACAGCTCCCTGGCTTCTTGAGTTTCTCTCTCCCCGGTCGACGTCTTCGTTAAACGTCGACCTAATCTCGACGTATAGCTTCAGCCAAAGCGTCGAACGTCGACCTAAGCTGGACGCTGTTGAGTCGTTTCAGTTCTCCTAGAGCCTTAGAGCGTCGAACTGAGCTCGACGTTCTTTCCTTTTCTGCGTCGAACCCTAAGTATAAAATCATTTTTTCATCGTCGTTCGCAGTTGCGCTTTCATATCTTTCTGCTCAAGCTTTCTCCCTCCAAATACCTTACTCTTGATCTTGGAAGGTATTCTTTTTGCAGGAAAATGGCAATCCCAGCAGGAGCTCTGGCGGCCATGAAGTTCGATTCTGGATTCGATATCGACTTCGACTCTTTTGATGGATCTCCACAATACTTTCTGGATATACTGGACCTCTTCAAGGAGCAGCAACTGGTTAACTTTATGTCAACCAGGATCCCTCTCCCAGAGTCAGAAATCAAAGAGTGGAGTCTTACAGCAGTTATCTCAGATAACAATACATTGACTGGGAAAGTTTCAGGAAATGAGGTAGCCATCTCACCTCAAATCATTTCAGAAGTTTTCAACTTTGCTGCTGGAGATGATGGCATAGAACTATCTGTGGAAGAGTATGCCTTGATGCTGGACAGGATGGGGCATGCTGCTGGTAACCCCTCTAAACTCCTCAAAGTTAACCTAGCTATTGAATATAGGTTATTAGCAGACATTACAGGCAAAGTGATCTGTGCAAAGAGGACTGCACATGATGCAATTACTAGGCATCAGTTTTGCCTTATGGCTGCACTTATGGATAAGAAACATCCCAAATGGGGATTGATTGTGTTTGAAATGATTCAGAAAAAATTGGATAAAAACTCTGTCCACTTTGGAAGAGTTCTTGGGTTGATTCTCAACCATTGCTGCCCCCAACTGCTTGTGTCCTCCAAGAAGCACATCAATGCTTCCAAGAGGCTCACATGTGCCCTAATTGGCAAGTGGGACAGAAGAATTGTGAATCCCAGGGCAGCAGCAGCAATGAAGTCTTCTGCAGACACCAGGACTGTAGAGGTCACTCTCCCTCGGTCCACTGGTCCAGAAGCAGGGACTTTGCCATCTGACTCCCTCACCCTCCCATCCACTTTCATCCCCTCAACCATAGTCATTCCATCCACTCAACCTCTACCTTCCTCCATCTCTACCATTGCCTCCTCCCTTCCACCTCACACTACTTTCCTTCCCATATGCTTGGATTCCACCCCTCATGAGGATCTCTTTTCTTTTGACATGCATGAAGACTCCTTCATGGATGCCTCTACCTCCTCTCCTCATGACTTCCATCATTCATCAACTTTTTCAGAACTGCTCTTTTCCTCCATCCATGAACCAGTTACACCTCCCTTGTCTGCACCACCCTCAACATCTTCCCCATTTACATTTTCTGCTACTCCCTCTACCTCTACTCAAGTCCCACTTGAGCAAGTAACTCTCCTGCCCTTGGCCAATCAGATTTTTGACCTTCTGTCCCCTAGGCTCTCCTCCCTCTTGGATGCCAAGCTGGCTCCTCTCCTCCTTTCCCTGAGAACTCTCTCTGACTCTGTCTCCTCCCTCTCCTCTCATCTGGCATGCCCTTCTTCTGGGGGCCTAGAGTCAGCTACCACTGATTCTAGGCAGGGGGAGATGTCAGCAGAAGAAGAGCTGCCTCCTTCTACAGTTCAGTTTGTTCAGACATGTTCAGAGACAGTATCAGTTGCAGGAGTTCAGATAGTATCTGAGGCTCCTCCTCCAGCTTCAATTCAGCTCATCAGTAGTGCCTTAGACCTTCAGTGTTTGGCAGCTTCTGTCCAGAGCTTCTCCCCTCCAGCTCAGATTCAAGAAGACCTTTCCATGGCACCTGTGGCTCCTCCTCCTAATTCAGAACTGCTTCAAGAAGATCTGTCTAGGGCTATTGTCCCTTTTCAGAAGATCCCTGATGTAGCAGTGGTAGCAGTGGCTCCTGCTAATGATGAAATTGAAATGTTAGCAGCTGTTGAAACTTCAGGTGAAGCGATTGAGACACCTGATGTAGTTGAGACCCATGTCTCCCAAGCCCTTCAGGAACCAGCCTCTTTAGTCTCTATGGCTCCTGAGGTTGTGCCCTCTCCTGCAGTGGTAGACTCCTCCTCCCCACTGACAGTAGATCTTCCTTCAGTTTCCTCCTCAGCAGCTCCAGACTCCATCAGTTTTCCTATCTCCAAAAGAAAGTACATAGATCCCTATGATGACTCTCAGAGTTCAGAAGATGAGTTTGCCACTGATTCTGATGACTCCTCTGCAACCATTGCAAGGAAGAGGAAAGCAAGATCAAAAGCTTTGAAAAGAGTTCCAATGGCTAGAGCTACAGACCATGACATTCCCTACTATATCAAATACAATTGTGAAATCACAGAGCCATGGATGCAGTACTCCCAAAATCAGAGAAAAGCAATGAAACAGAAAAGAAAATTCAATGAAGGACCAACCAAACCTGTCCATCAGCCTCCACCTCCACCTCCTCCAGATGCAGGTGCAGGTGCTAGTCTATCTTCCAATCCAGCCCCTTCAGCTCTACATGGAAAGACATATCAAGCAAGAAGATATCAAGGAGACAGTCAGCAAAGGGGAGGTCAGCAAAGAGGAAACTATAGAGGCAGGCAGTCCAGAGGAAGATCAGGTTCTCAACCTTATCTAAGGGGAAGAGCCATTGATCCAACCACTGGTCCCTATCCTTATAGACCTAGAGCTGACCTCACCCCAACTACCTCTCAAGAACTCTCCTCTAACAGATTTGAACCAGCAGTACCTTTTGAAGATCCTACCAAAACTCCTGCCTACTGGAAAGCTAGAATGACAGAAATGGCTGCTTTAAATGAGATTAATAAAGCTAGAGAAAAAGGTCTGGACACCTCTCATATCAGTACAATGTCAGACCAAAGAAAAGAGGAATTGGAGAAATATAATTCTAAGAAATTCTTTGATTCAGACAGATATATGCAACTCCATCCTGCAGCTGTACCACCCAGTGCAAGAGATCAAAAGTCTTTAGGTGCAGCTGATGATTACAGATCTAAAAATGAAGCTTCAAATCCAAACAGAGAAATCATCTTCAAGAAGAGTGATCAAGACAAAGCCCCAAAGGGAAAGTAAAGTAAGATGCTTTAATTCTTTCTATATGCTGGACTCAGGACATTTAAACATTACTGCTGCTATATAGTGTTTTATATATGCTGTTTTTTATTCTGTCATGTCTGGTTGTATTGTAGTGTATTGTATCTGCTTTATCTTTCTTTGAATCCCTAAATTCATGTAAATAGTAATCCTAATCCAAATATGGGAAGATTGTTGGAACACCCTATTACTATTTGGACCAGGATGACTATACTTCTATAGGGATTTTGTGTTGTGACCTCCTTGTTGTTATAAAGGTCACATAGGCTAGTTAGAGTAATCTTCAGCTCGATGCATAGTCGACTTCAGCTCGACGTAGAGTCGACCTCTGCTCGACGCAGAGTCGATCTCAGCTCGACGCTGAGTCGACCTCAGCTCGACGTGGAGTCGACCTCAGCTCGACGTGGAGTCGACCTCAGCTCGACGTTCCGTCGAACCCAGTTCTGCTTACAGAAAACACTCTCTGGCCGACGTGTGTCGTGCTCAGATCGACGTTTTATTGTGAGCTCGACGTTTTCCAGACTTCCGTCAGTTTTGAATAGGAATTCAAATTCCTTCTGTCAGACAATTAATGCTGAAGATTTATTGGCCGTTACAGCATATCTGGTGCATGGCTCAAGGAATTTTCTAAGGAATGTCTGTCTGACATTTCCTTTGAGGCATGGACATTTAAGGAAAGCAATTAATGCTGACTTCCAACGGCTATCAAAGAAAAGGAAGAAGAAGACCCAGTTATATTATTCATTCTTTCATTTTTTACAGAATACAGAGAATATACAGAATACAGAGAACAATAATACAGGACTTCAGCTGCTCTCTCTCTCTGATATTGTTTTTGAAAGATCACTCACAGGAATTCTGATTGCTTCAGACACAACCATCCAACCTTCTTGGATCATCTCTTGCTAGAGCAAATCAGATCTTTGAAGACCTGTCACCCTTGTGCAGAGCTCTCCTTCCTGAACTTCTTCTTGATCTCAGGGGGAGCTTTGACAACAACTACAGATCCACTTTTGCTTCTCTCTGCTTGTTGATAGAGAAGACAACCTCATCCCTTTTTCTTTTTCTTTCTATACAGGGTTTTAACTCCCTTCAAAAGTTACTTTTGGTTTTGCTGAAACCTGGTCAAAATCAGCTCCTTTGGTTTGTGAGAACCTGATCAAAAACTCTCTGGTGATCAAGACACCTGATCAACTCATCTTGAAGTGGATTCCTATCAAGGGTGATAGAAGAGTGGATGTACCCAGATTTGGGGAACCACTATAGCTCCTTGTGTCGTCTGGATTGCTTGTTTCTTTGTGTTTTGCTTTGTGCTGTGAATTTCTTTTTACTCTGATTATTTGTTATAGCACCTTACACTAAGTAAAGTCAAACTTTCTCTGCACACAAGTTTTTATTTGCAAAATTATTTTAAATAACTCTATTCACCCCCCTCTAGAGTTAGGATTGATCTTATCCTGCACTTTCAGACTCCATAAGCCTCAAACGCTCATCCCACACTCCTCCGTGGTCTAAAATATAGCATCTGATCATGTCATCCACTACCTGATTAACTCGCTCTGTATGACCATTGGTCTGCGGGTGGTATGCGGTAGAATATCTCAAATCCATACCCAAACCTTCTTGTAAACTCTTCCAGAAGCGAGATATAAACCGGGAGTCTCGGTCTGATATAATGCTGACTGTAACACCATGCAATCGGATGATTTCATTCAAATACAGCTCAGCTATTTTCTTCATCCAATAGTTGATCTTATAAGGTATGAAGTGAGCACACTTCGTTAATCTGTCCATAATCACCCAAACTGAATCATATCCTCTAGGAGATCTCGGTAAACCCGTGATGAAATCCATTGAAATACTCTCCCACTTCCCAGTCAGAATCTCCAAGGGATTCAACTTACCACCAGGCCTTCCATGATCGGCCTTAATATGCTTGCAAGTATAGCACTCAGAAACAAACCTGGCTATGTTTCCCTTCATCCCATACCACCAGGCAATTTGCTTTAAGTCATGATATATCTTGGTAGATCCTGGATGGTAGGCAACACTAGTACTATGCTCCTCTCTGCACAACATAACTAGAATATCCATAATGGCGGGGATACAAAATATGCCGTGGTACTTCAAAGTACCCGCAACATCAATCGAGAAATCTGGTAACTCCCCTTTCTTAGCTCTAAGAAATAAATACAGCAGATCTGGATCATCTTTCTGATGTAATCTCGTAAGCGCAATCCAAGAAGGCTCTGCTACTACCAAACTACTCTGCAAGTCACAGCTCCCCACAAAAATATCCATCAAAAGAAATTCTTCCACTAATAGCTCGGTGGAGAGATTAAAAATCTTCCCCATCTTCCGACTCATAGCATCGGCTACCACATTAGCCTTTCCCGGATGGTACTGGATCTCAACATCGTAGTTGGGAACATACTCCAATCATCGCCGCTGGCGTAGATTCAATTCCTTCTGGGTGAAGACGTACTTTAAACTCTTATGATCGATAAAAAATCTAGCACTGTGCGCCATAAAGCAGATGTCTCCACAACTTCAGCGCAAAAATCACGGGTGCAAACTCTAAATCATGCGTAGGGTAGTTCTTCTCATGAGTCTTCAGTTGTCTTGACCCATACAGAATCACTTTCCCGTCTTGCATCAACACGCAACCAAACCCAACATGCGATGCATCAACATAAACATCATAATCCATTCCTTTGTAGGCAAAGTCAAAACTGGAGCAGTGCACTATTCTTGAGCTCTAAGAAGGCTTCCTCACACTTCTCGCTCCAAACAAAAGCCATATTCTTCTGAGTCAATCTAGTTAAAGGTGAATCCAGGGTAGAAAAACCCTCCACAAACCTCCTGTAATAACCGGCCAACCCTAGGAAGCTCCAAATCTCATTGGGTGAGCCCGCCCTACTCCAATCCATCACAACAGCTATCTTTTCTGCGTCAATGGAAATCCCACTCTTATTCACCACATGGCCCAGAAATGAAACTTGAGGCAACCAAAACTCGCACTTGCTCAATTTGGCGTATAGCTTGTGGTCCCTCAAAGCAGATAAAACTAATCGCAGATGCTGGTCATCCTCCTCAGCATTGCAAGAATATACCAGAACGTCGTCTATTAATACGACTATGAATATGTCCAGAAAATCCTTGAGCACACGGTTGATCATATCCATAAAGGCTGAGGGCGCGTTGGTCAATCCAAACGACATTACCAGAAATTCAAAATGCCAATGACTCGATTGAAAGGCAGTACGTGGAGTATCTGACTCACAGATCTTGAGCTGATGGTAGCCAGAACGAAGATCAATCTTAGAAAACACCACGCTACCGCGCAACTGATCGAAAAAATTGTCAATCCTCAGTAGGGAATACTTGTTCTTAATAGTGACCTTATTTAGCTCTCTATAATCGATGCAAAGCCTCATCGATCCATCTTTCTTCTTAACAAACAGAACAGGAGAACCCCAAAGCGACGAACTCGCTCTTATAAAACCCTTCTCTAACAACTCATCCAGCTGGATACGTAATTCCTCCATCTCTCATGGGGCCATCCGATACGGCGCCTTCATAATAGGATGCATTCCCAGCTCCAAATCTATCACAAACTCAGCATCTCTATCAGGTGGAAGACCAGGAAAATCATTAGGAAACATATTTGAAAACTCGCGCACAACAGGAATCTCTTCTAAACGCGGTAAACTACCAACGGTCCCCAAAACTGAGACCAAACAAGCAAAACAGTCGAGAACTAGCAGCTTCCGAGCACATACCGCAGAAATAACTGGAGAATCCTGGCGCGGATCACCATAAACACTCCCAAGCTGTCCGTTGTCCTTTCTGAAGTCCAAGCGCTTACCCTTGTACTAGATAACAATATCATACCTGGACAACCAGTCCATGCCTAAGATAACATCAAAGTATTCCAAGTCAATCACCATCAGATCTGCCTTTGCTAGAAAATCCCCTAAAATAATTGGACAACTCTGAATGCCCTTGTCCGAAACCACAGAATCGCCGGAGGGAAATTTGACACAAAAAGCGCCTCCAAGTCGATCTAGATCCAAACGATACCGCTTCACGAAGGCTCTAGCCACAAACGAGTGGGTAGCGCCAGAGTCGAAGAGAACACGCGCCCAGCGGTTCTTCATCTTAAATCTTCCTAAAAGATTACACACGTAACTAAGGAAAATAAATGCTAAATGATCGCTAAGAATAAAAACATGCAGACTAGGGAGAAATCTAACCTGAAATAACTTGAGTTAAGGTCTGTGCTTCCTCCGAAGAAATCACATTCAGCTTTCCTTTACCTTTATCCAATCGCTGAGGCAGTGGCATTGCCTGAAGTGGGACTGGTTGAAACACAGGCTGGAGTTGCGGGCATTGAGCCATGATATGCCCTTCTTGACCACATAGAAAACAGCTTCTTGTCTTATTCTTTCCCCAGCAATGGGCAACATCATGCCCTACCCGTTTGCTTGCAGAACAGACTAAGTCTTTCTTGGAAACACCTTGTATTGCATGAACCTACTCTTTCTTCCGAGCTCTCACTCTTTTGTAACATCTCTCAAAAGGGTGGCCCAGTTGGCCATAGAAACTACACACTTCCTTACCCTTCTTCCTTGAAGTAGCACTGAATGGCTGGGGGCTCTTTCTTTAAACAGATTTCCTTTTGTCTCTTCTCAATTTCTGGCCTCTATTCTTAGCATTTTCGATTGCCTCGACCTTCAAGGCAACTTCTACTGCACCGGTATAACTCACTGCTCTATAAGCACCAGCTAGCTGCTGAATGTCACTTCTTAGACCACCCAGAAATCGTTTAACTCGATCCGCTTCAATATTCACCAAACTAGAAGCAAACCGGCTTAATTTGCTAAATTCAATCTTATACTCACTAACTGTGAGTTGCCTCTGCTTTAAATGTAAGAAATCATTCATCAAACGGTCCCGCTCGACAGAGGGTAGAAACTTTCCCAGTAGCATCTCCTTAAAAGATTCCCAAGAGCATCCTTCTTTCATGCTCTCCTCCTCCCTTATCCACCAACTTTTTGCTCACACTTTGAGCTGTTAGGCGGCGGTCAACACTCTCTGATCGTCAGTAACTCCAGAGTAGGAAAAAATCTCCTGGATCGATATAAGCCAATCATCCAAGATCATGAAATTTGCCTTTCTATCATAAGTAGGAGGCCCGAGACGCTGAAACTGAGAGATAAACGTCATCTCTGGTGGAACCACTATCGGAGGAACCAGAGGAGCAAGAGGGGAAGGAATAGCTAGACCCACATTATGGTCCTGTACTCTCAGAGCTAGCCCGTACAAAACTGATAACAGAGACTGGATCTGGGACTGCACATCCACCATCTGCCATGACAAGGCCTCATTGCTCTATCACAGACTCTCTATCATCGCATTGCTCTGCGCACCCGAAGACTCTCCCTCAGATTGGGGAGTCAGCCTCGTCGAAGGACGCTTCGACAAACTATTAACATACAAACAACTAGTCAGAACCTAGCCCAACTGCTAGAACTAGACAACCTAGTACAGACAAAATATACTTAAATATGAGCTTCAACTACTAACTTGCTCTGAGATTTTTCAATAATGATGTTATGCCTAACCTAGGATGATTCACCATCATCACACTAACTCATGTTCTTAGACCATGAATGCAAGAATTTATATTCCTTTTGACTCAAAACCATGTGTGTACATATGTCATCATGTAAATCTTTAGCTTGGCACGTTGTGCTTTTGCTATGTTATGCTATGGATGTTGTGCTATGCATTCTAAAAAGGCCTTAATGCATTTTATGAGCGGCGTACACATGGCAATATTATTCATCCCATACTACATAACATTACATGCAATGGAAAAAAGAAAACGTGCTAATGGGAATTCATGTGGTGAGGTTATGCATCCCATACTACATAACTCTCACATGTTGCCCCCTATGATGGATCCATATACAAACACATATTATGCATCCCATACTATATATTATGCCATGTATAATTCTATTCATGCTTATGAGTGTAGTGTTCATGCTTCAGCCAAGACGTACTGATGATATATCTGTGTGTGTATGATATGACGCTAAACCACTAATGCTAACAAGGGAAAAGTTGCCCGACCAATTGTCAAGCAACCTCCCTCTGATACCAATTGTCACGATCCGCATTTTCTCAACAATTAAATCATATCAGAGCAATAGAAAATACGTTCCATGATGCCCCGTCGTGCAGGGGATAACTACATACGTTCAGGAAAAACTCTAGACTAAATATATTTGAAGAAAATCATAATTTAATACGAAAGAAAACCAGTTAAATTTGATGGACGTATCCCTCAGCACAGTGAATCAGCTAGTCCACATTTGAAAATATATTTATACGCTGCAGAAAATACTTTGGTTAAGTTGATATTCTAAATGAGCAAAAGTGTCCCCGAGGGACGACTCATGGTATGCACGACTCTAAATTTAATATAGTATAAAAAAATAGCCTTTACGTTACTTGGGAAAGTAGTTTCTTTAGTTTTATAAACATGACGTGCATGAGGTACATATAGTAATGCTTTTAGGGTTTAAAATACCTAACATGCAACCTAGCATAAATCATTCCTAGAAAGCAAGTGAACAACCTCCAAATAGGCAAAAATAGCAGTTTCAGTTCATACCCAGCATCACAAGTAAGCCACCAGTAGGCATCAACAACCTGACACGAACCCACTGGTGAGTATGTATGTCTATACAGAAGGAAGAAAACTAGCTTACAAGGATGTGAAACAGCAATCTCAGCTACCCAGGAGGCCACAAGCAAGCTCCACAAGAAAACTAGCCGCTCAACCGGCTACAACCTGAACTTGAGGCATTCAAAGAAAGAATACCTCAGCAAGGATATTATCAAAAGAAGTGGAGCATTAGATTCATAAGCAATACAAAAGGGGTTTACCAAACCCTACAACAAAATGCTATCAAATTTAGCAGAAGGAAATAAACAAGGCAGCAAAAACAAGCACTGTCCACGGGACAATCAAAGCACACCAAGTGCGAGTATAAATAGCAACATGCCCTACAAAAAACCTGCAGCAGCAATAAGGCAAACATATGCCAAAATATAGCCATTTAGAAAAGGAAAGGAACTAACAGTCCTATCTTGTGAATTAATAGCAGTGATAAAACCTTAGGTTCGGGTTGGTAGAAAAAACAACCCTCTTCCAAACAACAAGACCCAAAAAATCTCCAGGGTTAAAACAACTAGTGCCAACTCAAGGGTCCACACACCAAACCAAAAAAGCCTAAACCGGGGCCTAACTGGTGGTGGCCACAGCTCAGCACACACAAATCGGCCCTTACAGAGCCACCAGAAAAAAACCACCTACTATAATCCACGATTTGGCATCCAAAAACTAGAAAAAAACACAACACCAAACTGAAATAAAACCCACACTAACCAACTCGGGAGAAAAACACCAGCCTAAGGAAAGAGCGTCGAGTCCACTTGACGCCGCGTTGAGCAAGTACTACTCACTCAACTCCAAACACTACGCAGATAAGGCGTCGAGTCCACTCGACGCCGCGTTGAGTGAGTACCATTCACTCAACGCCAAAAACCTAAGAAGGGAAGGCATCGAGTCTACTCGACGCCGTATTGAGTGAGCTCCACTAACTCAATGCCAAAAGACTTAGCCGCAAAATCTCACTGGACGACGGTGTAGAGTGAGTTCATCTCACTCAATGCTGTCAACGCTAAAGAACCGGTGGCATTGAGTGACTTCACCACATGCAATGCTTTTGACTTAGAAGAAAAACATCGCCGGACTAGACGGAGTTGAGTGAACTCAACTCACTAACACCAAAAGACTTAGAAAAAAAACAATCCCTGACTAGATGGCGTTGAGTGAGCTCAACTCACTCGATGCCAAAAGTCTGGCAAGACGGTGTTAAGTGAGCGCAACTCACTCAACGCCAAAGGCAGACGGCATTGAGTGAGCTCAACTCACTCAACGCCAAAAGACTTTGAAAAAGTCTCTGGTAAGACGACATTGAGTGAGCGCAACTCACTCAACCCCAAAGGCAGACGGCATTGAGTTAGCTCTCACTCAACGCTGTCAATTCTTTTGGACTTAGACTCCATACCAAATAGCTAGGCGTTGATTGTGTCCACTACACTCAACGCTTTTACACTTAGCCTAAAAAATTAACTTCTTCCCTAAGCTAACACTCAATGCCTGATTACAGAGAGTTGGCAAAAATAATGTTTATACCTCCTACCCAGCTACAGCTACCACACACTCTAGGCCTAAACCAACCAGCTAATATTCTACCTCCAACAACTGACCTGGACAACAAACAGCAACTAAGGAGAGAGAATAACTAAAATCTGGACAAGATTGATATTGAACTTGCTCGGGACAAAGACTGCAGCATCCCTAGATTCTAGGAGAGAAAAGTAAAGCTACTACAAACAAAAATGATAATAAGATAAGATCAAGCTTGGCAAGGGCAAAGAGCATCACTTGCCTCTACATCCAGGAAACAACAGCCAAGACTTCTCACTCGGCACCGGCGGCAAGATCGGCCGCCTAAGAGGAAATCTGAAGCTTTTAGAGGGAAGATGAGCAAACCCGAAAAACCCTAGCTTACAAAGAAAACTCTAGAATAAGAAATACTTACCTAGGGAGGAAGATCTGGGTGAGAGCAGTCCAAATCTGCCCTTACCCGAGAAAAACAAGCTCTAAACCTCCAGAAATCGCAGGTCGGAGCTCCAGCACCTCCGTCGCCCAATGCCTTCCGCTGGAAGCTAGCAGATGGCTTGGAAAAAGAGAAATGAGGAGAAGAAAACCCAGCCGACCGTATTTATCTACCCTCCCCACTCACTCGACCATAGCTTAAAAATATATTCTAAAGCCTTGAAAGGCTCGGCCACTCGCTGAAAAGGTAACCAGCCACTCAAGTTACCAAAGCCGGCCACCACACACACACACACACACACATATATATATATATATATATATATATATATACAACTTATATATATATATATATAAACATAAATATAGCTATCTGCACATATCCACAAAACAAGCCAAATAATCAAGACACATGCATAACTAAGCTCTGCCTCTTAGCAAAATAGAGCAACCACAATAGCTGGGTAACACATCACCAGCTAAAAAATAAAAATGCCAAAATAACGCGAAAATAACGATCTCGGAATTCGACAAAACTCGCACCATAGCTAAACACCCATGCTACGAAAACAACTGCGAAGTCGAAATCAACATCCGATGATCAAAACTCGGGCAGAAATCTTCCGAAGCTAAAACACAAGCATTCCCGGAGAGGCTCCGCCGAGTCACCAAAACAGACTCCAACTAGCTAGGGAACCTTGTAAACAGGCTAGAAAAAAGCCGCTCGGAGAACCTAAAAGAGCTAAGGCTACGCTCTAACAACGGCAAAGGATGACAACGCATCATCGTAACGCCAAACAAGGATTATACAAATTACAAAAAAACCGGGGGCATTACAACTCAAGCGGTAGGCTCAATGGTTTTGGTGATGGGCAGGTTAGCCCGTTGAGCCGATGGCTCGATAGATAATTGTGACGGACGGGTTATTCTGGGGAGCTTTGGCTCAGTAGATAATTGTGACGGACGGGATAGTCCGGGGAGCTTGAGCTCGGGGGGAAATACATTAATATTGCATGTGCATAAAATATAAGGTGGTGGGTCTTCGATATTCGAGGGTCATCGCACCGACACCAATACGTTGACTCGACAGGTGTGGTTTAGCACAAAGCCAAATAAAGTTCGGTGCGCTAGCCGGCAAGAGTACACAGGAGCTCCGCTTAGTGCACCATCATTGAGGTGTACGATAGGTCTGACTAGTAGTGCTGATACCAGTTTATAGGTAGGCTAGGCCCAACCCATCGCTTTTGTTTGCCACTACAGAGGTATCCTGAAAGGTTAGGCTCCAGAAATGGGGAACTAATGGTCTGTGTGCACAGAGTCAAGTGCGTGTGTTGCATTTGCATGAATCATGGCATAACATATCACTACACTCATACCTACATTAAACCTGACACCCCATCGTATAAATTGGTATGAGACTTTTTATACAATGGGAGCCTTGCAAAAGACCCCTTAACTTATAAGTTTGTATGGGCATTCAAATAAGTTAAGGTTACTTATTCCTTAGTTTACTTTACATGTTCTTACTGTTCTACTTTACTTGTTTACATTACTGCTTTCTTGTTATAGTTCTTTTATACATACACTTGCTAGGGTAGTTGTCACCTGCTTGTTCCACTCTGAAAGTCTTTAATTCAAGGATAGCTAAATAACCTAGAGGGAGGGGGGGTGAATAGGTTATTGGTCTCTTTTTCAGTTTTTTTATGTTTCTTCTTTAAGAACTTTGGCTTTTAGTTGTTTTATGCTTTCAAGATGTACATAACCTGCATAAGGAAAACAACACAGAAAAGCACACAGTGATTTTATAGCTGTTCCCTAAATGGGTACATCCAATTTCCCGCCCACCTATCCAACTTTCTTGTTGGACTTGGCACTTCTCCAAAACTTGCTCCAAAGAGCTTACACCTCGGATACCTCAGGATCTCTAAGTCTCCTCCAAGACTTACTTCTCAGCCACAAGGTCCTACAACTCAGTGGTTAGCAAACCACCTAGCTCAGGCGGTTAAGCTCTACACTCAGGCTGGGAGGACAACCCTACCTCAGATCCACAAAGGATCCTACCTTAGAGCTCTGCAGTGCTCCTACACTCAGTGACCCTCAAGACACCTACCATAGCCTTACCTCCAAGGCCTACAACTTAGGCTTTTAAACCCTACAACATCAGGCACAAGGACCTACTCTTAGAGTGCTGCAACACTCCTATATCTTAGTACCCAACAGGTACCTACCTCAGGCAAAAAGTCCCTACCTCATATCCACATTTGGATCAAACCTCAGAGAGCAACACTCTCCTACCTCAGGCAATTAAGCCCTACAGCTCAGATCCACACTTGGATCCTATAGGATGAATGTGGGTTAGAGTCTTGATTGGGTACATGAGAAATTTCTGTCCCAATCTACCTTGACTGAGTTAGACTATGCCCAACTTTGACTTCAGGAAAGTATTTCTTGAGTCTACCTTACTTGAACTGAGATATACTCAGTCCTAACTTCTCCTTCACAACACAAGAGATTTTTCCTGCTAGAGGTGTGAAGAGACTGCAGCATATAGCTGCTACCTGAGTTGAGGAAGTCTTAGGTCAACTTCTTCATAACAACAAGTATCCTTGTACTTGAAGTAACTTGCAGAACCCTGTTCTACCTTTCTCTCTTTCCTAGGCTGAGGTGATTAAGCCCTAACTTTGACTCCTGAGGAATAGTCCCCTGAGCCTTCTTTTAGATCTCTACTTCTTCAAGCTTTCTTCTCTTCACAGCTTTTAGACAAAGATCTTCAGGAGCTTATGTTGGTTGAACTGTGAAGATCCTGCAGCAACGGTCAGCCTTTGGCTGCTACCTTATATTCAGAGACAATACTCTAAACTAGCTTGCTGGTGCAGGTGAGAATGACACAGCTATCTTGCTGTTGAAGATGTTGATTCCAACAACTATCTTGCTCTCTGTCTTGTAGACTTGAGCTTCATGTTCTTCAGCTCCACAACAATAGCAGAGAAGAAGAACTTTCCTTGATTCTCATTTCTCGAAAAGCTATTTTTCTCTATAAAGGCCTTTTCCTTTTTTTGAATTTATACCAACGACTCTTGAGTAGTTGGCCCCACATCATAAATGGCCAACAGCAACTTTGCTTTACCGCCAACTGCCATACAAGAGGTCTACGGCAACATTTGTCGCATACTGTAGCCATCCTACCACTAATTTGAAATATGTTGACTTGTTGACTTGCTGACATCATCAGCTGTGGATTTAGCCAAAAATCAAATAACATTATCATATGCATTGAGTGTGTAAGCATCACTCAACGCCAAAACACTTAAACAGATTTTCTGTCTCTTAGCATTGAGTGAGTAACCTTCACTCAACGCCAAACAACTTAGAATATAAATCTGATTCTAGGCGTTGAGTGATTCAGCTCCACTCAATGCCAACATGCTTTATCAGCTATCTGCTACTTGGCGTTTAGTGTGTGAGCATCAATCAACGCGAAACACCTTAGACAAAATTCTGTCTTCACTAGGCAATGACAGTGTTGAGTGAGCATCCTCCACTCAATGCTTTTTGCCTAAACCATGTTTCTACCTCTACAGTATCTTAGGCATTGAGAGAGTTGAGTAAGCACGCCTCACTCAATGCTTTCTGTCTTAGCCAAAATTTTGTGTTTAAAACCACAAGCTTAGACTATCTTACTTTGAACTGAGTTCGACGAATGGTGAATTGAGCTCGACGAACTCTAAACACAGTTCAACTCACAACTTTTTGCTTTATGGCATTGTGTGTGTCTTCATCACTCAACACCAAACTACTTAGCCATATTTCTACCTATAGATGTATGGCGTTGAGTAAATGACCTTCACTCAACGCCTGTGGACATATGAAAATTTCTAGCTTGCCATCATTCTTCCTTACCTCAAACGTTGAGTGAGCTTGCTCCACTCAACGCCTGTGGACTTTGGCAAAATCCTACGTTTCTAGCATCTTCTCTTTGTGTCCACCTTTTTGCCTTATGACAACCTGTCACATCACTTAGACAATCTGTCTAGACTTGTTCTATTGAACATCCTGCACATGATGAGCTTAAACAACATCAAAAAAAACTATGTTCTTAGTGTTGCTGGTGATGCCTCTTCAAATCCACTTTAGGGAACATTGTGGGCAATGTACCCAACACACTCTGCTTTGTTGTCCTCCACTTTCATCCTCCCCGCATGGTGCCTAGGGGTTGCGGGGGTGAGGCGAGGATGATAATGACTAGTCTTTATGACTAATGATCGGTGACCACATCATTTTAGGGGACCAAGCAGCAGGAGCACCAACACCGACAGGATAACGAGGCAGGACATAAGGAGGCTTTATTGCACACTGCCACAACTATATGGCGACAGGTCGAAGACGATTTTCAGTTGCTTTCGCTAGATGAGTGAGTTGTGAGAGAGAGATTATTTGTATTAGACATGTACCGGGCTAAGCCCATTCTTATACTCTCTTTCATACTTTGTACTCATTGTGAACTATAACACTTCTACTTATATATATATATATATATGTGATCTTGTGGACATGGACTTATTTGTTCATTTGTACTTCACTTTCTTCTATGATCGCCAATGTCGGTAGAATTGACACTTTGTAGTGATGACCACCCCTAGTGTTGGTGTCGCCCCTAAATGGCGGTTCTGGGCGTAAGACCCGGTAGTGTAGCAAAACAAAATGGGGTCATACATAACATATGAAAGGATGATGGATCGGGTCTTTTGGGAGCAGAAGGGAAGGGACTTGGAGGTGTACGTAGATGACTTCATGATCAAGAGTCGGGACGTGAACTCTTACCTCCAGGATCTAGAGGAGACCTTTGGCACCCTTCGAAGGTATAAAATGAGGCTGAACCCCTTGAAGTGTGTCTTCAGGGAAAGAAGGGGCAAGTTCCTAGGTCATCTTCTTACTCCCGCGGGGGTGTAGCCAAACCCTAACAAGGTAAGGGCAATCATTGACTTGGGGTCGCCTCGAAATGCCAAGGAAGTCCAACACCTGACAGGGAAGCTGACATGGTTGAGAAGGATCTTCTCTTGGGCTGGAGAGAAGTTCTATCCTTTCTTCAAAGCACTAAGAGGAGACCATAAATTTGAATGGTCCGAGGAATGTGATAAAGCCTTCCAAACCTTGAGGAAACAGCTGACCCAGGATCTGCTTCTCCAGGGACCAAAGGAGGGAGAAGATCAATCCTTATACCTTGGGGTCAGGGCCAAGGCCTTGAGCTCCGTCCTACTCTGGGAAGAGGGCAAGAAGTAGCTTCTAATATAGTATGTGAGTAGGGTCTTGAGAAAGGAAGAGCTTCAATACCCTATTTTGGAGAAGTTGGATTTCACCCTGGTCGTCTCAGCTCGAAGACTCCTACCATACTTCCAGGCCCATTCTATCTGGGTAGTGACTGACCATCCCATTCACAACATCTTTGAGGAGGTGGAGCATTCTTGAAGGCTTGCAAAGTGGTCGGTAGAGCTGAGCGAGTTTGATATATCTTTTGTTCCCTGCCTCTCAATCAAGGTCCAGGTAATGGTTGACTTCCTAGCCGACTATGCGGTCGAGGTGGCGAAGAATGAGCTCACTCATCTGGTCCCTTAGAAGGTGAAGGTGGATGGCATCTCGGGAAGGAAATCCTTGGGAGTAGGAGTCATCCTGGAGTGACCTCAAGGGACGAGGATAGAGCAGACAGTGGTTATCAATTTTCCTATCACCAATAACAAAGCAGAGTATGAGGCGGTAATCAGAGGGCTGCGTCTAACAAGGAAACTGGGAGTGCAAAACGAAGAGGTACTGACTGACTTCATAGTGTTATCCTCCCAGATCAACGACGAGTTCACAGCAAGGGAGCCTTCCCTCCAGCTGTACCTGGCAAAGGTGAAAGGCGTCATGGCATATTCCAAACATTTTCCTTCCGACATGTGCCGCGGGAGGAAAATGAGCAAGTGGATCAGCTAGCTAGTTCTAACTCCATACGGGGGGAACCCTGGCCGACTTATTCCGCCCTTCCATTGAAGAGGGGGAGCTAATGGAAGTGGATCGGCACCCCTCCTGGATGGACCCCTTCAAGACCTTCATGTCCACAGGGGGGGTTCCAGAATGGTCTTGACAAAAAACGCTTCATGTATAAGTCAGCATACTACCTAATGCGCGATTGGAAGCTATATCAGAAGACTATCACGGGGCTTTTAACACGTTGCATGTCTGAAGAGGAGATCCCAAGGATTTTCGAGGAAGTTCATTCCGGGGAGTGTGGGAGTCACTCAGGGAGCAGGACCCTAGAGTGAAGGATAGTAAGGCAAGGGTACTTTTGGCTGACCCTGGGCCAAGATACTACAGAATTCGCAAAGAAGTGTCAGAAGTGCCAGCTATTCGCCCCTCTCCAACTGCTACCAACCCAGAGGCTCAGAAGCATCATTGCTCCCTAGCCCTTTGCTATTTGGGGAATGGATCTTGTGGGACCCTTCCCCCAGGATAGTGGGCAGAGGAGGTTCATTTTGGTCATGATCGATTATTTTTCTATGTGGTTGGAGGTTAAGGCACTAGCCAAGGTGACCTCCAAGGTGATCCGGAACTTTGTATGGGGGGTGGATTATTTACAAACACGGGTTACCTCAGGCCATTGTCACAGATAATAGGCCACAGTTTGCCAGCATAGAGTTCATCAGTTTTTGTGGCTAGCTTGGGATTGATCTTAGGTTCGCGTCAGTCCATCACCCATGGAGTAACAGGCAAATGGAGGCTTTGAACAACATCATTTTGAACTTGTTAAAAAATAAGGTGGAAAATCTGAAGGGGAGCTAGGTGGAGAAACTTCCTTCAGTCCTTTGGACCCTGAGAACCACTCAAAACATGGCCACGGGGGAGACCCCCTTCAAGCTCTCCTATGATTGCGAAGCTGTGTTATTGACTGAATTCGAGGTCCGGACACCACGAATAGTGGATGCAGAGGAAGGCAGAGAAGAATGGAGGGATAAGAATTAAGACGGGTTGCGGCTCTCCCTAAATAGTGTGGTGGTGGTGCACGACTTGTCGACCATCCGGCAGGCAGAGGTCAAGCGGCGAATGGCCAAGTACATTGACAAGCACGTCCGAGTCAGACAGTTCAATAAGGGAGTTCTAGTGTCTAAAAAGGTCGATGCTGCTAGAAGGTCAGCAGATGTCAGCAAGTTGAATCCTAATTGGGAGGGTCCCTACATAATCAAAAAAGTGTTGAATTAAGGGGGTTACCATCTCCAGAATATGGAAGGGAACCCCTCGGTCATTCCTGGAGTAGCTATGACTTGAAGCGCTTCTACCCAAGAAAGTAATAAGTCAATCTCCTTTTACATTCTTACTTCTTATTGATGGTTCATTTGCTCAATAGGAGGAACATGGATGATGGTTAGACAAAAATAAACTCCGATTGATGCTCAACACCCGCAGTCAGGCTCCTACTAGCTGATTAGGATGGTGGTAGAGCCCGGTGGTTTGCCAAAAGGAAAGTCTTATTGATGCTCAACACCCTCCATCAGGCTCCTACTAGCTGATTGGGCCAGTGGTAGCGCCCGATGGTAGTGCTCGGTGGTTGGCCAAAATGAAAGTCCGGTTGATGCTCAACACCCGCCATCAGGATCCTACTAGTTGATTGGGCCAGTGGTAGTGCCCGGTGGTTGGCCAAAATGAAAGTCTAGTTGATGCTCACACCCACTTTCAGGCTCTTACTAGCTGATTGGGCCAGTGGTAGTGCCCGGTGGTTGGCCAAAATAAATGTTCGGTTGATGATCAACACCCGCCGTCAGGATCCTACTAGCTGATTGGGATGGTGGTAGTGTCCGGTGGATGGCCAAAATGAAAGTCCGGTTGATGTTCAACATCCGCCATCAGGCTCCTACTAGCTGATTGGGCCGGAAGTAGCGCCTGGTGGTTAGCCAAAAGGAAAGTCTGATTGATGCTCAACACTAGCTGTCAGGCTCCTACTAACTTATTGGGCTGGTGGTAGCGCGCGGTGGTTGGCCAAAAGGAAAGTCCAGTTGATCCTCAACACCCACCATCAGGCTCTTACTAGTTGATTGGGCTGGTGGTAGCGCCTGGTGGTTGGATAAAAAAGTGCATGGTTGACGCACTCCTCCCATTGTCAGGCCCTCATGTAGCTAACTAGGGCAGTTGGGCCCTCAGTGGGAATTAAAGGCTTCGAGGAGTTGCTCCAAGGAATGAGGTTTTGAGAACATGCCTCTCTCAGCATAGCCCTCTAGGCATGTCCCTCTCGATATAACCCTCTCGATATAGCTCTCCCGGCATAGCCCTCTCGGCATAACTACTTGGAGGATCTGCCCTGCAGAGTAAGGGGTCATGGCCATCTCCCCCAAAATCCGGTTCACGAGCGCGTGTTACGAATGGCGCCGCGGTCATCACCTAAGATCCTAAGGTATGCGCAAAAGAGTGCGCGAATGGCTACGAGCGAAAAGCAGAAAATTAAGAATGATAGTCATTTCAGAAATGAGAACATGCTCAAAAAGATCTTATATATATAAAATACAAGTACCTTGAGGTCTTGCCCATTACATGTATCAAAAAAGGGAAAAATATATATTTAAAAGTCAAAATGTGAACTGGAAGGCCTTCAGGATGAGTCGACGGACTTCAAGCCGGAAGACTTCCCGCCCAGAAGCGTGTCCCAGTCATCATCGTGCTGTAAGTCATCCTCACCTTATGGCACATTGATGGTGGTGTACAACCAGGACAGGATACTGCATGCCTTAAGCTTTTTGCCATTCTCGTTCATTAGCCCGGCATTCCGCAACACCTCGATTGTATGCTTGTCCGCTTCCTGGGAATTATCCTACATCATCACTTCGATCTCATAATTGCAATACTGATGACGCTTGATCTTTTCCCCCGGGGAAGGTGGAAGGAGGGTCTCCATCAGGCGCTTGTTCTCAGCTTTCAGCCCTAAGACCTCGCGCTCATGGCCCCCCATCTACACACGAAGCATCTACGCACTCGCATGATCCTAAGTAGATAGGAGGCAGATGTTAACTGAAAATGAAGCATAGTTATAAGAAGGTAGCAAGTGATCTACTTACCTCTTACACTGGCCTACAGACGAGAAGTGCCTTCGAGACCGCTAGTTGGCGCTTCAGGGAAGTTACCTCCACCGCAGCGAGATCGTATGACTTTAAACCTTGCTCAGATTATGTTCGAGGTTGAGGCTCCGGCGAGATGCCGTGTGCGTGAGCTTTAGCGTGCGCAGCTAGGCTCGTACGGTATCATATGCTAGGATCCGGGTGTACTCCTTGTCATAAGGTTTGCATCCTATTAGTTGTACAGCCCGTAAGCGAGTGCATGGGCCTCGCCACTGGTAGTATCCTGCTCTATCAGGTCGGCAGGAGCGTTGAGATGGAAGCAAGGTTGGCCTCGGGGTCCCATTGGAGAAGCGGCTGGCCCGTCTCGTTCAAGTGTCTCTCGTTGAGCTCAAAGTTCCGATGCCCTTTCGGCACCAGTCCCCCAGGCACCTTCTCATTAAGGTCGGTGATCCTTATGGAAATGCTCGCCATTCCAGCCAGTGGCGGGGCCTTGGCGGGGATTTCAGCGATGGACATGCCCTTGTCCGATGCAGATGTTTTCGAATCTTGGAGGGAGTTGGGGGAGGAGCATCCGGCTTCTGCTTATGGACACTCGGCTTAGACGACGTCCCTGGCTCTTCCCGACAGGCCAAAGCTGCCGATTGCGTGAGGGATAGGCCATGGGCGAGAACCATAGTTTCCTCATATAGCTGGTGGGCTGGGATTTCTCGCTCAACTATCCAAGTAATAAGGGTTAGTTTTGCTGAACATTGATTCATTAATCAAAGAAGGCAGGCGATACAGTACCTTCCCCAGTGAGGAGTTGAAGGAGGGAGTAGACGTCCCACTACAAGAACTTGACATCAATGTTTTTGGTGCCGAAGAAGTTGAGGAGGGCAGTCTAGTACCCCCCCTCCCCCACCCCAAGAGCGGGAGGCTTGTAGGTGTCCTTACCATACTACACAGGCGAGATGGGCACGTTGCCGAAGTTCCCGGTGATGAAGACGAATTTATGCGGCCAGTGGTGATTCTTGTTAGCGAGGTCGTTGGTCTTGATCATCTGGCCCGAGAAGAACTCAATCTCGCTCTTGGTCCTGAAGTTGAATAACTTTTGGAAGACTAAGTGGTTGAACTCAATCCTTTCCGCGTGCATAAAATAGGTGAATGCCACCTGGAGCACGACGAAGTTCGGGTTAAGCAGTGCCTGAACCACTCTGAACTAGCGGAGGGTCTGTCGCACCTCCGTCTAGATGGGGAGGTGGAACCCCACCTAAAAGTTCTCCAGCAGAATGTCGAGCTCCCCTCCTGGCAAGAAGTTTATTTTCTCGTCACTCTTGGGGAGTCGTGCGACGAACCACAGTAGGATGTAGTTGGCCACTGCAAAAACATACTCCTCGTCGGTCAGCCTGCATGGGGGGAAGTCATGGTCAATGAAGCATTGTGCACACCTAGAGTCGTCGGTCTCTCCCGACATTTTAGCGTGTACTAGAAGGAATTTGGGTTTGCGTAGGCGCGAGATCTCAAGAAGTCGAGTGCGTGGAAGGAAGACGAAACATTAGAATTGAATGGAGTAAATGTGGTTGGTAGGCTAGCCTATTTATAGAAATTTTTTGTAATGACATTTTCCTAAGGCGGCGGGGGTGTGGATAGCTTTTTTAAATATATTAATGCCTTGTAATCTGCCCGGCACCGCTTACGCTCCTATTACCTACGAATGGCGAAAGCCTCCAGGCAGTCCCTGGATAAGCGAGAGGCATATCACATAATAGAAGAAAAATGAGCACATTCGGTAGAATAGATATATTACAACAAGCCAGAACATTGTTTGATTATATAGGTGGTCACTCACCGACCGAGGGTGAAATATAAATGTTTTTATTACAACCAGGTGAAAAGCTAAAATAAAAGGAGGCGGGAGCAGGCGAGCTTAGTACTGGACCCATTGCCAACGGCCTCGACCTCGCCCACTCGAACGCGGGAGAACTCGCGGGTAGTAGTAGGAGCTCACGACCATTAGCTCCTAGTTGACCAAGCGCATCTGGTAATGAGCTCGCACGATATATCTCACTAGAGAAGTCTCCTCGCACCCACCACCTTGTCGTTATATCTCCCCGACAAGATGAGCGTAGTCCTTCTTGAGGATCCCTGGCCGACGCTTAGTGGCATCCTGGTGTGCTTTCGCCTGGTGGGATTCGCCCCGCTGCGTCCAGATCAATTTGGATAGCACCTCCACCTTCCACTCCTTGAGTGTCTCGGCATCCCCAGGATCTCTAAGGAAGTTCGCGAGCTCGCTAGGATAGGGTGGGGGAGAGAACTCCTCCTCATTGACTTCGGGATCCCCCGCCCAGGTGACCCAAAAACCTGGCAAGAAATTGAGATCACAATCAAAATACTCAAGTTAGAAAGGGAGGTTTAGTAGTTTATATGGCATTGGTATGAAGCTCCTGCCTGGTGCCTGGCGGGAAGGACCAGGTATTCCCTCAAAGGTTACCGCAAATAGACTGTTGCCCTCTTTTTCCTGTCCCGGATGGGTTGGCGTTTGCACCAGCAAAGGGCCTGACGCTGGTTCTTCGAGGATATCGGTAGCTGGGGTCTATGGCGCTGGGTTGACCAGGCCCGTAGTTCTAAAGGGAGGAGCTGCAAAAAGGGGCATAAGAGAGAGGATTTTCAGCTAAAGTGATGCGAGAAGGTAACTATCAGTCATACCCGGAACGACTATGGTTTAGGCCCAGGTAACTTGGGGGGCAGTCTCTAGAGCCGACTGTTCGCTCCCTTCGGGGAGCCGGAGGGTCTCGGTATTTGTCGGGGGAGCGCCAGTGTCACTCTCTGGTAGGGTTTCCTGCGAATGGTCCTGGGGCTCAAGACAAAGAACTAAAGATTTCTACTAAAAGAGGCAAGTAAAATACCTTTGTAAGGAAGACGAGATTCTCAGGATTGGGGGTAGGTGTCAGAGACGCAAGATCTTCCACCGCACGGTTTCGCCGAATCATTTTCACCCTCTTTGGCCGATAGGAAGAGTCAGCAGGCCTTTTGGATGAAAGCTAGGGAGCATACTTGGAGGCCTTGGAGCTGGCCTTCTCTTGCATAGCAACAAGCTGGTCCATGAGCTCTTTTGAGAGGGGTTTTGCAATCAATCTGATGTAGATGGTCGAAATTGCGAAAGCTCAGGGGACGATTTGAGGATTAATTGGGATATCAACTCTAGGGCCATCCTTTGGTATTTATAGAGTCGTGGAGGGACCCACAAAACTTCCCTTCCAGGTCAGCAAGAGCTCATCAAATACCTGGGGTTGGATGATTCTTTCCGAGCTTTGCGAAAGCTTACAAAGTGCGGGGATTGTGTACAACCCCGTATTCACTGAGTGGGCGCCCTTCTCAAGGTTCACGGCTTTGCGGGACATTCAGGTCCAAGAGGGCCATTGTAGGCGAGTGAAATATTCTAGATCAGCATTCGCCTAGGGGGGCGAAAGGGCTCCCGCCCATAGCATGCGAGGAGGCTTTCGCCCGTGGCAGGCGTAAGGGGTCTCGCCCATGTCATCGAGTGGCCCTCTGATCCCACTTCTACTGTCTTTGAGCAGTGGAGGCTAGTGCCTGGCTTTCCCAGAACTCCCCCCTTTAGGCGAGTGGTGCCTTCATGGACCATTCACCCAGTAGTGTCTAGAGATAAAATTACCTGGATGCCCTCAGAGGTCTGCTTGTAGCTCCTCAAAACAACGGAGTTTGGCTATTAGCAGACCACTTTGGGCTGTATATAGCTATTTAGAACAGGGGAGCCATGCTATTTGTAGGCCAGACATTGAAACCTATAAATAGACCCAAGAGGGTACCTCAGAGGGAAAGCACATCCAAATTTTCTCATCTTCTAATATTCTTGTGATTTTTGAGGTGCCCTTAGCCGAGCACTGGCTAAGGAGGGGAAGTGCTCTATGACCTTCCGCGTGTGTGGTGGGACCTCCGTGGTGGAGCCTTGGGTCAGTTTTGAAATCTAAGTATTCAGCCAGTCAAGCTTGCGGGGAAAAGAAAGTGTGTGATCACCCACTTCCCCAAGGGTCAGAACTCCACAAAAGCCGATTCTCGGTTTTAACAAAGACTATTCTTCTAGAGAAGATGATTATGACTTGATGGATCAGCATCAAGTTCTTTTGAAAGAGTTTGACAAATGTTGTAAGGTGGTCAAAAAGAAATAAAAAGAAATTACTTCTTTCAAGGCTGTAAAATCAAGTCTGAGGGAGTAAATCGTAGAATTGACTCCTCTTAGAGATGAAGTTCACTCCTTGAAAGAGGAATTAAAATGCTCGATTGAGCTACTTAGTCAGAAGAAGAAGTTCTTAGATAAACTAGAGGAAAAGATTTTGGTTGAGAGAAAACTTGTTGAAAGCTACTCCAAACTAAAGATTTTTCTTCCACTCATCGATGAATTTTCTACCCCTAAGAAGGGTAGTGGTCTAGGCCATGTAGCTGAAAATGATAAGGCTACTAAGAGAGCCACTACCAAAGGAAAATGGATATATGAACTGTCGGCTTTGCTAGGCCTACTTATGTTGAGCCAACAAAGAACTACCAAGGATGGACCCATCCCCAAGAATTTGGTATAATTGCTTTTATGGCACCTTATGAAGGGATAACTCTTATAGAGTATGGTCCCTACTCTCATGGACCATGTATCAAGAAAGCAACCAAAGCCAAAACTGTTGTTCCTTAAGCTAAGGAGAAAATGAAGCCTTGTGTTTGTTGTAATAATGGGGATTCCACCTCCAAGTCTATAGTCCCTTCTAGAATTCCAGTTAAGAAAGTAAAGAAGGAATATGAAAGAACGTACAATAGGTTTGACTATTGGTGTTGCGGAAAGACTGGTCACTTTGTCGTAGATTGTTGGTTTTATCCAGTTAAGTATGAAACTCCACGAGTTAACGTTACAAGAACTACCACTTAAAATGTTAATATTCCTAGCGGTGTTAAGCTAACCAGGAACCAAGGACCCAAATCTGTTTGGGTTCCTAAGGGTAAGAGATTTATGAATGCATGTATGTCAAAAGTTGAACAAAAATCCTATTTGATATTTGGACAGTGGATGCTCTTGGCATATGACCAGGACAAGAAGCCTACTTCTAGAGTATACCCTAGTTGAGGGAGGCCCAAAAGTCATTTTTGGCGGTTCATATAGGGGGTAACTAAAGGCTACATAATGATTTCTAACGGAGTCTCCTTCACAGACGTGGCTTATGTTAAAGGATTACAACATAATTTCATAAGCCAATTATGTGATAAAGGTTATATTGTTGACTTCTACAAGGAAAAGTGTCTGATAAAATCGTTTGCCAATTTGGAGACAGTCTTAAGAGGCACTCAGAGTAGAAATATTATCTGTTTAAATTTTTTGTGTTTAGACAATTATACACCAGTATGTCTTTTTGCAAAAGATAATGCGTCACCTTGTGACCAATGGCACAAGGGATTAACACATATTAATTTTAAAACTATAAGTATGCTATTTTCTCAAAATTAAGTACGTGATGCTCCCAGCAGTAAGTGTTCGATCGTGTGACCGACCTTAGATGGGGGGGTGAATTAGGTTTTTTGCGCTAATTGAAAATTAGAAATATTTTTGTCCCGAAAAACCAGTTCTGGAAGCTACTACGGGGCGCTGGCATGGCAGTACACGGCGGTAGGTCACATACCTCATTTTTTTAAGCAAATTTCTCCTTGGATAAATTCACACCCTTCAGAGATCCACAAGAGAACAACCAAGACGTTTTACACAAAATAAGAACAAAAATAATTTTATTCAATCAAAATCAAAAACTGTTTTACAATTATTAAAGTTTGATCTTCGTGATGCCGGAGATCAGAGGCGGTGAAAAAAAATCTTGTTTGGTTTTCTATACCGACCCACTATCTAGACCGGTTGGCTCTCTCCCTTTCCCTCTAAAAAAGGTCTTCGAGTTGGCTCTTCACCTTCACACAAGAAAGTGTCTTAGAGCCCCGCTAGATCACCTGATCTAGACGTCCCTTCCTAAGAACGATTACTCATGGAATCCTCCCCAAATTCCGACAACCTTCAAAAGTCAATTTCCCTCACCACAATCACACAGAAAAGAGAAAATTACAAAAAGATTAAAGAAGAATTATGATTGAATCTCCATCAAAAGAATTTCTCCATTGTGCGATGTGTTATTGGAATTAAAGATCTTCATTTGGTTGCATCTGATAAACTCCTCGTAGTCGTTGTAGTCCTTGGATCACCAGAGATTTTCATGCACGCATGGGAGGTAGGCGACTTTCTCTTCCTTTGACAGAGACGGTGTAATGGTGCTTAAGGGCAGCTCCCGAACCCTAGAGAGAATTATTGTCTATCTTGATTCATACAAGGAACGAGAAAACAAATTCCTTTTATACATCTTTGGAAAAATAGGGTACTGCCAGCCGTAAGGCTAGCGCCCGGCTGTAGGTCATTATGCATCGATGTGACAGTTGTCTTGTATATTTGGAAAAAATATCCAAAAAGATTTTTTCTGCTTTTTCGAGCTAGCGTGGCGCGGTACTAAGCTATCACTTGGCGGTAGATCATGCGTCTCGACAAATCTTACTCGACGATGATTGAGTGAGCTAATGTTGCGCGGTAGGAAGCTAGCACTATGCGGTAGATACCAGAGCGCCTGTTCTTATTAAATCGAAAGGCTAGTGCATGCCATAGCGCTAGCACGATGCGATAGGATCCAGAGCGCTTATTCGAGATGAAACCGGGCTAGCACTCGGCAGAAGGGCGCTAGCATGCGGTGGTAGGTCACATAATGGAGTTCCTCGCTTCGATTGAACTTGTAAACCTGCAAACTATACCAAACACAAGATTTGATCAAATATAACATGAGAATTAATATTATCAAACTAAGGATATATGAACTGTCGGCTCCAACAAACTCCCCCTTTTGATAATATCAAATCTCGTTCATGAGATATAATAACTGAGATGCATGATATAGTGCAAATAAGAAAAAAAATTTAAATAGTAAACTTATAACTCCCCCTACACACGCGCTCCTCCTATATACGTGCTCTACTCGCTCTCGCTCCCCCTATCCATGTGCACACATGTCAACTAGCTCCCCCTACATGTGATCTTCCCAAGCTCATGAATCATGAACATTCTATTCTCACCATTTTGATATTTCAAAAGGGGTTGGCTAGATCGAAATATGATGATATTCATGTACGGTAAAAATATTTGCAGTTTAAATAAGCGTGATGAAGATCAAACACAATAGGGGTGACCCAACATAAATCAAAGAATATAAAATTTATGGGTCACATAGGTGAGCGAAGTACATAAAAACAAATCATAGGAGTTTTCAGAGTAAAAAAATTGGACAAACACAGGTGAAACTAAGCACACAATTATTTGGAGTACAATGCTAAGGGAATTACATTGTTAACAGGCTAGAACATTGTAAATGTCAAGAATAGAAAATGGGTACTAGTAAATATGTGATGTAAACATATAGTGTAGTTTCGGTCTAATTCTTATGCATGGAAGCGTTAGATTAAGCAATGACAAGTGTACGTATAACATCAAAAGAAGAAACATCAAGTAAAACTAACATTTTGTACATGTGTTTATCTCTGTAATTCAATATGCTATCATGAGAGAAATAAAGTGAAGAATCACGTCATATGTCTATTTACTTCATACCAAGACTAGAATAAGGGGCACTATACTTAAGGTTTAGTCTTTGCATAATATCATAACGATTCTTTTAACCAAGGTGCTCATCCTCACAATGCTCGAGAAGACTTATCAAGAGGAGTGAGTAGTGCTTGGGTGGTATCCTTGACACATTAGTTGATAGCATGCTTAATTTCTTTTGTACTATCATTACAATAGCATTTACTTCAAGGACCCTTAATCAATCAAAATCTAACCACATAGGTAGATGCATTTTAATTTGTATACAAAAGACATGATCACTAGAGAGTTGGCCCAAAGTTCTAATCGTTATGAAAGCACATATATATCATGACATTGATTATTCAAGGTATTTCTAATATATTAGACACAATATTACGAGTTAAACATGTAGGCATAGAGGTTCTACATGAGTTCTTCTTCTAGGGATGTATGAACAGTGTAAAGTCATTACACTACCTAAATCCTCACACATACCTACAGGCATATTCAATAGACACTATCATGTCTAGTCACACTCAGTAGCTATGCACCTATAGATTTGACACATCATGACAAGAGTAGACAATGTTCACAGAGATTAAATCCTAAATCAAACATTGTACGTAATCATAGTGCACTAGGTTCTAGTCATGCGTGTCCTAACAATGAACGATCCACAGTTTTTTTTGTTTATTTAAGGTTTTATAAATTTTTTTCATTTTCTATTTTTTTAAAAAAATTAATTAAAACAAACTAAACAAATGAAAAACAATGCGAAAGTAAAATAGAACAGCACAATAGAGTAAGATGCATGATATCGACGACCATGAGACATGAAATGACGTTCGTGATCTATGTAGGAACAAATGAAAATACTTAAGACACAATCGACCCAAGTAATATGTCGTCACCCTAGCCCCGTACTAAGTGATAGATGGGCATGAGGAGTTGCACACGTGCCGTAGGGTGGGGTGTTAAACCCATATGCACACACAAGGACCCGCTCAACCTAACACTCTTTCCCCTCTATACCACACAAGGACCTACTAGAACTCTTACCCGGTTAAGGACAAGACGTGGATTACAAGTTAGCTTTCCTAATACACACAAACCTACGCCCCCGCTATTGTGAGACACATCACAGTAAATCTTGTGTTGTCATTCATATAACCTAAGAAGCACAAAAGATACCAACGTTGATAGTCAGGAATCAGTATGAAAAAAGGTACTACCACCAGCGGTAGAGGTACCGCAGCGCGGTAGCTTACAGATATATAAGCGGCGATTCATTCCGAATTCTTCATTCCTACTTGTCCACACTCACCTCTGCATACAGTGCTTCTGTCGGCGATTCAGAGATCTAGGTAATCCGCTCCCCTTTTTCTCTTCAGTTTTAAGTGTGATGAGATAAAAAGTGTAATTTGTGGAGTCCTAGTCATTTTGGGCAGATTGGTTTCACAAATTTTTGAGTAAGATTTGAGATTTTTTGCAACAGATCTTCCTTGATTTCACGGATCTACCTTAAAAGACCTTGGATCTCCTTCCCCTTAATATTTTAAGTGAAATTTATGGAAAAAATGATTTTTTGGGGGAGATCCAGCGGAAGGGGACGGAGTGTAGTCAATCACGCTACCGCGCGGTGGCAGAAGATTACCGCACTGCGGTAGCCCCCAAAAACTATTTTCTCATACTTTTTAAAAGTGGATTTTTCATGTTTTGCAGATTATGGCATCTTCCAGCTCTCAACTATCACAAAGGAGTTTCTCCTAGCCCTCTCGAGTTCTCGCTTCAACATTCCCAACAATAGACGAGGCCACCGTAAGTGTGTCGATGGTCATCGATGTAACGACTCTATCCGTTAAATAACATATAATAGAAGGTCCGGTCGGGTCCCCAGACTATATGCCACAAACAGTCGGGGAGGTCACAGGTTAATACCACAATAGATTTGCATACTAACTCAAAGCATGCTAGCAGAAGATTTTAACAATATATTTGAACTCAAACAAGGAATGTGCACTATATATAAACCACATTTATGTATCAACTCTTGAAGGAATGTTCAACAAATTCAATTACGATTGGACTTGAGGCCTTACAGTTTCTCTTTACAAGTGTGGATTCCATATATTGGCGCACAGGCCGGTCACACATGAACAAAAAATAACATAGATTGCTTAGCCTTCATGGGCTAGCAGCAGTAGCAGCCGTAGCAGTAGCAGGGACTTTAGCCTTTTAATTCCCTCTTGGCTCTCCAACACCTGCACAAGGCCAGCCCACCCAAAATGTGGCAAACAAAGCAACGGTCAGCATTATGCTGACCAATTTATAATGACCCTACCCCTTTCCCGGGGTAGTTGTTTTCCATCCCTGCAGGCATAACAATTCAAAAGCAGGTATAACACACATTGTGCTCTTATGCATAATCAATCCATCATAAATGACATCCACGCGGCCCGACGCTCCGTGCACTCAGGGCACATTCTTGGTGGATCGGAAATAACCAGGGCTCCACCACTGTAAAGTTTTGAACCCAACGGTAAAATGTAGCATTTATTCTTAATGGCACGTAGGCCTAAGACTCTCATTATACGCTCCAATGAGACCAATAAAGTAGGTCTACCAGTTGGTCAGACATAACGCAGGTACAGATCAACCAATCTCGTTACTCAAGTTGCCTAGCCATCACCGAATACCAACGTACTCATGGCCAAGTTATAGACATGGGTAGGTTTCACCTTTCCTGTTCGGCACGACGCCTTTTTGTTTAAGAGAACAAAGCTCACAATAGCCATACTATCCACTATGGACTGGCTTCACAATCCAAAAGGGGAGTTAATGCCACCAGCCTTCACGATCACTTGGTGGGTTCAATAGAACTCTCTATTTGCACCCAAACTCAACCCAACCCTACAGTTCCTGTAGTGCTCAAAAACTGGTCTTTCATTGCATACAACACAAACATTACGAGGGTGTTTTCCTTGAATTCCACTCCAGTACTTTCTGTTACTGCCCTTCATAGGTACAACCCATCGACTCCATAACTACACGTTTAACTGCGGAGTCTTCTCCGGTGTGTAAAATGAAACATCACCAATCTAGACCAACCTTTCCAGATGGGCTTCACACAGCATGCCTATTCTGTACTACACATTTTCGGATCTATATGCAAGACTCAGCCAGCGATATCAACTATCAACCCACTGGAATCACTTATGTTTTCCACCTCTTGGTGGAGGATTCCATGCTATGCATAAAGGAGGACTTCACTTTTCCAGGAAGGAAGATCGTTACCCTTGACGATCTCTTTGGATCCATTGGAATACTAGCCGGTTGGAAAGCATTACAGCGGCCTTGCCTCCACAAAACTGGACTCGGATCTCGATTCAGAACTCTCAAGCTCCACCGGTGGCCGGATCCTCTTCTCCTCCTCCTCCATTGCTCTCCCTTCTCTCTATGCTTTTATAAAGAGAGTGGTCTAAGTTGAATGAGAGATATATCTCAGTTTGTGATCTTAACTGACCAGGGAGGAGCTTGGGCCATTGGATCCAGGATGAAGAAAACAAACGGCCACAGATCGCCTTGAAAAGTCTATTTTTGGGCTGACATAACCTGTGACATGCCCAAGTCACAGGTCGTGTAACTTAAGAGGCACATAACTGACTCAACCTGAACAATACAAAGCCCTGTGACACGCCCGTGTCATAGGCCGTGTGCCCTTACATGGCGTCAGACACACCCGTGTCTAGCGGTCGTGTACCTTATGCAGCACACAACCGGCTCAACCCGAACAGGACACGGCCCTATGGCATGCCCGTGTCACAGGCCGTGTGCCTTGACATGGCTTCATACACGCCTATGTCTAGCGGTCATGTACCTTAGGCGGCACACAACCGGCTCAACCCAAAGAGGACACGGCCATGTGACACGCCCGTGTCACATGCCGTGTACCTTGAGACACGCCCGTGTCTACCCCATATTCACCAGGCCTCATATCCCTGATAAGAATAAGAGAAGGACACGACCTCTAACATGCCCATGTCACAGGCCGTGTGCCCAACTCGAGTGCCTCTTGACAATCGTCGAGTCCATTTCGTCGATCACTCGATAGGATGTGTGTCGACTCGACCACACAGTGCAGGGCACGTCTTGGGACACTCCCGTGTCCCAGGCCGTGTTGCCCAGCCTAAACTCAACTTTGGGATTTTGGGTATTACAACCCTCCCCTCCTTACAAGAAATCTCATCCCGAAATTTACACGCAGCAAGGAAACCCAGCAATTAAAATATTATAACTCTAACATGTATATTACAACACGAGATGTCCTGTACAACAGTTTAAACAAACAAGTCAGAAAATTTAGCTCGCATGGTCTGTTACCGCTCCAATGTTAGCTCCTCACGACCACAATTGTCCCACCGGACTTTTGCCATCCCGAATTTCTTGTTCTACAACTATTTATCGGCTCTATCCTCAATCCGAATGGGCTTAACCTTCGTCGTTAGCCAAAATTGGATTGGTACGCGATCATTCGCAATCACTCGAGCTAGATCTTTTATGAATTTTTGAAGTACTGATATGTGGAACATCTCATGCAATTCACTCAATTTTGCTGAAAGAGCTAGCCGATCAATAGCTTTCCCCTATTTGTTCCACAACATGAAATTATCTCGGACTTAATTTACTCAATCGCCCACCGTAAACTCCATATTTCGATGCTTTGCGTTGTAGTATTTTGCTTGTCAAACTTGGGTCAGTAGTCTTTCCCAAATAGTGTGTATCGTCGAGTTCACTTCTTCGACTTCTTTATGCTTATATAGTTTGGATTTTCCTAATTCTACTGAAGCTAACGGTGTAGGACATTTTCAACCATACAAAGTTTCAAACAGTGCCATACTGAGGCTCGCTTGGTAGCTATTTCTATGACATAGCGATGATCTTCCCATCTCATACAAAAATCCAGGATGCACATTCGACGCATACCCTCCATCGATCTGTTGGTCCTCTCAATCTGGCCATCCTTTTGGGAATGAAAGGCCTTACTGAACGTTAACATCATTCCCAACAATTGGTGGATTAAACCCCAATCGTTCGATGTGAATCGCCCATCACGGCCACGTCCAATGCTACGGGGAACACCGCGCAATCGTACAGTTTGCTCACATAAAGGTTTTGCTAGGGTTTTATGGAATAGTCCCTCTTGTGCAGAAGGAAGTGAGCCACTTTAGCCATAGGTCTACTATCACCTCAGATCGAATCATTCCCATGTTGAGATCTCGGCAACCCATGCACGAAATCCATTGAAATTTCATCAAACTCTCATTCCGGCATAGGTAATGACTTCAAGAAACCTTCAGGTTTCTTGCAATCTGCTTTCATCAAGGCACAAGTTTGATATTTAGACACATAATATGGTATGTCTTTCTTTTATCCTGGCCACCAGAATAATTTTTTCATATTTTTATACATCTTTGTGCTCCCTGAGTGAATTGAGTATTTTGTAAAGTGAGCTTTAGCGATCAATTCTTCTCTTACCTTACCCACACTTGGGGCGCACAACCGACCACCTTTTTGCAACAGGTTATCATTCCAGGAGACTTGGTCATTTGACCCATTCATAGCATAGTGTTAGAGACTGTCATCAAGTTTTATTGCTCGCCGAACTCTTCCCGCAAGTTCATATTGTACCTTCATCCAGTTCAATCATACATCAGTTATGGAATTCTTGTCAACACAAGAAATATCTGACGCTTCCAACTCCTGGATCAGATACTCATCACGCATCTGTAACCAATTTGCCCTCATTGGAGTCATACGACTCAAGGCATCTGCGACTACATTTCCCTTCCCGGGAGTATCATGAATATTAAAGGTGTAGTCCCCCAAGGAACTCCATAAAGATAATGATGACACAGTTTAAGCGCAAACATCACCTCCACCAACTCCAAATCATGGACGGGATAATTTCATTAATGCACTTTCAACTGGCGTGAGCCATAAGCAATCACCTTTCCAAACTGCAGAAGAACGCATCCTAAGCCGCTCCCTAATACACCACTATAGATCACATAGCCGTCTGTACTACATGGCGATGTTAACACAGGCACCATAGTCAAACAAATATTTAGCTCTTCAAAAGCTCGCGCACACTCCGGCGCTAAAACGACATGCTAATCCTTCCTTGTTCATGTGGTAAGAGGCAAAGTGATCCGTGAGAAGGTTTCTACAAAATGTTTGTAGTAACCTGCCAATCCAAGGAAACTTTTGACTTCATTCACTGAGGACAACACCGACCACTCCTGTATGGCACTTATCTTTGACGGATCCACAGCTATGCCCTCTCCACTTACCATATGGCCAAGAAAGCCACTGACGACAGCAAAAATTCACACGTTGATAATTTGGCATAGAGCTTATTCCTCCGCAAGGTATGTAACACCAACCGTAAATTATTCACATTATCAGTTTTCGATTGAGAGTACCCCAAGATAGCATTAATAAATACGATCACAAACAGATTCAAGTACTCTCGGAACGATCGGTGCATTAAATCCATGAATATCGATGGAGCATTACATAGCCCAAACGGCATTACAGGAAACTCATAATGACCGTAGTGTGTTCCAAATGCTGTCATGGGAATGTCATCTTCCCGAATCCTTAATTGGGAATACCCATATTTTAAATCCAATTTAGAATAGACGGTTAATCCCAATAACTAATCGAACAAGTCATCTATCCGTGGACTCGGATACTTGTTCTTCTCTATTAGCTTATCAATTTATGTTAATCACTACATAATCCCAAACAACCGTCTTTCCTTTTCACAAAAAGAACATGTGCGCTTCAAGGTAACTTATTTGGCGCTACGTGATATGGAAAGAGGACCACAGGTTTCATACCTGGCACCTCCGCAATAGTGTCGTTGGTCTTCTATTCATGAAGGTCATTAGGAAACATGTCTGTAAAGCCGACACAATAGAAGTGTCACTAAACCCGACATCAACCTAACGGCCGCTATAGGCATGAAGACTCGCTTCGTGCATGGCCGAACAAGTTTGACAACTGAGAGACCAGATATCATCATCCTACACAATCTGAGCATATAAGCAAACTTAATTCCTCGTTCGGTGCTCTTTTTTAGGGTAATTTCCATGAAGGTGTACTCTACACCGGTACGTTGCTCAAAGAGCTAGCCCATACCTAACACAACAAACACAACTATGGTCAGCATAGACACTCCTACGGCCTGATATAACATCATAACGACCTATTACCATATCATTTCTACCCATAAACATTCTTCCCACTATGGCCATGTCGTTACACTCGTATCTGTGATACCAAGATAAATTCATAGGGCAGAAAAAGCCTTAAACCAACAACGTTTTGATTATTCATCACAACATAGTTATATATATGCAAAAAAAGTATTGGAGCCAATATTACAAATGAGGATATGTGCAGTCCATAGTTACAATTATTTCTGTACCTCGGTTCGTTCTCTTCTTGTTTCGCTTCGTCTAAGGGCCAATTCTACAGTCTCGAACTTTATGTCCTTCTTTGCCACACGAGTAGCAAATTGGTGGAGTTCGCCCTGCAACTGCTCCAACCTTAGCTTTCTTTGTCCTTGGCGCATTACCATGGAAGTCTCGGGCAATATGTCCTATGTTTCTAAAAGAAAAACAAACACGCCTTTCTTTTATTCCCATGGTGGTGGAAGATGTCGATTCCCGTAAATGTCTATTCTTCTTCTATTTATAATATTGATTTTGGGACCTTTGTAACGATGGGCACATTGACACCGTAACTTGCCCTGAACTGATTTAAGTCCATCTCCAAAGACCTAGCTGCAATGACCAAGACACAAAACCCAAGTGACTTTAGACCCACCAATAGACATCGTAGATCGTCATGCAGACCATTATAAAATTTGTTGGTCTTCATCTCCTCGGCTTCAAACACAAACCCTGCATGCTCTCTCAGCGCAACAAATGTATGAAAGTACTCCTCGACCGTATATGGTCCTTGGATCGAGCACATATTCAACGGTGGGGCCAATACGCTTCCCTTTATCACCTGCTCAGGTACACTAACCAACATGGGACGAACTACAAGAACAAAGAGTTGTACATGTCCCTCATGATGGGCCTTAATCATTGTAAAGACCACATCAGTGATCAACCAGACCGTCTCTACCGAAAGAGGAGGTGTTGGCACCGCAGGTGACTCATTCATCCCCATTGAACGTTGGGGTTCTCGCTGTCCCTGATTACTTCTAGTCGCCTACAATCGGGAAACACACAAGTAAGCAACTAAAATATTGCACAAAGAAATACCAGGAACATCAAGTACCCCAAAATATGTGTATTTTCATTCCTTAGTGGACATTCTTGAGTTCATTAATATTAAAGCGGGTCGCACTTACATGTGCTCGCCACACAATAAAAGAATTCGACCATAAATTCGAAACAGGAAGAATGAGACAAGCTGATACCAAAATATAACGACTCCATCCGTTAAATAACAGATAATAGAAGGTCCAGCAGGGGCCCCACAATATATGCCACAAATAGTCGGGGAGGTCACAGGTTAATACCAAAACAAATTAGCATCCTAACAAAAAGCATGCTAGAGGAAGATTTTAACAATATATTTGAACTCAAATCATGAATGTCCTCTATATATAAACCACATTTATGTATCAACTCTTGAAGGAATGTAAGACAAATACAATATCGGTTGGCCTTGAGGCCTTACAGTTTCTCTTTACAAGTGTAGATTCCATATATCAGCGCGCAGGCCGACGACACATGAACAAAACATAACATAGATTGCTTAGCCTTCATGGGCTAGCAGTAGCAGCATCAGAATGGACTTCAGCCCTTTAATTCCCTCTTGGCTCTCCAGCACCTGCACAAGGCCAACCCACCAAGAAGGTGGAAAATAAATAAACGGTCAGCATTCAGCTGATCAACTTATAAAGACCCTATTCCTTTCTTGGGGTAGTGGTATTCCTTCCCTACATGCATAGCAATTCAAAAGCAGGTATAACACAAATTATGCTCTTACACACAATCAATCCATCACAAATGCCAGCCACGCGGCTCGACGCTCCGTGCACTCAGGGCATATTCTTGGTGGATCGGAAATAACCAGGGCTCCACCACCGTAACGTTCAAAACCCAACGATAAAATTGAACATTTAGCCTTAATGGCACGCAGGCCTAAGACTCTCATTATGCGCTCTAACGAGACAAATAAACTAGGTCTACAACTTGGTCAGACATAACGCAGGTACAGATCAACCAATCCCATTGCTCAAGTCTCCTAGCAATCACCGAATACAAACATACTCATGGTCATGTTATAAATGCAGGTCAGTTTCACCTTTCCTATTTGGCACGACGCCTTTTTGTTTAAGATCACAGAGCTCACAATAGCCACACTGTCCACCAAGGACTGGCTTCATAATCCAAAAGGGGAGTTAATGCCAGCCCCATTCACGATCACTTTGCGGGTTCAGCAGAACTCTCTATCTGCACCCAAACTCAACCCAACCCTACAGTTCTCGTAGTGCTAGAAAACTGGTCTTTCATAGCATACAACACAAACATTACGAGGGTGTTTTCCTGGAATTCCACCCCAGTACTTCCTGCTACTACCCTTCACAGGTACAATCCATCGACTCCACAACTACACAATTAACCGCGGATTCTTCTCCAGTGTGTAAAATGAAACATCACCAATCCAGAACAACCTGTACAGATTGGCTTCATACAGCATGACTATTCCATACTACACATTTCCTGATCTATATGCAAGACTCGACCGGGGATATGAACTATCAACCCATTGGAATCACTTACACTTTCCACCTCTTGGTGGAGGATTCCATGCTATGCATAAAGGAGGACTTCACTTGTAAAGGAAGGAAGATTGTTACCCTTGACAATCTCTTTGGAGCCATGGGAAAACTAGCCGGTTGGAAAGCACCGCAGCGGCCTTGTCTCCACAAAACTTGACTCGTATCTCGATTATGAACTCTCAAGCTCCACCGACGGCCGGATCCTCTTCTACTCCTCCTCCTATCTTGCTCTCCCTTCTCTCTATGCTTTTAGAAAGAGAGTGGTCTAAGTTGAATGAGAGATATATCTCAGTTCCTGATCTTAACTCAGCAGGGAGGAGCTTGGGCCATTGGATCCAGGATGAAGAAAACGAACGACCACAAATCGCCCTGAAAAGTCTTTTTTTGGGCTGACATGGTCTGTGACACACCCGTATCACAAGTCGTGTACCTTAAGCGGCACACAACTGACTCAACCCGAATAGGACACGGCCCTGTGACACGCCTGTATCATAGGCTATGTACCCTGACACGGCTTCAGACATGCCAGTGTCTAGCAGTCGTGTACCTTAGGCGGCACACAACCGGCTCAACCCGAATAGGACACAACCTTGTGACAGGCCCATGTCACAGGCCGTATGCCCTGACACATCTTCAGACACGCACGTGTCTAGCGTCCGTGTACCATAGGCGACATACAACCGGCTCAACCCAAAGAGGACACGGCCCTATGACACACTCGTGTCAGATGCCGTGTACCCTTAGACATGCCCGTGTCTACCCCGTGTTCACCAGGCCTCATATCCCTATCCAGAAACCAAGAAGGACACGATCTCTAACATGCCCGTGTCACTGGCCGTGTGCCCAACTCGAATGCCTCTCGACAATCATCATGTTCATTTCATCGAGCACTCGATAGGATGTGAGTCTACTCGACCACACAGAGAAGGACACGGCTTGGGACATGCCCATGTCCCAGGCCGTGTTGCCCAGCCTAAACTCAACTTGGGGATTTGGGGTGTTATAATCGACTTTGATGATTATTATGCTCACATCTACAGTTACCTGGATCATTTAGGAGTTTTATCCACAATTTCGACCGGTGCTCTTTTTTCATCAGTGCTTTCTCATGAGTTCTTTAACAATCTAAGGAATCTAGCTCATACAAAGATGGGTGGAGGAGTGAAATCATGTATCGGTACTGAGACTGTGATGATACTCCACGTGGATCTTAAATGGAAGTACATCTGGTTCCCCGATGGGGGAGCGACTTGACATCGTTCAGTCCTTTAGATCTACCCGAGACTTGAGAGAGGTCAATGAGGTTCTCCATGGTGTGGAGGGGCATCGAGATATCATCACCACCGTGGATACGCTCACTCTGCATGCTCGCATCATCCAGGACGTTCTACGTCAATCCCTGATGTTCAAGGCTGGGGACTCCAAGAGGATCACGACCCAGCTTTCTATGGTGACGTTCTATATCATAGCTAGAAGGCACTTCAGAATATCTGATCTTATCCTATCGATGATGCACAACACCTTTCGGCTCAAATCTCAAGACCTCCAGTGGTTGAACACTCTATCGTTTGGCAAAGTGATCCAGAGTATCCTCATAGAGAAGTACCCTGTCATCGACTGGTCGTCGTACCCTACTGACAGCTACCCTCAGATCTATAGAGTGGATGAGATTCCTACTAAATCACGTGCATGGACACCTACTGCACAACCTCTGTTACCCTATACAGGATCCCTTAGGGAAACAGTTGAGACATTTATGGTATGTTGGAGGAGCAGTGGTGGGAGATTAGGAAGACGACAAAAGATGTGAAGGGCATGAAGAAGATGCTCGAGAAGATGATGAGTGTCACAACCCGCATTTTCTCCGAATTAGGAGTTATCAGAGTATGGGAAAACATGTGTCATGATGCCACGTCGAGCAGGGGATAACTGCTGACGCTCAGGCAAAACTATCTACTTTACTTTAAGAAAATTCATAAGTTATATGCTTAGAAAATAAGTTATATTTTTAAAGGCCGTATCCCTCGGCTCGGTGGATCACCTAGTCCACAATTTAAAAACTATACTTATACGCTGCGGAAAATACTTTATTCAGGTTCGACATCCTAAAAGAGTGCATAAGTGTCCCCAGAGGACAACTTATACTATGAAAGACCCTACTATTGATTTATACTATATATATAGGAAAATGATCTTTTTACGTTATTTGGAAAATAGTGATGAGTTTTATAAAACATGCTGATCATGAGGAATACTTATAATAGGGTTTTTTAGGTTTAAAAGTAACTAACAACCTAGCATAAATCATCCCAAGAGCAAGTACACTAACTCTAGAAAAGTAACAGCAAAAAGTAAACAAACTGACACGAACTCACTGGCAAAAATGTATGTCTGTAAGAAAAATAGTAAAACTACCTCACAAGACCAAGGAACTAATCTCCATAGAATGAGAGACCACCAGCAATAGCACAGCACAACTAGCCGCCTAATCGGCTACTAACCAGAACCTGAGGCATTCAAAGAAGAAAAGAATACCTCAACAAGCTAAACAAGTAAGTTGTACGAAAATGTTAGGTTATAATGTAAGCAATAAGAGTAAGTAAACCGAAAACAAGCACCACTGTCCAAGGCAAGACAAAAGAAAAGCACTAAGTACGAGGAAACAGTAACAACCCTGCCCAAAAATAAATCCTTCAGAGTTTACCAGGCTACCATAAGCCTAAACGTTGCAAATTTACAAAGGAAGAAGCGTCTAACACCCTAAGCTGTGAGAGATGGTAGTAGCAGAAACAACGCAGATCCTGGTTGGAGGCAAACTCAGTCCCCCAACCACCATTTCCAAAAAAAACAAAGCTCAGGGGTCTACATGTGAAAGCACTAGGGACCTCCCACCCCCTTGCCCAGCCCGTACCTGGAGCAAGATAAAATAAAAAGGGTTGCCTCGGCTAAATAACACAACACATTCGCTATTAAGAGCTTCAAACCACCACTAATAACCACGACCCACGATTCAGCCTTTTTGGAAAAAAAGAAAATAGCCGACAAGGAACCTCAAAATAAAGGAATTCACTCGGGGGAGAAAATCAAGGTAAGTAAAAAAGCGTTGAGATGACTCAACACGGCATGGCGTTGAGTGAGCCCCACTCACTCAACGCCTAAACAGGCGGTGGTGTTGAGTGAGCTAACCTCACTTAACGCCAAAATAGCTATGGCGTTGAGTGAGGTCCACTCCCTCAACGCCTTCAGCATAGCAGGTTGTTGCGTTGAGTGAGCTAACCTCACTCAACGCTAAAACAACTATGGCGTTGAGTGAGTTCCACTCCCTCAACGCCTTCAGCAAAGAAGGCTGTGGCGTTGAGTGATCTAACCTCACTCAACGCTAAAACAGCTATGGCGTTGAGTGAGGTCCACTCCCTCAACGCCTTCAGCAACACAGGCTGTGGCGTTGAGTGAGCTAACCTCACTTAACGCCAAAATAGCTACGACGTTGAGTGAGGTCCACTGAGTCAACTCCTTAGCACTTAGCAGCAATAAAACCAACTATGGCATTAAGTGAGTCCACCTCTCTCAACGCCAAAATAGCTTTGGCGTTGAGTGAGGTCGACTCACTCAACGCCAAAGTACTTAGTCGCGAAAACAAACTGCGCCGTTGAGTGCGTCCACCATTCTAAACGATAGAACAGCTTTGGCGTTGAGTGAGGTAAACTCACTCAACGCCAAAGTACTTACTCGCAGGAAAAGGCTGCGACGTTGAGTGAGCCCGCCTCACTCAGCGCCTAAACCGCCATGGCGTTCAGTGAGGCCCACTCACTCAACGCCATCCGGAAGAGGTCGGTGGAAATGCAGATTGATTCTCGCCGAATCGGCGGGAATAACTAACGATTCTCGTCGAAGTCGGCGAGAATCACTTAGTGATTCCCATCAATTTTGACTTTGAAGAATTTTCTCACTCAATGCCACACTACTTAGCCGCAAAAGAACAGATCAAGGGGCAATGGCGTTGAGTGTGTGCACCACACTCAACGCCAAGTCCAAGCAGACTCGGCGTTGAGTGTGTGCACAACACTCAATGCCAAGCCCTGAATCCTCCATCGCTAACTCAAGCAAGTCTATTCCTGTAGTAATATTAATCTAACAGCCAAACACGTTTCTAGGGTTATAATGAGGACTAGCACAATTTTTGAGTTAAAGCTTCTAACTCCTACCCGGCTACAACTACGGCACAGGAAAATGCTAACCTAACCCTTACTTCCTTCCCCGGCCCGAGAACAAACAAGCTACAGCGAGGGAAAAAGAATAGAGAACATACACGGCTATTTTGGGCAAGGTTCTGTACAGGGAATTTTCTAACAACAAGCTTAGGAATCATCACTGGTTCTTGTACAGGAAGAGAAAGCATTTATTGTACAGGAAAGGAAACTGACTATGGCAAAAGCAATGCTCTGTTGTATCAAATAGGCTAACTGGGCATATAAGAAAACAGGAAAACTAAATGGCAAGAGCAAGAGTACCACTTTCCTCATTTTCCAGCGGAGCTTGGTCGGCCTCCCTTATCCTCACTCGGTACCAACAGCAGCAACACTTGAAGCAGAAATCTAGAGCTTTAATGGCAGAAACGGAAAACCCTAGAAAATCGAGACCCTTAAAAACACCACAAAAACTGAATTTCTTATCGTAGGAATGAAGGTCTAGGCGAGAGCAATCCAAATCCGCTTTCGGAATCGAATTCCGTCCACAAATGCTCCCGGAATCGGCGTCCGAAGGGGAGCAGTTCCGGCGGTTTCTCTGCTTTCCGCGAACAGGCGCGGACTGGTTCGGTCTTTCGGGAAGATGAACAGGAGCGGTTTTCTCTTAAGTCCAAACTATCCTATATATAGCATCCTCTTAATATTAATTAACTAATCAATTAATTAAGGCTAAAAATGACAAGGCAAAACCGCCAAACATCCGCACCCTTTCAAAATAATTATTAATATAATATTTATTAAATAGTTTTATGTTTTCATAAAATACAAAACGACGCGAACACCGAACATCCTCGGAATTCCCCAAGAGGCCACACCGGGTCGCCCAAAACGACTCGGCTTGCTAGGGAGATCTTGCCAATAGGCTACAAAATAGGCCACCTTGTTCTAAGGAGTTAAGACCACACTCCACAGATGGCACAAGCCAAGAAAATGCGTCAACGAATGCCAAGTAAGAATTAAATAATCGCAGAAAAATCGGGGGCGTTACAGTCACTCCCCCTAAAAGAAAGTTTCGTCCCGAAACTTTACGCACAACGCCTCAACTATAGAAAGAAAGGTAACAAGCCAAACATTATAAGAAGAAAACAAACCAATCTAATCAAGGGAACAGCTGAGGGTGAGCCTCCCTCATAGCTGACTCTAACTCCCAAGTCGCGCTTTACAAATCCTGATTCTTCCATAGAACTTTGACCATCGGGATGGACTTCCTTCGCAACACCCGATCTTGAGTATCCGAAATGCGGACCGGCACTTAAATAAAAGAGAAATTAGGCTCAAGATGGGGCACAATATCCAAGACTTGCCCACTACTGCGCACACACTTCCGCAATTGGCTTACGTGAAATACATTATGAACACTTGGGAAGTTTGCTGGCAATTCCAACCTATAAGCTGACATGCCAATCCGTTCAACAATATTAAACGGGCCCACATACCTCGGGTCCAATTTTCGGTTCTTACTGAACCTCTTAACACCAACCATCGGGGAAACCTTAAGAAACACAAGGTCCCCTACAGAAAACTCCAAGTCCGACCTACGCTGATTTGCGTTCTTTTCATATCTCTCCTGAGCTATACGAAGATTTTCTCGAACAAGCTTCACCGCGACTTCCATCTCCTTGAGCGCATCCGGACCCAACAAGGGTCTCTCACCTGCCTCAGCCAAAAACAGTGGAGTTCTGCAGCGCCTCCCATACAAAGCTTCAAATGGAGCCATTTGCAAACTCTCTTGATAACTGTTATTGTATGCAAACTCCATAAGTCGTAATCGCTCATCACACGCTCCACCGTGGTCTAGAATATAGCATCTGATCATATCCTCAACTATCTGGTTCACTCGCTCCGTCTGCCCATTGTTCTGTGGGCGGTAAGCAGTAGAGTACCTCAGATTTGTACCCAAACCCTCCTGCAGACTCTGCCAAAAGCGAGAAGTAAACCGGGAGTCTCGATCAGAAATGATGCTAACAGGCACACCGTGCAATATGATGACCTCATTCAAGTACAACTCTGCAATCTTCTTCATCGGATAATCAATCTAATACGGCACGAAGTGAGACAACTTCGTCAGTCTATCCACTATGACCCAAACAGAATCAAATCCCCTTGGAGATTTCGGTAAGCCCGTGATGAAGTCCATAGAAATACTTTCCCACTTCCAAGTCGGGATCTCTAGTGGAGTCAACTTGCCACCAGGCCTTGCGTGATCGGCCTTCAAATGCTTGCAAGTGTGGCACTAAGCAAAAAATTGAGCTATATCACTCTTCATCCCATACCACCAGGCAATTTTTCTTTAAATCACGATACATCTTTGTAGATCCCAGAAGGTAGGCAACACTGGATCCATAAGCCTATCTGCATACCATAGCCCTGATGTCTCCAACAGCGGGGATGCAAAATCTGTCGCGGTACTTCAAAGTACCCGCATCATCGATGGAATAATCCGGTACTCCCCTCTCTCAGTCCTGGAGTATAAGTGCAGAAGGTCCGGATCATCCTTCTAGTGCAACCTAGTAAGGGAAATCCAAGACGGCTCTGCCACTGCCAAACTAATCTGCATGTCAAAGCATCCCACCGAGATATCTATAAGGAGGAACTCTTCCACTAAATGATCGGCGGAGAGATTAAAGATCTTCCCCGTCTTCCGGCTCAGGGCGTCGGCCACTACATTGTCCTTGTCTAGATGGTACTGGATCTCTACATTATAATCGGCCACATACTCTAGCCACCGCCACTGGCGCAGATTCAACTCCTTTGTGTGAACACGTACTTCAGGCTCTTGTGATCAGTGAAGATCTTGCACTGAGCCCCATAAAGTAGATGCCTCCACAGCTTTAACGCATAAATTACCGCTGCAAACTCAAGGTCATGCGTATGGTAATTTCTCTCATGATTCTTTAATTTCCTTGACCCATACGCAATCACTTTTCCAACCTGCATCAACACGCAACCCAGACCAACATGCGAAGCATCCACATACACATAGTACTCCACACCCTCAGTAGGTAGGGTCGGGATGGGAGCAGAGCACAATCTGTTCTTTAGCTCCAGGAAGGCTTCTTCGCACTTCTCGCTCCAAACAAAGGCCACGTTCTTCTGAGTCAACCTGGTCAAAGGTGCAGCCAGGGTAGAGAAACCCTCCACGAACCTCCTGTAGTAGCCGGCCAACCCTAGGAAGCTTCTGACCTCCTTAGGCATGCCCGGCCTGCTCCAACCCATCACTGCTGTGATCTTTTCTGGGTGACCGAGATCCCATCATTGTTCACCACGTGGCCCCGAAACAAGACCTGAGGCAACCAAAATTCGCACTTGCTCAACTTGGCGAATAACTTGTGATTCCTCAACTCCGATAGAACTAAGCGCAGATGCTGCCCATGCTCCTCAACGCTGCGGGAATAGACCCACGCGTCATCGATAAAAACCACAACGAACTTGTCTAGGAAATCCATGAAAGCCGATGGTGCGTTGGTCAATCCAAACGACATCACCAAGAACTCAAAATGACCATGCCTCGATCTAAACGCAGTCCGTGGAATATCTGTCTCACGGATCCTGAGCTGATGATAGCTAGAACGAAGATCGATCTTGGAGAACACTGTGCTACCGCGCAATTGATCAAATAAGTCATCGATCCTCGGCAGAGGGTACCTGTTCTTAATATTGACTTTGTTCAACTCCCTGTAGTCGATGAAAAGCTGCATCGACCCATCCTTCTTCTTTACAAACAAAACAGCAGCACCTCAAGGCGACGAACTCTGCCTGATAAACCCTTTTGCCAACAAATCATCTGACTGGACTCGCAACTCCTCTAGCTCAGGAGGGGCCATCCGGTACGGCGCCTTAGCAATAGGACGCGTACCCGGTTCCAAATCAATCATAAATTCTACATCCCGATCGGGAGGAAGACCAGGAAGGTCATCAGGAAACACATCAGCGAAACCATGAACAACGGGAATCTCCTCTAAGCGCGATATACTAACAGCGGTCCCAACCACCGAGACAAAACAAAAAAAACAACCAAAAAGAAACAACTTCTGAGCACATACCACAGAAATGACAGGAGAATCATGGCACGGATCAGCATACACGCTTCCCGACTGACCATTGTCCTTGATGAAGTCCAAGCGCTTCCCTTTGCACTAAATGACCGCATCATACTTAGACAGCTAGTCCATGCCCAGAATAACATCGAAGTCCTCCAGATCAATCAACTTCAAGTCTGTCTTCACAAGAAAGTCCCCCAACAAAATAGGGCAATCTAGAATGCCCAAATATGATAACACATATTCACCAAAAGGGAACTAGATGCGGAAGGTATCACGAACTCGATCTAGAGTCAACCGATGTCGCTCCACAAAGGCTCTAGCCACAAATGAGTGGGTAGCGCCGGAGTCAAACAGAACACGTGCCCAGCGGTTCTTCACCTTAAATTTCCCTATAGGAGTATATACAACTAAGGATCTACCAAAACCCAACTGTAACCATTCTAACAAATAAAACTTTCAAGCTGGAAAAAAACAACTAACCTGAGATGACCTGAGTCGAAGCTTGAGCCTCCTCAAAAGAGATCACATTCATCTTTCCTTTGCCCTTGTACACACGCTGAGGCGGAGGTAGTGCCGGAAGTGGAACTGCATGAAGAGCAGGCTGGACCTGAGGACCCCTAGACTTGATGTGACCCTTCTGCCCGCACTGATAGTAGACTTTATCCTTGGACCAGCACTAGGCAGCATCATTCCCGAGTCGCTTGCAAATAGAATAGGAAACATTCATCTTAGAAGCACCTTGAATAGCATGAACTTGCTCCTTCTTCTAGGCTGCTGCCTTTTTGAAACACCTCTCAACATGGTGGCCTGACCGGCCACAGAAGCTACACACCACCTTACTTTTCTTTCTCGAAGCAGCACCGGGTACCTGGGGTTTCTTCTCCTCAACAGACTTCCGCTTGTCCTTCCTCATTTGCTGGCCTCTGCTCTTTGTAGTCTCGATAGCCTCCACCTTCAGAGCAGCCTACACTACCCCTGCATAAGTCTCTGATCCATAAGCAGTGGTCAACTGCTGTACCTCGCTCCTCAAGCCACCAAAGAATCGCTTGACTCGATCAGCCTCAACACTTACCAACCTAGGAACAAACCGGCTCAACTTGCCTAACTCTACCTCATACTCACCGACAGTGAGTTGCCTTTTCTTAAGGTGGAGGAAGTCGTTCATAAGACGGTCACACTCAACCGAAGACAAGAACTTCCTCAGCAGCATTTCCTTGAACACTTCTCAAGAGCAACCAGCTACCAAGCTCTCCTTTTCTATAAGCCACCAACTCTTAGCCAAACCCTTGAGCTGATAAGCGGCTATCATCACTCTCTGATCATCTACAATACCGGAGTACGAGAACATCTCCTCCATGGAGATCAGCCAATCGTCTATGACCATGAAATCTGCCTTCCCATCATAAGTAGGAGGGCTAAGTCTCTGAAACTGTGAGATAAATGCCTTCTCCGCTGGCACCACCACTAGAGGTCTCAGGGGTGCAGGAGGAGGAGGAACAGCTAACCCCCCCTATAGGGCCTTACACTCCCTGAGTCTATCCTGCCACAACTACCACCAAAGACTTGATTTGGGCTCGCACCTCCACCATCTGCCTGCTCAAGGAATCACTACTCTGTCACAGGCTCTCGATTACCGCATCATTCTGCACTCCCGATGACTCACCCTTAGATAGGGGGGTCGATCTAGTCGAAGGGCGTCTCGCCATCCTAAAATCATAGTAACATTAGACAGATCCTAGTACGACAGCTGCAACTAACTATAAGTACAGACAATACATACATAAATATGAACTTAAAGCTGCTAAACTTGCTCTGCGAGTATTTTTTTACAAGAATTGATGTTATGCCTTAACCTAGGATGGTTAACCACCACCATACTAACTCTTGTGCCTAGATCGGGCATGCATGACTTATATTATTTTTGACTCGAAAACTTATGTGTGTACATATGTCATCCTGCCAGTCTTTAGCTTGGCACGTTGTGCTTATGCAATGTTATGTTATGCATGTTTGTGCTATGCATTCTAAAAAGGCCCTAATGCACGTTATGAGCGGCGTACATATGATAATGTTATGCATCCCATACTACATAACATTCTCATGCAACGAAAAAGAAAACAAGCTAGTCGCAGCCATATGATAAGGTTATGCATCCCATACTACATAACCCTCACATGTTGCCCCTATGAAGGATCCATATACGAACACATATTATGCATCCCATACTACATAATATGCCCCGTATACTTCATGTTATGCTATGAGTGTAGTGTTTGTGCTTTTGCCAAGACATGCTGATGACATATCGGTGTGTGAATGACATGATGCTAAACTGCTAATACAATCAAAAGGGACGGTTGCCCGACTAACTTGTGAAGCAACCTCCCTCAGATACCAACTATCACAACCCGCATTTTCTCAAAATTAGAAGACATCCTAAAAGAGTGCATAAGTGTCCCCAGAGGACAACTTATACTATGCAGGACCCTACTTTTGATTTATACTATATATATAGGAAAATGATCTTTTTACGTTATTTGGAAAATAGTGATGAGTTTTATAAAACATGTTGATCATGAGGAATACTTATAATAGTGTTTTTTTTGGTTTAAAAGTAACTAGCAAACTTGCATAAATCATCCCAAGAGCAAGTAGACTAACTCCAGAAAGGTAGCAGCAAAAAGTAACACATCTAGTATCAAGAAAAAACTAGCAGTGGGCGCCAACAAACTGACACGAACCAACTGGCAAATATGTATGTCTGTAAGAAAAACAATAAAACTACCTCACAAGACAAAGGGACTAATCTCCACAGAACGAGAGACCACCAACAACAGCACAACACAACTAGCCGCCTAATCGGCTACTAACCAGAACCTGAGGCATTCAAAGAAGAAAAGAATACCTCAACAAGCTAAACAAGTAAGCTGTACGAAAATGTTGGGTTATAAGGTAAGCAAGAAGAGTGAGTAAACCGAAAACAAGCACAACTGTCCAATGCAAGACAAAAGAAAAGCACTAAGTGCGAGGAAACAGTAACAACTCTGCCTAAAAATAAATCCTGCAGAGTTTACTAGGCTACCATGAGCCCAAACGTTGCAAATTTACAAAGGAAGAAGCGTCTAACACCCTAAGCTGTGAGAGATGGTAGTAGCAAAAACAATGCGGATCCGGGTTGGAGGCAAACACAGTCCCCCAACCACCATTTCCAAGAAACAAAGCTCAGGGGTCAACATGTGAAAGCACTAGGGACCTCCCACCCCCTTGCCAAGCCCGTACCTGGAGCAAGATAAATGGAAAAGGGTGGCCTCGGCTAAATAACACAATACCTTCCCCATTAAGAGCTTCAAACCACCACTACTAACCACGACCCACGATTCGGCCTTTTTGGAAAAAAAGAAAATAGCCGAAGAGGAACCTAAAAATCAAGGAATTCTCTCGGGGGAGAAAATCAAGGTAAGGAAAAAACATTGAGTTGACTCAACACGGCATGGAGTTGAGTGAGCCCCACTCACTCAACGCCTAAACAGACGGTGGCGTTGAGTGAGCTAACCTCACTCAATGCCAAAATAGCTATGGCGTTGAGTGAGGTCCACTCCCTCAACGCATTCAGCAAAATAGGCTGTGGCGGTTAGTGAGCTAACCTCACTCAACGCTAAAACAACTATGGCATTGAGTGAGGTCCACTCCCTCAACGCCTTCAGCAAAGCAGGCTGTGGCGTTGAGTGAGCTAACCTCACTCAACGTTAAAACAACTATGGCATTGAGTGAGGTCCACTCCCTAAACGCCTTCAGTAACACATGCTTTGGCGTCTAGTGAGCTAACCTCACTCAACTCCTAAACAGCTATAACGTTGAGTGAGGTCTACTAACTCAATGCCTTAGCACTTAGCCGCAATAAAACCAACTGTGGCGTTGAGTGAGTCCACCTCTCTCAACGCCAAAATAGCTTTGGCATTGAGTGAGGTCGACTCACTCAACGCCAAAGTACTTAGCCGCGAAAACAAACTGCGGGGTTGAGTGTGTCCACCATTCTCAACGATAGAACAGCTTTGGCGTTGAGTGAGGTCAACTCACTCAACGCCAAAGTACTTACCCGCAGGAAAAGGCTGCGACATTGAGTGATCCCGCCTCACTCAGTGCCTAAATCGCCATGGAGTTGAGTGAGGCCCACTCACTCAACGCCATCCGGAAGAGGTCGGCGAGAATTCAGATTGATTCTCGCTGAATCGGCGGGAATCAATAACGATTCTCGTCGAAGTAGGCGAGAATCACTTAGTGATTCCCGTCGATTTTGACTTAGAAGAATTTTCTCACTCAACGCCACAATACTTAGCCGCAAAAGAATAGATCAAGGGGCAATGATGTTGAGTGTGTGCACAACACTCAACGACAAGTCCCAGCAGACCCGGCATTGAGTGTGTGCACCACACTCAACGCCAAGCCCTGAATCCTCCATCGCTAACTCCAGCAAGTTTATTCCTGTAGTAATATTAATCTAACAGCCAAACACGTTTCTAGGGTTATAATGAGTACTAGCACAATTTTCGAGTTAAAGCTTCTAACTCCTACCCGGCTACAGCTACAACATAGAAAAATGCTAACCTAACCCTTACTTCCTTCCCCGGCCCGAGAACAAACAAGCTACAGTGAGGGAAAAAGAACAGAGAACATACACAGCTGTTTTGGGCAAGGTTTTGTACAGGGAATTTTCTAATAGCAAGCTTAGGAATCATCACCGGTTCTTGCACAGGAAGAGAAAGCATCTATTATACAGGAAAGGAAACTGACTATGGCTAAAGAAATGATCGGTTGTATCAAATAGGCTAACTGGGCATATAAGAAAATAGGAAAACTAAATGGCAAGGGAAAGAATACCACTTGCCTATTTTTCCAGCAGATCTTGGTCGGCCTCCCTTATCCACACTCGGTACCAACCACAACAACACCTAAAGAAGAAATCGGGAGCTTTAATGGCGGAAACGGACAACCCTAAAAAATCGAGACCCCTAAAAACACCACAAAAACTGAATTTCTTACCGTAGGAATGAAGGTCTAGGCGAGAGCAATCCAAATCCGCTTTCGGAGTCGAATTCCATCCACAAACGCTCCCGGAATTGCCGTCCGAAGGGGTGCAGTTCCGGCGGTTTCTCTGCTTTCCGCGAACAGGTGCGGACTGGTTCGGTCTTTCGGGAAGATGAACAGGAGCGGTTTCCTCTTAAGTCTAAACTATCCTATATATAGCATCCTCTTAATCTTAATTAACTAATCAGTTAATTAAGGCTAAAAATGACAAGGCAAAATCGCGTAGCATCCGCACGCTTTCAAAATAATTATTAATATAATATTTATTAAATAGTTTTATTTTTTCATAAAATACAAAACGACGCGAACACCGAACATCCTCAGATTTCGACGAAATTCCCACCGTAGCTAAATATCCATGCTACGAACACAACGGTGAAGTCGAAATTAACTTTCGACGAACAGAACTCGAGTTATACCCACCCGAAGCCAAAACACAAGCATCCCCCGATAGGCCACACCGGGTCACCCAAAACGACTTGGCTTGCTAGGGAGATCTTGACAATAGGCTACAAAATAGGCCACCCAGTTCTAAGGAGTTAAGACCACACTCCATTGATGGCACAAGCCAAGAAAACGCGTCGATGAACGCCAAGCAAGAATTAAATAATCGCAGAAAAATCGGGGGCGTTACAATGAGCAAGCTCAATATTTCTCCAACTTCTTTGGGAGAATAGCATCCGCGCTTTATCACTTCATCTTTTGGTGTTCTACTGCGCTACCCACTATGTTATTATTATTATTATTATTATTATTCATGTTTGTAATAAGATAGGTCAAAATAATTTTTTTGATTATTATTCTTCTCGTATTATCAATCATGTGTTTAGTTTTATTACTATTGATTAGCTCTGTGATACTACCCTTCTTAGCAATAATTTTTTGTCATTCTTCTTATTATTGTGGATATTTGTATCGTGATAGGTCAAACATATAATAAAAACAATAAAACAAAATAGTAAAACAAGAAACAAAACAAAAAAAATAAACCTAGTGAGCATATCGTGATGTAAGATATAGTGTAGTTCGTTTTGAGCTTACTTCACACAATGAGTGAATGTTATATGAGAGTAGATTTAGGAATCCAAGTGAGTTCGTGTGTAGCAATTCTGTTGGGTACCCAAACACTATGTGTCAGCTTATGGGATGATGAAAGTGCTCTTTCAGATAGTATAGATGAATTATTTTTCACTACAGGCCTCCATTCATACTTTGTTTTAAGTTTATGTTTATATTGCAAATTTCTATTAAAATTTCTACGAGTATTTATGTGATGACCTTCAATTAAATAATATGGCATTGGCGTTTTAGATATATTGAAACTGTTTTTCAACTTAAAGGTCTTTGACTTAGCATAGGGACCTATAGTGTAGTGATTGTTTAAAGGAAATTTACATTCATTAGCTGTTAGATAAGGAGTAGTTTGTTTTTGTAACTGAGGGTAATTTCTATAATTAAGAATTTTACTTACTTTAGCTACAGGTTTCATACTCCCTTTGATAAACATAGTAATTATATGACGGTTCATATTCAACATGGTTTCAATTTTACGTGAAGCTTAGGAGTTGTGTCTTGTTAGTTCTTAACCATAATTTCCTTAAACATGTTGATTTTTGTAACTAATTCTATATTTTTAGTTTTAAAATTATGTTTAGATTTTTTATACGCGATTGCGCTATCTTTGAGAGTGGATATTATATATTTGATCGGAGCTTCATACTTATTTCTGTATTTCTCAAATGTCTCATCTATCTCTTTAATTTCTATTCTATAATTCTTGCACTCAACACAATCACTTCTCAACGACGAATTTTCTAAACATAATTTACCATTTTGTTCTTTTACATTATGAAGCTCTTCTTCAAGAACCTTAAATTTTCCTTTTAATTCAAGATTCGTTGGGACAATTGCGTTCATGAGTAACTTTCATGGGAACGTAAGCAAACAATGTTTGAGGAATTCCTTAAAGTGTTCCATTATGGTGCATTTTATGTATTATGTACTTCTATGTTGTTTTTCTTCACTATAAAATTCTGGGACAAAATTTCTTAGAGATGGGGAGATTTATAACACTCTTGTTTTTTCACCATTAAAAACAACAATTTTGGTTTTTGTAACTATCATCGGCGATGGTGTGCTACTTGGCAGACAATCAAGCAATAGTTGGGTGTATGACGGTTGATGAGCGATACTGACTTTGTCAAGCAGCGACTGCCATAGATATTGCACAGTGATAGCGATATCCCTCTGCGATAGCGTTTAATATGATCTCTCAAAATAAATTTGAACATCCATTCCTTTTGGCTTGGAGATCAGGTGACTGGGATTAATCCTGCGATTGTTAAGCGGTTGATGAGATTCTACTCTTCTCATTCTCTCTTTCTAACTCTCTCTCTCTCTCTCTCTCTTCAACTTGAGAAAGTAAAGAGGAGGAAAGGGGTAAAGAAAGAAGGAGGAAGGAGAGGGCTGGAAGCAGCCTTTGGAAGAGCTTTTATGCTTAAAATGGAGAGCTAACGGTAGATTCGTGGAGAGGAAGCTGCTGCGAACCCTTTTGTTTAAATAAAATACGAATTCATAGCTCCAAATTGATCTTCATGGGTAACGACTCTCCTTCTAAACAATAGGACATGCAAGCCTTTTTATATGGCATAGTTGCATGAAAGTATCTTCATTAATTAGTGGGAGATAAAGCTTTCAATGGGTCGATACGGAGTATCCCTTATAAAAATTGCATATAGAGTCTGGATCGTTGTATGGACATAGAAATGTTGTGTGAAGCCCATCTGTGACATGTTGTTCTGGATTGGTTATATTTGATTTGGGTGTCGGAGAAGACTGTAGGACCCCCCCCCCCCCCCCCCCGACATTTGCTCAGGTCGGGCCAGAGGGGATCTTAATTGCCCAAGACGTCCACCCAGTGCTCTGAAGGGGTGTCAACCCACCCTATTAAGCACTAGTTGGCAGCCTTGCTCGGCTTGAATCACAACATTCATATCACATCACAGAGTGTTGCGGAAGATTTTATTGGAAGCCACATCATATATATATTGAAGGAAAAAATGAAGGGTCGTAGCCATTGTTCATACACAAGCCTATAGGCTATACAATTTTAATTCTAATCACTCTTCTCTCTAACTCTGATGGCTAGAACTCACGTCTCGAAACACAGGTGATGACGATGGTGCTTTTGCTCAGGTGGTCTAATAAGCTGACGTATCGTCGTGTAATAGCTGGTCTCTACGGTGCTCCATTTTTTGTGAATGGTTATTAAGATAACTGTTAGTCACATAGCTAACCGGAAATAAAATTCCTCCCCGGATCCATATCCTGGGGACGAGCGCATGCACCCAACAAATAAAATAGCCAAAGCAAGAGAGGGTTAGCATAATATTTCATGAATAAGCTAGGAGCAACAGAAATTGGTACAATACGATATAACTAGACTAACCGCAATAATGTACATTAGTTATAATTTAGGCTCCATTAGCACAGCAGCATGGTAGGTATTCAAAACCTGAATGATCTTCACAGGCTTTCAAGCCGCACACACATCACAGGCATTCACAGTCATGCACACATCGCTGGAATTCATAGTCGCGCACACATAGCACGCATTAATAGACATGCACACATCGTTGGCATTCACAGCCGCGCATAATACCATATGTCGACATAGTATGGACTGGTTTTCTTCAAGCAAGATAACAAGCCTCGCAAGCCTCATCGATGTGGCCGTCGGTGATAGTGGCCAGTCTTGCCACTTCTTGGGGTGGTCATACTACATAACCCAGGCCCCAACGTACAACCCCATAAACTCTTGGATGTGAGAGACATCCGGTGATTCAACATTTTGGCCGACCAGCTGAGGAAACCCAATGGGAAAAAGCATAACGGTCAGTCACCCATGGTACTCATCTCCCTATCGTCTTGAGTCGTCAAACTTCCCGCACCGGTACGATCGATCTGTAGAAGTGACTGACCTACCACAATTTACCGCACGCAAGATACAAGCAATCAAATTTAACAAATTTGCTAGCATGCACCAGGTCTAAAGTGGCTTGCCCTACTATGCTCTAAATAATTCGGGCAAGCGGCACTTTGGCTCGACATTCGACAAGGAACATGGGAGCACTTTATTTAGGTCTAACTTAGGAGGAACATATCAACTTATGTTATCCCCAACTATGGCTCAACCTATCAAATAACTTCCCATTAGGGCAGGACCTGTGCTTTAAATAGTAAATTACAGAAATAAAAGTGTGGTAATAGAAGCTATTGTTAATATAAGCTGTAGAATTGAAATGCTATAATGAAATAGGACCAGTATGAAATTTGAGTAGTATTGAACTGAAAGAACTGAACTGAAAGTGAGTACTGAAAGAAACTTGACCAGTACGAGACTGGAATTGTACTTTAAATAAAAGAACTGAACTGAATTTAAATAAGTTGGACCAGTATGAGACTGGAGTACTTAAAAAGAAGTAACTGAACTGAAATAAATAAAGGAACTGGACAAGTATAAGACTGGAATAACTCATAAAGAAAATGGTTTGTAGTCCAATCACTCTATTCAGGAGACTTCAGTTCCATCTCCATTCTCAGGAGGCATGTTCAGTTCTATCTCTGTTCTCAGGAGGCATGTTTAGTTCCATCTCCATTCTAAGGAGGCATGTTCAGTTCAATTTTAGTTTTTAGGTGGCTTTTTTGAGTTTCACCCATTATTAAGATCCAATAATAATTCAGTTGCGCATTTCAATCATGACTGAATTAGATCAGGGGGCTTATTTAGGAGTTGCCCTTTATTATTCGTCGAGGATAATTTACAATTCAATTGCTCGCACTCTCATTTTTCGAGTCTGCCCAAGTTACCCGAGAGTCAGGAAAGAAAACGAGGCGCTCCACAGTTTCACAAAACCCGAATACACTCTGAGCTTGCCTTGACCACTCTCGTCAGTAAAAATAATTTAAACTTGTTAATTAGTTTGAAAGATAATCGCATGCTCCAATTTTCATTTTCGAAGAATATCGAGCGCTTCAGTTTCCCGAGCGCGACCCTAGGCTCTAACAAATTGGAAAATCTTTAATTTTCGTCCCAAGGTTCCCAAATTTTGATACAACCTTTAAGAGGGCCCTAAAAGATCTTGGTAATTTTCCCAAAATATTCCGAGCAATTATGGCCTTAAATTTACCAAATTAAAGTTTTTTGGATTTTAAAAAGACCAAATAAATCCAAAAAATTCTCAAATTTTTTGGGAAGAAAGACCTCATCCAGGGAAGCAATTTTTATGTTCAATACTTTTTCCCTAAGAGCATATATTATTTTATAAAAAAATATACAAGGTTCTGATTAAATAATGGTCTGCATCTAGCAGATCAAATGCCATCCTGCGGCAAGGATTTGCGCCAGATAGAGAAATTGGCCAGCAGTTCCCTATAGCGAATTAGTCGCAGATCTGTTGTGGGGGCACAAAAGATGAGGCGGGGGGAAGAGGTAATCACAACCACCACCCGACCTGGAGCTTGGGTCAGGTTGTGCCGGCGGCTCTCCGGCCGCTGGGAGGCCCATGCAGGACGTCCAAAAACTTAGAAAGGGGAAGGGGAGAAGGTTCTACCTATTTGAAGGGGGCTTGGGAAGGACCAACCTGATTCACCATTAAAAGGTGGTGGCGGTGGAGCTTGCAGGTAGTTGTTTCCGGCGAGGTCGAGCTCTAGTAAGGGGCCCTGAGCTTGTTTGGGTTGTGAGGAGGAAGGTAGGGGGAATGACATTTTATAGGCTTAGAGAGGGTGTACACCCCTCCCTTATTCGATGTGGGATTAATCCCCTTGAGGGGAGGAGCCCCTCTCCTCTCCTCCACTTATCTTGGCCAAGTGGCATCATCCTAGGGACTCTAGGTGGCAGTCATCCAAGGGGAGAAGGGGAGGGCTTGGTGGGCTTGGGCTTGGGAGTGAGGGAGAGGGGAAGGGAAGGATGGTGGTGGACTTTCCCCCGACGCCCATTTCCCACCATGCTTGCTGGTATGGTGGGCCAAGGAGTGAGAGGGGGGGGGGGCTTAGCCATTAATGAAGAGAAGGTGAGCACCTCTTTTGAAGAATAATCAAAAAATGGGTTTTTAGGGGGAGAGGGTTGACCAAAGCAAACCCTAGGTGGGTCCCCCATGCTAGTAAAAGTCAAAGTAAGTCTATGAAATCGAGAGTCAAGTCAAAGTCGGGGTGGCGTGTCATAATTTGTGTGCATACACTTTTCGGTGCACGACTATGCTTGAATTGACCACGGGTTGACTAACCATAACTTAAATTGATCGAAACGTACTTGGTTTATTTTGTATTGATTATACAAGTCCAATGCCACTAAATGTGGTCGAATCGGAGTTTGTTTGCTAATTATCCAAAAGCTTTGCATCGTAACGCGCTAAAACAGTCGAAATACTTATATAAGTCGTTAGACTTTGAATTGTGATGCAATGCGTTCGTATTGGTTATACGAAGTCATAAGAACTAACAGAACTCGAATCAGAGTTCTCTAGCTCTATATAACCTATCTAGGGTTACCTCCTATGCAACACACATGATTTTCCAAGGTTTATTTACACCACTTTAGTGGCATATTTTGACGTCAAAGCATTACGTTGACACGTAATTGGAAGTTATCGTTGTTGGAGTATGACTTTAGCTCATTGGTATCCGAGGTTTTTGTTTGGGAGTATTAGCTTGGCTAATTTCTCTTGTGTTTTGATATTCCCTTGCCAGCTGGGGTTTGTTTTGGAACAGGGTGAAGTGTTTTGGGGATATTGGGTATTTTGACTTCGGGGAGTGTTCACCAATGTTTGGTGTGTCTGATATCGATTTCTAGTTCACCGTTGGATTCGTAGCATCAGTATTAAGCTACGGTGCGATATTCGTAGAAATTCGAGTTAGTGCGAGTTTTATTCATTTGGACGTTTTTATTATAATAATAATATATTAATATATTATATTATTCATTCCATATAAATAGCCTTGTGATAAGATGGAAACCCTATTCATTTTCTTTCTTAAAACCGTCGTCCTGTATTGTGGAAGATGAGAGCGGCGGACCTTGCGAAGCCTTCGTTCGTTGATTGTAGAAGTTCCGGTGTACAAAATCATCGCCGTAGAGTAGATCTGGTTAGCTCTCACCAAGATCTATGTTTCTACGGTGACAGTTGGTATCAGAGGGATGGGTTGTTTGGCAATTGGTCGAACAACCATCTCAAGTTAGTTTTAGTTGTCTTGTTCCATTGCATACACACACTGATGTGTCATCAGTACATCTTGGCTGAAGTATGAACACTACACCCTAAGCATGAAAAGAAGTATACAGAGCATATTTTGTAGTATTGTATGCATAATATGTGTTTGTATATGGATTCTCATAGGGGGAAATATATGACTGTTATGTAGTTTGAGATGCATAACAATCATCACATGAATGCATATTAGATTTTTCTTTTTGTTGCATGTGATATTATGTAGTATGGGATACATAATATTTCATGTGTACGCTGCTCATAACATGCACTAGAGACTTTATTAGAATGCATAACACAACATACATAACATAACATCGCATAGCACACATACCAAGCTAAAGATTTACATGATGAATTATGTACACATATGGTTTTAAGTCAAAAGGAATAAGAGTTCATGCATTCATGGTCTATGCACATGGGTCAGTGGGATGATAATATATCATCATTAGTTTAGGCATGACATCAGTAATTAAATTCGCAGAGCAAGTTAGTAGCTTGAGCAAGTATTCATACATGTATTGTCTGAACAAAGTTGTGTAGTTCTAGAGATTAGCTAGGTTTTGTTTGGTTGTTTGTTGTGTCTTTAGAATGTCGCTGAAGCGTACTATGATAAGTTCGACTCCCCAGTCTAAGGGCAAGTCCTCTGGGGTGCAGAGTGAGGCAGTGATCGAAGGACTGTGATAGAGCAATTGGGCTCTATCCAAAATGTTTGAGATACAATCGTAGATCTAGGCTTTGTTGTAAGTTATTTCCGGGCAGCTGATTAGAGTGCTAGACCCTTATGTGGGACAGGTCGTTCCTGTTCCTCCTACTCCTCTGGTTCCCCCAGCTGTGTTTCCACCAGAGATGAACTTTATCTCGCATTTCTAGCGATTAGGGCCTCCTACCTACGATGGTAGAGCGGATTTCATGGTCTTGGACAACTGGATTATAGCGATCGAAGAGATGTTCTCAAACTCAGGGATTTCTACTGACCAGAGAGTGACGGTTGCTGCTTACCAGCTGAAGGGTCTTGCATAGAGCTGGTTGTTAAGAGAAAAAGAGAACTTGAAATACTTATGTTCGTGGGAAGCCTTCAAGGAGTTATTGTTGTTGAAGTTTCTATCATCGGTCGAGCAAGACCGCTTGATGAATAATTTTCTTCACCTAAAGCAAAGGCAACTCACGACTAGTGAGTACGAGGTGGAGTTTAGTAAATTGAGCCGATTTGCCCCGGATTTGGTATCCTTAGAATCTAGTAGAGTTAAGCACTTTCTGGGTGGTCTTAAGAATGACATCTAGCAGTTGGACAGTGCTTATGGATCTAGAAGCTATGCTGAAGTAGTAAAAGCCACCTTAAAGGTCGAAGCAATCGATAATGCGAAGAATCGTGGCCAGCTGATGAGGAAAGATAAGAGGAAGTCTTGTGAGGGTAAGAACTCTAAGGAATCTAGTTCTACTTCAGAGAAAAGAAGCAAGGAGATTTGCAGTTTCTGTGGCCGGCCAGACCATCTGTTCAAGAAATATTATAAGAGATAGGGACCTCAAAAGCAAGATCAGGTGCATGCGATTCAGAGTGCCCCCAAAGGGGAATTGGTCTGTGCTTTGTGCAAACAGAAGGGGCACGATGCTACCCATTATTGGGGTAAGGAGAGGGTTTTATTTCAGTGCAGACGGAAAGGACATTTCAAGTCGAAGTGCCCGCAGTCTTAACCCATACTGCAGCTAGTTTTACTTCAGGCTTTGCTGCCACCGCAACATTTCTACAAAGGGAAGGGCAAGTTAAACGTTATGACCATGGAGGAAGCACATACGTTCACCTAGTTGATTTCAGGTTAGATCTTAACCTCATTTGTTTTTAGCTCATAGTTATAGTTTCGATGTTGCTCGGTTAGTTATGTATGTGATTTTATAGGGAAATTTAGGGTAAAGAACCGTTGGGCGCACGTCCTTTTCGATTCTGGTGCTACCCACTCATTTGTGGCTAGGGCCTTTGTAGAGCGCCATTGTTTAACTCTCAATCAAAGTGGTTATTCGATTCGCGTTAAGTTTCCCTCTGGTGATTCGGTGGTATCGTACCAGTGTATCCTAGGTTATCCGATTCTTTTAGGAGACTTCCTAGATATTGTATATTTGAAGGTGATAGACCTGGATGAATTTGATGTGATCTTGGGCATGGACTGGTTGTCCAAATATGATGCGGTTATCCAATGCAAGGTCAAGCATCTGAACTTCAAGATGGAGAACGGTCACCCCATAAGTGTATATGGCTACCCACGCCAGGATTCCCCGATTATTTCTGCGGTATGTTCTCGGAAGCTTTTAGATTCCGTTTGTTTTGCTTGGTTTCTATTTTGGAAACCGTTAGTTGTTTGCCTCGTGTCGAGGAGGTTCCGGTGGTGCTCGAATTTCTGGATGTTTTCCCTGATAGTCTTCTTGGTCCTCCACCTGAGAGAGATGTAGAGTTTGTTATAGATCTTGAGCCGGGTACTTGTCCTATTGCTAAGGCGCTGCAGCGTATGGCCCCTCGTGAGCTGGAAGAATTTCATACCAAGCTAGATGAGCTTTGGTAGTGTGGATTAATTAGACCATGTTCTTCACCTTGGGGTGCTCTCGTGTTGTTCGTGAAGAAAAAGGATGGTTCTATGAGGCTGTGCATTAACTAAAGAGAACTGAATAAGGTAACTATCAAGAACAGGTACCCCTTGCCGTGAATAAATGATTTGTTTTATCAGTTGCATGGTAGTGTAGTATTTTTGAAGATTAACCTTCGTTCAGGCTACCATCAGTTGAGGATTCATGAGACGGATATCCCACAGACTACTTTTCGTTCCCGGCATGGACATTTTGAGTTCTTGGTAATGTTCTTTGGTTTGACAAATGCACCATCTGCCTTCATGGACATGATGAACAGAGTGTTCATGGATTTTCTAGATCGTTTTGCGGTCGTGTTTATAGATGATGTTTTGGTTTACTCCCGCAGTGCTGAAGAACCTGTCCAGCACTTGTGTTTGGTTTTATCTGCTTTGAGGGAGTATCAAGTTGTTTGCTAAGTTAAGTAAGTGTGAGTTTTGTCTTCCTTAGGTTTCCTTTTTGGGTCATGTGGTTAATAAAGACAGAATTTCTGTTGACCTAGAGAAGATTTTTGTTGTACCATACCCAAAGAGATAAGATGTTTACTAGGGTTGGCAGAATATTATAGGAGGTTTGCTGAAGGTTTCTCTATATTGTTTTCACCGCCGACTAAGCTTATGCGGAAGAATGCAGCCTTTGTGTGGAGCGATAAGTGTGAAGAAGCCTTTTAGGAGTTGAAAAGGAGATTGTGCATTGCTCCAGTGCTGTCCTTTCCTACCGAGGGAGTAGACTATGTTGTTTATGTTGATGCTTCACATGTCGGGCTTGGTTGTGTGTTGATTCAAAAAGGAAAAGTGATTGCGTATGGGTCGAGGCTGAAAGATAAGGGATAGATCTTAATTTATACTTGAATAATATATATGTTATGTAACATAAAAGGCACAACACAAAAATAAAGAAACAGAGAAAGCAAACAAAAGACACAAGGATTATAGTGGTTCCCCAACCTAGGTACATCCACTCTTCTACCACCCTGGTAGGAATCTACTCAGGTTTTTGATCAGGTGACTGCCACCAATGAGCTTTTGATCAGGTGCTCAAAAACCAAACTTTAAGTCTTTTGGTTAGGTGACTTGCAACCAGGAATAACTTTTGAAGGGAGTAGAGAACCCTTAATACAGTGGGGGGATGAGAGATTGATTATGTCTTCTCTTTCTCAATATATAATTGAGAAGAATCTTATGGATCTGATATTTGCAAAGGCTCTCCCTGGGATAATGAATTGGTTCAGGAAGTTGGAGCTTTTCTTCAGGGTGATAGGCCTTCAGGCTTAATGTTGCTCACCAGCAAACTTCTAGACTGATATTGTTTTTGTTATCTCTCGAAAGCTTGGAGCAGAAGAAGAAGATGAAGAGTTGTTCAGGAAGATGCTTTTTGCCGAGGGTTCTTCTTCTTTTAGAAAAAACCTTCTTAATTTTTTCTCTCTTTATCTTACCACTGGGCAGATATAATTCTAAGTATATTTATTTCCTGGAGAATTCAAACATTTAAATTATTTCTGTTTATGGAATGGCTGAATAAATTTCCAAGAATGGAATCAGCCTTGAGAAAACAATTGACATTTAATCTCTGTAATTAACTTCATATTTAGTGCTGCCTCCAAACAGCTATATTCATAAGAATATATAACATTAAATTTGAGAGCGATAAATGCCTGCAGTTAAGCCTCAATAACTTCTGCCAGCTGTAAATAAATCTGTCTGAAAAACTGCACAGGAATCGTTGATCTCAATTTTAAAGCTTTCTTCAAACTGGGCTCGGAGTTCGTTGACCTCAGCTCGGAGTTCGTCGAGCTCAGCTCAGAGTTTGTTGAGCTGAGCTCAGAGAATATGAATTGTAAAATTGTTGAAATGAGTTTAACAGTCTTCTTTGACCTGAGCTCAGAGTTCGTTGAACTGAGCTCAGAGTTCGTTGAATTGAGCTCGGAGAATTTCTTCCAGCAATTTTCTAAACTTCAAATCTGACTTTCTCTTGAATTTATCTGAAGGAGCAAACCTGGAAAACATCCTATGACCCATGACTATATATTTTGGGTCAATTTAAACATCCTAATAGTGATCCTTGCCCAAATCAAAACTTGGGTTCCAATAGAGGCAATTAAAGAATCATGAAAGAAACTACCCTACTCATGGTTAGAGTTTACTGCAGTCATTTATGACTTGAAGTTATGGAGACATCTGATGTATGGAGCGTTGTGCAAAATTTACACTGATCATAAGAGTTTGAAATACGACTTCACTCAGAAAGAGTTGAATTTGCGCCAATAGAGATGGTTAGAATATATCGCGGATTATGATGTTGAGATCTAATACCATTCGGGCAAAGCTAACGTGGTAGCTGACGCCCTGAGTACAAAGACTCCGTAGATATTTAGACTTTCAGTAGAATCTTTAGTGGAGGAATTTCTTTTAATGGGTATCTCGGTCGGAAGTAGCGACTCGTCGAGCAGTTTGTGTGCCGTAGAGCCTTGATTACGCTTATAGGGCTACATCAAAAGGATGACCCTGATTGCTGCACCTCTATAATAGGACTGAGAAAGGGGAGTTACCAGACTTTACAATCGATGATGCGGGCACTCTGAAGTACCCCGGTAGATAATGCATCCCCGTTGTTGAGGATATTCAAGTTAAGTTGTGCAATAATGCGGATTGTTCTAGTGTTTCCTACTACCCTGGTTCTACTAAGATGTATAGAGATCTAAAACAGATCGTAAGGTGGTATGGTATGAAAGGTGATATAGCCAAGATTGTGTCAGAATGCTTCAACTACAAGCAAGTTATGGCTGATCATAGGAGGCCTGGTGGCAAGTTGACGCCTTTAGAGATTCTAAGTTGGAAGTGGGAGATTATTTCCATGGTCTTCATTACCAGATTGTCAAGATCTCCTCGAGGGCATGATTCTGTTTGGGTTATTGTCGACAGACTAACAAAGTGTACTGAAGAGAAGTGATAGATCTTATTTACTCTAGAGTTAATGTATATATGTATACATGTAAAGAAACATTCAACACAGAAATAAAAAGCAAAAAGCAAAACCAGACGATACAAGGAGTTTATAGTAGTTCCCCTAAAACTTGGGTACATCCACTCTTCAGCCACCCTAGTAGGAATCCACTACAGGTTTTTGATCAGGTGCCCTGCCACCATAAGTTTTTACTCAGGTGCCCTATCACCATAATATCTATTTTCTAAGGGAGATATAGCAACCCTTTGAGCTTTTGGCTAGGTGCAAAAAACCAAACCAAGTCTTTTGATTAGGAGACTTGACAACCAAAAGAAAGAACTTTTGAAGGGAGTTAAGAAACCCTTTTATAATGGTGAAAGAAAATAAAGATGGTGTCTTCTCTGTCAACAATCAAAGAGAAGACTAGTGGATGTTGCTGTTGTCAAAGCTCCCCCTGAGATGTAGAATAGTTCAGGAGTGGAAGCTTTGGTTAGTGTTTAGGCCTTCAAGGAAGACTTCTCCTTCTAGTATATGATTCTGAGAGATGTAAGCTTTGTGTCTTAGATTGAAGATCTATTGCTAGAAGAAGGCTTGAAGCAGATTATCTGTCCCTATATCTTTTTGTCTGTCTCATTCTCATCTGTGTTTGGATCAGTCACTTATATATTAGCCGCTATCTTCTTACTCATATATTATATGATGAGAATTCAAATATTTGAATTCATTGACGGCTGAGACATTCCCTAGAAGGTAACTGTCTTCGAAATAAAAACTTTGTGATTTAATCCATAATTAATGTTGCCTCAAAACGGCTATATTCATAAGAATATTAAGCATTAATTATCAGAGTTATTAGCTGTCTGCAATCAAGGCTTGAGAATATTCTGTCCTCAGGATATATAGCCTGAAATTAAGCCTGAAATAATATGCCCACTGTAAAGAATACTGCCTAAAATAACTGCACTGAAATCATCGAGCTCAGCAAGAATTTTGTCGACCTGTGCTTAGAATTCATCGAGCTGAGGAAGGCTTTCGTTGAGCTTAGCTAGACTTTCGTCGAACAGAATTACTGCCTTTGCCAATTCTGAATTTCTCTAAAATCTTCTGTCTCTAAGTCTTTGGAAGGAATGGCCCTGGAAGTAATCCTATGACCCTTGACTATACATGATGGGTCAATCTAATCATCTTAATAGTAATCCTTTCCCAAATCAAAACTAGGGTTCCAACAATCTCCCCCTATTTGGGTAAGGATACAATTTACAAAAACAGAACAATAAGCATAAATAAGTCTGACTGAATTATAAATATTCAGCAGATGTACCAAAATGCTTTGAGAAAATTTATAAACTACAAAGATTCAAGGATAAAAAAAACAAAAATAAAGAATCTATCTGAGGAGCTATAGATGGAAGAACTGAAGATGATTTGGTGAGATAATGCCCTCTGGTAATATCTTCAACTTCCCTTTATGATCAGCTTTTCTTTTCCTGAAAAGAAAGGTTATGAGTTCTTGACCCAGATTACCTTGGGTCCTATTTTTATTTCTCAATAATAATTTGAAATATAAGAATAATCAGGTTGATCGTTATAGCCTAATGGATGATATATTCTAGGAGGGATGAACCATTGAGTAAAAGGATTCAAGAATTTCTGTGCTTGATTATATTTTTGATAAAAATTAAATTTTTGGTTTTGAAAATTTGAGTTCGACGAATTTAGTTGAGTTCGTCGAGCTGAGGTCGACGAAAAGTATTTATGTCGTCGATCTGGGTTCAGAGAATGATAATGCATATTTTCTGTGTCCATGATCGTTGATCTCTATTCGACGAAACATGTTGATTTCGTCGAGCACCCAGTGTTGAGTAATCATACCCAAATTCTGGGTTCAGAGTTCGTCGATCGCCGTTCGACGCAAAATACTAATTTCGTCGATCTCGGTTCGACGAATTTTGTTGAACAGTATTTTTATTAAAGTTTTTCTTTTTCTTTCTCTTTTCTTTAGGTTTTTGAAATACTTCAATTTGTTGGTTATTTTCATCTAAATTTTCTTTTCCATTTTTAGATATAAATTTAACAAGGGTTGAAAGAATATTTTTCTTAAGGATAGGTGGGTGACTAAATTAAGCTCCTAAGCATTATTTACCATTTAGCCTAGCATTTATAGTACTTGTGATGTCTATTAATTTTATACTTCTCCCATTAAGGAAATTTTCAAATTGCTTGGCCTCTTTTAATTTGTTTTCTAAAGAAAGTTTTTGATTATTTGCAGTTTTTAATTCTTCCTTAAGTTTTAAGTTTTCAGAAGAAATTTTTTCAAATCCTATTAATTTCTCTCTGAGAAGTTTAATTTCCTTCTCAGACATAATTAAATCATTATATAATAATTTAAAATATGTTTTTAAATGATCAGAAGAAAAGTCAAGAGAAGAGATTACCTGATCTTCTTCTGTAATTGATTCATCATCTGAATTATCTCCTTCTGAATCAGCAGCTTCAGAGTTGCTGCAGGATGCATTGATTTCCATCAGACATAATTATCTTGCTCTTAATTTTTCTTCATCTTCAATTATACAGGATGAAGTTTCTGAATCTGATTCACTGTATATTTTTGCAACCATTACTGTGAGGGAGTTCCAAATATCCTTTGCTGAAGATCATTTAGCAACTTCCAGAAAAATGTCATCAGACATTGATTGGGCTAGAATGTTCATAATTTTTGCATCAACTATCTTAGCTTTCTTCTGAGCATCATGCTATTCAGGTGGTACAACACTGGTGCTTGGTGTTGTAATTAGTGTAGGGGGAACTATAAAAAATGGAATTATTGATATCTTCTTAAATGGAATTCATATATAACCTAATCCTTGTCTTCCAAAGTGCAAGCTTATTAAGATTGCACACTGGAGGTCTAGTGCTTTAAAATTCCTTATTCAATGCCATGGGAAAAAGAACAAACTAGAAAATAAATAAGATCTATCAAGGATCTTTTGGTTCAGGTGTTAGCTTGTGAAACCAAACAACCTCTCCCTCTGATACCAATTGAAAGAGAAGGGATATATCTTATTTACTCTAGAGTTAATATATATGTATATATATAAAGAAACATTAAGCACAGAAATAAAAATAAAAAAGCAAAACAACATGACACAAGGAGTTTATAGTGGTTCCCCTAAAACTTGAGTACATCCACTCTTCTACCACACTGGTAGGAATCCACTACAGGTTTTTGAGCAGGTGCTCTGCTACCACAGGTTTTTTCTCAGGTGCCTTGTCACAACAATATATTTTTTATAAGGGAGATATAGCAACCCATTGAGCTTTTGACCAGGTGCCCAAAAACCAAACCAAGTATTTTGATCAGGATACTTGATAACAAAAAGGAATAATTTTTGAAGGGAGTTAAAAAAACCCTTTTACAGTGGTGAAAGAAAATAAAGATGGTGTCTTCTCTATCAATAATCAAAGAGAAGACCAGTGGATGTTGTTGTTGTCAAAGCTCCCCCTGAGATGTAGAATAGTTCAGGAGTGGAAGCTTTGCTCAGGGTGTAGGCCTTCTAGGAAGACTTCTCCTTCTAGTAATGATTTTAAGAGATGTAAGCTTTGTGTCTCATATTGAAAATCTGCTGCTGGAAGAAGGCTTGAAGCAGATTATCTGTCCCTGTATCTTTTTGTTTGTCTCATTCTCATCTGTGTCTGGATCAATCATTTATATATTAGCCGCAATCTTCTTGCTCATATATTATATGATGAGAATTCAAATATTTTAATTCATTAACGGCTGAGACATTCCCTAGAAGGTAACTGTATTGGAAATAAAAAAATCTGTGATTAAATCCATAATTAATGCTGCCACCAAACGACTATATTCAAAAGAATATTAAGCATTAATTATCAGAGTTATTAGCTGTCTGCAATCAAGGTTTGAGAATATTCTGTCTTTAGAATATATAGCCTGAAATTAAGCCTGGAATAATCTGCCATCTGTAAAGAACACTGCCTAAAATAACTGCACAGAAATCGCCGAGCTCAGCAAGCATTTCTTCGACTTGAGCCTAGAATTTGTCGAGCTGAGGAAGGCTTTCGTTGAGCTGAGCTAAACTTTTATCGAACAGAATTGCTGCCTTTGATAAATCTAAATTTCTCTTGAATCTTCTGTCTCTAAGTCTTCTGGAGGAATGGCCTTGGAAATAATCCTATGACCCTTGACTATTCATGACGGGTCAATCTAATCATCTTAATAGTAATCCTTTCCCAAATCAGAACTTGGGTTCCAACATGTGCTCACTTCGTGCCATTCAAGATTTATTACTCCATGATGAAGATAACAAAGTTATACTTGGATGAGGTTATCATGCAACATGGAGTACTGGTTAGTATTACATCGGATCGAGACTCAAGGTTTATGTCTCATTTTTGGAAAAGCTTACAGGATGGATTGGGTACTGATCTGAGGTATTCCACTGTTTATCATTTGCAGACAAATGGTCAAACAGAAAGGGTAAATCAGATTCTGGATGACATAATAAGATGTTAAATCTTAGACCACGGAGGAGCATGGGACGAGCATTTGAGACTAATGGAATTTGCTAATAATAACAGTTATCAAGAAAGCTTGCAGATGGCCCAGTTTGAAGCTTTATATGGCTGACGTTGCCTTGTTTTGGGCTGAGGTTGACGAAAGACCGGTATTGGGTCCGGAATGTACAACCCCATATCTGGTGAGTAGTGGTAGATAGGGGCCAGATCAGCCAGTCCAGTAGTCTGGGTCCTAGGCGAGCCGGAGGGAGGCGATATCCTTGGAAGCCCCTTCGGATCTCCCCAGCAGAGTGGATCGCGTGAGGGGCAAGTGGAGAAGGTAGACTCGCAATCGCTCCAGGGGCTCGATGAGCAGTGGGAGAGTGGGGAAGGTCGGGCCCGCACTCGCCCAGGGTTGGGAAGGCTGGGCCCGCACTCCGCCCTCTAGGAAGGAGGCAAGGCCAGAGGCCTCCTCTACCCAATCAGCACCAGGCTATGGCAATAGCCATGCAGAGGAGGAGGTGTCAGCAAAAGAGAAGGAGGGAAGTCTGGGTAGAGCTTCCTTATTGTGACTTCCACCAGGAGGAGGGACACTCTACCACAACGTGCCCGAAGTTCCTCGAGGTAAGAGGAAATAGGAAGCATCATCAGTAGTGGGACCGCCAGGAGGTGCGGATTGAGGAAGTCCTGCCTCGGGTAGAGGAGGATCGGTTTTATGTTGGGGCCCGAGGCAGGACCAGAGTGATCCACAGGGGGGGTTGAGGCTTCCCAGAGGGCAAGCCTCCACACCATGTTCCGAAGGAGTGTTGGCTCCACATCACAGACCACATCCTCGGAGAAGAAGATTACTTTCTCAAGGAAAGACATGCCAGATCTTGAGTATCCCTTCTACGACGCATTTGTCATCCAGACTGTGGTCAAAAATTTCACCGTCTCCCGGATCCGCATCGACAACGAAAGCTCAGTCAACGTCATTTTTAAGAAGGTGTTTGATGCAATAAAAGTGGAGGCCAAGAGGGTGTTGGCCTCGGATGGGCCTCTATTTGGATTCTCGGGAGAAAGGAAGGATGTTGAAGGAGGAGTGGGGCTCCATGTCACTCTGGGGGGGGGGGGGCAGTCCAGAAATTTAAGGTTTGTCATTGTTGATGCCACCAGCACTTACAACATCATCTTTGGATGGCCCCTCATCAATGCCTTCTGCTGTGCACCCTCATCCTTCCACCAATGCATTAAGTTTAACGCTGAGGGGATCCAGGTCTGGGTCTGAGGAGACCCCAATGTGGCGATGGAGTGCTACGTCACTGCAGTAAACTCCATTTCTTGGCAGGAGGGGGCTGAGGAGATGGAGCGGAGGATGGAGGTGGAGGAGCAGGAGGCAGGAGGAGTGGAGATGGAAGTGGAAGAGAACTGCGACCAGTTGGGGGTGGCGAAGGAGATCCAGGAGGAGTCGGCCAAGGCAATGGTCGTGGAGGAGGCTAAGGAGGTCCTTATCCTAGGAGAGGGGGATGTTGGATAATGGGGAGAGCAGTCTAATTTGGAGGGTGTAGAAGCAGTGGTGGAGATGGAAGTTCTCACCTTGGGAGGCAAGGTGGAGAAGGTGCGCATCAGCTGGTGGCTGACCTCGGCAGGCTAGGAGAGGATGTTGGCATGCATCCAGAAGAATGTGGACATCTTCGCTTGGAGCACAGCAGAGATGATGGGGATTGATGTAGACGTCTCCTGCCACCTCCTCAATCTAGATCCAGAAGCTCGCCCAATCCAGTAGAAGAAGAAGTCCATCGCGGATAAGCTAGCCGAGCCTATCAGGGAGGAGGTGGCAAATCTCCTGAAGGCCGGCTTTTTATCCGAAATTCAATACCCTGGCTGGGTCTCCAATGTGGTAATGGTTAAAAAAGGAGATGACCAGTGGGGAATGTGTGTTGATTTTTCTTTACTTAATAAATCATGCCCCAAGGATTGTTACCCCATTCCTCAAATCGACGCGCTGGTTGACTCAGCTGTAGGTTTTACTGTAATGAGCTTCTTAGATGCTTTTTCAGGTTATCATCAGATCAGGATGCACCCCCCTAATGTAAAAGATGTCTCCTTCATCAATGGGGATGGGTGCTACTCCTACAAGATGATCCCCTTGGGTTGAAAAATATGGGGGCGACATACCAAAAGATGATGAATCGAGTCTTCCAGGAGCAAAAGGGGAGGAACCTAGAAGTGTGCGTGGATGACATGATAATCAAGTGCCGGTAGGTGGACTCCCACCTCAAGGATCTGGAGGAGACCTTCGGAACCTTGCGTAAATACAAGATGAGGTTGAACCCCTTGAAGTGTGTCTTCGGGAAAAGCAGGGGCAAATTCCTAGGCCACCTTCTCACCCCCACAGGGGTGGAACCGAATCCTGATGAGGTTAAGGAGATCATGGAATTGGGGTCGCCTCAAAATTCTAAGGAGGTCTAGCGGTTGACATGAAAGTTGGCAGGGCTAAGGGAGTTCCTTTCCCAGGCTGGGGAGAAATGCTCTCCCTTCTTCAAAGCATAAAGGGGAGGCAGGAAGTTTGAATGGACTAAGAAATGCACGGAGGCATTTCAGGCCTTGAAGAGGTAGTTAACACAAGCCCCCCTGCTCCAAGGGCCAAACGAGCGGAAGGATTGATGCATAGGAAAGTTTACCAATCGTAGTCAAGTAATAAAGTTGAGGAGTTTAATCCCCGGATATCTATCTCTCGAGGAGTGAAAGTAGGGAGTGTGATTTCGCTATTTGAAAAAGTGATTGCAAGTGTAAAAGTAGACAAAGGGGTTTTGATTTGGGGTTTCCTAAATTTAACACTAATACTCCTATTGCAGGTCGCCGTCACTGTATCTCTTTGGTGGATTACTCAAGAGAGTAATACGGAAGATGGATGAGCCAATGAGGGTCAAAATCACCTCTTCGCAACGCACGCTTCTAGCAATCGCTAGAATGGAACTATCTCAACTAGAACAAGAGAAAGTAGAGCTCAACACACTAACAAGAACTATAATATATCAACACATAGACATGCTGAAATATTCAAGATAATAATGTTCTTATACATCATTCCAACTTCCAAATATGCAGAAAAAGAAATACTACAAGTGAAGGGAAAGAGAAACAACTAAACACACAAAGGCTTTCTGAGATTCGTGGCCAGAGTCAAGGGTTATCGGGCCTTGTCCGAGCTCTGTCTACGGATGACTTCCGGGGTCCAGAATGGTTGTCACTTCCTTCCAATAACCCGTCTTTTTTGTGAATAATCGCTGGGCCAGAACTATTCGGATAACTACACAAATGCAGCACCCTAAGAGCTTGAAACAGAGCTTGGAGCTTGGAGAAGACAATGGTGGCCAGAGATGAAGCTATTACAAGCTCTTGGAAGAGGAATGGTGACCGGATCAACTCTCCAAGGAGGAGAGAGAAAAAGGTGGCTGTAGCGAAGTTTTCCCGCTAAAAGGAGCAGGAATGGGGGGATGGAGCGGACAGGTTCAGAACCAGATATCAAGGAAGAAGAAATCTGCGCTTTAAATAGAATTGGGTCAGAAAAATAGGCACGCACGGTTTAGCGCACGAACGTGTGTTAACCATGCGTTATTAACTTTCAGGATAAGCCTGCGGAAGGAGAAGTGATGACCCATGAGTTTTACTTGTGTACGGACGCTTTTGCCCATACGTGAAGTAAAATGCACGGGTAACAACAGAAATCTGGAATTCAGGAAAATACAGGGGAACTGTGTGTTTTACTCGCGCACGGGCGCTGCCGCCCATGCGTAAACAAATTGCACGATAACCACAAAATGGAACAAACAAGAAAGCTACAGGAAAACCGTACGTTTCCATCGCGCTAAGTTTGGCTAAACCGTGTGGGAATAAATCGCACGGGTAGCAACAGACATCCCCAGAATTGTTGTGTATAACGCACAATTGCCATGAGACCGTGCGAGAACAAATTCGCACGACCGTGTGTTTTATACAAGAACTGAAAAATGAATCCTGGACATCACGACCACCTGTACGACAATAAAACCAAGCTGGGGCACAAGCTCCCAGCTCCAAAATGCAATCAACAAAAACAGAAAGAGCCATGGGGAGCACCATGTGCTTAACCCCGATAACAAATTGCGCATTTGCACACCCCTGGGCCAAAATAGTGCACAATGTGGTCAATGACGAAACGATGCAAATATAACAGATAACCGGTTGAAATGCAGTGCACGAGTGAGAAAACCAGCCAAGATGAGCCGAAAAACCTATAAATAGCGGACTCATCACACCACCATACTTAAACATTTGCTCGTCCCGAGCAAATCATCTCTCCGTGAACTAGAAAATAGCTAGCTGGCTTAGTGATTTCTAAATAAAGTAATGCGAGAAATCGAAAACAGCATGCTCATAAAAATATAATAGATATAATTTTTATTTATGCTACGAAGTTTATAAATATTGACAGGCATAAATAAGTATTATAACTACTCAAAAATAGAATTCTGGAGAATCGTTCGGTCATGTGTAGGAAGAAAGTAGGCAGGCCACTCATTTGAGCATTGCCAAAGACCAGGGCTCGGGATCACTTCCAAAGAAATCCATCAATGTCGGGGACCATACGCTTGCCCGTTCACACTCTATCCATAGTTCTAGTTTGACTCAAGCGTGAATCTGTAGGACTTTTAGGAAAATAATGGGGCTTGGGTATATACGTAGGTAAGGATGCAAAAGTATACAAACAATGGCTATGCACAACCCCAATTGAGCTCATACAAATGAAATCCCTCTCGCCAACAAAACATGCATGTGCACCACACCACCAGACTTGAACTTGACAACACGGGTGTGCGCACCGCCTAACACCACAACAATACCATAAACAAACACTTCATTTTCACTTTCTTATTTTATATCATTCAGCATAATTTTTTTTCTTTTCACTTTTTTTTTTCAGATTTTTATAAAACACTTTTAGTCAAATTTTCAAGAACACTCCACCGCACAACCACATAATAACACCACAGCCACAACACCAACGGAAGAAGTACCATACTATTACATCAAAATTGGGGTGTGCAAATGGAAAAAGCTTTAAGGCTCTGGTGATCTCGAAGTGGGGCTAAATCAACAGGATGGGTAGGCTCAAAATAGGCTAACAAGGATTATCGTTCAGACGGGTACAAGGCTCAATCGGGACAAAAAGATGGCCTACATCACGCTCATGCTAGACTAACCGTGCACCAATGCTTCGAGAGTAGCTTGGGGCAAGTTCTTAGCCACCGAGAAAGGTGATCCTTCCTTCTTACTCGAGCAATACGAGGCTAGTGGCAGCTACACACATTCCTACACTACCGTTCGACTACTCCAAATTAAATAATTTTGAGTAGTACACACAATATTTACAAATGCAGAAAAGTATAAATCTACGAGCATAAAGAAAAATTAAATCTATACAATTTCTACACACCATGAGTACTCGATTAGGAGCACTGCACGAGTTTCACACTACTCTATCCTAAAATCCTAAGCCAGCACCACTATTTTAAAGTTGACACAAAAGAAATAAATTTGACTTCAGCTGAGCGCCTACTTAATATCGCGCTCATATGGGTGTAGGTGCACAATGCAGACATGATAGTATAAAAGAAGAAAATGATAATATACTTTTGGTATGAAGTGCTAATTGAGCATGTGCATAGGTAACCCGCAAGACTCTCCCCCACAAGACTTAAACTAAACAAAGTATAAAAATAGAAAAATAAAAGTTGAGGGAAGGGGTTACATGCTCAGACAATGAAGATACCAGAAGATTGGCGTTAATTTCAACAGAAAGTCCACGGCCCAAACGAACTCCACCTGCACAAGAGAATATCTCTAGCCACGCATACTAAAAACATATAATCACAGCAGCATATTTGAACAAATTAAATACGGTAAAATTGGGTTGTCTCCCATAAGCCATTTTATTTACCGTCCTTATGGTGGACCAAATACGTGTATTAGCAGTTATCTAAATATTGTTCAGGGAATAAGTTCAAAATGTAATGAAAAAGGTCTATATTTACACACAGCAGTAAGCATAAAATGAAACTAGAAAAAGCAGTAAAGGAACCCCAGAGATCCTTTACTCCTCAGATGAACGCTTATTTGTGATAGATCCCCCAGTCATGCGAGATGAGGGCGAGGCGAAAGCTTTAGGGCCTAGGGAAGACGAATCTCCACTTCCCCTAACCTCGTCCTTCTCGTGCCGGAGGGCAAAATTCTGCGCCTTGCACAGGAGCAGTTCTCTTCTTTTTAGATCCACATATGGGGATCACTAGGGTGGTATAACCACACCAACCAATTCAGCAGCAAGTTAATCTTTCTCATCCGGAGGAATCCTTTCCTCACCGCGGCAGGTGAAAGATCAACCCAAGTCACCTGCTTAATAGTTTTACAAACTTTGTTCGAATAAATAGATGTTTTTAAATCAGTTTTCTGCACGCTATCTACGGCCATGCTCTGCTCATGTTTATTCTTAACAGAATCTTGTTTCACATCAAGTAACTCCGTCTCTATCTCTCCTTCAGCTATCGTCAGTAGTTCTGTCACTTTCTTAACCAGATCTTGCTCCTTCAGCAGAGGACCTGTCTTAGCAACATTAGATACATGATTAGATAACACAACATTCAATTTCATAAGTTCTCCAAGTTTATCTAAAATTATTAGGGGAGGTGATGGTGGTAGAGGCACATTGACCTTGGAAGCCAAGGTTACATAACACACATTAAATTGTAGTGTAGCTTCACTAGCTTTTAGGAATGGGACCCCTAAGAAGGGTTTTGACGTATTACCTATGGGTCCTGACACCTGAAAGTCAGTTACTACAGCAGCCCCATTAAGAATAACTTCCACATCTTTAATCCAACCATCGGTCTTAACTACCGATCCATCAGCTAGCACTAGTGATTTCTAGACATTAGATTCGATATTTAAATTCAGTTTTTCAACATCTTGCAAGGCAAGAATGTTGCACGATGATCTAGAATCACAAAAAACCATTGTCTCTAGCGCATTAATCTCACATTTAATAGTCGTTTCATTTATAACGCACTCTTCTGCATTCCCGGCACTATTCCCTTGTTCACGGGGATTTTTCTCTGTATCACTTGGGAGGGTACCGTGAGTATGCTCGGAGAACACTTGGGCTAGTTTCCCCAGCTGTGTCTCCAAGTTCCTCATGGACACAGTTTGAGTGGTCATATTAGATTGGGCCATTTCAACAAACTTCTCCATCATTTCCTCCAGCGCACTCTTGCGAGTCCCTTGCACGTTTGGATTATAACCCGTATGCGTCAGTCGCGGCTGGCTACTATAGGCTTGAGCATCAAATTGATGTTGGCCTCCCTGCCACCTTTGACCAGGAGAATTTTGATTCCACGAGAAATTAGGATGATTTCTCGTGTTGGGGTTATACACGTAATTATAAGGAACAGTGCGGTTTTGACTATATTTGAAATTTATACTCTCGCCAGAAATTATACCTGATAGCTCAGCAGCAAAGGTCTCCCCAGCAGGGCACTCATAAGCATGATGGTCAGGGTTACCACAACCCTGTCATGATATGTCCATATACCGAGCTGGAGGAGGGGCCAATCTGGTCAACATCATCCTTCCATCCAAAGTATGAGGGCTCGCCTCAGCTTAATGCACCATAGCATTTACTTCAAACAAATTCCTCGCCCATCTATGGGTATTTCTTCCGGCAGTCCAGAATGTGCTGTGGGAGGCAGTGTCACGAATTAGCCTCAATGCCTCATCAGGAGGTAGGTTCATTATTGTGCCTCCAACTGCTGCATCGATCATACCTATGAAATTAGGCTCAATAGCAAAGTAGAGTATTTCAACTAGATTCCATAGCTCACAGCCGTTGTGGGGGCATCGATGTTGCAGGTCAGAGAGTCTCTCCCATGCCTCAGATAATGTTTCTTGGTCCAAATGCTGAAAGGTTGCAATATCCCTACATGCATTCACAATATTTTCCACTAGGTGGAACTTAGCCAAGAACTTAGAGGACAAGGCCTCCCAAGTAGTAGCGGTCCCTAGGATAATAGTATGAAGCCAGGTTTTGGCCTTGTCCCTCAGCGAAAACAGAAAAAGCCTTAGCTTTACTACATCATCAGAAATACCAGCATATCGGAATGTACCGCAAATTTCTGAGAACTTTGCCAGATGGAGCTGCAGATCCTCACTCGGCAGGACCGAGAACAGAGTATTATTCTTGATCATATTCAGGATGGCCGGTTTAATCTCGAAGTGGTTGTTTACGATGGCAGGTCTGAAGCCAGGGTAAACACTTCCCACAATAGGGGTTATTAAATCACACATTGTCCTAACACATTGTTGGACCACCTCTTGGCCCTCAACAACCCTTTCACCGTGGCCATTTCCTCCTAGGCCAAGATCCTCCATCCAATCTCCGTCAGCAACATCACACAAACGAGCTCGCCTCGTACGTGCGGTTTCAAGCACCAACACAAGATCTTCAACCCTATCACTAGAGTTGGGATCTGTCATACAACACAAAAAAATCCTTTCAAAAACACCAAAAACACTTACACTTTCTCAAAAGGAAAATACACACAACGGTAGCACTCCCCGGCAGTGGCGCCAAAAAATTAATGTGTAGGCAAGTGTACCGATCGTAGTCAAGTAATAAAGTTGTCGAGTTGAATCCCCAGATATCGATCTCTCGAGGAGTGCAAGTAGGGAGTGTGATTTCGCTCTTTGAAAATGTGATTGCAAGTGTAAACGCAGACAAAGGGGGTTTTGATTTGGAGTTTCCTAAATTTAACACTAATACTCCTATTGCAGGTCGCCGTCACCGCATCTCTTTGGTGGATTACTCAAGAGACTAATACGAAATATGGATGATCCAATGAGGGTCGAAATCACCTCTTCGCAATGAACGCTTCTAGCAATCGCTAGAACGACACTATCTCAACTAGAACAAGAGAAAATAGAGCTCAACACACTAACAAGAAATAAAATATATCAACACATAGACATGCTGAAATATTCAAGCTAACAATGTTCTTATACATCATTCCAACTTACAAATATGCAGAAAAAGAAATACTACAAGTGAAGGGGAAGAGAAACAACCAAACAGACGAAGGCTTTCCGAGATTCGCGGACAGAGTTAGGGGTTGTCGGGCCATGTCTGAGCTCGGTCTACGGATGATATCTGGGGTCCAAAAGGGTTGTCACTTCCTTCCAATAACCCATCTTCTTCATGAATAATTGCTGGGTCGGATCTATTCAGAGGACTCCATAAATGAAACACCCTAAGAACTTGAAATGGAGCTTGGATCTTGGAGAAGACAATGGTGGCCTAAGATGAAGCTATTGCAAGCTCTTGGAAGAGCAATGGTGGCCGGATCAACTCTCCAAGGAGGAGAGAGAAAAAGTGGCTGGAGGGAATTTTTCCCGCTCAAAGGAGCTGGAATGGCGGGATAGAGCGGACTGGTTCGAAACCGGATATCAAGGAAGAAGAAAACTGCGCTTTAAATTAAAATAGGTCAGAAAAATAGGCACACACAGTTTGGCACACGACCATGCATTAACCGTGCGTTATAAACTTTCAGGATAAGCCTACGGAAGGAGAAGCATAGACCTGTGTGTTTTACTTGCGCACGGACGCTTTCGCCAGTGCGTGAAGGAAATTGTATGAGTAACAATAGAAAGCTGGAATTCAGGAAAATACAAGGGAACCGTTTGTTTTAATCGCACAAGGGCGTTGCCGCCCGTGCGTGAACAAATCGCACGATTAACCATATAATGGAACAAACAAAAAAGCTACAGGAAAACCGTGCGTTTCCTTCGCGCATGGTTTGGCTAAAACTGTTCAGGAACAAAACACACGGGTAGCCACAGACGTCCCCAGAAATGCTGTGTATAATGCACGATTGCCAAGAGATTGTGCGAGAAAAAATTTGCACGACCATGCGTTTTACATAGGATTTGAAAAATGAATCCTGGATATCGCCACCACCTGCACAACAATAAAACCAAGCTGGAGCACAAGCTCCCAACACCAAAATGTAATCAACATCAAACCGAACGAGCCATGGGGAGCACCATGTGCTTACCCCTGACAACAGAATGCTCATTTGCACACCCCTGGGCCAAAACAGTGCACAATGTGGTCAATGACCGAACGATGTAAATATAACCGATAACCTGTTGAAATGCAGTGAACGAGGGAGAAAACCAGCCCAGACGAGTTTGAAAAACACTATAAATATCGGACTCATCAAGGATCTATCATTGTATATTGAGGTCGGAGAAGAGGCCTTGAGCTCCGTCCGGGTTCAAGAAGAGGGGAAGAAGTAGCTGCCCATATACAACGTAAGCTGGGTCCTGAGGAAGGCAGAGCTCCATTATCGCATCTTGGAAAATTCGTCCTTTGATCTTAACATCTCGGCCTGGAGGCTCCGGCCTTACTTCCAAGAACTCTCCATCTGGGTGGTGACGGACCACCCCCTCCGCAACATCTTCGAGGTGGTGAAGCATTTGGGAAGATTGGAGAAATGGTTGGTAGACCTGAGTGAGTTCGATATCTCCTTCGTCCCCTCGCCTCTCGATCAAGGCCCAGGAGATGGCCGACTTCCTTGCTGATTATGTGGTTGAGGTGGCGGAAGCAGAACTCACCCATCCAGTCCCCTGGAAGGTGATGGTGGACGGCGCTTAGGGAAGGCATTCCCTGGGGTTAGGGGTGATATTGGAGAGCCCTCGGAGAATGAAAATCGAGCAAACGGTGGTGGTGCACTTTCCCATCACTAATAACCAGGTCGAGTACGAGCCCATGATAGCAGGATTGCGCCTAGCCAGGGAGATGGCGGCGCATAATATGGAGGTCCTCACTAACTCCATGGTGGTGTCCTTCAAGATCAACGGGGAATTTGAGGAAAGGGAACCAACTCTCTTGTTATACTTGACAAAGGTGAAGAGGGTCATTGGAATGTTCTAGACCTTCACCATCCGACATATTTCGTGGGAAGAGAATGAGCAGGGTGATCAGCTAGCAAATCATGGCCCCCAGGAGGGGGTACCATCACTGACCTGTTCTGTCCATACATCCAAGAAGGGGTGCTGATGAAGGTGTACCAACACCCCTCGTAGATGGACCCTTTCTTAATTTTCCTTTCCACTGGGGAATTTCCAGAGGGGATGGACAAGAAGAAGTTCAAGCACAAGTCGACATATTACCTTATGTGTGACGGGCAGTTATATAGGAAGACTCTCTCGAGGATGTTGGCACGTTGTGTGGATGAGAAGGAGGTCCAGACGATTCTCGAGGAGGTGCATTCTGGGGAGTGCGAAAGTCACTTGGGGAGCAGAACCTTGGAAGGAAGAATAGTTCGACTGGGGTACTTCTGGCCGACCCTAAGCCAAGATGCCGCAGAATTTGCAAATAAGTGTCACAAGTGCTAGCAGTTTTCCCCCCTCCAACTTCAACCAACTCAGTGGATCAGGAGTATCACGACCCCCTAGCCCTTCGCCATATGTGGAATGGATTTGGTAGGACCATTCCCCCAGGCTAGCGGGCAAAGGAGGTTCCTGCTGGTGATGTTTGATTATTTTTCTAAGGGGTTGGAAGTGAAGGCGCTTGCCAAGGTGACCTCCCTGGTAATCAGGAACTTTGTATGGGGAGAGATCATCTACTAGTACGACCAACCCCAGACCACTGTCACGGACAATGGGCCTCAGTTTGCCAGTGCCGAGTTCATCAATTTCTGCAGACAACTCGGGATCGATCTCAGGTTTGCATCGGTCCACCATCCCAGGAGAAACGGATAGGTTGAGGTGGCGAACAAAATCATCATCAACCTCCTTAGGAAAAAGGTGGAGAATTTGAAGGGTAGCTGGGTGGAATAGCTTCCTTCAATTCTCTAGGACTTTAGGACCACCCCCAAAACGGCAATGGGGGAGACCCCTTTCAAGCTCTCCCATGGATGCGAGGTCATGCTTCCAATAGATTTCGAGGTCCAAAAACCTCGGGTGGTCGAGGCAGAGGCAGGCACGGAAGAATGGCAAGCTAAAAATGAGGAGGATTAACAGCTCTCCCTTGACATGGTGGAGGAGCTGCGTGATCTCTCCTCCATCCGACAGGAATAGGTAAAACGAAGAATGGCTAAGTAGTTTGACAAGCACATCAGGGTCAAATAGTTCGCGGAAGGGGACTTGTTCCTGAAGAAGGTGGATGCGGCAGGGAGATCAACGGGTGAAGCTAGACCCTAACTGGGAGGGTCCATACATTGTTTGGGAAGCTCTAAGGTTAGGGGGGTATCATCTCCAAAATGTAGAGGGCGAGAACCTAAGTCATACATGGAGTGGTGATGACTTGAAGCATTTCTATCTATGAAGATATGTACGTCCGTTCCTTCAATGAATATGAAATCGTTTGATGCTCCAACTCATTTGTAGATCAAGTTGGTTATAAGTATTTATCGAGCTAAGTCCTGAGATGCTCCCACTGCCAGGCTTCCACCTAGCTAGTAGGGCCAGAGATTGTCCTAAGAAGTATTCTCACTCTGGGGTTAGGTCCTGAGACGCTCTCGCTGCAAGGCTTCCACCTAGATGCCAGGTTCGAGATCCTTGAGTGGCATCTTTATGACCCTGGAGGGCTGAGTTCGGTTGATTCTCAACACCCGGCGTCAGGCTTTCACCTAGCTAATTGGGCCGGTGGTGGCGCCCGAAGAGTAACTGTTGGAAATAATTTTAACCCCTGAGTTATCTCTCGAGGTGCTCACGCTGTCAGGCTTCCACCTAGCTGGCAGGGTCGGGATCCTTGATGGACATCGTTTTGGTTCCAGAGCTATCCCATATCACATTTTCCAATCAACACCAGGCATCTAAAGTTTCTTTTGGCAGAGGCTAGCGAAATATTGGATCTAGTGAATCTCAAGGCGAGCTGGCAAGGGCGAGTCGAGGCCTTGACAGATTTTACTGAGAAGATTTTCAGTTTTTAGCAGTCTCGGGGAAGAAGAGCCCTTACAAGCGAGTTGGGTATTCGCGGGCCCAGTTCGGGAAACGACCAGCCCAATTACCGTGGGGTGGTTATCTAAAGGCAGGGCAAAGGGGATGGCAAGCTGATTTCTCAGCATCTACTGAGCAAGGAAAAAGGAGGCTGTCCTCGGTGGTACCTTTCCATCCTCTTAAAATTTTACTAAGAAATTTTAACAACTTCAGCTTGACAACAATGAGAAGGAAGAGTGCTCGTGGGCGAGCTGGGTAGTAATAAGCCAAGCGCAATGAGTAATCCGCTTCTTGACTGTCCGTGTTGGCGAGCTCCCAAGGTCTCTCTACGGGTACGAATCGTAACTCAGATAAGTTCTTGCGACTTGCTCCACCCTGGTGAGGTCGCTCTATGGAGGAGGACAACTCATAGGCGAGTACATTGTAATAAGAAAGTTCAAAAAAAAGATATATAAATTTGTGCAAATCAATTTTTCATTAGCAAATGTCATTTTACAAAATGGAGAACTCACCTCGGCGAGGTTACAAAGAGAGGGAAGAGAATTACAGTGGAAAAAATATTAATAATAATAATAATAATAAGCATGAGGTGCAAGTCAGCTCTCTCCCTCCCCTCCGGACGGGTGGTCCTCGCACTCTCCTCCAGATGTGCGGCTGTCCTTGTAACCCTTGACATCAATGAATAGGGACTCAAAACTTTCCTCCTTCTCGCACGGAGGGGTAGCCGGTGGGAATAGGTTTGGTACAAGGTCCCTCTCCATGATCTCCTCGCATCCCTCCACCAGAACCTCCATGTCTTTCCTCAACTGTAGGGTGTAGTCGGTGGTGCTGATGGAGTTGTTCCAGAGCCTCTTGGCGACCTTGACCTCGCTGAAGACTATTGGCCACTTGGGAGGGATGCTCAGATCGCCGCCGGATAGAGGTAAGAAGATGTTTGTCTTCCAGATCAGCTCGGCCTGGAGCCTTTTGTTCTCCTCCCTTAGTTTTTGATTTTCCTTCTCTAGCTTGGCGACGCGAGCCTCCACCTCGGCGGTGCGAGCTCGCAGATCGCTCGCGGCCTCGACATCATGGGAATAAGGGCAAGGTAAGATCAATGTGCTTGAAAAAATCCTAAGGGAAAAAGGGGATAGGGTGGCCGGTGCATACCATCCCGCCGGTGGCTTTTATGAGAAGGATCTAAGCGACCTTTAGTCGCCCCGCCATGTCGGCAGCATTGTCCTAGGAAAGGTCGCGCTCCTGCTCGATTTTTCAGCAGCTGGTAGTTGAGGCCGAAGCCGCGGTGGACCACCATATGGTGCAACTCCAAGGCCCATGTAACGACCCCATCCGTTAAATGACGTATAGTAGAAGGTCCGGCCGGGGCCCCACACTATATGCCACAAACAGACGGTGAGGTCACAGGATAATACCAAACCATACGAATCCTAACTCAGAGCATTCTAGCGGAAGCTTTAAGTTACAACTTTGAACTCTCAACCGGAATGTCCAATATATAAAACCATCTTTATATATAAATACTACGGAATGTACACAACCACAAGAGTTTGGCCTTAAGGCCTTACAGTTCCTCTGAACATACATCATGTTTTACAAACCTCGGCGCGCAGGCCGGCCATACATGAGTAAAAGAGAAAACAAAACAAAGCCATTCGCTTAGCCTTCAAGGGCTAGCCGCAGCAGCAACAGCAGTAGGGCTCCAGCCCATCACTTACCACTTGGCTCTCCAGCACCTGCACGGGAACAATCCACCCAACCGGTGGCAAACAATGCAACGGTCAGCATTCAGCTGACCTAATTATAACAATCCTACCCCTTTCTCGGGGCATGAGCATTCTTTCCCTGCAAGCATGGCATCATCAAATAGCAACTATGTGCGCGCAGGCACATTCAAGCCATCACAACCATCGGCCACCCGGCCCGATAGTCCGTGCACTCAGGGCACATTTTCGGTGTACCGGAATACCAGGGTCAACACCACCGTCTACACGGTATTTGAGCATTTCTAGTCTTTCCGGCGCGCGGGCCTAAGACTCTCATTAGGCGCTCCAACAAAACCTATACCAGGCTTCCAAGTCGGACGGCCCTAACGCAGGTACGGATCAGCCACCCCCCCCCCCCCCCCCCCCCCGTTGCTCAAGTCGCCGAGCCACCTCGAATACGAAAGTATCCATGGCTTTTTATAGGCGCGGGTCGGTTTCACCTTTCCTGTTCGGCAATCTGCCTTTTCATCGAGTTGCAGCCCAACGGCTCAACCAATCACAAAGTGGCAACACACGGCCACCAGAGTTGCATCCAACCCTCTTCATTTCCTGGACATCGTCCAGTACTTCCTGCCGCACCAAGCAACAGGTAGGAACAAGGCATCACAAGCCATAGGCATCACAAGCCATTATCACGGAGCCTTCTCCGATATGCACACAAGCATCACCAATCCAGATTACATCCAGATGGGCTTCACACAGCATGCCTAGAGTCGTACTCCATTTCCGGCCTCTAACAAGGGGGACTTCACATATCTACCCCAAGGGACACCACAACCCACCGCACACTCGCGGGGAAGGGCTTTCCCTATGCAATGCAGAAAAGAAGGACTTCACATGTCCAAGGAGGGAGATCGTTACCCTTGTCGATCTCTTCGGTGCCATCGAAAACTAGCCGGTGAGGAAGAACCGCAGCAGCCTTGCCGTCACAACGCCGGCTTCGGATCACGAATCGGACCACGGGAGCTCCGCCGGTGGCTTGCTCTCCTCCTCCTTCTTCCTCTCTTCCTCTCTCTTTCTCTCTTCCTTAAGCACAAATGAAGAATGACTTCTTCATTCTTCTCTCACGACTTATTCCAGCCCAAGAAACCACCTGAGCCCTTGGATCAAAAGAGAGAAAACTGAACGGCCAAGATTTTCCCAAAAACCCATTTTTTTGGCCGACACGGCCTGTGACACGCCCGTGTCACAGGCCGTGTACCCTTTAAGCGGTACACACAGTTTGAACCGACTGAACAACACGGGTCATCGACACGCCCGTGTCGAACCTGACACGCCCGTGTCGAACTTGAGACACGCCCGTGTCTCCTGTTACATCGAGCTGCAACCAGTACACGGGTCGGAACACGGCAGCTGACACGCCCGTGTCCAGCCTGACACGCCCGTGTTCCCGGCCGTGTCAAGGCCGTGTCCGGCTCTGACTTGAATAGGCCAAATTCGCAAAATAAATCGAACACGCCCTGGGACACGCCCGTGTCCCAGGCCGTGTACACCCGACACGCCCTGGGACACGCCCGTGTCCCAGGCCGTGTAAACCAGCCTGCTACTCAAACTCATCTTGAGTCTTTTTGGGGCCTTTTTGGGGTGTTACAACCCTCCCCCCCTTAACAAAATTTCGTCCCGAAATTTGCACGGTAAGGAAACAAAACCAGCAATGCTATAACTCCGTTATAACAAAAAGTACACGGTCTACAGTTTAAACAAACAACTCGGGAAACTCAGCTCGCATGGTCTGCTCTCGCTCCCATGTTAGCTCTTCACGGCCACAATTGTCCCATCGGACCTTGACCATCCCGATCACTTTGTTCCGCAACTGTTTCTCGGCTCGATCCTCGATCCGAATGGGTCTAACCCTCGTCGTTAGCCCATACTCGACCGGTACCCGATCATTCTCCACTACTTGAGCTGGATCCTTTATCGCCTTACGAAGGACTGAGATGTGAAACACATCATGTAATCCACCCAAGTCCGCTGAAAGTGCTAGTCGATAAGCAGCTTCCCCAACTCGCTCCACCACCTCAAACGGACCAAGATACCTCGGACTTAGCTTTTTCAAACGCCGAATCCTGGACACACCTTTGAAGGGTTTGATCTTCAAATATACCCAATCACCCACCGCGAACTCCACGTTCCGATGTTTGGCATTGTAGTACTTTGCTTGACGATCTTGGGCTATCAATAGCCTCTCCCGAATAGAGCGTATGAGCGAAGTAGCTTCTTCGACTTCCTTTTTCCCATTCAGCTTAGATTCGCCTGCTTCTGCCCAAGCTAACGGTGTACGGCATTTCCGACCATACAACGCTTCGAATGGTGCCATACCAATACTCGCTTGGTAGCTATTATTATAGGCAAATTCGACGAGAAATATATAATCTTCCCATCTCTTACCAAAGTCTAGCGCGCACATGCGGAGCATGTCCTCCATCGTCCTGTTGGTTCGTTCAGTCTGGCCATCCGTTTGGGGATGAAAGGCCGTACTAAATGCCAATTTTGTACCCAACATTTGATGAACGAGCCGCCAATAATTCGATGTGAACCGCCCATCACGGTCACTAACGATGCTCTGAGGAACACCGTGCAGTCGAACAACCTACTCCACATACAGCTTGGCCAAGGTTTCCACTGAATCGTCTCTTCTGTTTGGAAGGAAGTGCGCCACTTTCGTCAACCGGTCCACAATCACCCAGATTGAATCATGACCGCGTTGAGATCTCGGCAACCCGTGCACGAAATCCATCGAAATATCATCGAACTTCCACTCTGGAATAGGTAACGACTTCAGGAAACCGCCAGGCTTCTGGCATTCTGCTTTCACCAATGCACAGGTAGTGCATTCAGCCACATAACGAGCCACATCTTTCTTTAGCCCGGGCCACCAGAACAGCTTTTTCATATCCCTGTACATCTTTGTGCTCCCTGGGTGAACTGAGTACTTTGCAAAGTGAGCTTCGTACATCAACTCTTCCCTCAATTTACCCACACTTGGGACGCACACTCGACCATTTCTCCGTAATAACCTGTTATCCCAAGAGAATTGATCATCCGGCCCATCTTTAGCATAGCGCTGGAGACTTTCATCAAGCTCCGTTGCTCGCCGAACTCTGTCCGTAAGGTCATATTGCACCTCCATCCAATTCAAACATGCATCGGTTGACGCACCCTTGTCAACACACGATATCTCCAATGCTTCCAATTACTGGATCAAACGCTGATCATGCCTCTGCAACCAGCTTGCCCGTACCGGAGTCTTCCGACTCAAAGCATCAGCGACCACATTTCCCTTCCCGGGAGTATAGTGAATCTCGAAGGTGTAGTCCCCGAGGAACTCCATCCATCTTCGTTGTCGCATATTCAGATCCTTCTGATCCAACAAATACTTTAGGCTCTTGTGATCCGTATAGATATCCACTTTGACGCCATATAGATAGTGCCGCCACAACTTGAGCGCAAAGATTACCGCCGCCAACTCCAAATCATGGACGGGGTAATTCCTCTCATGCACTTTCAACTGACGCGAGCCATAAGCAATCACTTTACCAAACTGCAGAAGAACGCAGCCTAAGCCGCTCCCTGATGCATCACTATAGATCTCATACCCATCGGTACCACATGGCGATGTCAACACAGGCGCCGTGGTCAAACGACTCTTCAAGTCTTCAAAAGCTCGCCCGCACTCCGGCGTCCAAATGAACTTTTGATCTTTTCTCGTCAGCGTGGTGAGAGGTAAAGCAATCCGTGAGAAGTTTTCCACAAACCGTCTATAGTAGCCCGCAAGTCCAAGGAAGCTCCTGACCTCGGCCACTGAAGACATCACTGGCCAATCTCGGATGGCACTTATCTTCAACGGATCCACCGCGATACCCTCTCCGCTTACCACATGGCCTAAAAAGGCTACTGAAGAGAGCCAGAACTCACACTTTGAGAAATTAGCAAAAAGCTTATTCCTCCGCAGGGTATGCAAGACCAACCGCAAATGGTTTGCGTGATCCTCTTCCGACTGAGAGTATACTAAGATGTCATCGATAAACACAATAACAAACAAATCCAAATACTCTCGGAACGTTCGATGCATTAGGTCCATAAATACCGAAGGCGCATTACATAGGCCAAACGGCATTACCGTGAACTCATAATGACCGTAGCGTGTTCCAAACGCCGTCTTGGGAATGTCACCTTCCCGGATCCTTAGCTGATAATATCCCGATTTCAAATCCAACTTGGAATAGACCGTTGATCCCGCCAGCTGATCAAAGAGGTCATCAATCCTCGGAATCAGATATTTGTTTTTCTCCGTCAGCTTATTCACCTCGCGGTAGTCAATACACAACCGTAAGCTACCGTCTTTCTTCTTCACAAAGAGAACAGGCGCGCTCCAAGGTGACATACTTGGGCGTATATAACCCTGCTCCAACAACTCTTGCAATTGGACTTTCAACTCAGCCATCTCTTTTGGCGCGACGCGATATGGAGAGCGGGCCACAGGTTTCGCACCTGGCACCAACTCAATAGAGAAGTCAATCTCCCGCTGGGGTGGTAACCCAGGAAGATCTTTAGGAAACACGTCGGCAAACTCTGACACAACTGGCACTTCACCGACACTGGCCTTTGGCTCAACAGCCTGAATTAGCGTGAAGAATAACTCCGCGCCCTTCCGAACAGCATTGATGACTTGGAGTGCAGACAACAACGTTCCGCCAACTCCTCGCATACCAGCGAACTTCGTCACAAGCCCGGTATTCTGGCCCAGTGTAATCTCCTTGGAGTTGCAATCAATAAAGGCACGCTGCTCCGAGAGCCAGTCCATACCAAAGATCACATCAAACTCCGATAACGGTAGCACAGCTGCACTCAAACCGAAATCCCGACTTCCTATTTGCACATCCACATCGCAAGCCCTATCCGCAAGCATCACACAGCCATTCGGCAATAGCACCCTTGTACTATCCACCGTCACATGACTTGGTACCCCAATTCGAGATACGAAATCCTCAGATAGAAAAGAATGCGAAGCACCCGTATCAAACAGGGCTCTCGCTAAATTATTCCGAATCAGGACAAAGCCTGCAGCACACACACATCATGCACAAGCTAAACAAAACCAAAACCAAAAGCACGGAAAGTAAACTAACTCAACTCGTACCTGTGACGACGTCACTTTGCTTAATCGCTTCCTGTTGGCCAAGTTGATTGATTCGGGGCTGCGCCTGGGAAGTAGAGGAATCCACCACCGCTTTGCCCTTCTCAGCATACGACGCACCCGTCTTCTTGTCCCCTTTGGGTTGCACAACCAGACAGTCACGAGCAATATGCCCCACCCGGCCACAGTTATAGCATGTACGAGCATCCGGCCTTGATGTTGCTCCCGACACAACGGTCGTAGTCACTTGCCCAGATGGCTTGGACCTCTTTCCCCCTTTCTTCTGGTAAAATGACTTGTTTGGGCGAGGTGCTTGAAACTCTGGCTTCGACGCAACCAAGCCCTTATTCCCTTGCACTCGCCTCATGTCCTTCTCCAACGCGCACGCAGTATCAACCAACGCCTGAAACCCTTGGCTCACAGAACTCGAAAGCAGGAATCGCAACTCATCCCGCAATCCTTCATAGAACCGATTTGTTTTCCTTTGGTCATCCGCGAAGATTGTTCCCGCATATCGTCCCAACCTGGTAAACTCATGCAAGTAGCTATCCACACTATCTTCCCCTTGCTTTAACCGTTGGAACTCATTTTCCATAGCAATGCGTTGCGCCGCTGGGACATGTTTCGCCAGAAATATTCGAGAGAACTCCTCAATCGACACTTGTGTTAATTGCCTGCCCGCCAAATGGTGTAGCTCAACCTCGTCCCACCACAACCGCGCCTCCCCTTCAAGCATGAAGGTGGCTAAGGTGACCTTGAGAGTTTCCTCCGCCCTGATCGCTGTCATTATCCTCTTGACACGCGACAACCAATCTTCCGCCTGCGTTGGGGATCCCATTCCCGCAAACGTAGGAGGACTGAAGCTCATGAATTGCTTCAACTGTCGGTCAGCTGCTCGTGGATCTACAGCCTCAACCGGCTCGGGTCTTACATCAACACGAACTGGCACTACCGTCGGCTGCGCTTGCCCGGTCGGCTGAATCATGGCAAATAGCGCCTCAGCCACTAAGCGAACAGTTTCCGCAGATGGAGGAGGTGTGGGCACCTCAGCTGGTGCCGCACTCTCATCAGAGCGCTGGGGCTCAGACTGCCCAGCACCACTACGTATCACCTATAGGTGGACAAGACACACATTAGCGAACGTATGCAAGCAAAACAACACAAAAAGGAACGCGCAGATTCCTCAAACAAGATTTTGTACATTCCTTAATGGACATTCCAGAGTTCATTAGCGTTACAGCAGGTCGCACAAACACGTGCTCACCACCCCACAAAAGAATTCGACCACGAATTCGAAAGAGGAAGACCGACGAAAGCTGATACCAAAATGTAACGACCCCATCCGTTAAATGACGTATAGTAGAAGGTCCGGCCGGGGCCCCACACTATATGCCACAAACAGACGGTGAGGTCACAGGATAATACCAAACCATACGAATCCTAACTCAGAGCATTCTAGCGGAAGCTTTAAGTTACAACTTTGAACTCTCAACCGGAATGTCCAATATATAAAACCATCTTTATATATAAATATTACGGAATGTACACAACCACAAGAGTTTGGCCTTAAGGCCTTACAGTTCCTCTGAACATACATCATGTTTTACAAACCTCGGCACGCAGGCCGGCCATACATGAGTAAAAGAGAAAACAAAACAAAGCCATTCGCTTAGCCTTCAAGGGCTAGCCGCAGCAGCAGCAGCAACAGCAGTAGGGCTTCAGCCCATCACTTACCACTTGGCTCTCCAGCACCTGCACGGGAACAATCCACCCAACCGGTGGCAAACAATGCAACGGTCAGCATTCAGCTGACCCAATTATAACAATCCTACCCCTTTCTCGGGGCATGAGCATTCTTTCCCTGCAAGCATGGCATCATCAAATAGCAACTATGTGCGCGCAGGCACATTCAAGCCATCACAACCATCGGCCACCCGGCCCGACAGTCCGTGCACTCAGGGCACATTTTCGGTGTACCGGAATACCAGGGTCAACACCACCGTCTACACGGTATTTGAGCATTTCTAGTCTTTCCGGCGCGCGGGCCTAAGACTCTCATTAGGCGCTCCAACAAAACCTATACCAAGCTTCCAAGTCGGACGGACCTAACGCAGGTACGGATCAGCCACCCCCCGTTGCTCAAGTCGCCGAGCCACCTCGAATACGGAAGTATCCATGGCTTTTTATAGGCGCGGGTCAGTTTCACCTTTCCTGTTCGGCAATCTGCCTTTTCATCGAGTTGCAGCCCAACGGCTCAACCATTCACAAAGTGGCAACACACGGCCACCAGAGTTGCATCCAACCCTCTTCATTTCCTGGACATCGTCCAGTACTTCCTGCCGCACCAAGCAACAGGTAGGAACAAGGCATCACAAGCCATAGGCATCACAAGCCATTATCACGGAGCCTTCTCCGATATGCACACAAGCATCACCAATCCAGATTACATCCAGATGGGCTTCACACAGCATGCCTAGAGCCGTACTCCATTTCCGGCCTCTAACAAGGGGGACTTCACATATCTACCCCAAGGGACACCACAACCCACCGCACACTCGCGGGGAAGGGCTTTCCCTATGCAATGCAGAAAAGAAGGACTTCACATGTCCAAGGAGGGAGATCGTTACCCTTGTCGATCTCTTCAGTGCCATCGAAAACTAGCCGGTGAGGAAGAACCGCAGCAGCCTTGCCGTCACAACGCCGGCTTCGGATCACGAATCGGACCACGGGAGCTCCGCCGGTGGCTTGCTCTCCTCCTCCTTCTTCCTCTCTTCCTCTCTCTTTCTCTCTTCCTTAAGCACAAATGAAGAATGACTTCTTCATTCTTCTCTCACGACTTATTCCAGCCCAAGAAACCACCTGAGCCCTTGGATCAAAAGAGAGAAAACTGAACGGCCAAGATTTTCCCAAAAACCCATTTTTTTGGCCGACACGGCCTGTGACACGCCCGTGTCACAGGCCGTGTACCCTTTAAGCGGTACACACAGTTTGAACCGACTGAACAACACGGGTCATCGACACGCCCGTGTCGAACCTGACACGCCCGTGTCGAACTTGAGACACGCCCGTGTCTCCTGTTACATCGAGCTGCAACCAGTACACAGGTCGGAACACGGCAGCTGACACGCCCGTGTCCAGCCTGACACGCCCGTGTTCCCGGTCGTGTTCAAGGCCGTGTCCGGCTCTGACTTGAATAGGCCAAATTCGCAAAATAAATCGAACACGCCCTGGGACACGCCCGTGTCCCAGGCCGTGTACACCCGACACGCCCTGGGACACGCCCGTGTCCCAGGCCGTGTAAACCAGCCTGCTACTCAAACTCATCTTGAGTCTTTTTGGGGCCTTTTTGGGGTGTTACAGCCCACATCTAGGCTTGCAGACCTTCACGGCCGAGCTGCCGAAGAGTTAGGACCTTGTAGTCCTCAGCATCCCCATGCTTATATAGGCCAAAGCCCAGTGCATAGGCGTGCCTAGAGGAAGGTTGACCCACCGACCAAGAGGGATGGAGAGATGAGATGGAAACCCTATGGGTCTACTCATCCCATCGCACCATCGGCTCACCGGCTGAGTCTTTTGATTTTCTCCCAAAGCCAAATAGGTGGTGGCTCTTCGGCAGGCCCGGCTCGCGGGCTATAGTATCCACTGTAGCAGGAACAGAGGGCTCTCCACTCTCCTAGTATTTCATTGGTGAGTCCTTCAGTAAGCTCATTGGTGACCCTTCAGGCATGGTCTGCGGCGTGCTTATGTAGATTTGTTGTTATTTCTTGGAAGCCATCAGAGCTTTCAGCTTTTTTGGCGGGGGCGGCGGGGGAGGGGGGTGTAAGACCCCCTTTTTTTTCTTTTAAAACCCGGGGTCTTATGATGTAGGCCACTATGTTTGTCACTATAACGGCTAAGGGGATTACACATACGCCTCTCTATTTCCACTATTACGCTCACACAATAAGTAAACGCAGCACACTCACGAACAACGTTATCAACTATTACTAATCGTACGGTAGCCACGCCATTTTAAGATCGAACAAACGACTATAGGTCGTCGTTCTTTCAAGCTAAAAGGACCCACTCGGTCCGAACGAGCGATGGTTGTACCAAAAGAGATCTACCGAAAAGTTCGATTCGGAATTGGTAGATCTCCCCCAACAAAACGAAAGACGAGGTTCGCCAAACCTTTCGGAGAATTAAACACTCTTGAAATAACAACTTAAGCTATATGAAAATTAAACCACGACGAATAACGATTCCAAAAATAACGCACGGAAATTCCACCAAATAAAATTATCTAAAAAATAATGGATCACACAAGCGGTAGTAGTTCTCGTTACCCCAATCGGAATGGATGATTCCGGTTCACTTCTCTTGGATTTATTCTTCCACGGCTCCGCCGGAGTTTCGCCGATCGGAGAGAAATTTTGTCCGCTTTGTTTGCTTCACGCCGGTGTTAGGATTCCACAAAGAGGCAAACTTGCCTTGGCCGATTTCTTCACAAACAAAGGGGGGAAAGGGATCCTTAATGGATGGCCGAGAGACCTTGAGGAAGTAGGAAGGGGCTCGGGTTTTGGGGTGAAGAGGGAGGGCTGGTTGGTTTTCTTTGGAAGAGGGAGGAGGAGGAGAGGGAGCCGAGATAGAGAAGGGGAGGGGATGTGGCCGGCGGCCAAGAGAGGGAGCAAGAGGAGGAGGGCCGAAAATTTCCTAAGGGGGAAGAGGAAAAGAGGGGGAAACTCAATCTTGAATTTTGGTTTCAATTTTTCATTCTTCATCAATAATCCAACAATGAAAAGTGCATGCCTATATATAGGCCTATTACAAGCTATGGCTATTTGCAGCCCAAATGAAAATAAAACATAATCAAAAATTAAACAAATACATGAAGAAATAGTACATGCATAATAACTAAATAAAAGTCTTTATTATGTAATAATTTGCCTTTGCCGTCACCGTCAAAATCTCCAACATGTAGGAGAACGCCATCGCCGTCGCCATCGCCGTCATCATCTTTACGCCATCAATCTCCAACATGTAGGAGAACGCCATCGCCGTCGCCATCGCCGTCATCATCTTTACGCCATCTTCGTCACCATCATCAACAACATGAATGAAGATGTCGTCTTCATCATTCCTCCCCCGCTTCAATGAACTCATCACCGATGAGTTGCCATGGAGGTACTGGCGCCGAAGAGCATCATCCCAAAGAACCTTTGTCGAGTCCAGAGTCCAAGAGCCACCGGATACCGGACGATCATACCATCGCATTACGGAACACTGCATACCACCGCTTGGAGAGGAGAGCCAAGCACCATCAATGAACCTGTCTAGTCAAAAATTTGTCCTGTGGAACTTGGAAAACGCATTAGGCAAATAAAGAAGACAAATTTCTGCTTCAACCATCAACGTACCTCCGTTGGAGACCAATGGAGAGAATGATCCAAGAACCAACTCACCCCCCGACCCAATTGCAAATTTAGTGGCACCAAACGTAGAGTTAGATATTCTAAATGGTGGAAAAACATAATGCGTGAAATTGGAAACATTTAAACTATGGGAATTACCCCATTCAATGGTTAATCTAAATAGATATTTTGTTTTTCCAATTTGATTAAAAATCCGAAAAGTTCTAACTCGCCAAATCGTCAACGTTTCTATAGTGCCCGTAGGCATCCGTTTAGGGGCGAGACGCACCAAAAGTAAACCGAGAACTTTATAGGGAAATTCTCTCTTATGTAAGTTAGCAATAGCATAATAAGATGACATGTGCGTGACTAGCGCTTCCTTACGGTGCTCATGTAATAAGGACATGTGAGAGGCAACTATAAGTGCATATAGGCTTAACATAAAGCATAGCAATAACGAAACTACATAAGTAGAAACCCAAGGAAATAAATAAGTACGAACCACAGGAACTAAACATAATGGCATCAACATAAAGTAATAGGGTGGTGCTAGGGGAACTACACGTAGTGTCGACATCGGAACTAAAAATGGCGGTGCCAACGGAAATAACGCTGGTGGCACCAGAGGAACTACATCAGGAGGCATCATCCTAACGGGATCAGGTGGCACCAACATAATGCGAACAGGTGGCAAAAACGGGACTAGATCCGGTGGTAGTAGTCGAATTAAATCAGGTGGTACTAACTGAATGCAATCCGATGGGACAAACGATGACCACATCATTAATGGATTCTCGAAAATTTGGTCAATCCTAGGAAGTCGAAAGGGTACCGAATTTATGAGACTTTCATCATGACCACATACAAAATCTATCTTCACACTATGTGACATGTCCCAAGGAGGATCCATCGTGGAAGATAAAACAAATTGACTCCAAACAGGCAACATAATCTCATATCCAAACGGATCCGTAGGTCGGGTCAACAAAATGGTGGGGATAGCCGGTAAAACTAATACGAGGGGAGAGTTAATAATGCAATTAAATTCATGCCACGGAGTTTGCATCAGGGGACGCTCACCCGGGTTGACCTCAATATCGTCCTCTAAAATAATAACTCTCTCGATTGGTATTCCTCCAAACACATCGGTCACGTCAGTAGTAGCGGTAAAAATCTCAGAAGGTGGCTCTACAATATGTCTTGGGTTAAAGATAACCAGTTCATGTCCTAACGTATCATCGCATAAATCACGAACGGGTAAGCTCTCACCATAAGGTAACTCTTCCAACTCATAAATCACTATATTAGCAGCCGTACAATTCTCATGAATGGGCGCATCAATAGACTCCAGAGGAGGGGCTAAATCATGCCGAAAGTCAAAATATGGATTTTTCGTCCAAGTGTAATCCTCCGGGTGCAAGTCATCAAAATCATAGGATAATTCAAACACAGGATTCTCCCTCACAATAAACTCATCTGGCTCGCCTTCACCTAACTCACAATCAGAGAAACATTCGTCATAGGGTGATTCTATCAACTCATAAGTTACTTCGCCCAAATCAGAATCAGTATCATTCTCAGAAACCTCGACGAGGGGAAGCAGAGATAATTCCTCTGAGGAGAAATCGTCATCCAGGTCACTGGGGTAACCAATCTCCTCATCGTCACTCATGTTGTCAACATTTACAGCACCGTCCTCAGTGACGGGCATACTCGTAGTCACAAGATCAGATTCAGTCACGCTAAACACTCTCATAAACAGGAAAGGGACTAGTGCCCCGCCGTAAAGGTGTCACTACATCCAACAATTCCGCAGGAGCGTACTGTTGGGTGAGAAGACTTTTCATGATAGTCCAACTGGCATCAGGTGCATAACGTCTCTTGGCGCTGTTCCAAAAGCGCCAGGCTAGACCAGTTAATTGTATACTCGCAACGCAAGCCTGGGAGTGGTCTGGCACAAGTGCACGCTCGAAGTAACTCTCCAACTCAACAACCCAACTAAGGAAGGCATGGGGACCTCCCAACCCATTGTAGGGGGCTGATACGATCCTAGTTGACTTAGAATTACCATCACACTGGTGGTGTTGTCTAGGGGCCTCAAGAGGAGACGTCGAAAATTGACCACTAAGTTGGGCTAATAAATCCTCAAGGTTGTCAAATTTGCGGTTCATCTCCTTGCGAAATGCACCAATCGAGGAAGGTGGGGAAGGAGGACTCCGACAACCTGTCATAAATGATTTTCCTCGGGTGACGTTGAAGTCATGGGCCATTTCCGGGGGAACCGGAGAGAAATCTCAACCAGAACCGGTGCACATGAAAAGAAAAGAAAAAGCCTGGGTCTATTTATTTTTTAAAGATTGATTTGTTCCCGCTAAACCTCTAAGGTTGTAAAGATTATAGGATAGGGTTTTTGCTGGAAAAATAGGATGAACATTAAAAATTTTTGCTGGAATTTTTTTATTTAGAAAATAAGAATCTAGACCGCTATTAGCACACCAAATACTAAATTTTCAAATTAATTAATAAAAATAAGTACTTAATAAAAATATATTTTTTTTTGGTTTTCTTACTAATAATTAGAGGGAGAAATTCCAGAAATTTTAAATTTTATATTTTGAGAAAAGTTGACATTTTAAGGCCGCTATTTGCAGACCATTATGTAGAAAAACTAGTTTTCATGAAACTTAAAAGTTTTGAACTTTGAATTTTGAAATTCGAAATTGAAATTTGAAATTTTGAAATTTGAAATTTAAATTTGAAATTTGAAATTTGAAAATTTGAAATTTCGAAATTTGAAATTTGAATTTTGAATTTTGAATTTTGAATTTTGAAATTCGAAATTTGAAATTCGAAATTGGAAATTTTAAATTTGAAATTTGAATTTTAAATTTTGAGAGGGGGAGGAGTGCCAATTAGGAAATTGACGAGAACCTCCCTCTTAGGCCCAGAGTCGCCGCTTTGCGGTGACACCTTCACGTCCTGAAGGGTCATCACCACAAGGCGCCGATTCTGCCGGCCAATTCGATCACAGAAAGGTAGCATAATAATTGAAGTAAGAGCAATGCAGTCCACAATAATAAATCACATGTATATAAACTCCACGAAGGGAGTGTCCACAGAAAACATCAGAGTACAATGATACTAGAAATATAAGGGCTCATGCCCGGTACATCAAGTCCTCACTACAAAATCACTCAATGCGGAAGCAAAATTAAAACTCTACTGAAGGTCAGGACTCACAATCCCTGCAGTCTGAACTCCAGTGCTAGACTGCCCCATCTCCAAGCGTACCGGCCTCCTGAGCTGCTCCTCCATGCTGGGCTCCACGATTCCTTAATATGATATGGTTCGAAAACCGTTAGCCATAAAGACTAAGCCTTATCATCCCCTACCCCTTCCCCCATGGCTCCTAAGTACCGAGCGGAGAGGAAGAAAGGGAAGGACATGAAGGTGGAGATTTAATCAAGAAATAAATGGTAGCGGAACTAATCTAGCAATTCTATAATAATATGACAGAAACAGAAAGTAAGAAAGGTAACCTTAACTTATGTGCGAAAGCGCATAAGCCAAGGGATCTTCTGCAAGGCTCCCATCATATAGAGTGTCCCATACCACTTATACGTTGGGGTGTCGGTTATCAAACAACAGCATGTATATATATTGAAATTAACCTTTGATTTAAAAACTTGCCCACACAAGCTTATAGACCAAGGGGTCGTTTTGCAGGTCCTAACGTATAAGCATCCCATACCACTTATACTTTAGGTGTCAGGGTTAAATGAATCGATTATGTTATGACATGCAAGTGGGTATGATGAAACATGCAAGTGCAACTCACACACCCGACTCTGTACACACAGACCTTTAGTTCCCCCTTTCGGAGCCGTTACCTCCCAGGATACCTCCGTAGTGGCAGACGGAAGCGGTGGGTTGGGCCTCGCCCACCTCTAAACCAGTAAAGCACTACCGTTCAGACCTATCGTACGCCTCAACGCTTGGTGCACTAAGCGGACGCCTGCGTACTCTTGCCGGCTGGCGCACCGGACTTCTGTTGGCAAAGTGCTAACCACACTTGCCGAGTCAGCGTATTGGCGTCGGTGCATCGAACCTCTAATACCGAAGACCCACCACCTTAATTTTCATTCCTTTTTATGCACATGCAAGTTTAATCGTAAACACACAAAAGCCGAGCCGAAGCTCCCCGGACCAAAACGTCCGTCTCCAAACTAACCGAGCCGAAGCTCCCCGGACCATCCCGTCCGTCTCTTGACCAACCGAGCCGAAGCTCTCATCAATATTCCTGTGCCAACAGTGTTTGTGAAAGGTTTATCCCTAGCTACTAAGTTACTCTTGTCGGTTTGTTATTACAGTTTACGTTAGCCCAGGACTGCCCCCGGCATACCCCGTGAAGGGCTCTCAAGGGGCACTAGGAACCAAGACGGCGGCATTACGGCCCGAAGTTCCCTTTCGCAAGGCACTTATTGTTATTGGTTGATTCCCTTTACCCATTCCCTTCTCATATTACGATAGACTATCCTAGGGTGATTTTAAACCTTCCACTCTTCGGGGAAGACGATCTTTCGTCGAACCCGAGCACCTCTTAACTCTAGCTATCACCACTTCTCACTACTCTTCATATCATCCTACTATGATATCATTCACAATTAACCACCCAGACTAAATGACTAACTCCAACGACTTTCTCAGATCATATCCTATTGCAATTCACAAATTTGCTATGTGCAGGCCAACCTAGACTATATGTCGAACCGGTTAGGCAACGATCCCAAACTCATCCAAATGCCCTAAATTATTTACTGGAGACTTATCATGATATAAATGGCCTAAATCCAGAAAATGGTAATTTTCATAATTTATCTGATATTTAATTAATTTCCTCGAAAGTCCCAAGGGTTACCAGTTTGAACATGAACTACCCTAAGTAATCATGCAAGATGCCCAGAAAAATTACTATAAATATTATGTTATCCCAATATGGTAAATCCAAAGTATCACAATTTTTCTATCAGCAAAAGGGCACTAAAACTATTTTAGCAATATTTATGATCTTCCATTATTTATGAACCAAGTACAGAGAATATTCTTCCAAAAATTATAAATAATTTATGACATGTAGATAAAGGCCTAAAATAGGCACTGGCCCAGTTTCATAATTTTTCAGTAAAAAAATCATTCCTAAATAATTTTTCAAGCATAAAACACCTTTTTAACTTTTGTGAAGGAAGTACTGGATTTACTCAACTAAAAATTATATAAAAAATTCATAGGAAATCAATCTGTTCTAAAATGTATATTTCCAAGATTTCGTGAGGTTTCAATGAACAGAAATTTCTAAATAATTAAAACATCATTTAAGGCCAAAGCAAGCTTTACAAATGAAGTGCTAGTAATAATCAACATAAAATTCCAGTAAAATTGCTATAAGTTCTACCTGATCTAAAACTCACTCTACCCAAATTTCACAGCTTTTAAGTAAGGTTTAGTGACTGATTCTTCCTATTTGATATTTTATCCTAAAACTAAGGTTAGGGTTTTAAGGTATCTACTTGTCTCCAAATTCTCCAAGATTCCATCCAGACAATTCCTATCAAGATTCTGTCAACTCTACAGAGTTCCAAGGCAATACAAGAGCAATTGCCCCCATGTCCTTCACAACCCTCAAAACCCTTCATTTAGGGTTTGAGCTTGGATCCTAGGGTAAATCAACCCTAAACCTCACCGTTTTTCTCCAAGCAGGTTATAACACCCTTCTAAGTCAGAGGTCAGAATATTAGCCTCTGTTGAGGTGATTTGACCTTTCCAAACTCTTAGTGCACTTTTTACTAAAAGATGTCTCACTAATGCCTAGTTAAGGGTAGAAGATTTCCTACCCAAAACTCCTCCAAACTAGTTGGAATTTTGTACAGATCTAGGTTTTATAGCCAGGGACCACTCACCAAAATTTGGGAGGGTTTGGAGGTCATTTGACCACTCAAATAAATTTCTCTAACTTAATTGAATTAAAACAAAAACTTTAGGCAAAGTGTCTCCAAAAATTCCCATTTTTGGTCTGCCTTTAGGTATAGCTAAGGTTAACCCCCTGCCCAAATTTCAGGTCATTTGGACAAGGGACGAAGAGTGGGCATCCATTTTAATTTCTGCCCAACTCTAGGTATAGCCTCCACTAAAACGGGTTCTGCGGTCAAACCACTTACCCAAACGAGTTGAAATCAATTTTAAATTAAACTAGACTCAAAGGGCTACAACTTTCGTGACTGGTCATTTTTCCTAAAACGGCTTCTAAGTGCCTCGTTTTGCAGCATCAAAATGTGATCATCTAAGTATATTTTCCTTATAAATTATTTACATAATTTATATATTATAAACAGCTTTTACTGTTCATCTTCTACAGAACCCGAAAACCAGAACACAGAAACTCTTATTTCCTGTAGCTCTTTGCGATCCGTCACCGGTCGCCCGGTCACTTCCCTGGCCACCACCACCACCACCACCTCCGTTGAGGCGATGGCTAGCGGTCGGTGGTGGATTGGCCGTCGGAGGTGGCGGTTTCCGGCGAACTCGAAAATACATTTTTCATGGTTTTCCATGAAAATGAGAGATAGGTCCGGCTCCGTTGAGCACGAACTTCCTTTCTAAGAATCCTAAGATCTACCATGAAAGAAGAAGCAGAGGAGGACCTTGTTCGCGGTTTGGAGGCGAGATGAACGACGGGGTGCCATGGCGCGGTGGTGGCGTTGCTGAACTTCTCCTACAGCAAGAGCAAACGTCTGAATTTGTTCGATTGAGTGTGTAAACTTCTCCTCTTGCTCCAAGTGGGCTTTTATAAGTCAGCAAGTGGGGAGGTGAAAGGGTAAAGCCTTAATTGTCATGAAGGCTCATCTTAATAACATTTCGGTTACGGTGAAGGGATAAGAAACGGTTGAAGATAAAAAGGTATGTCCAGTTGGCGGTTTCCTATTGGACCACATCTCCCTATTTTATTAAGAAATTACAGTAGGAAACGGCCCATAATTACTCCTGGTGTAACTTCCCACACCAGCATTTATTACCACGCGTGTTAGAATAATTTCGGGCCTGAACCGTCGTTTCGGTCAATGTCACGGGCGTGACACATAGGTCACGGGCGTGACAGGCCCGGGTGGCCAATTCTGGGGTCGACGATCGTCGAACTGAGATCGACGGTCGTCGAAGGGTGGTCACTCCCTAGGTCACGGGCGTGACACCTTTGTCACGGGCGTGACATGCCCGAATGGCAAATTCTGAGGTCGACGACCGTCAAACTGAGATCGACAGTCGTCGAAGGGTGGTCACGCCCTAAGTCACGGGCGTGACACCTTGGTCACGAGGCGTGACAGGGTCATGAGGCAAATTCTGCGCTCGGCGATCGTCGCGCTGAGATCAACGATCACCGAAGGGGGGTTCATGCCCTTGGTCACGGGCGTGACACCTGGTTCACGGGCGTGACATGCCCGAATGGCAAATTCTGAGGTCGACGACCGTCGAACTGAGATCGACGGTCATCGATGAGTGGTCACGCCCTAGGTCACGGGCATGACACCTTGGTCACGGGCGTGACAGGGCCGGGTTGAAAATTCTGCGCCCGACGATTGTCTCCCTGAGATCGACGATCATCGAAGGAGTCACGCCCTAGGTCACGGGCGTGACGGGTCGGTCACGGGCGTGACCAACCCGTGACCCGAAATCTTGGTCGATTTATTTCAATTTTTGGGCTTCCTAGGGTTCTGTCACGACCAACCGACTCCTAGGGGTCTAGCCGAAAATGGGATGTTACAAATCCCAATAAACAAAACAAAAATTTCATCCCCGAAATTGAGGTTGAGCCTACGGGGATTTCTATCGGAATAAATTAAACTTGTAGCATCCCATACGATTTTTTCTATTGGGTTCAAGCGACTACTTGTTTGATAAACAAAGGCAATCTCCCCAATAAACAAAAGATTAGCCCCTATTTTCCTGCGCATGCCTAGGTTCTCAATTTTCCTTATCTAATCTTACTGGTTTTGTACAAGAAGGTAATTTATAGTATACCAAGAGGTGGTGAGGTATACCTGACTGAACAACTTCAGGTATTTTTGCCTCATCAGGTCCTGCGGTTCCCAGGTGTTCTCCTCCTGACCATGGTTTCTCCACAGAACCTTGACTAAGGGGATCTTCTTGCGACGCAAGATCCGTACTCCTTTGTTGTCGATCTGGACCGGCTCCAAGTGAACAGAACGGTCTGAAGCTACCGGCCCTTCGGTGGTCAAAATCTGCTGCTCCGGGCATAGTAGAGCCCTCATCAGCGAAGAAATGTGGAAGACGTCGTGTAGAGCTGTCAGCTCTGGTTGCAACTCTAGCCTGTAGGCTAGGGGTCCGATCTGCTCCAGGATCCGGTAAGGGCCCATATACCTAGGGCTGAGCTTCTTCCTCCGACTGCGCACTCGTGAGACTCCGTGCATGGGCCGGATCTTCAAGAACACTCGGTCCCCTACCTGGAACTCCACCTGATGATGTCGGGCGTCATAGTACTTAGCTTGTCTACTCTGCGCCTCCAACATCCTATCTCTGATCAGTCTCACCTGTGCCTCGGTGTCTTCAACAAAATCCGATCCCAACACCTTCGGGTCCTCGTCTTGAACCCAAGAAAGCGGGGTCCTACATTTTCTTCCATATAAGGCTTCATAAGGCGCCATCATGATGCTGGACTGGTAGCTATTATTATAGGAGAATTCGACCAACGGTAACATCTTCTCCCACGGCTCCCCTCGGTCCAGTATACACAGTCGTAGTAAATCCTCCAAGGTCCAGTTGGTGCGCTCTGTCTGCCCGTCCATCTGAGGGTGGAAGACGGTGCTAAAAGTCAATCGGGTGCCCAAATATGCCTGCACTGACCGCCACTCCATGGATGTAAACCGTCCATCGCGGTCCGACACTATCGTCCAGGGCACACCATGATATCGGACATACTGCTCCACGAACTTCCTGTAACATCCCATTTCCAACTAGACCCCAAAGAGTGGTTCTGTCATGACAAAACCCTAGGAAGCCCAAGAAAGAGTCAAGTGGACCTGGTAGTGTGGATAGGGCCACTATGGTCTGCACTTAGCAGATCTCTAAACCTTGGTTAAAAGTGATCATGGGGCTTCACCAAGACTCCAAGACCCCACTCATACCCTTATAACCCTAGAAAGAGATCAATGGGTCACTAAGGACCCATGAAGAGCAATCAAAGGACCTAAGTTGACCAAAGTCAACTATAGCCCTAATTGGGTCAAATTGACCTACACAAGGGACAATTGCGGTCCCTTGGCCCAATAGACCCCACCCATAACTTCTTAGACCTAGTGAGAGGTCAATGGGTCACTAAGGACCCATAGAGAGTAGTCAATAGGGCTAAGTTGACCAAAGTCAACTATGACCTAATTGGGTCAAATTGACCTACACAAGGGTCAATTGCAGTCCCTTAGCCCAATGGACCCCACCCCTACCCTCATAAGCCTAGTGAGAGGCCAATAGGTCACCAAGGACCCATTGGGACAAATCAAAGGGCTAGTTTTGACCAAAGTCAACCCTTGACCTAAAATGGTCAAAAGGCCCTAGTTAGGGGCCAAGTGACCTCCAAGGGCCAATCCAACCCCACCTTGACCCTAGGAGAGGCTAATGGGTCACCAAGGACCTATTAAGGAAATCTCAAGGATCAAATTAACCTAGGTGGGCCCATAGTCCAACTATGGGTCAAGTTAGCCCAAATGGGCTAACTCAAGCTCAAGCCCATTACATTGGGGCTAACCTTGACTTAAGTGGCCAAATGGATTTATGGGCTGACATGGGCATGTAGGAGCCAAAAATTCAGGCATGGTGACTAGGAGAGAGAAAGTCACCCATGGAGGAGAGAGAAAGAGAAGAAAGAAGAAGGAAGGAGGACTTTGTGCTCCTCCTTCCCCCTCCCCAACCTCCCCAACCTCCCCATTCATTTCAGAAGGACAAGGGGGAGTGCAACAGCCATTGTGGACTGTTTAGAGAAAGCTCCACTCCCCTACCAACCTAGCCGCCAACCTTGACCATGGCCAAAAATGGCACATGGCTTTTCAGCCACCTAACACCTCCCCTCTCCACCTTAAAAGCTTCAGTGAGGTCCAAGGAGCATTTCCCACCACTTTCTTGAAGAAGCCAAGCTGTTTCACTGAGTTTTTGAAGAAACCCGACCACCACCACCACCACCATGGTATTCCGGCGATCCTCCTGACTTCAGGCCGCCAAAAAGGTCCTCCTCCACTTCTTACATGGGTAGATCGTAGGGATCATTAGAACCAAGGTTGGAGCTCAGTTGAGCCCAATCAAAATTTCAATTTCATGGTTTTTCCATGATTTTTTCCGCTTGTCGGGATCGCCGGAGCAGTGCTCCCCGGCGGCCGTGCCGTTGTTGCGCGCTAGGGTTCGAAGAAAAATAAACGCAACCGAACTAGCAACCCGATGAGGCAAGTATACCTATCGAATTGTAGCAAGGGGACACAAGTGTCGTATTAAGATCCGGGAACTGTTGGCTAAGCTTACTCACACGAACGCTATTATCTTATCGACGGAAAAACTAGGGTTTTAGAAAATCTAAGCGCAATGGAGAAAGGAAGCAAACTAGAAAGAGAACTACCGCAATTAAGTTACGCTATTAAGAAAAGAACTAAGCTAGAAAGGAAATTACTACTGCAGTTAATTAGAGAGCACAATATATGAGATTACTACAAAAGGTAGAGCAATATGAAATGGAAATGCACCCGATCGAGATTCACCTCGGCTAAAGACGATTAAGAAAATGCGATGAAAATCTAAACTTAATAGGATAAGGGTCCTTGACCGTGGAGGTTCCTAAAGCTTGAACACGCTTCTCTCGAAGTCGTGCCCGAACTGAGTTTAGGAAGGTCCGACCGACTCTCGTCTAAATCGGAGGCCTAAAACTCGCTTTACGCGGTGAACCCCACTATTGGATTTTACTCCAATCCGGGAGATTTGGACGTCTGCCTCTCTCGAGGGGTGCGTACAACTCCCTTTACTCTTGAATGCTCACTTCATTCTTTCGGCCTCTCGGCTAGCCCAGAATGAAAGCAAAGGCGGAGAGTATATATCGAAAATATACCTCCGACCCGTGATAAATCAAGAGTAATTCAAGGCCCTAACCTAAAAAGAAAAGATTAATTAAAACATCATAACATAATCGCTCTAACCTCGGATCGTCAAGATCGAGTACAAGGAGGATTAGTTAATCATAATGGAGTGGAGGGGGAAGATGAATAGAAAAGCATAAGAAGAACACAAGCTAAAAAAAGAACACTTTTATTAATAAAAAGGGCAAGTTACACTATTGAAAATTAAAGTTACAAGTGCATGAAAATTAAACCCTATTCTAGCCCTATATTAAGCACTTAAGCAAGAAGAAAATTACATTAAAAGCTAGCACAAACTATGATTAAACTAGGGTTAACCAAAAAGTACAAAGAGAGGGGAGAGAGAGAGAGAGAAAGCATGAAAAAGGATCAAGAAACAAAGGGGCAGCACCTCCCCCACTCAACCAAAGCTTGCTGAAATGGGGAGGAGGGGGGCTCAATTTATAGATTTTTTCTCGGGTTGGTCACGCCCTCCGACACGCCCTAGGGGGGGCGTGTCAGGGGGCGTGACAGTACTATGTTGACCTCGGGCTCTGGATTCTGGCGGGAGGGATGATTGCTTCGGTACGTCGGTGGTCACGCCCTAGGTCACGCCCGTGACAGGGGGGCGTGACAGGCATGTCATGTCCAAATCATTGGTCGGAAATCCGTCAGTCGCCGAAAAAGGAGGGTGTCACGCCCATGTCACGGGCGTGACATGGGGCGTGACAGTACTATTTGCGTGCTGAGGCGGAAGGGCATTTAATGCGGCGGCAGCTTTGCGGCAGAGGGCGACACGCCCCTGGTCACGCCTAGTGACACGCCCAGGGAGGGCGTGACAGGGGGGCGTGACAGCGGTTTTTGACCGTTTTCTGTCCCATCCAGCAGGTGTCCTCGGGATCGGGTGACACGCCCTAGGTCACGCCCAGGGAGGGCGTGACAGGGGGGCGTGACAGGCCATTTTGGCAATTTTTCTGAAAACCTGCAAAAAGACAGGAAAAAGTTAGTGGCAATAAAATTTACATAAAAAGGATAAAAATAAACTAATAATAGACATAATTTATACAATATAAAATATAAAATACGATAATAGTTTAGGCTACAAAACGTATTATCAAATTCCCCCAAGCTTAAGCTTTGCTTGTCCCCAAGCAAAAATATAAAAACTAGATATTTATAAAAAGGACTAATCAAAAAGTTCTAATTATGCCTACACAAGTACTATGCGAAATTCTTAGTAGGGAAAAGGTGAAATGTAAGTCTAAAACAATTATTTAGGTATGGTAAAACTTTTAAAAACTTTACTTAATAAAAACAAATCATCCAAAATTTTAACGAGATTTTTTAAATGGACTTAAGTAAAGCAACGAAAATGAAAAACACGCATTGAGTTGTTACTAGATCCAAGCAACGTATTATAATTATATCAATTTAATTATCAAAAATCTAGGTTTAAATCCAAAACTAAAACTGATTTACTATTTTTCTTTTCTTAGTTGTTAAATAAAAAACAAAAAGCGTGAATCAAAAGGACTTAAATAGGACAGAAACGTTTGGTTTAGGAAAATGATTAGGAGTGGAATTCAAAGATAAACGTGAAGGTTTAAAATCACACTAAACCAAAGCAAGAGTTTCAAAAATTTTCATAAAAATATATACACATTTTTTTCCTTCTTTTTTTTTTTTTTTTTTTTTCATTTTTTTTTTTTTTTTTTTCAAAACAAAGGCCATAAATATTTTATTTTCCTTTTTGAGTTGGCCAAACAAAAATAAACATCACTTTTGAACATACTTCTTTTTTTTTTCGAAAACCTTTCTCCACAAAAATCACAAAATACCCTATCAAAATCGTCAAAATAATTTATGAAACTCAAAAAGGCTAGTGTGATTCGATAGGTTGGAAATTTTGGCTTTGGTGAAACTGAAATGAAAGGAGGAGCTATCAAATGAAATCGGAAAAAGGCTCAAAAACGGCTAACTAGTGGTAAAAGTTTTTAGGTTGGCAGGAAAGCTCAAACGAAAACAAAAACGGCCTAAATCATTTTCACGCTTTTGAATTTATTTAAAACAAAGGTTTGAAAAATTTCAAAAAGCGAGTCCTAGATAATAAAAGAAGATTGATGAAATTAACTTGAAAATAGAAATAATAGGTGACTTGGATCGTTCACATCTACTACGTTATTCAAAAGTTGACTTTACAAAAATTATTCAAAAACGAAAAAGAAAATAGTGGATGATGAATTTTTGAGAAAGTAAAGGAAATAAAAAAACAAAAAACCATAATAGAAATGCGAGTTTTAGAAAAATATTTCACCTTAACATGCTACCGCGAATTAGAAACACAGCATGGCCAACATTTTACTTGTGAAACATAATTAAAAAGGACGATTAGAAATATTATAATTAACTAAGTTGTTTATAGGAGATTTTGAGTAAAACAAAACTAAAAACTAGGGGTACTATTGAAATACCAAAATGTCTAAACTATTCAAAAACACATATATATTTTTTTTATTTTGAGGAATATTCTCTTTTTTTTGGATTTTGGAAAATTTTTCTCTTTTTTGGAATTTTAAGATATTCATTTTTTTTTTTATGGAACTATTTACAAAAAAGGAAATTATTTACACTAAGCAAAAATGAAGGAGGAAATCCTCCCCCAAGCTTAAAACAGACATTGTCCTCAATGGCTAAAGAAGGGGATTGGAGAAGGAGAGAAAAATAAAGTGCAGAATTGAAAGACAGAATTGAAATACAGGTACTTCCCCGGATTTATTTGCTGCGAAAACTGAGTGATGCCGCTCCCCGAATGTCTTCTTTGGACTTCGTGATGGATTCAGCAATGTTGGAGCAGGCGATCGCAGAAGCTTCAGCTTGTCGGAGCCGTCCGAGGCAAAAATTGTAAAATAAAGAAAACAGAAAAAGATAACTTGGGTTGCCTCCCAAGAGCGCCCTTTGGTTAAAGCGTCGTTGAGCTCGACGCATCAAAAATAATATTGTCCAAAAATATTGTTGTCCCGAAATAAAATTGTTTTTAGCAAAAAATTAAAAGTTCAGATTAAAGTTCGTGAAGCAGAAACTTAATAGTGTTTGGACTGACATCATCATCACCAGAAAAATACAGTTTAAGACGCTGACCATTCACTTTGAAATTACCCTTATCAGGGTGAGAAATTAAAACAGTTCCATAAGGAAATACTTCTAAAACAGAAAACGGGCCAGACCAGCGAGATTTTAATTTGCCCGGAAATAAACGTAAACGACTGTTATATAACAGGACTTGGTCGCCCGGCTTAAAGTTTTTAGGGTGCCTTAAGTGTTTATCGTGTAAACGCTTCGTCCGCTCTTTATAAAGTTTATTATTTTCATAAGCATAAGAGCGCCACTCATCGAGTTCATTTAGTTGAAATTTTCGAAGGTCACCGACTGAGTGGGGATCGAAGTTTAAAAATTTTAAGGCCCAAAAGGCGCGGTGTTCTAACTCTACGGGCAGATGACACGATTTTCCATAGACCAGCCGATACGGCGTACATCCGAGGGCGGTTTTGTACGCTGTTCGGTAGGCCCATAGAGCATCGTCAAGTTTGGTTGACCAGTCTTTTCTAGAAGTTGAAACAGTCTTTTCTAATATTCTTTTTATTTCTCTATTTACTACTTCGACTTGACCGTTAGTTTGGGGGTGGTAGGCAGTGGACAGTTTATGCGTAACGCCGTATTTAGTAAGGATTTTGAAAATTGCGCGTTACAGAAATGGGAACCCCTATCGCTAACGATTGCGCGTGGCGTACCGAATCTAGAAAATAATTTTTTAAAAAACGTGACTACAACTCGGGAGTCGTTCGTAGGAAGAGCTTGGGCCTCAGCCCATCGTGAAACATAATCAACAGCAACTAAAATATATTTGTTTCCAAAGCTAGAAGGAAGGGGGCCAACAAAATCAATTCCCCAGAGGTCGAAAATTTCGCACTCTAAGAAATAATTTTGCGGCATTTCATTTTTATTAGAAATATTGCCCGACCGTTGGCAACTATCACACCTGCTCACAAAGGCTTGCGCGTCTTTAAACAGGCTAGGCCAGTAAAAACCCGCGCAAAGCACTTTATGAGTGGTGCGAGCAGCTTGATAGTGCCCACCTGTCGGACCTTCATGCAAATGTTTTAGAATATCAATTCCTTCATCAAAAGAAACACATCTCCTTATCACTTGATCCGCACAAATTTTGAAAAGATGCGGGTCTTCCCAAAAGTAGTTCTTCAGCTCAGAAAAGAATTTCTTCTTCTGCTGAGAGGAGAACTCTTTTGGGAGCACCCGGGCCACTAGATAGTTGGCGATGTGCGCGAACCAAGGAGAAGTAGATGTATTAACTAAAAGCAGCTTCTCATCAGGAAAATAGTCATTAAAAGATTTTTCATTTAATTTTTCTATAAAGGGGTTATCTAATCTTGATAAATGGTCGGCGGCCAAGTTCTCGGCTCCTCGCTTATCACGGATCTCTAAGTCAAACTCCTGGAGGAGTAAGACCCAGCGAATCAAGCGAGGCTTGGCATCCGTTTTGGCAAGAAGGTACTTGAGGGCCGAGTGGTCCGTAAAAACAATGATTTTTGAAAGTGTAATGTAAGGGCGAAATTTATCAAACGCAAATACTACGGCTAAGAGCTCCTTCTCGGTTGTGGTGTAATTTTCTTGTGCAGATGTGAGGGTTTTACTAGCGTAATAGATGGGGTGGAAGTTCTTAGATATGCGTTGACCTAATACGGCTCCCACCGCAAAACTACTCACATCGCACATAATCTCGAAAGGAAGGTCCCACACCGGAGCTATCATAATCGGCGCGTTAATTAACTTTTCTTTAATTAATTCAAAGGCAGAAATACAAGAGTCATCAAAAATGAATGGAGCGTCTTTTTCTAAGAGATGGGTGAGGGGCTTAGTGATCTTGGAGAAGTCCTTTATAAAACGACGATAAAAACCAGCGTGGCCTAGGAAACTTCTTATAGCTTTTATGTTTGTAGGTGGCGGCAACTTCTCAATAACTTCTATCTTGGCAACGTCTACCTCAATACCTTTAGCAGAAATTTTATGACCCAAAACTATACCTTCCCTCACCATAAAATGGCATTTTTCCCAATTTAGGGCAAGGTTAGTTTCTTCGCATCGTTCTAAGACTTTTTCGAGGTTTTCTAAACATCTATCGAAGGTATCGCCGAACACGGAGAAATCGTCCATGAATACCTCCATAATGCTTTCTACGTACTTGTCAAATATTGCGAGCATACATCGTTGGAATGTAGCCGGCGCATTACATAATCCAAACGGCATTCTTCGGTACGCGAAGGTGCCGAAGGGACAAGTAAACGTAGTTTTCTCTTGGTCCTCGGGAGAGATGGGTATTTGAAAGTACCCCGAGAGGCCATCGAGAAAACAATAAAAGCTATGGCCGGAGAGACGTTCTAAAATCTGGTCGATAAACGGTAGAGGAAAGTGGTCCTTACGGGTGGCGTCATTTAACTTACGGTAATCTATGCACATACGCCAACCCGTCACCGTCCGTGTCGGGATTAATTCATTATTCTCATTACTAACTACGGTTATCCCTCCCTTTTTTGGAACTACTTGAACGGGGCTAACCCACTTACTGTCCGATATCGGGTAGATAATTCCTGCGTCTAATAGTTTCATAACCTCGCCCTTAACTACTTCTTTCATATTCGGGTTTATACGGCGTTGAGGTTGAATAGAGTTACGCGAATTATCTTCCATTAGGATTTTATGTGTACAGAAAGATGGGCTTATGCCCTTGATATCAGAAATTTGCCAAGCAATAGCCCGGCGATGCTTACGTAGAACTAGAAGAAGTTTATCGTTCTGCATATCCGTGAGGTAGGCCGAAACGATAACTGGTAACTTGGAGTCTTTTTCTAAGAAAGCATACTTAAGGTGTTCGGGAAGTTCTTTAAGTTCTAGGGTAGGGGGTTCTTCATAAGAGGATTTTGAGATTCTTTCTTTTTCAAAAATAATATCTTCATAAACTTTTTTATAAGGAACGTAATAAGGGGTGGGGCTAGCAGCCAAGGCAGCTTCTTGTACAGATTCAGTGGTAAGAAAAGAGGAAGAACAAAAATCAGAAAACTCTTTTTCAAACTCAGAAAGACAATAAGAAGATTCATCACTTCCTTGCAGTGATTCTGTTGTAAGAGAAGAGGAGCAAAAAGTAGAAAATTCTTTTTCAAAGTCGGAGAGGCAGTAGGAAGAATCATCACTCACGGCGTCTACGAAAAAACATGAGTCATCGTTCGCTAAGGTGTTCTTCATCGAAGGGGTGATCGGAAATGTGACTTCGTCGTCGCCTACTCGAAGAAAGAGCTTACCATTGCTTACGTCAATGATGGCTCGGGAGGTGGCAAGGAAGGGTCGGCCAAGGATCAGGGAACCTCGACGTCTTCTTCGATGTCCAAAATGACAAAGTCCACCGGGAAGATGAACTTGTCGACCTTCACTAGAACGTCCTCCACTATTCCTAACGGATATTTGACGGATCTATCGGCTAGCTGGATACTCATACGCGTGGGGTTAAGGCTACCAATCCCTAACTTTTTGAACAACGAAAAGGGCATCAGGTTTATACTTGCGCCTAAGTCGGCTAACGCGTGTTTAACAAAGAGATCACCGAAGACACACGGGATAGAGAAACTACCCGGGTCACTGATTTTCTTCGGCAAACCGTTTGTTAAAACGGCAGAGCACTAGGCGTTTAACGTGACGTGCGAAAGATTCTCTAACTTCTTCTTGTTTGTGAGGAGGTCTTTAAGATATTTGGCGTATTTCGGCATTTGCGAAATAGCCTCGTGGAAGGGAAGATTAATGTGGATTTGTTTGAAGATTTCTAAGAAGCGGGAGTACTGATCATCTTGACGTTGTCTATTAAGTTCAGAGGGGTATGGAGGAGTTGAATTATTTTTGAAGATGGGTGGTGGAGTGAGATTATTTTCTAAAGCGGGGGTGATTACTTCTTCAGCAGAGGGTGTAAGCGGAGCAGAGCTTTGATTTTTAAAAGCAGGAGCGGAGCTTTGATTTTTAAAAGCAGGAGCGGAGCTTGCCTCGGGCTCTTCACTTACCATACCGGAGACTTGCTTCCCACTCCGAAGAGTTATAGCTTTCGCTTGCTCTCTCGGGTTGGGTTCGGTATTGGAAGGAAGAGACCCTGCGGGTCGCTCAGAAATTATTTCGCGAGCTGTCCTACCTGGTTTTCTAGACTTTTTACGCTTCCGGTTAAAGTTCTTATAGTGGCGTCATTTGTGGTGATATATTTAGAAAGTAATTCCTCCAAGCTTGGAGGTTTTGGGTAATTTTGAAGAAGTGGTGGTGGTGGTGGTGGTTGTGCAGAAAAATCATTTTGCGGAGGTGGGCGCATCGCATTCGATGGATTACTCCATGAAAAGTTCGGGTGATTTCTTAAAGCGGGGTTATAACTATTCGGAAAATTAAAACCAGGCGGATGAAAATTCGCAGCAGAAAAATTATTAAAAGCAGTTCTAGGCAAATTATTAACATAATCTAAATGTTCTGGAGTAGGGGTTGCAGATTCCCATACCTGAGGGGCGGAGGCAGCAGTCATCTCCGTGATTTTTTTGCTTAGGATTTCTACTTGCAGAGCGAGCTGGGAGACGTTGTCCACTTCATAGATACCTGCAGGCTTGTTTGGGCGGGACCTAGGCACATTCCACTGATAAGTGTTCATGGCCATGTCCTCAAAAAGCTCAAGAGCGGCTTCCGGGTCTTATGATTTAAAGTACCGCCAGAAGCTGCGTCTATCATTTGCTTCGTGCTTTGATTTAGCCCGTTATAAAACGTCTGCACTTGTAACCATACAGGCAGCGCGTGATGTGGGCATCGTCTTAATAATTCTTTAAATCTCTCCCAGGTTTCGTAAAGGGTTTCAGAGTCTATTTGTCCGAAGGCAGAGATGTCGTTCCTAAGTTTTGCAGTTTTAGCGGGCGGAAAATACTTCGCCAAAAATTTTTCAGTTAATTCATTCCAAGTGGTTATGCTATTTTTCGGAAGTGTGTTAATCCACTGCTTAGCTTTAGTTCTTAGAGAGAAGGGGAAGAGTCTTAGCCTGATCGCATCATTTGTGACACCATTTATCTTGAAGGTGTCGCAAATTTCAAGAAAGCTAGCTATATGTGCGTTCGGATCTTCATCTTGAAGTCCGTCAAATTGCACATATTGCTGCACCATTTGAATTATGCTAGGCTTTAGTTCAAAGTTATTATTTGCTATAGTAGGGCGGACTATACTCGATTCTGTTCCCTCGAGGTTCGGTCGTGCATAATAGGACATAGTCCTTTGAACGGCCTCATCTACGTTGGGTTCTTCCATTCTTAAAGTATTAAATGACTCGGAGTCCTCAACCGGTACTTGGATAGTAGGACCTTGAAATCGCGATCTTCTCCGAAGAGTACGCTCAATTTCGTGGTCCAAGTCAAAAATAACCGACGGACTCCCGCGGGTCATGCACTAAAAGAACAGAAAAGAAGAAGAGAAAGAGAAAAAGGATAAACTAGAAAGAAAAACTAGATTTAGAAAATTAAATTAAAATTTTTTTTTTCCTTTTTGAAATAGATTTTTTTTTATAAATTAACTCCCGAACTTCCCAAGGACTACCCCGTGAAGGGTTCGCAAGGTACTAGACAAGACAGTGGCGCTTAAAGCCCTTTGCCCTTTTCGAGAGAATTAGGTGGCGTAGAAAAATTGTGAGGTTGGTTTCTATTAAGAGCGGTGATAATTTTTTTGATTTTTTTTTAAAACTTTAAAGAAAAGGGGATGAGAAAGAGAAGAGATAAAATTAATAGGTTCGTGTTTTCAAAATATCAACGGAAGTTGGCTCCCCGGCAACGGCGCCAAAAACTTGTTGCGCGCTAGGGTTCGAAGAAAATAAACGCAACCGAACTAGCAACCCGATGAGGCAAGTATACCTATCGAATTGTAGCAAGGGGACACAAGTGTCGTATTAAGATCCGGGAACTGTTGGCTAAGCTTACTCACACGAACGCTATTATCTTATCGACTGAAAAACTAGGGTTTTAGAAAATCTAAGCGCAATGGAGAAATGGAAGCAAACTAGAAAGAGAACTACCGCAATTAAGTTACGCTATTAAGAAAAGAACTAAGCTAGAAAGGAAATTACTGCAGTTAATTAGAGAGCACAATATATGAGATTACTACAAAAGGTAGAGCAATATGAAATGGAAATGCACCCGATCGAGATTCACCTCGGCTAAAGACGATTAAGAAAATGCGATGAAAATCTAAACTTAATAGGATAAGGGTCCTTGACCGTGGAGGTTCCTAAAGCTTGAACACGCTTCTCTCGAAGTCGTGCCCAACTGAGTTTAGGAAGGTCCGACCGACTCTCGTCTAAATCGGAGGCCTAAAACTCGCTTTACGCGGTGAACCCCACTTTGTGATTTTACTCCAATCCGGGAGATTTGGACGTCTGCCTCTCTCGAGGGGTGCGTACAACTCCCTTTACTCTTGAATGCTCACTTCATTCTTTCGGCCTCTCGGCTAGCCCAGAATGAAAGCAAAGGCGGAGAGTATATATCGAAAATGTACCTCCGACCCGTGATAAATCAAGAGTAATTCAAGGCCCTAACCTAAAAAGAAAAGATTAATTAAAACATCATAACATAATCGCTCTAACCTCGGATCGTCAAGATTGAGTACAAGGAGGATTAATTAATCATAATGGAGTGGAGGGGGGAAGATGAATAGAAAAGCATAAGAAGAACACAAGCTAAAAAAAAGAACACTTTTATTAATAAAAAGGGCAAGTTACACTATTGAAAATTAAAGTTACAAGTGCATGAAAATTAAACCCTATTCTAGCCCTATATTAAGCACTTAAGCAAGAAGAAAATTACATTAAAAGCTAGCACAAACTATGATTAAACTAGGGTTAACCAAAAGTACAAAGAGAGGGGGAGAGAGAGAGAGAGAAAGCATGAAAAAGGATCAAGAAACAAAGGGGCAGCACCTCCCCCACTCAACCAAAGCTTGCTGAAATGGGGAGGAGGGGGGCTCAATTTATAGATTTTTTCTCGGGTCGGTCACGCCCTCCGACACGCCCTAGGGGGGGCGTGTCAGGGGGGCGTGACAGTACTATGTTGACCTCGGGCTCTGGATTCTGGCGGGAGGGATGATTGCTTCGGTACGTCGGTGGTCACGCCCTATGTCACGCCCGTGACAGGGGGCGTGACAGGCATGTCATGTCCAAATCATTGGTCGGAAATCCGTCAGTCGCCGAAAAAGGAGGGTGTCACGCCCATGTCACGGGCGTGACATGGGGCGTGACAGTACTATTTGCGTGCTGAGGCGGAAGGGCATTTAATGCGGCGGCAGCTTTGCGGCAGAGGGCGACACGCCCCTGGTCACGCCTAGTGACACGCCCAGGGAGGGCGTGACAGGGGGGCGTGACAGCGGTTTTTGACCGTTTTCTGTCCCATCCAGCAGGTGTCCTCGGGATCGGGTGACACGCCCTAGGTCACGCCCAGGGAGGGCGTGACAGGGGGGCGTGACAGGCCATTTTGGCAATTTTTCTGAAAACCTGCAAAAAGACAGGAAAAAGTTAGTGGCAATAAAATTTACATAAAAAGGATAAAAATAAACTAATAATAGACATAATTTGTACAATATAAAAATATAAAATACGATAATAGTTTAGGCTACAAAACGTATTATCAGCCGCCGCCTGGTGATAGCCCCGACCACCACGAAGGTGTCGGCGGCGGTGGCAGGCCGGGGAGGTGGCCGGATCGCCGGCGGCAGCCGCTGGAAGATGGCCCAGGCGGGACGAATCTGGGCCGTCGGCTAGAGCTTGAAGATGACCAGATCCCGTCCAAAATCGCGCCAAGATTCGTGCTGATATGATTAAATAAACTATAGCTTAAGTTTGATTTTATTTCATTTCCAGTCACAGATTTTGTATTTATTGGATTTAATTATTAAAAATAGTTAGAGCCCTTTTCAGAAAATATGGTCAACACAAGAAATATAGCCCTATGGGTCTACTGTCAAACAAAATTGGTTTGAACCAATTTGCGTGACTGGTTTGACCAGGGCACTCAATTTGGTGGGGTCTATACAAATGACTAGGAGCCATTAAACTAGTTGCCCACACTTCATCCTTAATCCAAATGAGCTGATATTTTGGCAGGGAGTCACCATACCCTATACCTAGACCCTGCCCAAAAATGGGAATTTTTGGGAATAAATTTCCTATAGTTTTGAAAAAATTTAATTATGCTAGGGTAAATTAATATATGGGTCAAATGAAGTCCAAATTTATCCAAATTTTGGTGTGATGGATTTTAGGTCAATATAGACCTCTGGTTAAAGTTTCATTAAGTTTGGAGTTGATTTGAATGGGATTCAAGCAAACCCTAGCCTTGCCCTAAGAAGGGTATTTTGGTCCAAAATGTAATTTTGGCTTTTAGTGTCCAATTCACCTCAACAGAGGTTTAAATTTGGTACGCTGCTTTGTCATGACAATATACACCTCCCAATGAAAACTTGGGGGCATTGGATTTGATTTGGCCCAAGATCCTAGGTCAAACCCTAAGGAAGGGCTTTTGTACCTTGTGAAGGACATATGGCCAAAACACCTTGTATGGCTATGAAATTTTGTAGGGGTGGTATTTTGGTAACTATAACCCTCTGGTAAAAATATTAGGGTATTTTGGAAGGTTTAGGACCCTCAAAATCCTAACCCTAGTTTAGGGCACAAATGTGGTGGGATAGGAATGGGTTAGCTAAACCCCTTAAAATGATATGAAATTTTGGTAGGATGGTCATAAGGATATTAATAATCTTTGGTGATTTATTTAGAAATTTTGGAGTAATATTTATAGCACTTCATTTGTAACACAAGGAATGCCTCAATTTAGTAAATTAATTATTATGCTCACTCTGACCCTTGGAAGGTCATGAAATTTTGGTAGAGGATGTTTTGAATCATTATAAGCTTATATAAATTATATTAAAATTGTTGGATACTTATTTAAGGTACTTACTTCACAAGCTTGCTAATTGATGGAATTATTCAATAATTTAATTTAGTCCATTTACTGATAATTAAATTATGAAATTTGGCCCAAACCATTTACATGCCATTAGATTTATACTTGAATTTTCTCTGAATTTTTGGAAGCAACATAGTATTTTATATTTCTTTAAATGAATTATTAAGGATTAAAATAAAATAATGATTTGGGGATAAAACCTTACTGAAAAATTTAGATATTTTGGAAGATGAGTTATATCCTCATTTTGAATAACATATAAAAGTTGTAGAATGATATCTTGACTGAAAATTGTACTTCATGTTCATTATTGGAAATATTAGTCTTTAGAATAATTAAATAAATTATTAAATAAATAAGGAAAATTTTGGATCTCTGGATTTAGGGCTTAAAGGTCATAATAGACCTCCATTAATTATTATAAGAGTATTGGATAGTTATTTGATGTACCTCCTATTTTACATGAAGTTTGACATAGTGGTCTGCAATTAGCAATTTTGGAAAACTATATATTCATTTGTTTGAAGCTTATCACTCCTTAATCACTGATGATATTTGACCCAGAGCATTTATGGGCCCTTGCAATCATGTTAGAATTATCCTTGAATTTTCAGAAATAATATTGCCCTATTTATTATTTTTATGAATTATTGCAATATACCATTTAAATAAAATAAGTGGCCCGAACCTTGCTGAAAAATTAAGGGATTTTGTATCTTAGGTTAAATGATTATATTAAGTATAACATAAATCTGGGGAGATTTTATATTGTCAAAATTTGGTACCTTCAGCTCAATCTTGGAGACTTGGGCCACTATAAATGTTTAAATAAATTCCTAGATAAATAGGAAAATTGTAAAACTCTGGATTTGGGCCATAAAGGTCATAATGGACCTTCACTAATTATCATAGGAGTATTGGATGATTACTTGATATACTTCCCATTTTACATAATATTAAACCTTGGTGGTCTGCGTATAGTAAATCTACTGAAATAATCTGGAGTAAAAGTTAGGCACATAAGTCAAAAATTAGTGGTTATAGGAATGAGTTCATCACTCAGGGTTGGATGAGCTAGGGATTGGTTTGACTAACAGGTTAGGTGGTGTTTGGGATCGACGAAAGATCGTCTTCCCCATAAAGTGGAAGGTCAAATCTCCTTAGGTCTAATTACTGTAATATGGAAATGAAAGGGGTAAAACCTAAGTCGTAGGGATAAAGTAGGTAGTAAACTTAGGATTTCACACTCTCACACCCCTGTGTCCCGAGAGATAGTTTGGGTTACTCGGGCAATAAGCCCAGTGTTTAAGGTAATGGGCATGGTAGCCCGGGGAGCTTCGGCTCGGTTGTAGATTATGACGGACGGGTTAGTCCGGGGAGCTTTGGCTCGGTTGTTGGTTATGATGGACGGGATAGTCCGGGGAGCTTCGGCTCGGTTGTAGGTTATGACGGATGGATAGTCCGGGGAGCTTTGGCTCAGTTGTAGATCATGATGGACGGGACTGTCCGGTGAGCTTCGGCTCGGTTGGTAGTTTGACTCATAACTATTGCATGTGCATAACAGGTTTAAGGTGGTGGGTCTTCAATATTGTGGAGTTCGATGCACCGACACCAATATCATTGGCTCGTCAAGTGTGGTGAGCACTTTGCCAACAGAAGTCCGGTACGCCAGCCGGCAAGAGTACGCAGGCGTCCGCTTAGTGCACCAAGCGTTGAGGCGTACGATAGGTCTGACCGGTAGTGCTTTACTGGTTTAGAGGTGGGCGAGGCCCAACCCACCGCTTCCGTCTGCCACTACGCAAGTATCCTGGGAGGTAACGGCTCTGAAAGGGGGAACTAAAGGTCTGTGTACACAGAGTCGAGTGGGTGAGTTACACTTGCATGTTCACATCATAGCATAGTTGTATTTCATAGCATAACCATTACATAAAACCTGACACCTAATGTATAAGCGGTATGGGACGCTCTATACATTAGGCCTTGCAAAACGACCCCTTGGCCTATAAGTTCGTGTGAGCGTGCTTATAAGTCAAGGTTCTCTTTCAATATTATAAGCCTGCTAATTGATCCGACACCCTATCGTATAAATCGGTATGGGACTTTTTATACGATAGGAGCCCTGCAAAAGATCCCTTAGCTTATGTGTACCCACATAAGTTAAGGTTAATCATTTAATTTTGTATAATTATTATCATGCGTACACTGTTAGTTTAGTTCCGCTGCCATCTGGAATTTGACTATTCTCCACCCTCATGTCCTTCCCTTTCCTTCTCCCCGCTCGGTGCTTAGGAGCCATGGGGGAAGGGGTGGGGGACGATAGGACTTAGTCTTAGAGACTAACGGTTTACAAACCACATCATTTAGGGGACCACGGAGCCCAGCATGTAGGAGCAGCCCCGGAGGTCGGCACGCTTGGAGATCAGACAGTCTAGTACTGGAGTCCAGACAGCAGGGACAGTGAGTCCCGAACTATATTAGTCGTATTAGTTTTCTTCCGCGATGAGTGAATTGTAGTGAGGACCTGATGTACCGGGCATAAGCCCGAGATTTTCATTATATGTATTATCTGTGGACACTCCCTTCGTGGAGTTTATTTCTATATATGTGATTTCTGTGGACATGCATCTTTTCTTCTGCTATAGTAGAGATCGATTCGGCCGGCAGAACCGACATCTTGTAGTGACGACCTTCCCGGGCGAGAAGGTATCACCGCAAGGCGGCGGTTCTGGGCCTAAGACCCCGGTGTCGAAAAAGAAAAAAAAATGGGGGTCTTACAAGTGGTATCAGAGGAAACCTCGATCAGAAAAGTAGCAGTCCACTAACCCTGGGACACCCCCGCTCGAGTTTAGTTTGGGGACAAACTAAGCAGCGGAAGCAGTGGTGGGCCCATATGGGAAATCACATGAAAATTGTCCACTTTTAGTTAAATCTGTGAGACTTCTTATAATTGTCTTCTATTACGCAGCCCCCAGCGCAGCCAACACCACAAGGCGGAGTTCAGCAGACTCCGACTGTTGCACCACCTCCCCTAGTCCCCACTCCATTCTTACACTCGGAGATGGGTCAAACGCTGACAGCCATTCTAGATGCCTTCAGGGCTCAACAGGCTCCGGCTCCGCAACCAAACCCGGGGGCCAATTGGCTGAGCATCTTTCGAGGACTCTCTCCCCCATCCTACTTGGGGACCGAATCCACCGTACGGATAGAGGAATGGCTAGATATTATGTACGAAATGCTGACTGGGATACGATGTCCCTGGGAGGAGAGGGTGGCCTTGGTTGTCTCCTGCCTGGAGTCCCATGCTAAGAGGTGGTGGAAGACGCTGCTGGACACAAGATTTGTTGATAGGGAGGTTGCGGAAGTTACCTGGGAAGAGTTCAGGACCGCGCTGCTGGAGAATTTTGTTCCACAGTCGGCCAGGGATGAGTTGGAGGAGCGGTTCTTACAGCTGAAGCAAGGCACCCGGACAGTGGTAGAGTACCATCGGGAGTTCGAACATTTGGCTCGATATGCAGATTCTTACCAGCTGGACGAAGCGGGATACATCAAGAGATTCTATAAGGGCCTGCGGGAGGACTTGAGGGAGGCTTTGTTGTTTGTATCCGACGGGCCTATCTCCCGGATTTTGGAAATGGCAAAGAGGATCGAGGCCGATTGGCACACCACTCGGGGCCGGAAGCGGTAAGCGGAGGATCAGGGCCGGAGAGCCAGAAATGATCAGCGACAAGGTGCTATACCAGGTGGGAGAAGGACAGAGGACCAGCCTCGACAGGAAGTGAGGCAGGAGCCGAGGGAGCAGGTGATATTGGCCCCTCAGCCTCTTCAGATGAGGGAGGCACCGAGACCCGGGGGTTTGGCATTTCCCCCACCGGAGTGCTACAACTGCCATCAGATAGGACACATTCGGAGAAACTGCCCCATGAAGGGAGCACCATTACCAGCACCCCAGGATGCCCCGCATGCCCAGCAGTTTGGAGGACGAGGACGTGGTCGAGGACGTGGTTTCCAGGGTGCATATCGTAGGCAGCAGAGGGAGCAAATTTATGCGCTGGATCTGGCTCAGCCCCGAAACCCGGAGCAAGTAATCACTGGTACGTCTAAAAATTTTGGTTAAAGTTATTTCCTCATGAAGTTAAATTTGATATAGAAGTGACATTCTAGGAAAGAAAACCATAACAAGAATTCTGAGACATTTAATTTTTCCAAACCCCAGGAATAGTTTTCATCAGCGGCAAACCCGCTTATACGCTATTTAATACGGGTGCTTCGCACTCATTTGTATCGGAGGCCTTCATAGAAGGATTGGAAGGCGTGGAACGATTCACGGGTCTGATGATGAGGATACGACTACCCGACGGATCAGAGTTGTTCACCTCAGCCCACTGCAACATGGAGGCGGAGATCGGCGAAAGGATATTTGAAGCTCCAGTGACGATCATAAAGATGCCAATCTTTGATTTGATCCTAGGGATGACGTGGTTGAACTGGAATCATGCTCAGATTGACTGCACGTCCAAAAGAGTTACCGTAAGACATGGGGATTCCTACCTCATCATTGAAGGTATTAAATTCATTCCCCCTCTCATACTGTCGTCTGTACAAGCCGTCAAGGCTCACTTACAGGGGGAAGAAGTGTTTGAGGTAATATTCGAGATGACTGAGACCAAGGTCTCCATCTCGGATATTCTGGTGGTGCGAGATTTTGCCGACGTATTCCCGGAGAAACTGCCTGGGCTACCCCCACACCGGGAGCAGGATTTCCGGATACAGCTGGTGCCGGGGGCTAAGCCGGCAGCTAGGGCCCCTTACCGGATGGCCCCAAAAGAGCTGACAGAATTTTGAAGCCAACTCTAGGAACTGGTGGAAGCCGGATTTGTTAGGCCGAGTTCCTCTCCATGGGGAGCCCCGATCTTATTCGTTAAAAAGAAGGACGGAACTCTGAGACTGTGCATCGACTACCGAGCACTAAACCGATTGACAGTCCGAAACACATATCCGTTGCCAAGGATAGATGAGCTGTTTGACCAGCTAGAAGGTGCGCATTTCTTTTCCAAATTGGATTTGAGGTCTGGTTACTACCAGCTAAGGATCCAGGAGGAGGACATTACGAAGACTGCTTTCAGTAGCAGATATGGGCTATATGAATTTACAGTGATGCCCTTCGGGCTCACAAATGCGCCATCAGCATTTATGAGCCTTATGAATCAGGTGTTCGAAGAATATTTAGATGTGTTTGTCATCGTGTTTATCGATGACATCCTCATTTACTCAAGGACAGAGGAGGAGCACACACGGCATCTGACGCTGACCCTGGAGAGACTACGGGAGCACAAGCTTTATGCAAAGATCAGCAAATGCCAGTTTTGGTTGAAGGAGGTGGCCTTCCTAGGCCATATCATCAGTGGTGCTGGGTTGGCAGTGGACCCGGCCAAGATCCAAGCGGTTCGGGACTGGCCACAATTAAAGACGGCCACAGATGTACGAAGTTTCCTAGGACTTGCCGGTTACTACCGGAAATTTGTGGAGGGATTCTCTCGTATCGCCCTCCCACTCACATCTCTGACAAGGAAGGAGGTACCCTTTATCTGGACTCCACGATGTGAAGAGGCTTTTCAAGAGCTAAAGGGGCGACTCACTTCGGCTCCTATACTCGCCCTCCCTTCAGGGAAAGAAGGATTCCAGGTCTACACCGATGCCTCCTATCAGGGCATGGGTGCAGTACTTATGCAGAATGGCCATGTGATAGCTTACGCTTCTCGGTAGATGAAGAAGCACGAGCAAAACTACCCAGTTCATGACTTAGAGATGGGAGCGGTCATTTTTGCACTAAAAGTCTAGCGTCACTATCTGTACGGTGTCCACTGCGACATATACTCCGACCGTAAAAATCTGAGGTATATGGACACACAGAAGGAGCTAAACATTAGACAGAGACGATGGGTGGAATTTTTAGCAGATTACCAGTATGAGATGCACTACCACCCTGGAAAGGCAAATGTGGTAGCAGATGCATTAAGCCGAAAGACCACAAACGCTGGAGTAGGAACACCGCTGATGGCCTTGGAGTTAATACAGATGTTTGATAAGATGCAAATATCCCTGGTATCTGAGGATCACCCTGAGTTATACCGAGAATATCTGTCGTCATTAATCGCCACAGATGACATACGAAAACGGGTCAAGGATGGACAGAGGCAGGATACTCAGCTAGAGCCGATTTTCCGGTCCTTAGAAGCAGGAACTGCAGGAGATTACACACTGAGGGATGATTTAGTATGCTTCAGAGGACGGGTCTATATACCAGAGGGAGGCCAGATCCGGGAGGACATCATGATGGCGGCTCATTGCAGTCGATATTCGGTACACCCGGGAATTACGAAGATGACTGCAGATCTGAAGAAGACTATGTTCTGGCCCGGCATGAAGAAAGATATCACCTACTTCGTAACCCGTTGCAAGGTGTGCCAATTAGTAAAAGCGGAGTGCAGAAACCCCGCAGGATTATTGCAGCCACTCCCAATACCAGAGTGGAAGTTTGATGATATCGCCATGGACTTTATACACGGACTTCCTCGATCCAGGACAGGGAACGATTCGATATGGGTGATCATCGACCGACTAACTAAGGTGGCGAGGTTTATTCCAATCAGGAAGGATGACTCGGTGGGGGTGTTAGTCCGGAAATTTGTGGAGCAGTTCGTCCGCTACCATGGTGTACCCAAGTCGATTGTGTCAGACCGGGACGGGCGATTTACATCCAGGGAGTGGAGGTCAGTGCAAACTTACTTAGGCACTCGACTAACCTTCAGTACGGCTTTTCATCCCCAGACAGATGGACAGACAGAACGGACCAACCGGACTTTGGAGGATTTACTACAACTCTGCGTATTAGATCGCGGTGAACCATGGGAGAAGTTATTACCACTGATCGAGTTCTCGTATAATAACAGCTACCAGTCCAGTATTAAAATGGCTCCTTATGAGGCGTTGTATGGACGAAAGTGCAGGACTCCTCTGTCATGGATACAGGACGAGGATCCTAAGGCATTGGGTTCGGAGTTTGTCGAGGACACCGAGGCTCAGGTAAGATTGATACGGGACAGAATGCTGGAAGCACAGAGCCGGCAGGCTAAGTATTACGACGCTCGGCACCGTCAGGTGGAATTCCAGATAGGAGATCAGGTGTTCTTGAAGATCCGACCAATGCATGGAGTTACTCGGGTACGCGAACAGAGGAAGAAGCTCAGCCCAAGGTACATGGGGCCTTATAGGATCCAGGAGCGGATCGTTCCCTTGGCATACAGGCTGGAACTGCCACCGGAGCTGGCGAGTCTGCACGACGTATTCCATATATCCTCTCTTAGGAGAGCTCTACTACGTCCAGAGCAGCAAGTTACAACCACAGATGGACCGATAGCATCTGATCGGTCAGTTCATCTAGAACCGGTCCGGATTGACGACAAGGGGGTACGAGTTTTGCGCCACAAGAGGGTTCCGTTAGTCAAGGTCCTGTGGAGAAATCACGGAAGAGAGGAGCACACATGGGAGCCCCAAGACTTGATGCGACAAAGATATCCGGAACTCTTCAGTCAGGTATTCCTCGCAACCACTCAAGATGTTCAATTTCCTTCCTAATTTAACTGAAATTTCAAGGTTACGGGCTAAACTTTTGTTTATTAGGGTCTAGATTTTGCCAGTTGGGCTACTTGGTCTTGAAATTGACAAACACCTTTAAACCTCACATGACAAACATGAGGTCATGACGTAAAACTTTCAACTCTCATGGGATGTTACAAGTTTCTTCCTCCCTGATAGGAGTCCCCGTAGGCTTAACCTGGATTTCGGGGACGAAATCTTTGTTTGTTTATTGGGATTTGTAACATCCCATTTCCAACTAGACCCCTAAGAGTGGTTCTGTCATGACAAAACCCTAGGAAGCCCAAGAAAGAGTCAAGTGGACCTGGTAGTGTGGATAGGGCCACTATGGTCTGCACTTAGCAGATCTCTAAACCTTGGTTAAAAGTGATCATGGGGCTTCACCAAGACTCCAAGACACCACCCATACCCTTATAACCCTAGAAAGAGATCAATGGGTCACTAAGGACCCATGAAGAGCAATCAAAGGACCTAAGTTGACCAAAGTCAACTATAGCCCTAATTGGGTCAAATTGACCTACACAAGGGACAATTGCAGTCCCTTGGCCCAGTAGACCCCACCCAAAACTTCTTAGACCTAGTGAGAGGTCAATGGGTCACTAAGGACCCATAGAGAGTAGTCAATAGGGCTAAGTTGACCAAAGTCAACTATGACCCTAATTGGGTCAAATTGACCTACACAAGGGTCAATTGCAGTCCCTTAGCCCAATGGACCCCACCCCTACCCTCATAAGCCTAGTGAGAGGCCAATAGGTCACCAAGGACCCATTGGGACCAATCAAAGGGCTAGTTTTGACCAAAGTCAACCCTTGACCTAAAATGGTCAAAAGGCCCTAGTTAGGGGCCAAGTGACCTCCAAGGGCCAATCCAACCCCACCTTGACCCTAGGAGAGGCTAATGGGTCACCAAGGACCTATTAAGGAAATCTCAAGGATCAAATTAACCTAGGTGGGCCCTAGTCTAACTTTGGGTCAAGTTAGCCCAAATGGGCTAACTCAAGCTCAAGCCCATTACATTGGGGCTAACCTTGACTTAAGTGGCCAAATGGATTTATGGGCTGACATGGGACATGTAGGAGCCAAAAATTCAGGCATGGTGACTAGGAGAGAGAAAGTCACCCATGGAGGAGAGAGAAAGAGAAGAAAGAAGAAGGAAGGAGGACTTTGTGCTCCTCCTTTCCCCTCCCCAACCTCCCCAACCTTCCCATTCATTTCAGAAGGACAAGGGGGAGTGCAACAGCCATTGTGGACTGTTTAGAGCAAGCTCCACCCCCCTACCAACCTAGCCGCCAACCTTGACCATGGCCAAAAATGGCACATGGCTTTTCAGCCACCTAACACCTCCCCTCTCCACCTTAAAAGCTTCAGTGAGGTCCAAGGAGCATTTCCCACCACTTTCCTGAAGAAGCCAAGCTGTTTCACTGAGTTTTTGAAGAAACCCGACCACCACCACCACCACCATGGTATTCCGGTGATCCTCCCGACTTCAGGCCGCCAAAAAGGTCCTCCTCCACTCCTTCTTGCATGGGTAAATCGTAGGGATCATTAGAACCAAGGTTGGAGCTCAGTTGAGCCCAATCGAAATTTCAATTTCATGGTTTTTCCATGATTTTTTCCGCTTGTCGAGATCGCCGGAGCAGTGCTCCCCGGCGGCCGTGCCGCCGCCTGGTGATAGCCCCGACCACCACGAAGGTGTCGGCGGCGGTGGCAGGCCGGGGAGGTTGCCGGATCGCCGGCGGCAGCCGCTGGAAGATGGCCCAGGCGGGACGAATCTGGGCCGTCGGCTAGAGCTTGAAGATGACCAGATCCCGTCCAAAATCGCGCCAAGATTCGTACTGATATGATTAAATAAACTATAGCTTAAGTTTGATTTTATTTCATTCCCTGTCACAGATTTTGTATTGATTGGTTTTAATTATTAAAAATAGTTAGAGCCCTTTTCAGAAAATATAGTCAACATAAGAAATGTAGCCCTATGGGTCTACTGTCAAACAAAATTGGTTTGAACCAATTTGGGTGACTGGTTTGACCAGGGCTCTCAATTTGGTGGGGTCTATACAAATGACTAGGCAGCCATTAAACTAGTTGCCCACACTTCATCCTTGATCCAAATGAGCTGAGATTTTGGCAGGGAGTCACCCTACCCTATACCTAGACCCTTCCCAAAAATGGGAATTTTTGGGAATAATTTTCCTATAGTTTTGTAAAAAATTTAATTATGCTAGGGTAAATTAAATTATGGGTCAAATGAAGTCCAAATTTATCCAAATTTTGGTGGGATGGATATGAGGTCAATATAGACCTCTGGTTAAAGTTTCATTAAGTTTGTAGTTGATTTGAATGGGATTCAAGCAAACCCTAGCCTTGCCCTAAGAAGGGTATTTTGGTCCAAAATGTAATTTTGGCTTTTAGTGTCCAATTCACCTCAACAGAGGTTCAAATTTGGTACACTGGTTTGGCATGACAATATACACCTCCCAATGAAAACTTGGGGGCATTGGAATTGATTTGGCCCAAGATCCTAGGTCAAACCCTAAGGAAGGGCTTTTGTACCTTGTGAAGGACATATGGCCAAAACACCTTATATGGCTATGAAATTTTGTAGGGGTGGTATTTTGGTAACTATAACCCTCTGGTAAAAATATTAGGGTATTTTGGAAGGTTTAGGACCCTCAAAAGCCTAACCCTAGTTTAGGGCACAAATGTGGTGGGATAGGAATGGGTTAGCTAAACCCCTTAAAATGATATGAAATTTTGGTAGGATGGTCATAAGGATATTAAAAAGCTTTGGTGATTTATTTAGAAATTTTGGAGTAATATTTATAGCACTTCATTTGTAACACAAGGAATGCCTCAATTTAGTAAATTAATTATTATGCTCCCTCTGAACCTTGGGAGGTCATGAAATTTTGGCAGAGGATGTTTTGAATAATTATAAGCTTATATAAATTATATGAAAATTGTTGGATACTTATTTGAGGTACTTACTTCACAAGCTTGCTAATTGATGAAATTATTCAATAATTTAATTTAGTCCATTTACTGATAATTAAATTATGAAATTTGGCCCAAACCATTTACATGCCATTAGATTTATACTTGAATTTTCTCTGAATTTTTGGAAGCAACATAGTATTTTATATTTCTTTAAATGAATTATCAAGGATTAAAATGAAATAATGATTTGGGGATAAAACCTTACTGAAAAATTTAGATATTTTGGAAGATGAGTTATATCCCCATTTTTAATAACATATAAAAGTTGTAGAATGATATCTTGACTGAAAATTGTACTTCATGTTCATTATTGGAAATATTAGTCAATAGAATAATTAAATAAATTATTAAATAAATAAGGAAAATTTTGGATCTCTGGATTTAGGGCTTAAAGTTCATAATAGACCTCAATTAATTATTATAATAGTATTGGATAGTTATTTGATGTACCTCCTATTTTACATGAAGTTTGACATGGTGGTCTGCAATTAGCAATTTTGGAAAACTATATATTAATTTGTTTGAAGCTTATCACTCCTTAATCACTGATGATATTTAACCCAGAGCATTTATGGGCCCTTGCAATCATGTTAGAATTATCCTTGAATTTTCAGAAATAATATTGCCCTGTTTATTATTTTTATGAATTATTGCAATATACCATTTAAATAAAATAAGTGGCCTGAACCTTGCTGAAAAATTAAGAGATTTTGTATCTTAGGTTAAATGATTATATTAAGTATAACATAAATCTGGGGAGATTTTATATTGTCAAAATTTGGTACGTTCAGCTCAATCTTGGAGACTTGGGCCACTATAAATGTTTAAATAAATTCCTAGATAAATAGGAAAATTGTAAAACTCTGGATTTGGGCCATAAAGGTCATAATGGACCTCCACTAATTATCATAGGAGTATTGGATGATTACTTGATATACTTTCCATTTTACATAACATTAAACCTTGGTGGTCTGCGTATAGTAAATCTACTGAAATAATCTGGAGTATAAGTTAGGCACATAAGTAAAAAATTAGTGGTTATAGGAATGAGCTCATCACTCAGGGTTGGATGAGCTAGGGATTGGTTTGACTAACAGGTTAGGTGGTGTTTCGGATCGACGAAAGATCGTCTTCCCCATAAAGTGGAAGGTCAAATCTCCTTAGGTCTAATTACTATAATATGGAAATGAAAGGGGTAAAACCTAAGTCATAGGCATAAAGTAGGTAGTAAACATAGGATTTCACACTCTCACACCCCTGTGTACCGAGAGATAGTTTGGGTTACTCGGGCAATAAGCCCAGTGTTTAAGGTAATGGGCATGGTAGCCCAGGGAGCTTCGGCTCGGTTGTAGATTATGACAGACGGGTTAGTCCGGGGAGCTTTGGCTCGGTTGTTGGTTATGACGGACGGGATAGTCCGGGGAGCTTTGGCTCGGTTGTAGGTTATGACGGACGGGATAGTCCGGGGAGCTTTGGCTCGGTTGTAGATCATGATGGACGGGACTGTCCGGTGAGCTTCGGCTCGGTTGGTTGTTTGACTCATAACTATTACATATGCATAACAGGTTTAAGGTAGTGGGTCTTCGATATTGGGGAGTTCGATGCACCGACACCAATATCGTTGGCTCGGCAAGTGTGGTGAGCACTTTGCCAACAGAAGTTCGGTGCGCCAGCCGGCAAGAGTACGCAGGCGTCCGCTTAGTGCACCAAGCGTTGAGGCGTACGATAGGTCTGACCGGTAGTGCTTTACTGGTTTAGAGGTGGGCGAGGCCCAACCCACCGCTTCTGTCTGCCACTACGGAAGTATCCTGGGAGGTAACGGCTCCGAAAGGGGGAACTAAAGGTCTGTGCACACAGAGTCGAGTGGGTGAGTTGCACTTGCATGTTCACATCATAGCATAGTTGTATTTCATAGCATAACCATTGCATAAAACCTGACACCTAATGTATAAGCGGTATGGGACGCTCTATACATTAGGCCTTGCAAAACGACCCCTTGGCCTATAAGTTCGTGTGAGCGTGCTTATAAGTCAAGGTTCTCTTTCAATATTATAAGCCTGCTAATAGATCCGACACCCTATCGTATAAATCGGTATGGGACTTTTTATACGATAGGAGCCCTGCAAAAGATCCCTTAGCTTATGTGTACCCACATAAGTTAAGGTTACTCATTTAATTTTGTATAATTATTATCATGCGTACACTGTTAGTTTAGTTCCGCTACCATCTGGAATTTGACTATTCTCCACCCTCATGTCCTTCCCTTTCCTTCTCCCCGCTCGGTGCTTAGGAGCCATGGGGGAAGGGGTGGGGGACGATAGGACTTAGTCTTAGAGACTAACGGTTTTCAAACCACATCATTTAGGGGACCACGGAGACCAGCATGGAGGAGCAGCCCCGGAGGTCGGCACGCTTGGAGATCGGACAGTCTAGTACTGGAGTCCAGACAGCAGGGACAGTGAGTCCCGAACTATATTAGTCGTATTAGTTTGCTTCCGCGATGAGTGAATTGTAGCGAGGACTTGATGTACCGGGCATAAGACCGAGATTTTCATTATATGTATTATCTGTGGACACTCCCTTCGTGGAGTTTATTTCTATATATGTGATTTCTGTGGACATGCATCTTTTCTTCTGCTACAGTAGATATCGATTCGGCCGGCAGAACCGGCGTCTTGTAGTGACGACCTTCCCGGGCGAGAAGGTATCACCGCAAGGCGGCGGTTCTGGGCCTAAGACCCCGGTGTCGAAAAAGAAAAAAAAATGGGGGTCTTACACTTCCGTACCAGCACTCCCACCGAGTCATCTTTCCTGATTGGTATAAAGCGGGCCACCTTCGTCAACCGATCAAAAATCACCCAGATCAAGTCGTTCCCCGTCCGAGACCGGGGAAGACCATGTATAAAATCCATAGCTATATCGTCGAACTTCCACTCCAGCACCGGGAGTGGCTGCAACAATCCTGCGGGGTTCCTGCACTCCGCCTTCACCAACTGACACGCCTCGCAATGGGTCATGAAGTACGTAATGTCCTTCTTCATGCCTGGCCAAAACATCATCTTCTTCAGATCGGCGGTCATCTTTGTGATCCCTGGGTGCACAGAGTACCGGCTGCAATGCGCCTCCGTCATAATATCCTCTCGGATCTGGCCTCCTGCGGGTATATATACTCTGCCTCTGAAATGTAGCAGTCCATCTCTTAGGGAATAATCTCCTGTAGAACCCTCCTCCAAGGCTCGGAACATCGGCTCTGCCCACGCATCTGTCCTCTGTCCGTCCCGAATGCGATCCCAAATATCGTCTATGGCAACCATCGATGTCAGATACTCCCTATACAGCTCTGGATCATCCTCGGACACTAGGGATATCTGCATATCTCTGAATGACCGGACTAGCACCATGGACATAACCTGGGGCCTAGCTTCGGAAGTGGCAGCTCGCCGGCTCAATGCGTCGGCCACCACGTTTGCCTTCCCTAGATAGTAGTGCATCTCATACTGATAATCTGCTAAAAACTCCACCCAGCGCCTCTGCCTTATATTCAGCTCCTTCTGAGTGTCCACGTATTTCAGGTTCTTGTGGTCAGAGTAGATGTCGCAGTGGACTCCATAAAGATAATGGCGCCAGACCTTCAGAGCAAAAACGATCGCTCCCATCTCAAGGTCGTGCACTGGGTAGTTCTTCTCATGGGTCTTCAACTGGCGGGAGGCATATGCTATGACGTGTCCGTTCTGCATCAGCACTGCTCCCATCCCCTGGTATGATGCGTCGGTATACACCTGGAATCCTTCCTTTCCAGATGGAAGGGCCAGAATAGGGGCTGAGATGAGTCGGTCCTTCAGCTTCTGGAAAGCCGCCTGGCACTTCGGGGTCCAAACGAAAGGTGCCTCCTTTTTCGTCAAAGACGTGAGTGGGAGGGCAATTTGAGAGAACCCCTCTACGAACTTCCTGTAATACCCGGCAAGTCCCAAGAAACTTCGTACATCGGTGGCTGTCTTTAACTGTGGCCAATCACGGACTGCCTGAATCTTTGCCGGATCCACTGCCAACCCGGCTCCGCTGATAATGTGTCCTAGGAAAGCCACCTCCTTCAACCAAAACTGACACTTGCTAAATTTCGCATAAAGGCGATGCTCCCACAACCTTTCCAAAGTCAGTGCCAGATGCCGAGTGTGCTCCTCCTCCGTACTAGAGTAGATCCGGATGTCGTCTATGAATACTATGACGAACACATCCAGATAGGCCTCGAAAACCCAGTTCATGAGACTCATGAATGCCGACGGAGCATTCGTGAGCCCGAAGGGCATCACGGTGAACTCATACAGGCCATATTTGCTACTGAAGGCCGTCTTCGGGATATCCTCCTCCTGGATCCGTAGCTGGTAGTATCCTGACCTCAAGTCCAGCTTCGAGAAATAATGGGCCCCCTCCAGCTGGTCGAACAATTCGTCTATCCGTGGGAGTGGGTAGCTATTCCGGACGGTCAGCCTGTTTAGTGCTCGATAATCGATACACAGGTCAAGTGTCCCATCCTTCTTCTTCACGAATAGGACCGGAGCTCCCCATGGCGAGGAACTCGGTCTAACAAATCCTGGCTCAACCAATTCCTGCAACTGAGTCCAAAACTCTGCCAACTCTTTTGGGGCCATCCGATAAGGGGCCCTAGATGCCGGCTTGGCCCCCGGCTCAAGCTGTATCTGGAAGTCATGCTCTCGGTGTGGAGGTAGTCCTGGCAGTTTCTCTGGAAAGATGTCAGCGAAATCTCGCACCACCGGGATGTCTGTCACCGACTCCTTAACTTCCGCCATCTCAAATAGAATCTGATAGACCTCCTCTCCCTGTAGATGGGCCTTAACAGCCTGTACCGAAGATAAGAGTATACGAGAGACAGGTCTTATACCTTCAATGATAATGAAAGAGTCCCCATGTCTCACGGTGATCCTCTTCGCCTGGCAGTCAATCTGGGCATGGTTCCAGTGCAGCCATACCATGCCCAGGATCAGGTCATAGTCCGTCAGCTTCAAAATCATCGCTGGAGCCTCGAATGCCTTTCCACCAATTTATGCCTCCATATTGCAGTGATCCGTGGTAAGGAGCTCAGATCCATCCGGTAGTCGCACCCTCATCCTCGAGCCTGTGAATTGCTCCACGCCTTCCAGTCCTTCTACGAACGTCTCCGACACAAAGGAGTGAGTAGCTCCAGTATCGAACAGCGTGCGGGCCGGCTTGCCGCTGATGAAGACTATACCTGGGGTGATTATATATCTTAGGGTTCAATAGTGAGTTTTACTTTCCTTGCTAATCCATCTAGTGCGATTCAAAGTTTTAACCATTGAAAGGGAAATTCTATGAAAATAAAGAGGCATTGCAGCGTACCTGCTATGACCTGCTTCGGATTCCGAGGCTGCGCAAGGTCCAAGGCATATACCTGCTCCCTTTCCTGTCTACGATCTCCCCCCTGGTATCCACGACCGCGGCCGCGTCCTCGGCCTCCGTAATGCTGAGCTGGTGGGCCGCCCTGTGGTGCTGGAGGTGGTGCCCCCCTCATGGGGCAGTTCCTCCGAATGTGCCCAATCTGATGACAAAGGAAGCACTCTGGTGGGGGATACGCCATTCCCCCGGGTCTCGGCATCTCCTGCATCCGAAGAGGTTGAGGGGCCAATATCACCTGTTCCCTCGGCTCCTGCCTCACGTCCTGACGAGGCTGGTCCTCTGTCCTCCTCCCCTCTGGTACAGCACCTCGCCGCTGGTCATTTCTACCTCTCCGTCCCTGATCCTCTGCTAGCTGCTTCCGGCCCCGGGTGGCGTGCCAATCTGCCTCAATACTTTTTGCCATCTCCAAAATCCGGGAGATGGGCCCATCAGATACAAACAACAAAGACTCCCTCAAGTCCTCCCGCAGGCCCTTATAGAACCTCCTGATATACCCTGCTTCGTCCAGCTGGTAGGAATCTGCGTATCGAGCCAGATGGTCGAACTCTCGATGGTACTCCACCACGGTCCGGGTGCCCTGCTTCAGCTGTAAGAACCGCTCCTCCAAATCATCCCTGGCCGACTGCGGAACGAAATGCTCCAGCAGTGCGGCCCTGAACTCCTCCCAGGTAACCTCCGCAACCTCCCTATCGGCAAATGTCATGTCCAACAGCGTCTTCCACCACCTCTTTGCATGGGACTCCAGGCAAGAGACAACCAGAGCCACCCTCTCCTCTCAGGGACACTGTATCCCGGTCAGCATCTCGAATATGATATCCAGCCACTCTTTCGTCCGAACTGCCGACTCTGTCCCCAAGTAGGACGGGGGAGACAGTCCTCGGAAGATGCTTAGCCAGTTGGCCCCCGGATTTGGCTGCGGGGCCGGAACCTGCTGGGCCCTGAAGGCCTCCAGGATGGCAGTCAGAGTGTGTCCCATGTCTGACTGAAGGAAAGGAGTGGGGACCGGTGGAGGTGGTGCAACACCCTGAGCCTGCTGAACTCCGCCTTGTGGCGTAGGCTATGCTGGAGGCTGCATAACAAAAACCCATACTGAGAAAACGTTCAATCTTAAATAAAAGTGGACAATTTATATGTGATCCCCATTTAGGCACACCACTGCTTCCGCTGCTTAGTTTGTCCCCAAACTAAACTCACGCGGGGGTGACCCAAGGTTTGTGGACTGCTACTTTCTTCTGATCAATGTTTTCCCTCTAATACCACTTGTAAGACCCCCTTTTTTTTCTTTTAAAACCCGGGGTCTTAGGCCCAGAGTCGCCGCTTTGCGGTGACACCTTCACGTCCTGAAGGGTCATCACCACAAGGCGCCGATTCTGCCAGCCAATTCGATCACAGAAAGGTAGCATAATAATTGAAGTAAGAGCAATGTAGTCCATAATAATAAATCACATGTATATAAACTCCACGAAGGGAGTGTCCACAGAAAACATCAGAGTACAATGATACTAGAAATATAAGGGCTCATGCCTGGTACATCAAGTCCTCACTACAAAATCACTCAATGCGGAAGCAAAATTAAAACTCTACTGAAGGTCAGGACTCACGGTCCCTACAGTCTGGACTCCAGTGCTAGACTGCCCCATCTCCAAGCGTACCGACCTCCTGAGCTGCTCCTCCATGCTGGGCTCCGCGATCCCCTAATATGATTTGGTTCGAAAACCGTTAGTCATAAAGACTAAGCCCTATCATCCCCTACCCCTTCCCCCATGGCTCCTAAGTACCGAGCGGAGAGGAAGAAAGGGAAGGACATGAAGGTGGAGATTTAATCAAGAAATAAATGGCAGCGGAACTAATCTAGCAATTCTATAATAATATGATAGAAACAGAAAGTAAGAAAGGTAACCTTAACTTATGTGTGAAAGCGCATAAGCCAAGGGATCTTCTGCAAGGCTCCCATCGTATAGAGTGTCCCATACCACTTATACGTTGGGGTGTCGGTTATCAAACAACATCATGTATATATATTGAAATTAACCATTGATTTATAAACTTGCCCACACAAGCTTATAGACCAAGGGGTCGTTTTGCAGGTCCTAACGTATAAGCGTCCCATACCACTTATACTTTAGGTGTCAGGGTTAAATGAATCGATTATGCTATGACATGCAAGTGGGTATGATGAAACATGCAAGTGCAACTCACACACCCGACTCTGTGCACACAGACCTTTAGTTCCCCCTTTCGGAGCCGTTACCTCCCAGGATACCTCCGTAGTGGCAGACGGAAGCGGTGGGTTGGGCCTCGCCCACCTCTAAACCAGTAAAGCACTACCGTTCAGACCTATCGTACGCCTCAACGCTTGGTGCACTAAGCGGACGCCTGCGTACTCTTGCCGGCTGGCGCACCAGACTTCTGTTGGCAAAGTGCTAACCACACTTGTCGAGTCAGAGTATTGGCGTCGGTGTATCGATCCTCCAATACCGAAGACCCACCACCTTAATTTTCATTCCTTTTTATGCACATGCAAGTTTAATCGTAAACACACAAAAGCCGAGCCGAAGCTCCCCGGACCAAAACGTCCGTCTCCAAACCAACCGAGCCGAAGCTCCCCGGACCATCCCGTCCGTCTCTTGACCAACCGAGTCGAAGCTCTCATCAATCTTCCGGTGCCAACAGTGTTTGTGAAAGGTGCAGCCCTAGTTACTAAGTTACTCTTGTCGGTTTGTTATTACAGTTTACGTTAGCCCAGGACTGCCCCCGGCATACCCCGTGAAGGGCTCTCAAGGGGCACTAGGAACCAAGACGGCGGCATTACGGCCCGAAGTTCCTTTTTGCAAGGCACTTATTGTTATTGGTTGATTCCCTTTACCCATTCCCTTCTCATATTACGATAGACTATCCTAGGGTGATTTTAAATCTTTCACTCTTCGGGGAAGACGATCTTTCGTCGAACCCGAGCACCTCTTAACTCTAGCTATCACCACTTCTCACTACTCTTCATATCATCCTACTGTGATATCATTCACAATTGACCACCCAGACTAAATGACTAAATCCAACGACTTTCTCAGATCATATCCTATTGCAATTCACAAATTTGCTATGTGTAGGCCAACCTAGACTATATGTCGAACCGGTTAGGCAACGATCCCAAACTCATCCAAATACCCTAAATTATTTACTGGAGACTTATCATGATATAAATGGCCTAAATCCAGAAAATGGTAATTTTCCTAATTTATCTGATATTTAATTAATTTCCTCGAAAGTCCTAAGGGTTACCAGTTTGAACATGAACTACCCTATGTAATCATGCAAGATGCCCAGAAAAATTACTATAAATATTATGTTATCCCAATATGGTAAATCCAAAGTATCACAATTTTTCTATCATCAAAAGGGCACTAAAACTATTTTAGCAATATTTACTATCTTCCATTATTTATGAACCAAGTATAGAGAATATTCTTCCAAAAATTATAAATAATTTATCACATGTAGATAAAGACCCAAAATTAGCACTGGCCTAGTTTCATAATTTTTTTAGTAATAAAATCATCCCTAAATAATTTTTCAAGCATAAAACCCCTTTTTATCTTTTGTGAAGGAAGTACTGGATTTACTCAACTAAAAATTATATAAAAAATTTAGGGAAATCATTCTGTTTTAAAATGTATATTTCCAAGATTTCGTGAGGTTTCAATGAACAGAAATTTCTAAATAATTAAAACATCATTTAAGGCCATAGCAAGCTTTACAAATGAAGTGCTAGTAATAATCAACATAAAATTCCAGTAAAATTGCTATATGTTCTACCTGATCCAAAACTCACTCTACCCAAATTTCACAGCTTTTAAGTAAGGTTTAGTGACTGATTCTTCCTATTTGATATTTTATCCTAAAACTAAGGTTAGGGTTTTAAGGTATCTACTTGTCTCCAAATTCTCCAAGATTCCATCCAGACGATTCCTATCAAGCTTTTGTCAACTCTGCAGAGTTCCAAGGCAATACAAGAGCAATTTCCCCCATGTCCTTCACAACCCTCAAAACCCTTCATTTAGGGTTTGAGCTTGGATCCTAGGGTAAATCAACCCTAAACCTCACCGTTTTTCTCCAAGCAGGTTATAACACCCTTCTAAGTCAGAGGTCAGAATATCAGCCTCTGTTGAGGTGATTTGACCTTTCCAAACTCTTAGTGCACTTTTTACAAAAAGATATCTCACTAATGCCTAGTTATGGGTAGAAGATTTCCTACCCAAAACTCCTCCAAACTAGTTGGAATTTTGTACAGATCTAGGTTTTATAGCCATGGACCACTCACCAAAATTTGGGAGGGTTTGGAGGTCATTTGACCACTCAAATAAATTTCTCTAACTTAATTAAATTTAAACAAAAAACTTTCGGCAAAGTGTCTCCAAAAATTTCCATTTTTGGTCTGCCTTTAGGTATAGCTAAGGTTAACCCCCTGCCCAAATTTCAGGTCATTTGGACAAGGGACGAATAGTGGACATCCATTTTAATTTCTGCCCAACTATAGGTACAGCCCCCACTAAAACGGGTTCTGCGGTCAAACCGCTTACCCAAACGAGTTGAAATCAATTTTAAATTAAACTAGACTCAAAGTGCTACAACTTTCGTGACTGGTAATTTTTCCTAAAACAGCCTCTAAGTGCCTCGTTTTGCAGCATCAAAATATGCTCATCTAAGTATATTTTCCTTATAAATTATTTACATAATTTATATATTATAAACAGCTTTTACTGTTCATCTTCTACAGAACCCGAAAACCAGAACACAGAAACTCTTATTTCCTGTAGCTCTTTGCGATCCGTCACCGGTCGCCTGGTCACTTCCCTGGCCAGCCACCACCACCACCACCTCCGTTGAGGCGATGGCTAGCGGTCGGTGGTGGATTGGCCGCCGGAGGTGGCGGTTTCCGGCGAACTCAAAAATACATTTTTCATGGTTTTCCATGAAAATGAGAGATAGGTCCGGCTCCGTTGAGCACGAACTTTCTTTCTAAGAATCCTAAGATCTACCATGAAAGAAGAAGCAGAGGAGGACCATGTTCGTGGTTTGGAGGCGAGATGAATGACGGGGTGCCATGGCGCGGTGGTGGCGTTGCTGAACTTCTCCTACAGCAAGAGCAAACATCTGAATTTGTTTGATTGAGCGTGTAAACTTCTCCTCTTGCTCCAAGTGGGCTTTTATAAGTCAGCAAGTGGGGAGGTGAAAGGGTAAAGCCTTAATTGTCATGAAGGCTCCTCTTAATAACATTTCGGTTACGGTGAAGAGATAAGAAACGGTGGAAGATAAAAAGGTATGTCCAGTTGGCGGTTTCCTATTGGGCCACATCTCCTTATTTTATTAAGAAATTACAGTAGGAAACGGCCCATAATTACTCCTGGTGTAACTTCCCACACCAGCATTTATTACCACGCGTGTTAGAATAATTTCGGGCCTGAACCGTCATTTCGGTCAATGTCACGGGCGTGACACATAGGTCATGGGCGTGACAGGCCCGGGTGGCCAATTCTGGGGTCGACGATCGTCAAACTGAGATCGGCGGTCGTCGAAGGGTGGTCACGCCCTAGGTCACGGGCGTGACACCTTGGTCACGGGCGTGACATGCCCGAATGGCAAATTCTGAGGTCGACGACCGTCGAACTGAGATCGACGGTCGTCGAAGGGTGGTCACGCCCTAAGTCACGGGCGTGACACCTTGGTCAAGGGCGTGACCGGGTCATGAGGCAAATTCCGCGCTCGGCGATCATCGCGCTGAGATCAACGATCACCGAAGGGGGGGGGGGGGGTCACGCCCTTGGTCACGGGCGTGACACCTGGGTCACGGGCGTGACATGCCCGAATGGCAAATTCTGAGGTCGACGACCGTCAAACTGAGATCGACGGTCGTCAAAGGGTGGTCACGCCCTAGGTCACGGGCGTGACACCTGGGTCACGGGCGTGACAGGGACGGGTTGAAAATTCTGCGCCCGACGATCATCTCCCTGAGATCGACGATCGTCGAAGGAGTCACGCCCTAGGTCACGGGCGTGACGGGTCGGTCACGGGCGTGACCAACCCGTGACCCAAAATCTTGGTCGATTTATTTCAATTTTTGGGCTTCCTAGGGTTCTATCACGACCAACCGACTCCTAGGGGTCTATCCGGAAATGGGATGTTACAGGTGGTGCGGCGAGCTGGATCAAGCTTGGTCATGTCGCCTCTTAATAGAGGAGGGTCCGCAAGACCCTAGCTCACCTCGGCAGGCCGCTAAGGTGGCGCACGAGCAGGTCCGGGTAGAGTCCCGAGTCCGCATAGGTTGGATGCTCGGGAATTGATCGCTCCCCTACAAAAAATGACTTGGAGTTTGAAAGTGATAACTTAGTCGAGCCCGCAAAAAGAAAAGGTGAAGTGTACCTTCGCTAGGGAGGACAGGGGGAAGCAAGTCGAGGCCTCTTCGAAGGAAGGCATGTAACGACTCCACCCGTTAAACAACATATATTATAAGGTCCGGCCGGGGCCCCACACTATATATCACAAACAGACGGTGAGGTCACAGGTTAATACCACCAACACATCCTAACTCAGAGCATGCTAGCGAAATAATAAAAAGTAGGCATAACTCATACCATGAATATCCACTATATATATTATCAAGGTTATATATACAACCACTCAAACGAGGGGATAACAAATACCACAGTTTGGCCTTAAGACCTTACAGTTCCTCTTTGTACAGTATGGATTACAGATATCGGAGCGCAGGCAGGCCATACATGAATAAAAGAAAACATAACTAGCTAGCCTTCAAGGGCTAGCAGCAATAGCAAGAGCGGCAACAACAGCAGCAGGGGCATCAGCCCTTCACTTCCCCCTCGGCTCTCCAGCACCTGCACAGGGACAATCCACCCAGAAGGTGGCAAACAAGGCAACGGTCAACATTCATCTGACCAATTTATTACAATCCTACCCCTTTCCCGGGGCAGTAGCATTCCTTCCCTGCAAAGCCATACATCATCAATATAGCATATATTGTGCTCTCACGCACATTCAAGCCAACACAACCACAAGCCATACGACCCGATAATCCGTGCACTCAGGGCATATTCTTTATGCACCGGTGAACTAGGGTCAACATCACCGTTTACATGGTATTGAGCATTTATTCTTAATGGCGCGCAGGCCTAAGACTCTCATTATGCACTCCAACATGACCATCACTAAGGTCCACCCGTCGGACGGACATGACGCAGGTACATATCAACCCCCCCCCCCCGTTTCTCAAATCACCTTTCCATCACCAAGTACAGTGTACTCGATGCTACACTAAAGGTGCGGGTCGGTTTATCCTTTCCTATTCGGCACGAAGCCTTTTTAAGAGCTCGCAGCTCACACTAGCCATAACGTCCGCCAAGGACTGGCTTCACAATAGCCACACTGTCCAAATTGGACTGGCTTCATAATAGCTATACTGTCCAAATAGGACTGGCTGCATTGTCCATCAAGGACGGGCTACACCGTAGCCACAACACAAACAGCACAAGGGCATTTTTCCTGGAATTCCACACCTTAGTACTTCCTTCTACTCCCCTTCACAGGCATCACCCATCGACCCCACTAACTACACGCGTATACGCGGAGTCTTCTCCGGTGCAAAAATACAACATCTCCAATCCAGACCAACACGTCTAGATGGGCTTCACACAACATGCCTATACCGTACTACACACTTCCGGGTCTAGATGTCGACTCAACAGGGAATAACAACTATCAACCCGCCGGAATAGCTCACTCTTTCCAACTTTTGGTTGAGAGGATTCCTTACTCATGCATAAAGGAGGACTTCACATGTCCGAGAAGGAAGATCGTTACCCTTGACGATCTCTTGGGAGCTTTCAAAACTCTTGCCGGTTGGAAAGCACCGCAACAGCTTTGCCTCCACAGAACTAGCCTCGGATCTCGAATCGGACCGCGGGAGCTCCACCAATGGCTTGCCCTTCTCCTCCTTCTCCTTCCTCCAAACTCTCCCTTTTTCTCTCTTGGTATGAATGAGAGAAGATGCTAACCCCCAGTCTTATCACTGCAGGAAAGCACCTGGGCCATTGGATCCAAATAGAAATAATTGGATGGCCAAGATCTGCCAAAAGTCCAAAATTGACTTGGCACGGCCTGTGACACGCCCGTGTCACAGGCCGTGTAGTCCAAGCGGTGCACGATCTGACTCAAACCAGACCAAAACACGGGCTCCAACACGCCCGTATAAAAGGGTAGACACTCCTATGTCAACTTTGACATGGCCGTGTGACTGGCTGTGTCACCCTTTCAACACAGGACCAAATCACCCGATAAGAACACGGCTACGGAACACACCCGTATCCTTAGCCGTGTACCAAACACTCCCCTGTGACACGCCCGTGTCACAGGATATGCTTGCTACTCAATGATACCCGGTTATTTACCCGAGCAGGACACGCCCTTGGACACGCCCGTGTCCCAGGCTGTGTCACCTCTCGACGATCGTCGACCGTGCTATCTCAAGAACTCGAATCGATGCCCACCATAAAGGACAAGCCCTGGGACACGCCCGTGTCCCAGGCCGTGGGCACTGGACAAGCCCTGGGACACGCCCGTGTCCCAGGCCGTGCCACCCAGCCTGACCCCATTTTTGGACTTATGGATTTTGGGGTGTTACAATCCTCCCCTCCATAAGATGAATTTCGTCCCAAAATTTGTACGCAGCAAGGGAACACACATCAATGCTATCACGCTAAAAGGTCTGTTATAACAGAATGTACATAGTCAACAATTTTTACAAAAAAACTCGGGAAACTCAGCTCGCTTGGTCTGCTCTCGCTCCCATGTTAGCTCCTCACGGCCACAATTGTCCCACCGTACTTTTACCATCCCGATCATCTTGTTCCACAACTATTTCTCGGCTCGTCCCTCAATTCGAATGGGCCTAACCTTTGTCATTATCCCATACTCGACCGGTACACGATCATTTTATACTACTAGAGCTGGATCCTTGACGGCTTTGCGAAGTACTGATATGTGGAACACATCATGCAATCCACTCAACTCCGCTGAAAGCGCTAGCCGATAGGCAGCTTCCCCGACTCGCTCCACCACTTCAAACGGACCAAGGCATCTCGGACTTAGCTTTTTCAAATGCCGAATCCTAGATACGTCTTTGAAGGGTTTGATCTTCAAATAGACCCAATCGCCCACCGTAAACTCCACGTTCCGATGCTTGGCATTGTAGTACTTTGCTTGTCGATCCTGGGCTATCAATAGCCTCTCCCAAATAGAGCGTATTATCGAGGTAGCTTCTTCGACTTCCTTTCGCCCATTCAGCTTGGATTCGCCTACTTCTGCCCAAGCTAATGGTGTACGACATTTATGACCATATAGAGCTTCAAACGGTGCCATACCGATGCTCGCTTGGTAGCAGTTATTATAGGCAAATTCCACTAGATAAATACACTCTTCCTATTTCTTACCGAAATCCAGGGCGCACATACAGAGCATATCTTCCATCGACTTGTTGGTTCGCTCAGTCTGGCCATCCGTTTGGGGATGAAAGGCCATACTGAATGTTAATTTTGTGACCAAAATTTGATGAATTAGCCTCCAATTAGTTGTGGTGAATCGCCCATCATGATCACTGACAATGCTCCGAGGAACACCGTGTAGTCGAAAAATCTGCTCCACATAGAGCTTAGCCAAGGTTTCTACTAAATCGTCCCTCTTATTTGGAAGTAAGTGAGCTACTTTTGTCAACCAATCTACAATCACCCAGATAGAATCATGACCGCGTTGAGATCTCGGCAACCCGTGCACGAAATCCATTGAAATATCATCAAACTTCCACTCCGGAATCGGTAACGGCTTTAGGAAACCACCAGGCTTCTGGCATTCCGCTTTCACCAATGCACAAGTGTAACATTCCACCACATAACGTGCTATGTCTTTCTTTAGTCTTGGCCACCAGAATAACTTCTTCATGTCTCTATACATTTTTGTGCTCCCAGGGTGAATTGAGTAATTATCAAAGTGCGCTTCATATATCAACTCTTATCTCAACTTCCCCGTATTTGGGACGCACAACCGACCATATTTTCATAACAAGCCATCATCTCAGGAGAATTGGTCACCAGAATCATCCTTTGCATAACGTTGGAGACTTTCATCAAGCTCCGTTGCTCGCCGAACTCTGTCCGTAAGGTCATATTGTACCTCTATCCTGTTCAAGCATGCATCGGCTGTAGCATCCTTGTCAACACAAGATATCTTTAATGCTTCCATCTCCTGGATTAGCCGCTCATCATGTCTCTGCAAGCAGTTTGTCCCGTACTGGCATCCTACGACTCAAAGCATCAGCGACCACATTTCCCTTCCCGGGAGTATAGTGAATATCGAAAGTGTAGTCCCCAAGGAACTCCATCCACTTCTGTTGTCGCATATTAAGATCCTTTTGATCTAACAAATACTTTAGGCTCTTGTGATTTGTATAGATATCCACTTTTACTCCATAGAGATAGTGCCGCCACAACTTTAGCGCAAAGATTACCGCCGCCAAATCCAAGTCGTGGACGGGGTAGTTCCGTTCATGCACCTTTAACTAGCACGAGCCATAAGCAATCACTTTACCAAATTATAGGAGAACGCAGCCTAAGCCATTCCCTGAAGCATAACTGTAGATCTCATAGTCGTCTACACTACATGGCGATGTCAACATAGGCGCTGTGGTCAAACGACTCTTCATCTCTTCAAAATCTCGTGCGCACTCCGGCTTCCAAACGAACTTCTGATCTTTTCTCGTCAACGTGGTCAGAGGTAAAGCAATCCGTGAGAAGTTTCCACAAACCGTCTGTAGTAGCCTGCCAGTCCAAGGAAGCTCCTGACATCGGCCACTGAAGACATCACTTGCCAATCCCGTATGGCACTTATCTTTGCCGGATCTACTGTTATGCCCTCTCCACTTACCACATGTCCCAGAAAAGCCACTAACGATAGCCAGAACTCACACTTTGAGAACTTGGCATACAGCTTATTCCTTCGCAGGGTATGCAATAACAACCGCAAATGGTTTGCATGATCATCTCCCGACTGAGAGTACACGAGAATATCATCAATAAATACAATTACAAATAGATCCAAGTACTCTCGGAACGTCCGGTGCATTAGATCCATGAATACCGAAGGAGCATTACATAAGCCAAACGACATTACCGTAAATTCAGAATGACCGTAGCGTGTCCCAAACACTGTCTTTGGAATGCCACCTTCCAGAATCCGCAATTTATAATATCTCGATTTCAAATCCAACTTTGAATATACGGTTGACCACGCTAGCTGATCGAAGAGGTCATCGATCCGTGGAATCTGGTATTTGTTCTTTTCCGTCAGCTTATTCAATTTGCGGTAGTCAATACATAATCACAATTTACTGTCTTTCTTTTTCACAAATAGAACAGGCGCGCTCTGGTATTTGACTTTAAGTTTAGCCATTTCTTTTGGCGCGACGCGATATGGTGAGTAGGCCACATGTTTCGCACCTAGCACCAACTCAATCGAGAAGTCAATCTCCCACTGGGGAGGTAACCTAGGAAGATCCTTAGGAAATACATCGGCAAACTCCGACATAATCGGAACTTCACTTACACTGGCCTTTGGCTCAACACCCTGAATACGCATGAAGAATAAATCCACGCCCTTCCGAACAGCACTCATGACTAGGAGTGCAGACAACAAGGTCCCGCCTACTCCTCGAATACCAGCAAACTTCGTCTCAAGTTCGATATTCTGGCCCAGTTAGATCTCCTTTGAGTTGCAATCAATAAAGGAACGCTGCTCCGAGAGCCAGTCCAGGCCAAAGATCACATCAAACATCGATAGCGTTAGCACAGATGCCCTCAATCCGAAATCCCGATTTCCTATATACACTTCCACATCTAAAGTCCTATCCGCAAGCATGACACAACCATTCGGTAATAGCACCTTTAAACAATCTGTCATCATGTGACTCGGTACTCCAATTCGAGCTACGAAGTCCTTAGACAGAAAAGAATGCGAAGCACCCGTATCAAACAGGGCTCTCGCCGGATTGTTCCAAATCAGGACAAAGCCTGCATACAACACATCATGGACAAGCTACATACAAAATATGTAATCAATAAAATAAGTATTATCTTAACTCGTACATGTGACGACGTTACTTTGCTTGATAACCTCCTGTTGGCCAAGATTGTACACTCGGGCTGCGCTTGGGATGCAGAGGAATCAACCACTACTTTGCCCTTCTTAGCATATGACACACCCGTCTTCTTTTCTCCTTTGGGGTTAGCAACCCGATAATAACGGGCTATATGCCCCACTTTGCCACAGGTAAAGCATGTAAGAGACTCCGGCCTCGACGTTGCTCCTGATGCAACCATCACAGAAGCTTGCCTAGAACGCTTGGACCTCTTGCCCACTTCTTCTGGTAATACGATTTGCCAGAGCAGGGTGCTTTTAACTCTGGTTTTGCCACAGCCAAGTCCTTCCAGCCTTGCACTCGCTTCATGTCCTTCTCTAGCGCACATGCTGTATCAACCAAAGCCTGAAATCCTTGGTTCACTGAACTATAAAGCAGGAACCTCAACTCTTCCCGCAATCCTTCATAGAACCGATTCGTTTTTCTTTGTTCATCGGCAAAGATTGATCCTGCATACCGTCCCAATCTTATAAATTCATGCAGGTACGCATCAACGCTATTTTCTCTTTCCGTTAGCCACTGGAACTCGTTTTCCATAGTAATGTGTTGTGCCGCTGGTAGATGTTTTGCCAAAAACATGTGAGAGAACTCCTCAATCGATACTTGAGTCAATTGCCAGCCCACAAAATGGTGTAACTCAACCTCGTCCCACCATAACCTCGCCTCTCCTTCTAACAAGAAGGTGACCAAAGTGACCTTTTGAGTTTCCTCCATCTTGATCGCCGTCAAGATACGCTTGACTCGCGATAACCAGTCTTCTGCCTGCGTTGGGGATCCCAGTACCGTGAACGTAGGCCGATTGAAGCTCATAAATTGCTTCAATTGTCGTTCAGCTGCTCGCGGATCCACAACCACAACCGGTTCGGGTTTGACACCTACACAATCTGGCACCACTGCCGGCGGAGCCTGCCCGGTTGGCCGAATCATCACAAATAGAGCCTCAACAACTAATCAAACCATTTCCGCAGATGGAGGAGGTGTTGGTACCTAAGCTGGTGTCGCACTCTCATCAGAGTGCTGGGGCTAAGACTGCCCAGCACCACTACGAGTCACCAATGGGTGGACAAGACATACATTAGCGAGAATACGCAAGCAATAACAAAAAAGTAGGAACGCGCAGATTCCTCAAACAAGTGTATTTGCATTCCTTAGTTGATACTCCAAAGTTCATTAGTGTTACAGCGGTTCGCACAAACACGTGCTCGCCACACCACAAAAGAATTTGACCACAAATTCGAATGAGGAAGACTGAGACAAGCTGATACCAAAATGTAATGACTCCACCTATTAAACAACATATAATAGAAGGACCGGCCGGGGCCCCACACTATATACCACAAACAGACGGTGAGGTCACAGGTTAATACCACCAACGCATCATAACTCCGAGCATGCTAGCGGAATAATAAACAGTAGGCTGAACTCATTCCAGGAATATCCACTATATATATTACCAAGGTTATATATACAACCACTCAAACGAGGGGATAACAAATACCACAGTTTGGCCTTAAGGCCTTACAGTTCCTCTTTGTACTGTATGGATTACAGACATTGGCGCGCAGGCCGGCCATATATGAATAAAAGAAAACATAACTAGCTAGCCTTCAAGGGCTAGCAGCAACAACAACAACAAGAGCGGAAATAGCACTAGTAGGGGCATCAACCCTTCACTTCCCGCTCGGCTCTCCAGCAACTGCACAGGGACAATCAACCCATAAGGTGGCAAACAAGGCAACGGTCAGCATTCAGCTGACCAATTTATAACAATCCTACCCCTTTCCAGGGGCAGTAGCACTCCTTCCATGCAAAGCCATACATCATCAATATAGAATATATTGTGCTCTCACGCACATTCAAGCCAACACAACTGCCAGCCATACGGCCTGACGATCCGTGCACTCAGGGCACATTCTTGGTGCACCGGCAAATCGGGATCAACACCACCATTTACACGGTATTGAGCATTTAGTCTTAATGGCGCGCAGGCCTAAGACTCTCATTATGCGCTCCAACATGACCATCACTCAGGTCCTCCCGTCGGACAGACATAACACAGGTATAGATCAACCACCCCCCGTTGCTCAAATCGCCTTGCCATCACAAAGTACAGCGTACTCGAGGCAACACTAAAGGCGCGGGTAGGTTTCACCTTTCCTGTTCGGCACGAAGCTTTTTTAAGAGCTCACAGCTCACACTAGCCATAACGTCCGCCAAGGACTGGCTTCACAATATCCACACTGTCCAAATAGGACTGGCTTCATAATAGCCACACTGTCCAAATAGGACTGGCTGCATTGTCCATCAAGGATGGGCTACACTGTAGCCATAGAACAAACAACACAAGGAAGTTTTTCCTGGAATTCCACACTCCAGTACTTCCTGCTACTCCCCTTCATAGGCATCACCCATCGACCCCACTAACTACACGCGTATACGCGGAGTCTTCTCTGTTGCGTAAATGGAACATCACCAATCCATACCAACACATCCAGATGGGCTTAACACAACATGCATATCCCGTACTACACACATCCGGGTCTAGATGTAGACTCAACAGGGGATAGCAACTATCAACCCACAAGAATCACTCACTCTTTCCACCTTTTGGTGGAGAGGATTCCTTACTCATGCATAAAGGAGGACTTCACATGTCCGAGATGGAATATTATTACCCTTGAAGATCTCTTGGGAGCCATCGTAAATTTGGCCAGTTGGAAATCATCGCAGCAGTTTTGCCTCCACAAAACTAGCATCAGATCTCGAATCGGACCGCGAGAGCTCCACCAATGGCTTGCCCTTCTCCTCCTTCTCCTTCCTCCAAGCTCTCAATTTCTCTCTTGGTATGAATGAGAGAAGATGCAAACCCCCAGTCTTACCACTGCAGGAAAGCACCTGGTCCATTGGATCCAAATAGAAATAATTGGATGGCCAAGATATGCCCAAAAGTCCAAATTTGACTTGACACGGTGTGTGACACGCCCGTGTCACAGAACGTGTACTCCAAGAGGTGCACGAACCGACTCAAACCAGACAAGAACACGGGCTCTAACACACCCGTGTCACTGGGTAGAAACGCCCGTATCAACTTTGACACGGCCGTGTGACTGGTCGTGTCACCCTTTCAACATAGAACAAAATTACTCGAGAAGAACACGACTAAGGAACACGCCCGTGTCCTTTGCTGTGTACCAAACATGCCCCTGTGACATTCCCATTTCATAGGCCGTGCTCGCCACTCAACGCTACCAAGTTATTCACCTGAGCAGGATACGCCCTGGGACATGCCCGTGTTCAAGGCCATGTCGCCTCTCGACGATCGTCGACCGTGCTATCTCGAGAACTCGACTCGACGCCCACTGTAAAGGACACGCCCTAGGACATGTTCGTTTCCCAGGCCGTGTGTACTGGACATGCACTTGGACACGCCCTTATCCCAGGCTGTGTCACCCAGCCTGACCCCATTTTGGGACTTATTGTTTTTGGGGTGTTACAAGGCGACCTTGAAGTCCTTCCCAAGGAAGAACTTGTACAGCTCGACGTCGTCGCCTGATAGAGTCAAGGGCCAATATACCTCCTCGCTCTTCTGCTGGGGGAGAAGGGAATGTTCCCCAGGTCGCCCTTTATGAAGACAACCTTGGAAACCCAGTTGTGGTTCTTGTTCGCAGTCTCGCGAACCTTGAAGTGTAATACAATCAGAAAGGCGACCCTGTCGCTTGTCGCGTGGTAGGAGAAGCTTGCGAAAGACAACGAGATTGAATTCAATCCTCTCCTAGAGGAAGAAGCTGGCGAATGCGATCATAATAGAAATTACATTCAGGTTCAGTTGCGCGGGCACAGTGCAAAAGAACTTTAGGATCTAGCGAATTTCCGACCAGAGGGGCAAGCGCAACCCCACCTCAAAGTGCAAGATGGAGATGGTGAGCTCGTCCCGATAGAAGGTATTAATTGGGTCATCCTCTACAGGCAGACATGCCTCATAGCTAAGTGGCTCGTACTTGGCTTTGAAGGTGGAGAGCTCACGTTTGGTGGTGTTTCCTCAAATAAAAGGTAATCGGCAAATTTATGGGCACACTTTGACCGCCCATCGGTGCCAGGTTACGTCTTGCCTGTGTCCGTAAAATGGGTAGGGTGCAAGAGCAGGTAGTGAGAAGAGCATCAACGGGGGGTATGAATTCAATAAAGGTGATGTCCCAGGGGGTTGGTGAGGGGGCCTATTTATAGAAAAATCGGATTTATGGCCGAGCTGACCGGACAGTCCAGCTCCCCAGCCCTAGCTCGCTGACTCTAACTCGTCGACTCAGCGACCTAGCCTATACTATTACGAGCTGAACCTAGATGGCATAGCATATTATTTCAAGTAGTATATTGAGTTCTAAAAATTATTTAAGTTATTATAGACAGGGACGTTTGCAGCCCCGAGAAGGAAAAAGTTCACAACAAGCAAAAGAAAGTTCGTTCAACATGCGCGAGCTGGGGGTATTGGGGGGCAAGAGCCGGTAGGCTCAGCTAGGGAGCCATTTCCATATACCTCGGCATCGGCCCCATCCTCGGAGGTCTACGCAGGTTGAGGAACTCATGGACCATATCCATATTCCGACCAAAGGTCTGCAGGTTGTCATCAAGTCTCTCCATAAGAAGGGTGGAAGACATCATCTCGCTCGCCGAGCCGTGCTCCACCATGTCCACGATCAGCACATAGTCCCGCTCCAGCGCCTGCATTCTCTGCTCGCAATGTGCGTTGTCCGCTCGAAGTTGGTGCAAGGCAGCGTCCTGCTTCTTCATCACTTCTATTACTCGCCGCCTCAGCTCGGTAGGATCCAACGAGTCATCCAGGAAGATTTCCACCCCAGGCTCAGGGGGTGGTGAGTGGCGAGCTTGTTCTAAAGACTCCTCGATTTCAGATGGAGCAGGGAGCCCTGCAAAACACAATCAACTCCGGTAAAAAGACGGTGCGAGTGCAGTGAAGATGCCTAGGAAAAATATTCTAGTAAAAGTTGAGCTTATGAGATGAGCTCAGCAGTCCTAGACGGGTGTGCGAAAGGGGTAATGCTATGTTTTTACGACGACCTGGAGGATGGGTTCCTGGGGAGATAAGGTTGAAGTTGGGTGTTGGGATGTCTCCAGCCCTTTCGCCCACGAGTGCGGGAGTAGGTGCGGGCTGCTGAGAAGGAGTGCGAGATGGCGACCTGGACTTCGGCGGGTCTAGCCTCATGGTCCCAATGGGAGCAGATTTCACCTGCAGGCGAGTTTCGGGGGAAGTCTGAGGTCGCAAGTCATTGTGCAGTGTGTAGACTCGCGGCGTGGAGGTCTTGGCATCAATCTGATGGCCCTAAGGGTTTGTTGGAATGTTGACGACATTCTCCCCATTGGGGTCAGCAGCTGGTTTAGAGGAGGCGAGTACATGCATCATGGTGGATTCCAGGTCACGGTAGATGGATTCAACATCTTTGGGGATGGACTTAAGCTTATTGGTAGTATTGGATTTCATCATTTCACGCAGTGCGGCATTGGGAGACATGCCGACTAGCACGGCAGCGCGAGTGGAGTTAAGCTCGCGGGCACGGCGAAGCTTCTGTTTGAGCTCTTTGGATAGAGGCATCTTAGCAAAATTCAAGAAAGGGGAATGACGGAGGCCACCCAGGTACGCGAGCATGTATTTATAGCCGCTGGTGGAGCCCACCAAAAGTTTCTCTGGCCCCTGTCGCACTCCCCACATATTATGGGGTTCGATGATTCTTTCCAAGCTTGGACCAACCTCACAAAGAGAGGGGATTACCCCATATCCAGCGAGTAGTGGTCGACAGGGGCCAGATTGGCTATTCCAGCAGTCCCGGTCCTAGGCAAGCCGGAGGAAGGCGAGGTCCCTAGAGTCGCCTTCGACTCGCCCCAGCAGGGTGGATCGCATGAGGGCGAGTGGAGCAGGTAGGCTCGCACTCTCCACAGGAGCTCAACAACCAGCGGGCGAGTGGGGCAGGCCAGTCCCGTGCTCGCCTAGGGCTAGGAAGAGGCAGCGAGTGTCAGTTCTATCGAGCACTCGCCGCCCCTGGCGAGTTGAGGTTCTAGAGGGCCACTCGCCCAGTCTCTTGTGAAGAGTTTTTACTGTTCAACCCTTATTGGCCTTCCTATATCCTGTTAGAGCAGTGGGGTTATGCAGTTAGCAGACCCAATTGGGCTGCACATAGTTGTTTGGAATAGTGGAGGTTGGTTGTTGGCAGACCATTTTCAGAAACCTATAAATAAGACCCAAGGGGGTACCTCAGAAGGTATGCTTACTTGTGCCCCGATCTTCTTGTGCTTTCTCAGGTATCCTTATCTTGGCATTTGGCTAGGGAGGGGAAGCGCTCTAAGATCTTCGGGGTGTGTGGTGGGACCTCCACGTCGAGCCCTTGGGTCTGTCCTCTGTTCTATTTCCTTAGTTGTTTGGCTCATAAGAGAGAAGTAAATGTGTGATCACCCCTTTCCAAAGGGTGAACTCAACTGAGACCGAGTTTTCAGTTTCAACACGGAAGCCTTGGAAGAAATGGATATTTATGTAAAGCATATCGAGAGAAGCTTTGTATAGCTCAGGAGCGTTATGAGAAGAACGCTAATCGATGAAGAACTGATTTGGAATTTGTTGTCGGGGATATGGTTTTTCTTAAGGTTTCTCCGATGTCTGGTGTAAATAGGTTTGGAAAGAACCGTAAGCTAGATCCTAGGTATGTGGGCCCTTTTTAGGTTGTTGGTCGTATTGGAGTGTCAGCTTATAGACTGTATTTGCCCGCAAATTTTTTGGTGTTCACGATGTGTTTCACGTAAGCCAGTTGCGGATGTGTGTGCTTAGTGACCGACAGATTCTTGATTCTGTGCCCCTATTGGAGCCTAACCTTTCAAATGTCGAGATGCATGTTTGCATTCTGGATACTCAAGATCGAGTGTTGCGAAGAAAGACTATATCAATGGTGAAAGTTTTGTGGCAGAACCAAGACGTGGAAAGCGCAACTTGGGAGTTGGAGTCAACCATGAGGGAGGCTCATCGTCATCTGTTCTCCTAGTTTCTTTCGGTATGTATTTACATTCTATAATCTTTGATTATATTCCTTCTATAGTTGAATCTTTTGTGCGTAAAGTTTATGGACGATACTTTCTTTTAGTAGGGGTGGCTGTAACGCCAATGATTTTCCAAGGTTTATTTAAAGACCTTTAGTGGCATATTTTGACGTCAGGGCATTACGTTGATGGGTAATTGGTAGGTACCGTTGTCAGAGCGTGACTTTGGCTCGTTGGTATCCTAGGTTTTTGTTTGAGAGTATTATCTTGGCTAATTTCTCCTGTGTTTTTATATTCCCTTGCGAGCCGGGGTTCGTTTTGGAACAGGGTGAAGTGTTTTGGGATATTTTGTATTTTGAATTCGGGGAGAGTTTACCCGAGTTTGGTGTGTCAAATTTTAATTTTTACTTCGTCATTAGATTCGTAGCATCGGTATTTAGCTATGGTGCGATTTTCGTTAAAATCCGAGTTAGTGCGAGTTTTAGTCATTTGGACGTTTTTATTATAAAAAAAATATATTAATATATTATATTATTCATTCCATATAAATAGCCTTGCGATAAGACGAAAACCATTTTCATCTTCTTTCTTAAAACCGTCGACCTTTATTAGGGAAGACGAGAGCAGTGGACCTTGCGAAGCCTTCGGCCGTTGATTGTAGGAGCTCAGGTGCACGAAATCGTCGTCGGAGAGTAGATCCGGTTAGCACTCACCAAGATCTACGTGTAACTACCCCAACCGTTCAATAACATATAATAGAAGGTGTAATGCCTCCATCCGTCACATGGAATATAATAGAGGGTCCGGCCGGGGCCCCATGCCATAGTTCATAGACAAATGGAGGAATCACGTATAAATATCAAAATTACTTTCTACTCGCATCTTAGCTCAGAGCATTCTAGCAGAAGGTTTTAACTTGCAAGAACTCATCATAATGAATGTACACTAAATATATAAACCACATATTTAAATATATCACCAGGAATGTATACAAACACAAACGCTCAAGGACTTAAGTCTTTACATGTTTCTCTTTACAAGATGTTGTTTCATATATCGGCATGCAGGCCGGCCACACATGAAAATATAATTCTTCGCACGGCCATCAAGGGCCTACAAGCAGAAAGGGTTCAGCCCGCTCAATAAAATTCAGCCCGTCAGCACCTGCATATGTACATCCACCCTAAGGGTGATAAACAAAACAACGGTCAGCATTCAGCTGACCAAATATAACTACCCTGCCCCTTACCCGGGGCGGTGGTTCCTTCCCTGTATGCATCGCAATCACAAAATATATATTTATATATCACAACAAGTGCTCTCACGCACAGCATCATCACAAACGTCGGCCATAGTGCCAGACGCTCCATGCACTCAGGGCACGCTTACGATGTACCGAATCATCCTTAGTACCACCACCGATAAATGGTTCTTTACTTGTTAGCTATGGGCATTAGTCTACTACAACACACATGCTGGAGACATCCTCGCCCATCCCACTCAGAGGTGTTAACCTCACGGGAATAATTGAGCATTTCAGATCGACACACCACTGTGGTGTAACTACCCGGGATTGGCCCGCAACCCCCCATTTTCATTGCCACCAATCGATCTCTCATAACACAGGTACATGTCAGCACTTTCCCATTGCTCAACTCGTCAATAGCGCACATCTTGACGCAGGTCGATTTCCCTTCCCTGGTCAGCACGCAGCTTTTCCAGCACATGCAGAGCATACAGCGCACACAGTGCTCACAACACAAGGAGCTTACGCAAAGCTTCCTAGATAAGCACACAGCTCACGGAGAGCACACAAAAAAAAGGAGCTTACACAAAGCTTCCTGGGTATTTTGGAAATACTCACAATTCGTAAGAATCCTCACCAACTCCGTAAACTACTCGCTTCATACACGGAGTCTTCTCCAGTTTGCAATATAAACATCACCAATCCAGACAAACCGTCCGAATGGGCTTCACACAGAATTCCTATTCCGTACTACACATTTCCGGATCTAGATGCAGACTCAACCGGGGATATCAACTATCAAACCGATGGAATCACTTACTCTTTCCACCTCTTGGTGGTGGATTCCATACACATGAGTAAAGGAGGAATTCACTTGTCCAAGAAGGAGATCGTTACCCTTGACGATCGCTTTGGAGCCATGGAAATCTAGCCAGATGGAAATCACCGCAACAACCTTGCCTCCCCAAATCTTAACTCGGCTCTCGATTCGGAATGGTGAAGCTCCTCCGGCAGCCGGATTCCTTCTTCTCCTTTCTTCCTTGCTCTCCCCTCTCTCCATCTCTTTAAAAAGAGAATGGCAAAAGATGAATAAGAGTTTATCCTTGAACTCTCGGCCTTATAATAGCAGGGAATGTCCTGGACCATTAGATCCAAGTTGAAGGAAATGAACGGCCATAAATCTCCCAGAAAAGCACTTTGTTGTGCTGACACAGCTTGTGACACGCCCGTATCGCAGGCCGTGTGCCTTAAGAGGCAAAGAAACCGGCTCTTCCAAACCAGGACACTGCCATGGGACACGCCCGCATCCCAAGCCGTGTGTAGAACACAGCTTCAGACACGCCCGTTTACAGCCCGTGTTTCTCTGTCTACATAGACCTAGCCACAACCCGAGAAGGACACGGCCATTATCACGCACGTTTCACAGGCCGTGTGCCCAACCGACTTACCTCTCGAGAATCATCAACTGTATTTCGTCAAACTCACATGACACGGCCCTAGACATGCCCGTGTCACTGACCGTGTGCCACACTCGAGACCCACTCGAGACCCACTCGAGTACACAGAGCAGGACACGGCCTTGGACACGCCAATGTCCCAAGCCGTATTGCTCAGTCTACAGTCCAAGGATATTTGGGGTGTTACAATCTCTCCCCCACTTAAAGAAATTTTGTCCTGAAATTTAGCTCAACTGCAGACACCAACACAACCACGCCTTTATTGCACTTTTATAAAACGATCTGGATTTAGAGCTAAGATGCCGCAGCTTATCTCGCCCCACAGCATCACACAAATAGAAGTCGTTAACAAACACATTGTCAAACATACATACAACAGATATATTATTCCATCACGAAGATAGTAAAGTACACTCTTTCTTTTATTTCCGCTCATCCGCATCTCTCATAATCCACTTTATGGCCTCCTGTAATTCCCAATTAGACACGCGAGGCTGTTGTACTTCACAATTTGAGATTTGTGGCTCCTATAATTCGAGATTATTAATCGAGGTTGCGCCCGGGATGCAGATGACTCTGTCACTACCTTGGCCTTGTCCTCATAAGACACACCTATCTTTTTATCACCCTTTGGAGGGCCACTCCAACAAGCATTAGCTATATGTCCCAGTTTCCCACATTTAAAACATGTACGTGTCTCAACACGTCTTGCCCATATGTTACTCCCAAAGTTACATTCGGATGTGTTTGTTTAGCAGGCCTGAACCTCTTCTTGTCTTGTTCCTAAATTCTGATTGTTCCGGTTGCGACACTTTGAACTCCAGCTTTCCCACCACCAAGTTCTTCTTGTCCTGCACCCGTTTCAAATCCTTCTCCAACGCACAGGTTGTATCTACTAACGTTTGGAAGCCTTGGTTCACCGAACTCGGGAGTGCCAACCTCAACTCATCACAAAGTCCCTCATAGAACCTATTCATCTTTTGCTCCTCCTCAGCGAAAGTAGACCCCGCATAGCATCCCAGCCTGTTAAACTCATGCAGGTAGGTATCAACACTACTTTCACACTGCACTAGAGGTTGGAACTCATTCTCCATTGCAATTCATTGCGACACTGGAAAATACTTTGCCAAAATAATCTTGAGAATTCCTCGATCGATTTCTCCCCTTGGCCTCTACCTGCCAAGTGGTGAAATTCCACTTCATCCCACCAAAGCCTCGCCTCTCCTTCCAGCAAAAAAGTGGCTAAGGTAACTTTCTGCCCCCTCCTCAGTCCTGATTTCTATAAGGAACCTCTTCACTCTTGCGAGCTAGTCCTCCGCCTGCGTTGGGGAACCCACCCCTACAAACGTAGGTGGATTAAAATCCCTAAACCATTTCAGTTGCTCGTCAGCGGCTTGTTCATCAATCAGAGCTGCAACCTGATCTTGCTTCTCTCCAAGCCATACTGGCAACATTGTAGGCCTTGCCTGCCCAGTAGGCTGTGCATTTAGAGTTGCGAGCACCGCCTCAGTAACTAAACGTATGGTCTCCACCGAGGGAGGAGGTCTGGGAGCCTCAGTTGGTTCCGCACTCTCTGAAGATTGTTGGGGATCCGATCGCCCCACACAACTCCTCGTCATCTATACGTGTACAAAACACCATTAACATCCATTCTAAAATGGCAAACATGCCTAGAATACACGCTCACGCTCCTCAAACATATGTATTGCATTCCTAGTGGACTTTCTTGAGTTCAATTATGGTGTTCTGACTAAACCCTAACCACGGATACCAATTTGTAATGCCTCCATTCGTCACATGGAATATAACAGAGGGTCCGGACGGGGCCCAAGACATATTTTACAGAATAACGGCGGAATAACGTATGAATATCAAAATTACTTTCTACTCGCATCTTAACTCAGAGCATTCTAGCGGAAGGTTTTAACTTGCAAGAACTCATCATAATGAATGTCCACTAAATATATAAACCACAAATTTTTATATATCCCAGGAATGTATACAAGCACAAACGCTCAAGGCCTTAAGGCTTTACATGTTTCTCTTTATAAGATGTGGTTTCATACATAGACATGTAGGCCGGCCACACACGAAAATATAATTTTTTGCACGGCCTACAAGATGCAAGTGCTTCAGCCAGCTCAATCCAATTCAGCCCGTCAGCACCTGCATATGGACATCCACCCCAAGGCTGATAAACAAAGCTACGGTCAGCATTCAGCTGACCAATTATAACGACCCTACCCCTTCCCCAGGGCGGTGGTTCCTTCCCTACATGCATCGCAATCACAACATATATATTTATATATCACAATAAGTGCTCTCACGCACAACATCATCACAAATGCCGTCCTTAGTGCCATACACTATGTGCACTCAGGGCACGCTTACGATGTATCGAATCATCCTTAGTACCACCACCGATTAGAGATTCTTTACTTGTTGGCTATGGGCATTAGTCCACTACAACACGGATGCTGGAGACATCCTCGCCCATCCCACTCAAAGGTGTTAACCTCACGAAAACAATTGAGCATTTCAGATCGACCCACCACTGTGGTGTAACAACCCGGGATTGGCCTGCAACCCCCCATTTACATTTCCACCAATCGATCTCTCATAATACAGGTACGAGTCAGCACTTTCCCGTTGCTAACCTCGTTAATAGCGCACATCTTGACGCGGGTCAGCTTCCCTTCCCTGGTCAGCACGCAGCTTTTCCAGCTCACGCAGAGTATACAGTGCACGCAGTGCTCACAACACAAGGAGCTTACGCAAAGCTTCTTAGATAAGTACACAGCTCACGCAGAGCACACAACAAAAGGAGCTTACACAAAGCTTCCTGGGTATTTTGGAAAGACTAACAATTCACAAGCATCCTCACAAACTCCGTAAACTACTCGTTTTATACACGAAGTCTTCTCCGGTTCACAATATAAAAATCACCAATCCAGACCAACCGTCTGGATGGGCTTCACATAGCATGTGTATTCCGTACAACACATTTCTTGATCTAGATGCAGACTCAACCGGGGATATCAACTATCCACCCGCTGGAATCAATTACACTTTCCACCTCTTTGTGAAGGATTCCATTCACATGCATAAAGGAGGACTTCACTTGTCCAAGAAGGAGATAGTTACCCTTGACGATCGCTTGGGATCCATGGAAATCTAGCCGGATGGAAATCACCGCAAAAACCTTGCCTCCACAAATATGAACTCGGCTCTCGATTCGGAACGCTGAAGCTCCTACGGCAGCCGGATTTCTTCTCCTCGTTTCTTCCATGCTATCCCCTCTCTCTATCTCTTTAGAAAGAGAATGGACAAAGATGAATGAGAGTTTATCCTTGAACTCTCTGCCTTATAACAGCATGGAAAGTCCTCGACAATTGGATCCAAGTTGAAGGAAATGAACGACCACAAATCGCCCAGAAAAGCACTTTGTTGGGAAGACACGGCTTGTGACACTCCCGTGTCACAGGCCGTGTTCCTTAAGTGGCAAAGAAATCGACTCTTCCAGACAAGGACATGGCCATCGGACACGCCCGTGTCCCAGGCCGTTTGCCAGACATAGCAACAGAGACGCCCTTGTCAAGCCCGTGTTTCTCTGTCTACACAAACCTGACCATAACCCGAGAAGAACACAGCTTTTGCCACGCCCGTGTCACAGGCCGTGTGCACAACTAACTTGCCTCTCGAGAATCGTCGACTTCATTTCATCGAGATCATTTCGTCGAACTCATAGGACACGGCCCTGGACATGCCCATGTCACATGCCATGTGCCACACTCGAGACCCACTCGAGACCCACTCGAGTACACAGAGCAGGACACAGCCTTGAACACTCCCGTGTCCTAGGACGTGTTGCTCATTCTACAGTCCAAGGATATTTGGGGTGTTACAATTGTAAGACTCCCCCCTCCCGGAACACAAAAATAGGGCACGAGAGGGGTCTTATGCCCAGAACAGTCGTCTTGCGGTAGAACTAGCATTCGGGCTAGCATATACTACAAGACGCCTATTTTGCTGGCCTTTACCAATATCAAACATTGCCAACCCAACCATGATATAGAGTTAGAAGTCAAAATCAAAACAAGCATATAATAGTCCAAATACAACAAGTAAAGAAGCTACAACAAGCTTCTATAATCAGAGTACGTAAAATATTTTTCCAAAAAGGGCTACATCAAGTCTCTCTCACACTCACATAAGTAACCGACGGTAACGTCCGTACCGTCCCCTTAGGCCCTATCGTCCTGGCCTGGCTGTCCTGCTTTAAAACCTGTTGCTGCTCCGCCTGTGGGGTTTCCTCCTAAAAAGGAAGACATAGCAACCGTTAGTCCTAAAGACTAAGTGTTTTCACATCCGCTCCCCCGGCGACTCCTCGACACCGGGCGGAGAAATGGACAAAGGTATAATATATGTAATGTATGTATGCATAAGTACAAGCAGGTGGCATTGTATAATCAGTAAATATTGTAATAATTTAGCAGCATAATAAATGATTAGTCATTACTCTAGCAGTTCTATCATCTACAACATAGTATGAGAGAGTGTAAGATACAACTGAAAGTAACTCAACTTATATGAATGCTCATACAGACATATAAGTTGAGGATCGGTTCAACAGAAAATTAACACATCGTATAAGAGTTCCCATACAAAATTATATGATGAGGATCTTGTGTATGCAATGTAATGTTATGCAATGAATGATTTGTTATGACTCACCCATGAACATGCACAAGCAATTGCTGTGTCGATACAGACTCTATAGTTCCCACTTTTCGAGCAGGTAGCTAACCTCTCAGGATTCAACCGTTGTTGTCAGATGGTGACAATAGAGCGGGCATCTACACTACTAGGCTGGTCTCCACACTACCTGTCCTAGGCCTCCATACGCCTCAATGCTAAGACAACATAGCGGAGCTCACAAGCATACTACGGCTTAGCGGGTGTCTCGAGTAGACATGCCCCGAGATCCTAGCCCTGAACTGGCTTATGATGTGACCCGGAAGGAGCCTCGGAAATAAGCACGAGGACCAAGCCCAACCGTTCACTCTGCACAGAAGGAGCCTCTAGACGTGAACACCGAGGACCAAGCCCAACCGCCCAAGGTCTAACCGTCAACTCCAGTCGGTGTGACGAATGGCAAGTCTGTAGACCTGCCACACTATCCTTAACCTAGGATTACGACACCACGTGTCGAGCCACACCGCATACAATCTCACATATCGAGCTCAATAGCTCACAAGGGTTCCTTACCAAATCCCTTATCATCATAAACGATCAAGTTCGACAAACATTCATGCACAATCAACCCTTCGCAAATCAATGCACTAACCTTAATCAATCCTATTCCAACATTTCGAGCTCACATTACCGATTCACATATCAAGTTTGTTTGAACACCCTATTACTTATTTGGGTCAGGATCACTATGTCTATAGGATTGTTGCTTTGACCTTGTTGTATAGAGTAAAGGTCAACTAGTTAGGTCTAAGGCTTAGGACTTAGGTTTGAAGCTTTCCCGAAGACCTCCTAGTTCAGATGAAAAGCCAAGAAGAAGAATTCAAGTTATCGTCGAGCTCAGATCGACGAAGCGTCGAACCCAGTTTGACTATCTATGAGTTCAGGTTGACAGAGCGTCGAACTCAGTTCGATGATCTCTGAGCTCAAGTTGACGAGGCGTCGCACTCAGTTCGACGATCTCTGAGCTCAGATCGACGATTTCTGTCTTATACTAATTCCAATTTCTTTGAGCTCAGTTCGACGATAGTTGAGCTTAGATCGACAATTATCTTTTGAGATCAACGATTTATGGAATTTTGTCTGTTTGTTAAGGATTTCAAATATCTTCAACTCTGAGCATTTATTACAGAAGATTTTTAGACGTTATAATAAATCTGGAGCAAGTTTCAAGGAAACAAAGGAGGAATGTTTTTAGTTTCTTTCATCCAAAGACAGTTGATATATAAGAAAAGCCTTTATGACTCTGCTAACGGCTATCATCAAGATTTGATGACTGGATTTCTTATTATCATTCAGAGAGAACAAGAATACACACAACAACATACACAGAGAAATAAAAAAGAAGATCAATAACTCAGAAAACTGAACAAGTTTTCTTTCTGATTCATGCTGATTAAAAGTCTTCATCATTCACACTCCAAGCAACAAACATTTCTGTTCTTGCTGAAATCATCTTTTGCTGGAGCATTCTTTTCATTGAAGACCTATCACCCTTACAAAGCTTCCATCTCCTGAACTCTTGCTAATCTCAGGGGGAGCTTTGACAACATCTCATCCACTTGTGCTTCTCTTTGATAGTTTACATAGAAGACAACTTCACTATTTTTCTTTTTCCTTTCCTGTAAAAGGGTTTTTAAACTCCCTTCAAAAGTTTTGCTTTGGTTCCTGAGACCCGATCAAAACTCAGTGGTGGCAAGACACCTGATAAAAAAACCTGGTTTGGTTTTTGAGCACCTGATCAAAATCCCATTGGTTCCCAGGACACCTGATCAACTCATACTGTAGTGGATTCCTACCAAGGGTGGTAGAAGAGTGGATGTACCCAAGTTTTGGGGAACCACTATAGTTCCTTGTGTCTTCTGGTTACTTGCTATTTTATTTGTTGTGTGATATGGATTTGCTCTTTTGTGTTTTATTTTGATTTTTGTCAAGCACTCTACACTAACCAATTTAAGTCTTCCACTGCTAGAATAATTTTAGTATTTGTAAAATTATTTTAAAACACTCTATTCACCCCCCTCTAGAGTGAAGGATTGATCTTACACTCACTTTCAATTGGTATCAGAGGGAGGTTATCTGTTCAACCAGTTTGGTTGTTCATACAGGCTAACACCTGAACTAAAAGATCTCTCTTAAGATCCATCCTTAATAGAGGGTTATTTTTATTATATTTATTTTAATCTAAATTCATGGTACAGAACAAAGATTATGCTAGCACCAGACCTCCAGTGTGCAATATCTCCAAGTTTGCACTTTGGAAGGCAAGGATTAAATTATACATGAATTCCATTGATGGAGATATCTTTAATTCTGTTTTGATAGACTTCCCAAAGCCTACTGCAAGCACAAGTACAAATGCTGTTCCACCACACTCAGGAACAGATGATGATATAAAGAAATGGAAGGTTGCTAATGCTAAATCTATGAACATCCTAGCTCAAACAATGTCTGGAGACATCTTCAAGAAGGTAGCTGAATGCAACTCAGCTAAAGAGATTTGGGACAAACTATTTGAGATTGTTTCAGGATATGCTTATGAGAGAAAAGACAGAAGATCTCATCTTATCACCCAATATGAAAATTTCAAGAAAGTAGAAAATGAGTCAGTAGCTGACATGTACAGCAAACAAAGTCTGATTGTCAGTGAACTCAAGACATTGGACAAGGAGATCTCTCTCACAGAGATAAATGACAAGATCCTAATGTTCTTCCCCAGTACTTGGGATTAAAGGATCTGGCCCATCAAGGATGCCAGAAGTCTGAATGAGATCACTACAGAAGCTCTATTGGGCAAGCTCAAATCCTATGAGGAGCTCATCAAGAACAGAGAAGAAGAGGAGAAGACAAGTTCTCCAGCAATCAGGAAGGATAATTCAATTGCTTTCAAGGCAACAGAAGAACAGCCTAAAGACAAAGTCACAGGCAATAAAGGACTGATGAGCCTCCTAGCCAAGAGGTTCTACAAAATGGACAGGAAGGATTTCAGAAAAAGGTCATCCATAGGCCAAGAAAAGCCAAGGTATGATAAATCAAATAATAAAGAGATTATTTGTTATGGTTGCAGGAAACCAGGCCACATACTGCCTGATTGTCAAGAAAATCAAAACAAGGACAAGAAGGACAAGAGAGAAAAGAGAAAAGACAAAGACTCCAGAAGAAATCATTATGACAGATCCTCTTCCAGCAAGAACAAGCACACTAGGAAGGGATTTGTTGTTGAAACATGGAGTGCAACAGAAGAAGAATCTGATGCATCATCAAGCTCAAGTGATGATGAAGATGATGCACAAGAAAAAGAATTCTGCATGATGGCAATCAAAGCATCTCAGAACAACACTGATTCAGAACATGAATCTGAATCTGAATTTGAACCAGAGCTAGAAGAAGATCAGGTAATTGATTCATTTGATTTTAATTCTGAGGACTTCAAGTCTGAATTTAAAGAACTGTGTTTAGATCTACTCAATTCTGAGAAAGAAATTATCTCTCACAGAAATAAGTTATCTGAATACAGTACCTAAAGTTAAGATAACCTCAAACTCTCAGATGAGTTAGAATATTGTAGAGAGCAGATAGCTTCACTGAAAAGTGAACTATCTGAGGCCAAGAAGTTTGAAGAAACCCTCAATGGGAGAAGTATCAAACTGATGGACATTACAAGCACAGTGAACTCAAGACTCAACAGTACACTGGTCTTGGGTGCTTCATCCAGCCAAGCTATTGTGTTAACAACTCCCATTAAATTTATCTCTGATAAAGTAAAAGGAGTTGTGGAGGTAGCTAGAAAAAATTCTAATCTACCCAAAAAGAACAAAGTTCAACAGATATCGTCGAACAGAGCTCGACGATCTTCGAACGGAGCTCGATGATCTTCTAACAGAGCTCAGCGTTTTCATGCTTAATCGTCGAACTCAGGTCGACGATCTCTGATCTCTGAACACAGTCAAGATCGATCGCTGAACGGAGCTCGACGATCTGACCCAAGATCGTCGAACTCAGTTCCACGATCGTCGTACGGAGCTCAGAGATTTAACCAGTTCTCAAAGGGTACATCAAAAATTAATTCTAGATATCCTATATCTCAAGGGTTCAACCCTTATACTGAATATATAATTCCTCCTAGGAGATATAATCCTGAAGGATATAAAAGTCAACCAGAGATGTCTTTTATTTCTGATTTCAAAGGTTATCAAGCTCGACCCAAGGTAAACTGGGTAAAAAACAAATGAACTGTTATTTGTGCAGGTGAAAACCTATCCAACCATGGACAAACATTGGTATCTGGATAGTGGGTGCTCCAAGCACATGACTGGAAGCAAGGATAACCTAATATCCTTCAAGGCTAAATATGGACCCAAAGACATGTTTAGAGATTCAAACTTTGGTCAGACCAAAGGATTTGGTGCAGTCCAAATAGGATCAGTAACATTAAAGAAGGTAGCATATGTGGAAGGACTGAAGCACAATCTTATCAGTATCAGTCAGCTATGTGATGAAGGTTACAAAGTCACATTCAACAAATCTTCATGCCTCATCAAATCAGAAGACAACACAACTGTATTGACAGGTAACAGAAGAGGTAACATATATCTAGTAGATTTTCATTCAACCAAGGTATATATCTGTTTATTTAACTGTCTTAGCAAACCTAATAAATTATTGCATAAGAGATTAGGACATATCAACCATAGAACCATTGCTAGGCTATCCAAGGACAACCTTATTAGAGGACTACCTTATGACCCCTATAAGAAGGAAGGACTCTGTAGGTCTTGTCAATTAGGCAAGCATACTAAAAATAGCTTTAAGTCACTTAATAAGAGTGATTCACCTAGGATTTTGTACTTGTTACATATGGATCTGTTTGGACCCATTACTGTATAAAGACTAGGAGGGAAATCTTATACTTTAGTAGTTGTAGATGATTTTTCTAGATTCACATGAGTGTTCTTTCTGAGGAAAAAGTCTGATAACTTCAATTGTTTGACAGAGTTTCTCAAATGTATACAGATTGAGTTCAATACTCACATAGCCCTGATCAGAAGTGATCATGGGACAGAGTTTGATTCTCTTCTTATACAAGAGTTCTATCACAAGGAAGGGATCAGGCCCACCTTCTCAGCTCCTAGAACTCCTCAACAGAATGGGGTAGCTGAAAGGAAGAATATAACCCTTATTGAATCTGCCACAACATTGTTGACATATGCTCACCTTCCTCTATCCTTTTGGGCAGAGGCTGTGAACACTTCAAACTTTGTTTTGAATAGGAGTTTTATATATAAGTTAAAGGGAAAGACTCCCCATGAATTACTCAAAGGGAAGAAACCTGAAGTTGATTATCTTAGAATTTTTGGTTGTATTTGCTACATTCATAACAATAAAAAGAAATACTTAGCAAAATTAGAAGCCAAAGCTGATGAAGGAGTGTTTCTGGAATACTCCATGATCAGTAAGGCCTATAGGGTTTATAATAAATCATCTCATAAAATTGAAGAAATAGTGCATGTCTATTTTGATGAAACTAATATGTCTTACAAGGAGAAGAGCACTTCTACCATAGACCCTTTGCAGGTACATTCTCTATCAGAGAATTTGGACAGGCTACATATCATTGAAAAAGATCCATCAACTTCATCCACTCAACAAGAAGCTGAAAGCAGTGAAAATGAAGATGACAGTCAGATTTTAGCGAGCCATTGTGACAATCCAAATGAAGAGCCAGTTGTTGTTCCATAAGAGCAAATAACAACACAGGTTGGTGAACAATCAACACCAATTGTTGATTTAGTAACATCTAGAGACCATCCAATCTCCCAAGTGATTGGAGACATCTCAGCTGGTGTGCAAACCAGAAACCAATTCAATCCAAATCTGATGCACACTTGCTTTCTTTCTCAAATTGAGCCTCAATCAATACAAGATGCAGAACAAGATCCAAACTAGATCATTGTAATGCAAGAGGAATTAAATCAATTTGAAATAAACAAAGTTTGGGAGCTAGTGGCAAAGCCAAAGAATCATCCCATTGTTGGAACAAAATGGGTATTCAGAAACAAGTTAGATGATCAAGGAGTTATAGTAAGAAACAAGGCAAGGCTGGTTGCTCAAGGATATTCTCAAGAAGAAGGCATAGACTATGACCAAACCTTTGCACCAGTTGCAAGGTTAGAAGCCATAAGAATCTTCCTAGCATATGCATCTCCCAAGAAGTAAAAGTATATAAAATGGATGTCAAAAGTGCATTCCTCAATGGTGATATCAAGGAATAAGTTTATGTAAAATAGCCTCCATGTTTTATCTCTCTAACTCACCCTGATTTTGTTTATAAATTGCATAAAGCATTATATGGTCTCAAACAAGCTCCTAGAGCATGGTATGAGACCCTAGCTTGCTTTCTCTTGGAAAATGATTTTAAAAGTGGTAGAGTAGACAAAACTTTTTTTTATTAAAACCCATAAGTCCAATATCCTACTAGTAAAAATCTATGTAGATGATATTATTTTTGGTTCTACTGATTCAAATTTATGCAAAAGGTTCTCCAACCTAATGCATTCCAAATTTGAAATGAGTAGCATGGGTGAGTTATCCTTCTTTCTAGGATTGCAAGTCAAACAACATGCTGATGACATCTTTATTTCTCAAAACAAGTATGCAAAAGAATTGGTTAAGAAGTTTGGTATGTCTGATGCATCATCTATGAAAACACACATGCCTACTAATGCTTTATTAGATGCTGATGAACATGGGAAACCAGTTGATCAGACCACGTATAGAGCAATAATTGGCTCCTTATTGTATCTTATAGCTAGTAGACCTGATATAATGTTTGCTACATGCATATATTCTAGATTCCAAGTTAGCCCTAGAGAGTCACACCTCATATTAGTTATGAGGATTCTTAGGTTTGTGAAAAGTTGTACAAATCTAGGTCTCTGGTATCCAGCTGATTCAGGATTTGATTTAATTGGATTTTATGATGCTGATTATGCTGGATGTAGAGTAGACAGGAAAAGCACTAGTGGAACTTGTCAGTTTCTTGGTGACAGACTTGTCTCCTGGTTTTGCAAGAAACAAATATATGTGACCACATACACTGCTGAAGCTGAATATATGGCAGCAGGTAGTTGTTGCTCACAGATATTGTGGATTCAAAATCAGCTCCTGGACTATGGCTACAACTTAGAGAAGTCCAATATATTTTGTGATAACACTAGTGCTATTTCAATAGCTCAAAATCCAGTCCTTCATAGAAGGACAAAACATATAAATATTAGGCATCATTTCTTAAGGGATAATGTAGAGAAAAATAAAATTGAATTTGTTGGGTATTGTATCCACAATGTACCTGATTTGAAGAAGCCCCTGAACAAGCTAAGGTAAATTGACGATGTATTTGATGAAATCTTTCAAGGTGTGCTTGCAGTTATTCCTCGCTAAGTACACACCAATGTAAGGGTGCAGTAGGTCAATATACACGGGTATGTGCAACGTAATCCCTCATTGTGCAGACTAGTGTGTTGGCTTACGTGTACTCTCTCTATTGGAATGTACTTACTTTCAAGCACAGGGTTAAGAAAGATCAAGAGAAGTCAAGGAGCAAGGATGGGCCAAAGAACAGCTCACGGGTAGAAAGATGAAAATCGTCTAAGTACAAATCGTCGAGAATCACTAAGTGATTCTCGCCGAATCGTCGAGAATCACTAGCTGATTCCTGCCATATGCAGCCGGCTGTCTCGTCGCCGCCCTAAATTCTACTAAGGCAGAATCGGTGAGAATCACTAAGTGATTCTCGCCGAATCGTCGAGAATGACCTTGCCTTCTCGCCGATTCGGCGAGAATCAATTGTGATTCCCGTCGATTCTCTCCGGCTTGCTATATCAATGTAGTTAGAATTCGGATAAGTGGAATTCGGCAAGAATCGGAGGTGATTCTCGCTGATTCGTCGAGAATCACCTACGATTCTCGCCTTATTTGACTTGGGCAAATTTCTGCCATTCTCTGGACCGGTCCAAGTTAACAGGGCTATTTTGAACCAGAATTAGGGTCTCCTTTTGGTGGGGCCCACAACGGTCATTTTGGATGACCTAATGTATAAATACATAGGTATTCTTGAGCAGCTGAGACAGACATACACGGATTCAATAATACGAGCCGCCACCGAGACCTAGATCGTGGATATTTCTCCGCCGACATCGCCGCTCGTACTAGAGGATAGCCGTCGCTGATCATGGTTTCCTCCCGATCTCCCGACTGCAGAAGCTCAGCCAAGCACAGCATCTCATGCGTCTAACCAGAGATCCTTTGTCTCTTGATTCGTAGATCGGGAAAACCTTTCCCGTCCGAATCGATCGAGACGATCGATCCTAGTGTGACCGTTGGAAGACCTTGCTAGATTTGCTACGAAGGTTGAATCTCCAAAGAACAGTCGCAGCAACCCTTTGTCGCAGCCGATCCCGAGAGCAAAGCCACCGCCCTTCTTGCCGGTGCCGGTCTCGGGGAGATTCTCTCCAAGTGAGATCTAGGGTTGTGGACTCTTCGTCGACTTCAAGAACACGTCGTCGATCGAAGAGGGACACCTTTATCTCCATAAGTAGTTTGTAATTTTTACATTCCATTTTCAATTTTGTTGTAAAGGAACGTTGGTTCCTAGTTGTAAGGGTTGGGTGCAACCCGTGCTGTAGGAGTGGTGACTCCTTCGGAAGGGTTCCTTCCGTCAGTGTGAGGATTGGATTTCAATCCTGTTGGAGAAGTGACCGAGTCGTCCCTGGTTGGGAGATAGGTCAAAGGGGGAGAGTGGACGTACCTAAATCGGGGAACCACTATAATTTGCTTGTGTCTTTCTATGCTGTGTGGTTTGGTTTATTTGTGCAGGTACTATTTTAATTCTGCAAAAACGTAGCAAGACACCTATTCCCCCCCCCCCCCCCATAGGTGAAGGTTGTTGGCACTAGGTGGACTTTCAACTGGTATCAGAGGGAGGTTACTCATCAAAGCGGTTAACACCTCGAGTAAGTTCCTGCCACTAGTGTCAAGAAGAAGGCAGATATCTACTATGGACGGACTCAAATACTCAGGCAAGATCCCAGTGTGCACCAGGCTAAACTTTCCTTTCTAGAAGGAAAGGATTTGATTTTACATGGAAGCAGTCGACCCTCGACTCTTCATGGTCATTGAGGAGGGACCTTATATTCCCACTAAGGCCTCCACAATTGATCCTACCAAAATGGTGCCAAAGATGCTTTCTGAAATAGACAAGGACGAGATGGTGCTGGTCGGACTTGACAAGAAGGCACAGAACATACTGATCAGTGCAGTCGATGACTCCATGATGCAGAACTTCTGCAATAACCGGACGACTAAGGATATCTGGCACAGCCTGATTATCTTGATGGAGGGCACAGACGAAGTGAGGGATGATCGGAGATCCCTCCTGAATCAGAAATATGAGGCCTTCAGGCAGGGGCCCAAGGAAGAGATCGGAGTTACCTTTGAAAACTTCCTCAAGATCGTCAATGCTCTCAAGGGATACGGAAGAGTGTTCACTAATGGTGAACTTAATGATAAATTCCTTAGGTCCCTTACTAAGGAATGGGACACGAAGATCTGCGCCATCCGAGAGTTTGGCAGATTAGCTGAAATTGATCCTCAGATACTCTTTGGGAAGCTTATGTCCTATGAGCTCCAGTTGAACACGAGGAAAGCTGAAGAAGAAGCAGAGAAGGCTGCATCCAAGGAAAAGACTGTGGCCCTAAATGCCATTCACTCCTGGAAGGGCAAGGGTGCGACTTCATCCCATGCGGGGAAAAAGGATGAGGAGGAAGACTCCGAGCCATGCTCCTCCGGCTCAGAGTTGTCTGAAGAAGATTTATCCCTCATCACCCGAGAATTCAAGAAGTTCCTCAAGATGAGGAATAAAAGAAAGAGAGACGGCTCCTCCTCCAGAATTCAGAAGAAGAATTATTCTTCTGACAGGTATGAATCAAAACCGAACAAACATCGTAATACTGACATCATTTGTTTTGGATGCAATAAGCCAGGACACGTCGTGGCCGACTGCCATCAAGGCAAGAGAGAGAAGGGGAAGGGAGAAAAGTATAGGACCTCTAGAGATAAGAAGAAGGAGAGGAGCTACATCGCCAAAAAGTCAAAGACACTGAGTGAGTCTGATTCCTCAGACTCCAGTGATGATGAAAAAGCCTACTTCGGGCTGGTGGGTCGCTCTGACTCAGAAGGAGAATGCCCCCATTCACTGGGAAGGTAAAATCTCGTACCCCCCTCTCTAACTCTGACTATGAGTCTCCTGATGATGATCTCGAGGACAACCCATCTGCCCGAGAAGCTGAGCTCCTCGAAAAGTATGAGCTTTTGCTCAACACCTTCGAGGAATGCCGCAAGAGATTGAGGGCTCAGAAAAAGGAAGTCAAATTCCTTAAGGTCGAGGGTGTCTCCCTAAGGGAAGAGATCACTAGCTTGATTTCTCTCCGACAGGAGCACCAGGACCTTATCTCTAAGCACTCAGAGTCTCTAAGTCTCCTTGACCTTAAACAGAAAGAAATCAATAAGTTGGAAGAACAACTTACGGCAGAAAAGAAGATTGTCCAAAGCTTCTCTATGCCAAAGACTGTTCTTCCACTGGTTGATCCCTTCTCTTCTCAGGCTAAGGGGGCTGGCTTGGGGCATGTGGGTGTGCCTGGTAAATCATCTAGGAGAAACAAAAAGCAGAGGAGAAATAAGGCTGCTAAGAAGGCCTCTACTGCAGAAAAGGGAAAGGCCCCACTCAACCCTGTTGTATTTAGGAATCCTAGCTATCCCTGTAATGAACAGGACTTTGAGTCAACTTATGGCCACTTCTTCCGGCCCTCGGTTGAAAAGCCCAGGAACCGGTATGAGGGGTGGGCCTTCCCCCGCAATTTTGGCGAGAGTGTCTTCAAGGCACCTTATGAGGAAGTTCAGATGGAGGATTATGGCCACTTCTCTAGCGGCCATAATAGGAAGCAGGCACCCAAGGCCAAGCCTGTTACACTGAGAAACCAGGAGGTGAAGAAATCATGCGACTATTGTCATCATGATGCCTCCACCTCCAGGTCCGAGGCCTCGGCTGAACCTTCCATTCCAAGAGTGAAGCAGCTGCCTAGGAGAAAGTATAACAGATTTGACTGCTGGTGCTGTGGCAAAGTTTGTCACTTTTCCATGGATTGCTGGTTTAATCCAAGGAATAATGAGACTCCTCATGTTGGCAATGCGAGGCAGACCACTTGTAGGGCTAACCATTTGAGGGGGAGCATGCTAACGAGGAATCTAGGACCCAAGTTCGATTGGGTTCCTAAGGGAAATTAATTCTGTTTTGTAGGAATGTCAAAAGGCCACCAAGACTCCTATATGGTATTTGGACAGTGGATTCTCCCGACATATGACTGGGACAAGAAGCCTGCTGCGGGAGTACTCTCCAGTCGAGAATGGACCCAAAGTCATCTTTGGGGGGATCTGATCGGGGAGTCACCAGAGGTTACGGTATGATTTCCAACGGTATACTCTCTATCACTGATGTGTCTTATGTTGAAGGGTTAAATCATAACCTGATCAGTGTAAGCCATCTTTGTGATAAAGGGTATGACGTTAAGTTCTGCAAGGATAAATGACTGATAATATTATGTGCCTCTTCGGAAACGGTATTAATCGGCATTAGGAGCAGAAATATTTTCTGTTTAGATTTTCTTAGTCAAGATTCTTCTACCCCCATATGCCTAGTAGCAAAAGGCAGTGCATCTCTTTGTGAACAGTGGCACAAGAGATTGACACATATTAATTTCAAGACAATTAGTATGTTGTTTTCTAAAGATTTAGTAAGGGATGCTCCCATTATTAAGTGCATCAAAGATAGCCCCTGTCCTGCATGCCAGACGGGCAAACAGACTCGGGCTACCTTTAAGGGCATCCCAGACAAAGACTCCTCCAGATGTCTTTATCTTCTGCACATGGACTTGTTTGGTCCAATGCAACTTCATAGCTTAGGAGGCAAGTCGTATACGCTAGTGATTGTAGATGATCACTCTCGGTTTACTTGGGTGTTCTTTTTAAAACGCAAGTCTGATACATTTGACATCTTCACCAGTTTTGTCAGGCAGATTCAGAACGAACTTAACTGCTCAGTGGTCAAAATCAGAAGTGACCATGGAACAGAGTTCGAGTCTGGTGCTATGACAGAGTTCTGTGAAGATCTTGGTATCTTTCATGAGTTCTCCTCCCCGCGCACTCCTCAACAAAATGGAGTTGCGGAGAGGAGGAATAGAACACTCATTGAAGCTTGCACGACAATGTTGAATGACGCTTCTCTCCCAGAATACTTCTGGGCCGAGGCTGTCAATAAGGCTTGTCATGTGCAAAACCGGGCATTAATCAACAAGAGCCATCGTAAGACGCCTTATGAGCTACTGAAAGGCAGGAAACCAACCATGTCCTATTTAAGGATCTTTGGTTGCAGATGTTATGTACTGAATAATGGGAAGTACCCGCGTACTAAGTTTGGTGAAAAATGCTTCGAAGGCATATTCATGGGCTATAGTAGCCATAGCCGGGCTTATAGAGTTTTCAACAAGAAAACACTAGTGGTAGAGGAATCAATAAATGTTGTATTTGATGAAGGAAGTTTGCTTAATTACAATTCTTCCAGTGGTCTTTTTGAAGATGTAGGTACAAGACTCGAAAAGCTTCACCTGGATGAGCCTGAGAAAGATGCAACTCCAAAATACGTCCAGGTCTCCACCTCAACGCAGATCGGAGAGGATGACGGTCAGGATGGAGTAGTCCTCCCTGAGGAGGAAGGAGCCCCAGAAATTGCAAGAGCTCCTGATGCAAGACTACTATAGCTCAGACACGTGAGGGATCATCCCAGAAATCAAATCATCGGAGATCCCCGAGACGGTGTCAGAACTCGCCGAGGTACTATTAACAAGATTCTACATTTCAGCTTCCTGTCGCAGGTTGAGCCAAAGAAGTTCGATGAAGCGAACAAAGATGTGTCATGGATTTTGGCCATGCAAGATGAGCTGTATCAATTCGAAAGATGCAAAGTCTGTACGCTGGTTCCCAGACCTAAGACGCAAAACGTGATTGGCACCAAATGGAACTTCAGAAACAAGATGGATGAACACGAGGTCATCATCAAGAACAAGGCCAGACTGGTGGCTCAAGGATACAGATAGGAGGAGGGGATTGACTTCGACCAGACGTTTGCACCAGTTGTACGGCTCGAGGCAATCCGACTGTTCCTTGCCTATGCCTCTCACAAAGGATTCACAGTCTATCAGATGGACGTGAAATCGGCTTTTTTGAATGAAGACTTGAAAGATGAAGTATATTTCGCTCAACCCCCAGGTTTTGTCAATCCTACTTATCCTAATCATGTATACTTTCTTAAAAAAGCTCTATATGGGTTAAAACAAGCTCCTCGAGCTTGGTATGAGACCTTGTTTAGCTTTCTTCTTGAGAACAAGTTCTCTAGAGGAAAAATAGACAAGACATTGTTTCTCAGGGAAGTCAAAGGCAAGATCTTGTTGGTGAAAATCTATGTCGATGACATTATATTTGGCTCAACGGACAACAATCTTTGCAAAAAGTTTTCTAAACTTATGCAAGGAAAGTTTGAAATGAGCAGTATGGGAGAGCTAAAGTATTTCTTGGGACTTCAAGTGAAACAGTCTGAGGAGGGAATTTTCATTTCTTAGACGAAGTTTACCAATGAACTCCTCAAGAAATTCGGAATGGAGAATGCAACCTCAATGAGGACTCCAATGGGATCCACCATGTCTCTGGATAAGGATGAGAAAGGGAAACCTTTTAATGAAACCAAATACAGAAGCATCATTGGATCCCTGCTCTACCTTACTGCAAGTAGACCGAATATCATGTTCTCCACTTGTGTCTGTGCTAGATATCAGGTGAACACTAAGGAATCTCATTATGTCGCTGCAAAGCGAATTCTTAGATACCTTAAAGGTACCCCTAATCTTGGCTTATGGTACCCGAGAAACAATGATGTCGACCTAATAGGTTTTTCAGATGCTGATTTTGCAGGGAGTAGGGATGATAGGAAAAGCACTTCCGGGACGTGTCAATTCCTCGGAAGAAGGCTCATCTCATGGAACAGCAAGAAGCAGAATTGTGTTGTAACCTTCACTGCAGAGTCTGAGTACATTTCGGCTGGCAGCTGTTGCGCACAACTCTTATGGATCAGAAACCAGTTAGCTGACTATGACCTTCAGTTCAAGGAAGTGCCAATGTACTGTGATTCCTCCAGTGCAATTGCCATAGCAAATAATCCGGTATTGCACAGCAGGACGAAGCATATTGAAGTGCGCTACCACTTCATTCGGGAGCACGTGGAAAACAAGGACATCTCTCTCTGCTATGTCCCCACGGACAAGTAGATTGTATATATTTTCACAAAGCCCCTAGACGAGACCAAGTTCAGTCTTTTCAAAACTGAATTGGGGATGCTAAACTATGAGGAATGAAGACTATAGAAGCTCCAGGCTCTAGGGGGAGAATTTGCTAAGAACTCAAGTGTAAGCACAGGTGCAAGAACTGAGGGGGAGCATCGTGTAAAATGCAACAGTCCCAGATTTGCAGAAGCCAAAAAGGGGGAGATTTCAACTCACTCTATGGTGCTAAGGTGCTAAGGTGCATGCTCCGATGACTCTAAAGATAATGGTATGGAATTTCAACTCACTCTTGTTTTTCAAAGTTGTGTTTTCTTCCAAGCCGTTTTATTAACCTTAGCTTGTAGGGTTTAGGCTTCTTCAAATAGGGGGAGATTGTTGGGTATTGTATCCATAATGTACCTGATTTGAAGAAGCCCCTGAACAAGCTAATGTGAATTGATGATGTATTTGATGAAATCTTTCAAGGTGTGCTTGCAGTTATTCCTCGCTAAGTACACACCAATGTCAGGGTGCAATAGGTCAATATACACGGGTATGTGCAACGTAATCCCTCGTTGTGCAGACCAGTGTGTTGTCTTACGTGTACTCTATCTATTGGAGTGTACTTACTTTCAAGCACAGGGTTAAGAAAGATCAAGAGCAGTCAAGGAGCAAGGATGGGTCAATGACCAGCTCACGGGTAGAAAGACGAAAATCGTCTAAGTACAAATCATCGAGAATCACTAAGTGATTCTCGCTGATTCGACGAGAATCACTTGTGATTCTCGCCGAATCGTCGAGAATCACTGGCTGATTCCCGTCGTATTCAGCCGGCTGTTTCGTCGCCGCCTTGAATTCTGCAAAGGCAGAATCGGCGAGAATCACTAAGTGATTCTCGCCGAATCGTCGAGAATGACCTTGCCTTCTCGCCGATTCGGTGAGAATCAATTGTGATTCCCTCCGATTCTCTCCGGCTTGCTATATCAATGTAGCTAGAATTCGGCTAAGTAGAATTCGGCGAGAATCGGAGGTGATTCTCGCCGATTCGTCGAGAATCACCTACGATTCTCGCCGAATTTGACTTGGGCAAATTTCTGCTATTCTCTGGACCGGTCCAAGTTAACAGGGCTATTTCAAACCGGACTTAGGGTCTCCTTTTGGTGGGGCCCACAACGGTAATTTTGGATGACCTAATGTATAAATACATAGGTATTATTGAGCAGCTGAGACAGACATACACATATTCAATAATACGAGCCGCCACTGAGACCTAGATCGTGGAACTTGCTCCGCCGCCATCGCCGCTCGTACCAGAGGATAGCCGTCGCTGATCGTGGTTTCCTCCCGATCTCCCGACTACAGAAGCTAAGCCAAGCACAGCGTCTCACGCGTCTAACCAGAGATCCTTTGTCTCTTGATTCGTAGATTGGGAAAACCTTTCCCGTCCGAATCGATCGAGACGATCGATCCTAGTGTGACCGTTGGAAGACCTTGCTAGATTTGCTACGAAGGTTGAATCTCCAAAGAACAGCCGCAGCAACCCTTTGTCGCAGCCGATCCCGAGAGCCAAGCCGCCGCCCTTCTTGCCGGTGCCAATCTCGGGGAGATTCTTTCCAAGTGAGACCTAGGGTTGTGGACTCTTCGTCGACTTCAAGAACACATCATCGATCGAAGAGGGACACCTTTATCTCCATAAGTAGTTTGTAATTTTTACATTCTATTTTTAATTTTGTTGTAAAGGAACGTTGGTTCCTTATTGTAAGGGTTGGGTGCAACCCGTGGTGTAGGAGTGGTGACTCCTTCGGAAGGGTTCCTTCCGTCAGTGTGAGGATTGGATTTCAATCCTGTTGGAGAAGTGACCGAGTCGTCCCTGGTTGGGAGATAGGTCGAAGGGGGAGAGTGGATGTACCCAAATCGGGGAACCACTATAATTTGCTTGTGTCTTTCTGTGTTGTGTGGTTTGGTTTATTTGTGCAGGTACTATTTTAATTCCGCAAAAACGTAGCAAGACACCTATTCCCCCCCCCCCCCATAGGTGAAGGTTGTTGGCACTAGGTGGACTTTACGAATTGGAATACATCCCAACTGATTTACAAAGGGGAGATATTTTCACCAAACCCTTGGATGAAAAGAAACACACTTTCTTCCTTAATCAGTTAGGAATGTTAGATGGAGGAAGTCTTAATTAAGTTGCAAGATCTTTAAACCTAAAAAAGACAAAGACTAGGCTAAAAATTTGAATTTCCTAGTGTCTATAGGTTTTCTCTGTCTCTTAACTGCGCTCGATCATTTTCCTAAAGATCGTCGAACAGAGCTCGTCGTTGCCAGATAGTATTCAACTATCTTTCGTTTTCCGTCGAACGGAGATCGACGATGTTAGGAATCGTCGAACGGAGCTCGGCGTTTTCCAGATAGTGCTAAACTATCCCTCTCGGTTAGCAATCTCAATTATCGTCGAACGAAGATCGACGATATTAAATATCATCGAACAGAGATCGACGATGTTGAGACCTTTCAGTTTCCTCTAGAGCCATAGATCGTCGAACTGAGTTCAACGATCTCTCCTTTTCTGCGTTGAACCCTAATATAAAATCAATTTTTCAGGCATCATTCTCCTTTGCGCTTTCATACCTTCTGCAAGAACTTTCTTTTCCTCCAAACTTTTCTACACTTGATCGTGTTTGTTTTGGAAGAAACTATGTCAGTCTTAGTCGCCGTACTAGACGCAATGAAGTTCGATACTGGTTTTGACATTGACATGGAATCTTTTGAAGGAACTGGTCAGATGTTCAAGGATATTCTGGAACTTTTTAAGGAGCAACAACTTGTGAACATAATGACTACCAGAATCAAATTAGCAACAGATGAGATTAAAGAATGGGACTATACTGCCCACAATCTGGATCAAAACACAGTCATTAGAACCATCTCAGGGACACAGGTATCCCTAACCCTAGCCATTCTTACAGAAATTTTTGGATTAAGTACTGGACATGATAGCATAGAACTATCATGGGTAGAATTTTATGAGATGTTAGATAAAATGGGTCACAATTCTGAGAACCCTAATAAGTTGTTGAAGAAAAATCTATCTATGGAGTATAGATTTGTAGTAGATGTTGTAGGCAAAGTAATTTTTGCCAAACATTCAGCCCATGATACAATATCTAGACATCAAGCTTGTCTAATGGCTGCAATTGTAGATAAGAAACACCTGGATTGGGGAGCCATTTTCTTTGATTTGATTAAGAAAAAGGTAAATAAGAACTTTGTGAATTTTGGAAGGATCTTGGGCCTATTCCTGCAGAATAGGTTCCCTCAGTTGTTAGTGTCAAATGGAATTCATATCAATGCATTAAAGAGGCTTTCTTCAGCTCTTTTTGGCAAGTGGGAGAGACAAACTGTCAAACCCAGCAGGGCTCCTGCAACAAAAGCTTCTTCAGGCACAAGGACTAAATCAGTCACTCCTCCTCAGACCACTGCCCTAGCAGAAGTGTTGTCATACACTTCCATATCCTCTCTTCCTTCTCCACATCAAGTTACATCATCCATTCCTTCACCTCCAATAACTTCTTCATCTCCTCAAGCCACCCATCAAGAAGTTTTCCATCCACTACATTACTTCTCATCCATTGATTTAGAATCATCCTCCTATCTTCCATCATTCAACCTTTTAGATGATTCCTTCATGGATGATTCCCCTTCTTCACCTCAAGATATTGTATCCACCTCATCATCCTTTCAGCAAATCCTTCATGACATCATCTCTCAACCATCCTTTTCCCCTACCATCTCCTCATTTCTACCAACAGTCACTATCCTAGCTCCATCTATTACATCTATCCCCATCTCTCAACCATCAATACCACTTCACCCTGCATCCATTCCATCAATTTCTGCAGCCCTTCCCTCTACCTCTACTCAAGTTAATCTTGAGCAAGTAGATCTTCCTCTGGCAGATAGATTGTATGAGTTGTTGGCACCCAAGCTAACTCTCTTACTAAATTCAACCTTGGCTCCCTTAGTCAAGACCTTGAATTAATTATCTGTTAGAATATCTTCTTCCTTCTCCTTTCAGGCCACCCCTTCTTCTGGGGGCCTAGACTAAGTTATCACTGAAACTAGGGAGGGGGAGATGACTTATGAAGAAGTGCTGCCTTTAGAGGATTTCAATTCAGAAATGCAGATATCTGAAGTTCAAGTTTCAGAAAGTCAAGCTTCAAAGCAAGTTTCAGTTACAGCTTCAGCTTTAGCTCCAACCATCAGTCCTACTGTAGATATACATTCTTTATTATCATTTTTTGATTCACTTTATAGATGATGTCCTCCAGCACCTCTCCCTGCTGAAGATTTAACCAGGGCTATTGTTCCCCTCTCCTGTTGTGATCCAACCCTGATAGAGATGTATATAAATTATGTTAAATCTGTGGAAAGTATTTCTGTGGTTCTTGATGCTGCTATTGCTGCTGATGTTACTTTTTCAGAGGCTATTATAGAGCCAGTTGAGCCAGTTTGTTAAGCTCCTAAGCCTATTATTTCAGATGCTGCTGTTCCTGTTATTTCAAGTGCTGATGTTGTTATTCCTTCTCCTCCTGCTCCAGCTCATGTTATCTCTAAAGAAATATTAAAGGAAATAGATGTTTTATATGATGAGCCTCAGAGTTCTGATGATAATGATGAATTCAGAACTGACTCTGATAATTCCTCTGCAACTATTGCAAAGAAGAGGAAAGCTAGAAGTAAAGCCATGAAAAGAGTTCAATTATCCAAGACTACTTCTGATCATGACATTCCATATTATATTCTGCACAGCTGTCCTATAACTGAGCACTGGATGCAATTCTCTAAGAACCAGTTGAAGGCCATGAGGAAGAAAAGGAAATGTGACCAAGGAACTTCTCATTATAATCCTCCTCCTCCTCCTTCTCCAGGTGCAGGATCTAGTGGAAACTCAGCTCATCAATCCTCACATACTTCATCTCAAAGATCCTCTCAGTTTCAAGGAAGATCTCAACCCAGAGGATATCAGCAAAGAGGTAATCAGTAAAGAGGAAGTCAGTACAAAGGCAATCAAAGAGATTATCAAGTTTATTCTAGAGGACAGTCCAAAAATCAATCTTATCAAAGGAAAGGACAAAGCCCAAGTGATTTCACTTCTGGTCCTTTTCCTTATAAGCTCAAAGAAGGATTTCATCCAAAAGCTCCTCCCACTGACACCATCAATAAGTATGAGCCACCAGTTCCTTTTGTAGACCCAGAGAATAACCCAGTCTCCTGGACAGCTAGACTAAAAGAAATGGCTGCTCTAGATCAAATCAAGAAAGCAAGAGAAAAAGGTCAAGATACTTCCAATATCTCAACTCTATCAGATCCAAGAAGACAAGAACTTGAAAGATACAGCTCCAAGAAATTCTTCAATACTGAGGAGTACATGCAGCTACATCCTGAAGCTGTAGTTTCTAGAAACAGAAGCCAGAAGACTCTTGGTGCTGCTGATGACTTCAGATCAAAGAAAGATTCAGAAAATCCAAATAGAGAAATCATTTTCAATAAAAGAACTGATGATAAATATTAATCTGGGTGTAAGCTGAAAACTCTTTTATATCTCTATTGAACTATTTGGTGTGATATAATTATATATATGTGGTTCTTCAATGCTTTTTATATTTCTATTTTTGTTGTTTTTATTTCCTATATCTCATGTAAATAGTAATCCTAACTCAAATAGGGGAGATTGTTGGAACACCCTATTACTAATTTGGGTTAGGATCACTATGTCTATTGGATTGTTGCTTTGACCTTGTTGTATAGAGTAAAGGTCAACTAGTTAGGTCTAAGGCTTAGGACTTAGGTTTGAAGCTTTCCCCAAGACCTCCTAGTTCAGATGAAAAGCCTAGAAGAAGAATTCAAGTTGTCGTCGAGCTCATATCGACGAAGCGTCGAACCTAGTTCGACTATCTGTGAGTTCAGGTTGATAGAGCGTCGAACTCAGTTCGACGATCTCTGAGCTCAAGTTGACGAGGCGTCGAACTCAGTTCGACGATCTCTGAGCTCAGATCGATGATTTCTGTCTTAGACTAATTCCAATTTCTCCGAGCTCAGTTCGACGATAATTGAGCTCAAATCAACGATTATTTTTTGAGATCGTCGATTTCTTGAATTTTGTCTGTTTGTTAAGGATTTCAAATATCTTCAACTCAGAGCATTTATTACAGAAGATTTCTAGCCGTTATAATAAATCTGGAGCAAGTTTCAAGGAAATAAAGGAGTAATGTTTTTAGTTTCTTTCCTCCAGAGACAGTTGACATTTAAGAAAAGCCTTTATGACTCTGCTAACGGCTATCATCAAGATTTGATGACTGGATTTCTTATTATCATTCAGAGAGAACAAGAATACACACAATAACATACACAGAGAAAGAAAAAAGAAGATCAATAACTCAGAAAACTGAACAAGTTTTCTTTCTGATTCATGCTGATTAAAAGTCTTCGTCATTCACACTCCAGACAACAAACATTTCTGTTCTTGCTGAAATCATCTTTTGCTGGAGCATTCTTTTCATTGAAGACCTATCACCCTTGCAAAGCTTCCAGCTCCTGAACTCTTGCTAATCTCAAGGGGAGCTTTGACAACATCTCATCCACTTTTGCTTCTCTTTGATAGTTGACAGAGAAGATAACATCACCATTTTTCTTTTTTCCTTTCCTATAAAAGGGTTTTTAAACTCCCTTCAAAAGTTTTGTTTTGGTTCCTGAGACCTGATCAACACTCAGTGGTGGCAAGACACCTGATCAAAAAATCTGGTTTGGTTTTTGGGCACCTGATCAAAAGATCATTGGTGCCCAGTACACCTGATCAACTCATCCTGCAGTGGATTCCTACCAAGGGTGGTAGAAGAGTGGACGTACCCTGGTTTTGGGGAACCACTATAGTTCCTTGTGTCTTCTGGTTGCTTGCTATTTTATTTGTTGTGTGCTGTAGATTTGCTCTTTTGTGTGTTTTATTTTGATTTCTGTCAAGCACTCTACACTAACCAATTTAAGTCTTCCACTGTTAGAATAATTTTCATATTTGTAAAATTATTTTTAAAACACTTTATTCACCCCCTTCTAGAGTGAAGGATTGATCTTACACTCACTTTTAGAGTTATTTATTCAATCCAACTAGTCTACTCACTAGTTAACCTAGGGATCTATTAACTACCCATTTTTTTCAAGTAGGTTTTATTTCATAATTTGATTACAAGGAATCAACCAACAACTCGCAACAGTCATTCAAGTTATTTACCCTCAATCTTGCCAATAAACTTAGTAGGGATTACATAAACAAAAGAGAAAGGTATGCAATAATCATATAAAATAAAGAACTTCAACCGGGTATTCCTGAAGCTATGGGAATCCGGTTAAATTGTGTAACCCATAGTTGGAAATATATTACTAAGGGCAGCGACTTTCGTGTTTAGTCGGAAGCCCTTATTTGGCCGTATCATACTCGAAATTGGCTTCTAGACGGCTACATCCAAATTAAAGTTTCAGCACGTTTACGTTATCAGCCGTCTATCTCGATATGGCTTTCCCGTGGCTACAGACCTCGCCTAAAGATGTGTAACCACTCGTTGGAAAGATCTCTCCAAGGCCTATGACTTTCGTGTTTAGTCAGAAGCCTGGATCTGGCCATGTCTCATCTTAAAAAGGCCACGAAGATCGCCGCGCGCATAACACAGATTTTTGCACGCAATTTAAGGCGGAATGAACGGCATCGGTTCATCTTCCTCCTCTAGGCGATCTTCCCAAATCACAAAAGAAATCCTCCTCCCTTATTAACCCTCATCAGGAAAATCCTCTTCACAATACCATCTCCATCATCACATTGAAAGAAGGAGAGGTTGAAGATGACTAATCCCTAGAACACAAGTCCTAGCACGGCCTCATCCTAGGAGTCTCCATCTCACACATCAAGACTCTTTTGAGTCGATATCTCGTCTAGTATTAACTACAGATCTATTACCAAGGGAGAGGGGAGGAAACTCACCTCATTTCCGGCGCTTCCGCTATTTTCGGCCATGGATCTCGTCACTCTTCGCGGCAACATCTTCTTTTCCATGGCGGCGGCGGTTCTTCACGGAGTGTAGTTGATTCCAGCAACTCCTTCCCTCCTCCAGAAGTTTCTCCACAAAAAAGAAGGATTGGGAAGAGGAAGAAATATGGCCAATCCAATATAAATAGGACCAACACGGGTAGGAACATGCCCGTGTTCCTACCCGTGTCCCGCTCGGTGAAGCGTCGTCGACGGTTACAACGTGGTATGGACATAGACACGGGTAGGGACATGCCCATCTCCACTTCCCGTGTCACGGGACACGGCCGTGTGCATGGCCGTGTTCTTACCTGTGTCCTTCTCGGGAGACACGACCGTCTTCCTGGAGATATGCACACGGGTAGGGACACGCCCGTGTCTCTACCCGTGTCCTGCTCGGGATAGGCCCTGTCGATTCCACTCAACTCCTCTTCCACTCAACGCCTATCGACACGGGTAGGAACACGCCCGTGTCTCTACCCGTGTCCTTCTCGGGATACGCCTGTTGGATTCCACTCAACGCCTCTTCCACTCAATGCCTCTCGACACGGGTAGGGACACGCCCGTGTCTTTACTCGTGTCCTTCTCGGGACACGCCCTGTTGAGTTCCACTCAACTCCTCTTCCACTCAACGCCTCTCGACACGGGTAGGGGCACGCCCGTGCATCTACTTGTGTCCTTCTTGGGACACCACCTGTTGAGTTCCACTCAATGCCTCTCCAGTTCTACTCAATGCACACGGGTAGGGACACGCCCGTATCTCTTCCCGTGTACTATTCTGAACCAATTTCTCTTTTCTACACGAGTGTAAGCCTAGTCGCCTGCACTCCCTGGGCCCAAGTCTGCTCTCCTGACTCAAAAGCATGCACGAGGGGCCTAGCGCAAATCGGGACGTTTTAAATCCGATAAACAAAATAAAAGATTTCGTCCCCGAATTCAGGCTAAGGCTACGGGGAAAAGTAAAGCGTAAAATGAAATAAAATATGCTTTTAAAGATTACCTTGATGAAACAGCTCCGGGTAGCACTTTTGCATCAAGTCCACTGACTCCCATGTATACTCCTGTCACAACCCGCATTTTCTCCGAATTAAGAATTATCAGAGTAAGAGAAAACACGCGTCATGATGCCACGTCAAGCAGGGGATAACTGCTGACGCTCAGGCAAATCCAACTACAATCTTTATGCAAGAAAATCATGTGCTTAATGAATAGAAAATCAGTTATGTTTTGAGTCCGTATCCCTCGGCTCAGTGGATCATCTAGTCCACAAAAGAAAACTATATTTAAACGCTGCGGAAAAATACTTTGATTAGGTTTTACACCCTAAAGAGCGCATAAGGGTCCCAAGAGAACCACTCATACTATGCAAGACACTACACTTAGTTTATATAATATATATAAGAAAACGGTTTTCGTACGTGATTTGGAAAGTAGTGATTAAGTTTACAAAACATGCTGATCATGAGCTTCATTTATAATAGTAATTATAGTTTAAAAATAACTAGCAACCTAGCATAAAACCTTCTCAAAGCAAGTAGACTATCTCCAGAAAAATAAATGGTAGCAGCAATAGTATATATCTAGTACAAGGTAAAAACTACTAGTGGGCGCCAACAACCTGACACGAACCCACCAACACACATATATGTCTGTAAGAAAGTACTGAAAACAACCTCACAAACAAGGTAAACAAAACTCCAAAGTCCGAGAGTCCACCAACAACAACACCTCCAACTAGCCACCAAACTGGCTACAGCTCAGAACCTGGGGTATTCCAAAAGAAAACAGAATACCTCAGCAAGCAAAAATCAAGGTAAAACTGCATGAAAGAGTCAACCAAAAGGACAAAATAACAGAAAACATGCAGTAGAAAGAGTCACAACTGTCCAAAACAGGACAACAAGAAATGCACAACGTGCAAAGAAACAGCAACGACCCAGCCCAGGAACAACATCCTGCAGGGCCTACTAGACTACCAAGAGCCAGAATGCTGCAACACTACCAAAGAAGAAACTTCTAACACCCTAAACTGCGGGAAGTGATAGTAGCAAAAACAACAACGAGGAACCGGATCGAAGACAAACGCAGTCCCCCAATCCACCATGTCCAAGTCAAAAGCTCGAGGGTCAACACGTGAAAACACAAGGGACCTTCCACCCGACATGCCCAGCCCGTACCTGGAGCAATAAATCCATGGGTGGCCTTGGCTATATCACACAACTCCACCCCCATAAAGAGCTACAACCACCACTACTATCCACGACCCACGATTCGGCCTTTAGGAAAAATAAAGAAAACGGCCGACAAGAAAAACCCAGAAATACAACTGGAAAAAAAATCCACTTGGAAACGAAATACAAGGTAAAGGAAGAGTGTTGAAATAAACCAACACGACTAGGCGTTGAGTGAAACCCACTCAGTGCCTACCTAAACTTTGGCCTTGAGTGAGCTAGCCTCACTCGCCGCCAAAATTAAGTTACTACCCACAAGCCCGCTAAAGAAAAACGGAGCTCGACGACAGTCGAACGACCAAGGCAGAAGATCCAGAACTCAAGTAATTGCCTGCCACTTGAGTATCTAAACTCCCGCACTCGAAACCATCTAAATTCGCCTGGCAAAAGGAATTATACAAAGCGCACGATCAGTGACGCACGATCAGTGGTCGTGCGCACTCATCGGCTGATGATCGTGCGAAACGAACCTGGAAACCTGACAGAAAACCTAGCAACTGCGCACGATCAGTGTCACACGATCAGTGGTCGTGCGCACTGATGTCAGCGCTCGTGCGATTGCCCGAGACAGAACTTTGGAAACTGAAATATATACGCGCACGAACAGAGGCACACGACCAGTGGTCGTGCGCCCTAAAGGTTAATGACCGTGCGCGGCAAACCTGTACCGTTTGGAATTTTCCGAATGACACCGGAACGCGCACACGACTCACGCCACTGCAGTAGCAGTAGACAACTATCAACGTCGCACGCTACTACTGTATAAACTATGCCTAACCATTCGAATAATACCATAACGAAGGAAATTGGCAACCACACCCCCCTCCTAACTCTCCCTCTCGGCTACGCCCGAACCAGAGCATCAATCAAAATTAAAGGAAAACAACGGCTTCGCGCCGACAATTTGGATTCCAAACATCACAACATAGGGGGGGTTTCAGTAGGAAGAACTAAGCCCTATAGTTAGCAAGAAAACGAGAACAACAAGGCCTCTAACCTGGGCTAACCGGGATTTCAATTTCATCAAATAAAATAAAAGAAAACACTTGGCAAGGGCAAGAATACCACTTGCCTCAAATCTCAGCGAAGCTTTGGACTGCTTTCCTCCTCTTCGCACGGATCAAGACGGCCGCAACACCTAGAACAAAGACTCGGCCATTAATGGCGGAAAACTTCCAAAACTGAAAATTCCAATCCTTCCAAAACTCCACGAAAATCGAATTTCTTACCGCAGGAATGAAGGTCTCGTCGAGAGCAATCCGTATCCACTCTCGGAATCGAATTCCGTCCACAAACGCTCCGGGAATCGGCGTCCGAAGGGAAGGCTCGACGGTTACTCGATTCTCTCGTACAAGGGCGGCGGTTTCTTACGTGAAGAAGATGATGGGGCTTTTCATTTCATCTTATTATGTTTATATATATATAATTATATAATTATATAATTAATTACAAAATTACATAAAGCACCAAATTGACGCGAAAACCGATTCACCTCGGAATTCGACGAAATTCACACCGTAGCTAAATACCCACGCTACGAACACAACGGCGAAGTCGAAATTAACTTTCGACGAACAGAACTCGAGTTATGCCCAAACAAAGCCAAACACAAACATCCCCCCGAGAGGCCACACCGGGTCACCAAAACGACTCGGTTTGCTAGGGAGATCTTGCCAACAGGCTACCAAACAGGGCACTCAGTTCTAAGGAGCTAAACCATACTCCACACATGGCACAAGCCACGGAATCGCGTCATCGTAACGCCAAACGAGAATAAAAAAATAATCGCTGAAAAGACGGGGCGTTACAGTCACTCCCCCTAAAAGAAAGTTTCGTCCCGAAACTTTACGCACATCCCTCCTACAAAAGAAGGAAAAGGTAACAAACAGAAGTTACAAAGGGAAACATACCGATCAAATCAGAGAAACAGGTGAGGGTACGCCCTCCTCATGGCCGACTCTAGCTCCCAAGTCGCGCTCTCCAAATCCTGATTTTTCCATAGAATTTTCACCATCGGTATGGACTTCTTTCGCAGCACACGCTCCTGAGAATCCAAAATACGAACTGGCACCTCAACGAAAGAGAGGTTGGGCTCTAACTGGGGCATAACATCCAAGAGTTGCCCACTGCTGCGCACACACTTCCGCAATTGGCTAACATGAAAAACATTATGAACACCAGGGAAGTTTGCTGGCAAATCCAATCTATATGCAGACACGCCAATCCGCTCCAAGACCTCAAACGGGCCCACATACCTTGGGTCCAATTTCCGATTTTTACCAAATCTCTTCACACCAACCATTGGAGAAACCTTGAGGTATACAAGATCCCCTACTGAAAATTCCAAAGCAGACCTACGCCGATTGGCGTTCTTTTCATACCTCTCCTGGGCTAAACGAAGCTTCTCCCGAATAAGCTTCACGGCGACTTCCATCTCTTCTAGAGCATCAGGACCCAACAAAGGCTTCTCACCAGCCTCAGCCCAAAACAACGGAGTCCTACAGCGCCTCCCATACAAGGCTTCGAACGGAGCCATCTGCAAGCTTTCCTGATAACTGTTATTGTAAGCAAATTCCATGAGTCGCAGACGCTCATCCCACGCTCCACCGTGGTCTAAAATATAGCACCGGATCATATCCTCAACAATCTGATTGACCCGCTCCGTCTGCCCATTGGTCTGAGGGTGGTACGCAGTAGAATACCTCAGATCCGTACCCAAACCCTCCTGTAGACTCTGCCAAAAATGAGAAGTAAACCGGGAGTCTCGATCAGAAATGATGCTAACTGGCACACCGTGGAGTCGGATGACTTCATTCAAGTACAACTCCGCTATCTTCTTCATCGGGTAATCAATCTTATAAGGCACGAAGTGAGCACACTTCGTCAATCTATCCACTATAACCCAAACAGAATCAAATCCTCTCGGGGATTTTGGCAAACCCGTAATGAAGTCCATAGATATACTCTCCCACTTCCAAGTCGGGATATCTAGCGGAGTCAACTTACCACCAGGCCTTCCATGATCGGCCTTCACACGCTTGCAAGTGTGACACTCAGCAACATATCGGGCTATATCTCCTTTCATACCATACCACCAAGCAATTTGCTTTAAGTCACGGTACATCTTCGTAGATCCTGGATGGTAGACAACGCTGGAACCATGAGCCTCACTGCAAATCATACTCTTAATGTCCCCAACAGCGGGAACGCAAAACCTGCCGCGGTACTTCAAAGTACCCGCATCATCAATAGAAAAATCTGGCAACTCTCCCTTCTCTGTCCTGGTAAAAAGGTGCAACAGATCCGGATCGTCCTTCTGATGCAATCTAGTCAAAGAAATCCAGGACGGCTCTTCCACTGATAAGCTACTCTGTAAACTACAGCATCCCACTGAAATATCCATAAGGAGGAACTCCTCAACTAATCGATCGGCGGAGAGGTTAAAGATCTTTCCCGTCTTTCGGCTCAGGGCGTCGGCCACCACATTGGCCTTGCCCGGATGATACTGGATTTCCACATCATAATCCGCCACATACTCAAGCCACCGCCGCTGACGCAGATTCAACTCCTTCTGCGTGAACACGTACTTTAGGCTCTTATGGTCAGTAAAAATCTTGCACTGAGCCCCATAAAGAAAGTGCCTCCACAACTTCAACGCATAGATAACCGCTGCAAACTCAAGGTCATGCGTAGGATAATTCCGCTCATGAGTTTTCAGCTGCCTTGACCCATAAGCAATTACTTTTCCATCCTGCATTAATACGCATCCCAGACCTATATGCGAAGCATCCACATACACATCATAATCCACGCCCTCAGTAGGAAGGGTCAGAACGGGAGCAGTACACAATCTCCTCTTTAACTCCTGAAAAGCTTCTTCGCACTTCTCGCTCCAAACAAAAGCCACATTCTTCTGAGTCAGCTTGGTCAATGGTGCGGCTAGAGAAGAGAAACCCTCCACGAATCTCCTGTAATAGCCAGCCAACCCTAAGAAACTTCTGATCTCCTTAGGAGTATTCGGCCTACTCCAATCCGTCACTGCTGCAATCTTTTCTGGGTCAACCGAGATCCCATCCTTGTTCACCACGTGGCCTAGAAAAGAAACCTGAGGCAACCAAAATTCGCACTTGCTCAACTTGGCGAATAACTTGTGGCTCCTCAACTCTGATAGGACCAAACGCAAATGCTGCTCGTGCTCCTCAGCACTGCGAGAATAAACCAACACGTCATCAATGAAGACCACAACGAACTTGTCTAGGAAATCCTTGAACACCCTGTTCATCATATCCATGAAGGCTGATGGTGCGTTGGTCAGACCAAACGACATCACCAGAAACTCAAAGTGCCCATGCCTCGACCTAAACGCAGTCCGTGGAATATCTGCCTCACGGATCCTGAGCTGATGATAGCCCGAACGAAGATCGATCTTGGAGAACACCGTGCTACCACGCAACTGGTCAAATAAATCATCGATCCTCGGCAGAGGGTACCTGTTCTTGATAGTGACCTTGTTCAACTCTCTATAGTCGATGCAAAGCCGCATCGACCCATCTTTCTTCTTTACGAACAAAACAGGAGCACCCCAAGGCGACGAACTCTGCCTGATAAAACCTTTAGCCAACAACTCATCTAACTGAATTCACAACTCCTCTAACTCACGAGGGGCCATCCGGTACGGCGCCTTAGCAATAGGACGTGTACCCGGCTCCAAATCAATAACAAACTCCACATCCCGCTCAGGAGGGATACCAGGAAGATCATCAGGAAAAACATCGGCGAAACCACGAACAATAGGAATCTCCTCCAAGCGTGGCACGCTAACAACGGTTCCAACCGCCGAGACTAAACAAACACAACAATCAGAAAGAAACAATCTCTGAACACATACCGCAGAGAGAACAGGAGAATCCTGACACGGATCAGCATACACGCTGCCGGGCTGACCGTCGTCCCTGATGAAGTCCAAGCGCTTTCCCTTGCACTGAATGACCGCATCATACCGAGAGAGCCAGTCCATGCCCAAAATGACATCGAAGTCCTCTAGATCAATCATCTTCAGATCCGCCTTCGCAAGAAAATCCCCCAACAAAACCGGGCAATCCAAAATACCCAAATCTGACAACACAGATTCACCAGAGGGAAACTTGACACGGAAGGAATCCCGAACACGATCTAGAGACAACCAATGACGCTCCACAAAGGCTCTAGCCACGAACGAGTGGGTAGCGCCGGAGTCAAACAGGACACGCGCCCAGCGGTTCTTCACCTTAAATTTCCCTATAGGAACGCACAAAGCTAAGGAACTAGCACAACAGTACCGCAATTAATCTAGCAACTAAACTACCAGGCTAGAAAAAAAAAACAACAAACAACTAACTACTAACCTGAGATCACCTGGGTCGAAGTCTGAGCCTCCTCGGAAGAAATCACGTTCAGCTTCCCTTTTCCCTTGTCCACATGCTGAGGTGGAGGTAATGCCTGCAATGGAACTACAGGAAGAGCTGACTGGGCCTGAGGACACCTCGACTTAACGTGACCCTTCTGCCCACACTGATAGCAGACTCTAACCCTGGACCAACACTGGGCTGCATCATGCCCGGATCGCTTGCAAACTGAACAGGAGACATCTCTCCCAGGAGCACCCTGAATAGCATGAACCTGCTCCTTCTTCTGAGCTGCCGCCTTCTTGAAACACCTCTCAACAGGATGGCCTAACCGGCCACAAAAACTGCACACCACCCTGCTCCTCTTTCCCGGAACAGCATCGGGTACCAGGGGTTTCTTCTCCTCTACCAACTTCCTCTTATCCTTCCTCAGCTGCTGGCCTCTGCTCTTCGCCGTCTCAATGGCCTCAACCTTAAGAGCAGCCTCTACAACTCCAGCATAAGTCACTGACCCATAAGCACTGGCCAACTGCTGCACCTCACTCCTCAAACCACCGAGGAATCGCTTAACTCGATCAGCCTCCACGCTGACCAATCCAGGGGCAAAACGGCTCAACTTACTAAACTCTATCTCATACTCACCCACCGTGAGCTGCCTTTGCTTCAGATAGAGGAAATCATTCATGAGGCGGTCACGCTCGACCGAGGGTAAGAACTTCCTCAACAACATCTCCTTGAACACTTCCCAAGAGCATCCGGCTACCAGGCTCTCCTTCTCTCTCAGCCACCAACTCTTAGCCAATCCTTTAAGCTGATAGGCGGCTATCATCACCCTCTGATCATCTGAAATCCCAGAGTACGAGAACATCTCCTCCATGGAGATCAGCCAGTCGTCTATCACCATGAAATCTGCCTTCCCATCATAAGTGGGAGGGCTCAGCCTCTGAAACTGCGAGGTCAAGGCCATCTCTGCTGGCACCACCACTGGAGGTCTCAAGGGTGCAGGAGGAGGAGGAACAGCTAACCCCCCTACAGGAACTTGCGCACCCTGAGCCTGCCCTGCCACAACTGCCACCAAAGACTGAATCTGGGCTTGCACTTCCTCCAACTGCCTCCCCATAGCCTCGCTACTCTGACGCAGACCCTCGATCACCGCATCGTTCTGAGCTCCAGAAGATTCACCCTCAGACAGGGGAGTCGATCGGGTCGCAGGACGCCTAGCCATCCTAAAAATCAATACAACGCAAACCAGAACCAAATCCCACGACTAGAACCGACTACCAGTACAGACAATACATATGTAGATATAGACTTAAAGCTGCTAAACTTGCTCTGAGAGTTTATCTTCTTCACAATAATTAGATGATATGCCCTAACCTAGGATGGTTAACTACCACCTCACTAACTCTTGTGCCTAGATCGGATGCATGAACTTATGTTAGTTTGAAAACTTATGTGTGTACATATGTCATCCTGCAAATCTTTAGCTCGGCGCGTTGTGCTTATGCAATGATATGATATGCATGATTGTGCTATGCCATTCTAAAAAGAAGGCCCTAATGCATGATATGAGCGGCGTACACATGAAAATGTTATGCATCCCATACTACATAACATTTCCATGCAACGAAAAAGAAACGTGCTAGTCGCAGTCATGTGGTGAGGTTATGCATCCCATACTACATAACCCTCACATGTAGCCCCTATGGTGGATCCATATACGAACACATATTATGCATCCCATACTACATAATATGCCCCGTATACTTCATGTTATGCTATGAGTGTAGTGTTCGTGCTTTTGCCAAGACGTGCTGATGACATATCGGTGTGTGAATGACATGATGCTGAACTACTAACAGCATCCAAGGAAGGTTGCCCAACTAACTTGTCAAGCAACCTCCCTCTGATACCAACTGTCACAACCCGCATTTTCTCCGAATTAAGAATTATCAGAGTAAGAGAAAACACGCGTCATGATGCCACGTCAAGCAGGGGATAACTGCTGACGCTCAGGCAAATCCAACTACAATCTTTATGCAAGAAAATCATGTGCTTAATGAATAGAAAATCAGTTATGTTTAGAGTCCGTATCCCTCGGCTCAGTGGATCATGTAGTCCACAAAAGAAAACTATATTTAAACGCTGCGGAAAAATACTTTGATTAGGTTTTACACCCTAAAGAGCGCATAAGGGTCCCAAGAGAACCACTCATACTATGCAAGACACTACACTTAGTTTATATAATATATATAAGAAAACGGTTTTCGTACGTGATTTAGAAAGTAGTGATTAAGTTTACAAAACATGCTGATCATGAGCTTCATTTATAATAGTAATTATAGTTTAAAAATAACTAGCAACCTAGCATAAAACCTTCTCAAAGTAAGTAGACTATCTCCAGAAAAATAAATGGTAGCAGCAATAGTATATATCTAGTACAAGGTAAAAACTACTAGTGGGCGCCAACAACCTGACACGAACCCACCAGCACACATATATGTCTGTAAGAAAGTACTGAAAACAACCTCACAAACAAGGTAAACAAAACTCCAAAGTCCGGGAGTCCACCAACAACAACACCTCCAACTAGCCACCAAACTGGCTACAGCTCAGAACCTGGGGTATTCCAAAAGAAAACAGAATACCTCAGCAAGCAAAAATCAAGGTAAAACTGCATGAAAGAGTCAACCAAAAGGACAAAATAACAGAAAACATGCAGTAGAAAGAGTCACAACTGTCCAAAACAGGACAACAAGAAATGCACAACGTGCAAAGAAACAGCAACGACCCAGCCCAGGAACAACATCCTGCAGGGCCTACTAGACTACCAAGAGCCAGAATGCTGCAACACTACCAAAGATGAAACTTCTAACACCCTAAACTGCGGGAAGTGATAGTAGCAAAAACAACAACGAGGAACCGGATCGAAGACAAACGCAGTCCCCCAATCCACCATGTCCAAGTCAAAAGCTCGAGGGTCAACACGTGAAAACACAAGGGACCTTCCACCCGACATGCCCAGCCCGTACCTGGAGCAAGAAATCCATGGGTGGCCTTGGCTATATCACACAACTCCACCCCCATAAAGAGCTACAACCACCACTACTATCCACGACCCACGATTCGGCCTTTAGGAAAAATAAAGAAACGGCCGACAAGAAAACCCAGAAATACAACTGGAAAAAAAATCCACTCGGAAACGAAATACAAGGTAAAGGAAGAGTGTTGAAATAAACCAACACGACTAGGCGTTGAGTGAAACCCACTCAGTGCCTACCTAAACTTTGGCCTTGAGTGAGCTAGCCTCACTCGCCGCCAAAATTAAGTTACTACCCACAAGCCCGCTAAAGAAAAACGGAGCTCGACGACAGTCGAACGACCAAGGCAGAAGATCCAGAACTCAAGTAATTGCCTGCCACTTGAGTATCTAAACTCCCGCACTCGAAACCATCTAAATTCGCCTGGCAAAAGGAATTATACAAAGCGCACGATCAGTGACGCACGATCAGTGGTCGTGCGCACTCATCGGCTGATGATCGTGCGAAACGAACCTGGAAACCTGACAGAAAACCTAGCAACTGCGCACGATCAGTGTCGCACGATCAGTGGTCGTGCGCACTGATGTCAGCGCTCGTGCGATTGCCCGAGACAGAACTTTGGAAACTGAAATATATACGCGCACGAACAGAGGCACACGACCAGTGGTCGTGCGCCCTAAAGGTTAATGACCGTGCGCGGCAAACCTGTACCGTTTGGAATTTTCCGAATGACACCGGAACGCGCACACGACTCACGCCACTGCAGTAGCAGTAGACAACTATCAACGTCGCACGCTACTACCGTATAAACTATGCCTAACCATTCGAATAATACCATAACGAAGGAAATTGGCAACCACACCCCCCTCCTAACTCTCCCTCTCGGCTATGCCCGAACCAGAGCATCAATCAAAATTAAAGGAAAACAACGGCTTCGCGCCGACAATTTGGATTCCAAACATCACAACATAGGGGGGGTTTCAGTAGGAAGAACTAAGCCCTATAGTTAGCAAGAAAACGAGAACAACAAGGCCTCTAACCTGGGTTAACCGGGATTTCAATTTCATCAAATAAAATAAAAGAAAACACTTGGCAAGGGCAAGAATACCACTTGCCTCAAATCTCAGCGAAGCTTTGGACTGCTTTCCTCCTCTTCGCACGGATCAAGACGGCCGCAACACCTAGAACAAAGACTCGGCCATTAATGGCGGAAAACTTCCAAAACTGAAAATTCCAATCCTTCCAAAACTCCACGAAAATCGAATTTCTTACCGCAGGAATGAAGGTCTCGTCGAGAGCAATCCGTATCCACTCTCGGAATCGAATTCCGTCCACAAACGCTCCGGGAATCGGCGTCCGAAGGGAAGGCTCGGCGGTTACTCGATTCTCTCGTACAAGGGCGGCGGTTTCTTACGTGAAGAAGATGATGGGGCTTTTCATTTCATCTTATTATGTTTATATATATATAATTATATAATTATATAATTAATTACAAAATTACATAAAGCACCAAATTGACGCGAAAACCGATTCACCTCGGAATTCGACGAAATTCGCACCGTAGCTAAATACCCACGCTACGAACACAACGGCGAAGTCGAAATTAACTTTCGACGAACAGAACTCGAGTTATGCCCAAACAAAGCCAAACACAAACATCCCCCCGAGAGGCCACACCGGGTCACCAAAACGACTCGGTTTGCTAGGGAGATCTTGCCAACAGGCTACCAAACAGGGCACTCAGTTCTAAGGAGCTAAACCATACTCCACACATGGCACAAGCCACGGAATCGCGTCATCGTAACGCCAAACGAGAATAAAAAAATAATCGCTGAAAAGACGGGGCGTTACAACTCCTCCTTCCCATAATTAGACCACAACACCTTAACCACAAGAACACTTTTGCAGCACAAAATCCTTGTCTCGTTGTCTACTATCCACACAGGCTCTAGTCGCACCGACCTATCAGTCGCAACTGCTCCATCAATGGTGGGAACATATTGATCGGGCCACAACAACTCCTTTCGAAGTGACGACACATGGAATACGTCATGCCGATTCTTCAGCTCTGGCGGTAGCTCCAACCGATTGGCCAACGGGCCAATCCTTTCAACTAATGTAGGGCCGAACCTACCTTGGGCTAAGCTTCTTCACACCATATACCCGTGATACTCCATGCGTCGGCCTGATCTTCAGAAACACTTTTTCTCCACCATCAAAAATTCGGGAATATAAACTGGATTTGCGCTCGGGGTATAACACTTTGTCTCCACCAGTTTGTGATAAGAGGCAAAGCGATCCGTGAGAAGTTTTCTACGAAATGTCTGTTGTAGCCCGTAAATCCAAGGAAGCTCCTGATTTTGGCCACAGAAGATAACACCGGCCACTCCCGTATGGCTCTTATCTTTGATGAATCCACCACAATGCCCTCTCAACTTACCACATGGCCAGGAAAAGCCACTGACGATAGCCAAAACTCACACTTTGAGAACTTGGCGTAGAGTTTGTTTCGCTTCAGGGTGTGCAACACCATCCATAAATTTTTCGCATGGTTTGCTTCAGATTGAGAGTACACCAAGATGTCATCAATGAAGACGATCACAAATAAATCCAAGTACTCTCTAAAAGTTCGGTGCATTAAGTCCATGAACACCAATGGTGCATTACATTGCCCAAACATCATTACAGTGAACTCATAATGATTGTAGCATGTTCCAAATACTTTCTTGGGAATGTCACCTTCCCGAATCCTCAATTGGTAATAACCAGATTTCAAGTCCAATTTAGAATAGACGGTTAATTCCACTAGCTGATCAAATAATTCATCTATCTGTGGAATCACATACTTGTTTTTCTCGGTCAGTTTATTCAATTCACTATAGTCGATACAAAACAGCATACTACCGTCCTTCTATTTCACCAAGAGAATAGGTGCTCTCCAAGGTGACATACTTGGCTATATATATCCCTGTTCCAGCAACTCAGGTAGGTCAACTTTCAGTTCCGCCATTTCCTTTGGCACTACACGATATGGCCAGCAGGCAATAGGTTTTGCACCTAGCACCAAATAAATAGTGAAGTCTATCTCCCACTAGGGCAGTAACCCAGTAAGATCTTGGTAAACACATCAACAAACTATGATACAATCAGAGCGCCACTCATGCTGGACTTTGGCTCAACAGCCTGAATAAGCGTGAAGAATAACTTCGCGCCTTTCCGAACAACATTGATGAATTGGAGATAATACATCAAGATCTTTCTCGCTCCTCGCATACCAGCGAATTGTATCAAGCTCGATATTCTATCCAAGTTTGATCTCTTTTGAATTGCAATCAATAAAGGCCTACTGCTCCGAAAGTCAGTCCATACCAAAGATCACATCAAATTTCGATATCGACATCACTGATGTCTCCAAATCAAAATATCGACTTCCTAACCGTACCTCGACATAGCAAGTCTTATCCGCATGCATTACACATCTATTTGGTAACAACATCGTTACCCTATCTTTACCATATCATTACCCTATCTTATTGCTAAGTACACGTATCAAATAGTGCTCTCGCTAGACAGTACCGAATAAGGAAAATGCCTAAGACAAACATATCATACACAATCTATAAAAGGTATGAAGTATCAAAAACAATAACAAAGTATCTTAACTCATACTTGTGACAACGTCACTTTGCTTTATGGCCTCCTATTGGACAAGATTATAAACTCGGGGCTGTGCCTGAGATGTAGAGGACACTACCACTGACTTTCCCTTCTCCGCATATGACGCTCCAGTCTTCTTTTCACCCTTTGCCGGACCAACCCGATAGTCACGAGCTATATGCCCCACCCTACCAAAAGTTTTGCAAGTACGAGTCTCTTGCCTCGAAGTTTCTCCAGATACAACATTCGAGGGAGCCTGTGCAGAAGACTTGGGTATCTTACACCATTTCTTTTGGTCGTCAGTTTTCTCAAGATACGGCGCTTTGAACTCGGACTTCGTCATAGCCAAGTTCATTTTGCCTTCTACCCACTTCATATACTTCCCCAATGAATGTGCCGTATAAACCAATGCTTGAAATCCCTGGTTCACCGAACTCGAGAGCAGGAATCTCAGCTCATCCCGCAAATCTTCGGAGAACCTATTTGTTTTACGCTCCTCATCAGCAAAGATAGTTCCCGCATAACCTACCCACCTTGTAAACTCATGTAAGTATGTGTCAACACTACTTTCTCCCTGAGTTAAATGTTGGGATTCATTTTCCATGGCTATCCGCTGAGCCAATGACAAGTGCTTTGCCAAGAATAGTCTCAAAAACTCCTCTATCGAGACTTCTATTAGTTGTCTGCCCACTAAGTGGTGCAACTCTATCTCGTCCCACCATAGCCGAGCCTCTCCTTCCAGCAAGAAGGTGGCTAATGTGACTTTTTCCTCCTCCTCTGTCCTTATCGCCGTTAATATTCGCTTGACGCGTGACAACCAATAATCCACCTCCGTTGGGGATCCCACACCCGTAAATGTAGGAGGATTGAAGCTCATAAACTGCTTCAACTGCCGTTCAGCTGCTCGAGGGTCCGCAATAGCCTCAACAGTTTCTGGCCTTACACCAACCTGTTTTGCACCCTTGCAGGTTGCGCTTGCCTAGTAGGATGTGCATGAGTCATTGCAAACAGTTCCTCAGCAACTAAACATACTGTCTCTGTAGAAGGAGGAGGTGTAGGCACCGTAGCTGGTGTCGCACTCTCATTAGAATGTTGGGGCTCAGACTGCCCAACACCGCTTCGAGTCACCTATAGGTGGACAAGACACACTTTAGGGACTTTGAACAAGCAACAACAACATTATAGGAATGCGCAGGTTCCACAAACAGGGATATTTTCATTCCTTAGTGGACATTCTTGATTTCATTTATAGTTAAAGCGGGTCGTACTTACACGTGCTCTCCACCCCACAAAAGAATTCGACCACAAATTTGAAAGAGGAAGATAAAGACAAGTTGATACAAAATTGTATCGTCTCTACTCGTTAAATGACATATAATATAAAGGTATGACAGGGGCCCCACACTATATACCACAAACAGGCAGCGAAGTTACAAGTTAATATCCTAACTCAAAGCATTCTAGCGGAAGCATTAGGGGTTAAGTATGAACTCATCAACCATTAATGTCCACTATATATATATAAACCAACACATTTATATATCTCAAAGGAATCTATATAAAATACACAAAAAGTTTGGCCTTAAGGCCTTACAGGTTATCTTCACGAGTGTGGATTACATACATCGGCACGCAGGCCGGCCACAAAAGAAAATAGTAAAACATTTCTTTAATTGGCCTTCGAGGGCCAGCATAGCAGCAACAGTAGCAACAAGTGATTCAACCCTCTATTTCCTGCTTGGCTCTCCAGCACCTGTACAAGGATAGTCCACCGCACAGTGGCAAACAAGGCAACGATCAACATTCAGTTGACCAATTTATAATGACCCTACCTATTTCCCGAGGCAGTGGTATTCCTTTCCTGTAGGCATGACATCTCACAAGCAGACATATCACAAGATGTGCACTCATGCACCATCAATATATCATAAACGTCGAGCACACAGTCCGACGCTCCATGCACTCAGGGCACATTATTGGTGTACCGGAAAACCAGGGTCCCACCACCGTTGAAAGGTCCAAAACCCAACGGTAAAATTTTAACATTGCGCTCCACAGCCTACAGCCGGAGTCTTTTGTCTTAATGGCACGCAAGCCTAAAATTCTCATTATGTGCTCCAACAAATGCCCAATAACCCGGGCAACTCAAGTTGACAACCATAACGCCGAGAAAGGTCAACTGTTACACATTGTTCAAATCGCCACAACTAACGCGGGTCGACTTCCATTTATCCGTTCGACACGAAGCCTTTTAAGACCTCGTAGCTCACAATATCCATACTCTTCCCAAAGGACTTGCTTCACAATCATAGGTTAGCTAGGAGCTATCACCATCGATAACCACTGTCTCCTAGCGTTAGCAACAGAACTCTCTTTCTGTACCAAGCCATAACCTTAACTAAACCAACCATCAAGAAATCCCTGCAGCCACTTGCAGTGCCAGAAACACTGGACTTACATAGCATACAACTCATAGACTTCGAGGGTATTTTCCTGGAATTCCACTCCAGTACTTATTGTTACTCCGCTTCACAGGCACAACCCGACGACCCAACAAAATACTCATTTTGACGCAGATTCTTCTCCGCTGCGCAAAATATAGCATCACCAATCCAGACCAACCTGTCCAGATGGACTTCACACAACATACCTATTCCGTACTACACATTTCCAGATCTATATGCAAGAATTTATTGGGGATTTCAAGAATCAACCCAATGGAAATCACTCAATAATACACCTTTTTGTGGGGGAAATCCATGCATATGCCAAAATAAGGACTTCACATGTCTAAGAAGCAAGATTGTTACCCTTGACGTTCTTTTTGGAGTCATGACACAGCTTTTCCGTGGATGGAATTGACTGCCTCACTTTCCCCTTCGCGATTATAGCTTCAGATCTTGTTTTTTGCCACAAAATCTCTCCAGCAACCTCAACAACCTTTTGGGTACACTAGAAACTGTGTACCAGATTTGGAGAAGCTTCACTTAACTCAATGATATACATCAATGTGTATTTGATGAGATGTTGAGTTTCAATGTACAGGTTAAAGAAATGCAGGAAAATTTTCTAAGTATAAGTGTCGACACTTGTGAGGGAAATGTGTCGACGCCAGAAGCAAGATTGTGTCGACACACAGGACTTGTGTCGACACACATAAATTCTGTCAGCAACAGTTGTGTCGACACTTAGGACTTGTGTCAACACACACTCAACACCAGCTATAATGAAGACTAGAAGTAGTTGTGTCGACACACAGGACTTGTATCGACACACACTCAAGAAATCTGTCAATAACAGCTATGTCGAGACCAGAAGTAGTTGTATCGACACACATGACTTGTGTCGATACACACTCAAGAAATCTGTCAATACTAGCAATATCGAGACCATAAGCAGTTGTGTCGACACACAGGACTTGTGTTGACACATCTAACAGAAGTTGTGTCAAGAAGATGAAAAATGACTATGTCAACATTATGGGAGTTGTGTCAACACCATAAAGACGTGTGTCGACACATGGTCTATTTATGTTAACACATTTGGAGTATAGTCTCGACAACTTTCTACTATGATAAAGTTCAAGGAGATGACAGGTGTCAAGACTAAAGACCTGACAACTGTCATAAGTAACAACGCTGTCACATCTATCAGAAGGCCGTTATGAACCGGATCAACCGGTAACCTTGGATTGGATCTATATAAAGACATGTGCTATCACAAAGAAAAACATTATTAAGAGAGGGGGAACAAGAGACAAACATAGAAGAAGGCAGATCCTGAACCAGTCTTCAAGGGGAGTTCAGATCTAATTCTGAATACAAGAAGGAAGCTGGATTGAAGATCATCTCCAACTTCATTAAAGATCAACCTTACTTTGCTCAGATTCAAGAAGCTTGAAGAAGCTAAGATAGGTTGGATCTTAAGAAGTCAGTTCTATCAAGAACTTATCAAGAAAGTCTTCACCTAATTCTCTTTCTATCTGGGTGAAGATTTATTATTTTAAACAATTAATTCCTTGTAAGATCTTTTATAGATCTGAGTTGTAAGCCTAAATTTTATAATGGCTGAGGTAGGCTGAGTGCCTGAGGTAGGACTTAAAGAAGTTTGAGTTGTAGGACGGGTGATAAAGGCTGAGGTAGGGCTGAGTTCCTGAGGTAGAATCTTGGTGATCTGAGTTGTAGGCCTGGTGGTTAAGGCTGAGGTAGGGCTTTTGCCTGAGGGAGGAGTCTTGGGAAGATTTGAGTTGTAGACTTGAAGAAGTCTGAGTTGTAGGAACCAGTTCAGTTCTGAGTTGTAAGATCTGTGGATCTGAGTTAGTGGAAGGAAGTTTGGCCGAATCCAGTTCTCTACTTGATAGGTGGAGGGGGAGAGTGGACGTACCAAAAAATTGGGGAACCACTATAAATCATTGTGTGATGAGCTATGTATTTGCTGTGATTGTCATTCTTTGTGATGTGATAGTTGTGCTGTGTTAACATTGTTAATTGCCTAAGTTATTAAAAAAAGATTTGAACCTATTCACCCCTAGGTTTTAGGCTCTATAAACCAAATCTTTCAAGTGGTATTAGAGGGAGGTTCACTCAAATATAGACCTAAAAGTCTGTGTATATCTCCAAGGCAATTAACTGTTAGCCAGAATGGGTTTAAGTGAAAATCAGAAGGAACTTGGATCCATGAAACTTCCTATCTGTAGAAAAGAAAACTTTGGCATATGGAAAGAGAGGGTCAGATTGTTCATGGAAGCATCTGATCCAAGAATCTACATTACAGTTCTAGAAGGACATTTCATTCCTATAAACATATCAGTTCTTGATGGAAATCTCAAAACTCCAAAGAGCTATTCTAAAATGACTAAGGAAGAGATCATCCTATCAACCTTAGACAAGAGAGCACAAAACATAATTGTGAGTGCCATAGATGATTCTACATTCCAGAATCTGGTGCATTGCAAAACCTCCAAGGAGATGTGGGACACTTTTTTGCCTATATGGAGGGAACTGAAGAAGTAAGAGAGGATAGAAAGTCCATGCTAAATCAAGAATATGAGAGCTTTAGACAAGCCAAGATAGATAGCATAACTGAATGTTATAAGAAATTCTTTAGAATTGTAAATGAGCTAATGACCTAAGGAAGAGTTTTTAGTATATATGAACTGAATGACAAGTTTCTCAGATCACTAACCAAGGATTGGTATAGAAAAATATGTGTCATCAGAGAGGTGGCCAAGCTTGTTGATACACCTCCACCAACCTTGTTTGGAAAAATTTTATCTTATGAGATGCAGCTAACTGCCAGAAAGGAGGAGGAGAAAAGCAATAGGTCTGAATACAAAGATAAGTCAGTAGCCTTCAAGGCTAAAGCCACAAGAAAGGGTAGGATAAAGTCGTTTTCTCCACCCATGAGAATTGCTGAGGTTGAATCAGAAAATCTTGACATTAACACTTCAGACAGCCACAACTCTGATGAAGACTTTTCTGCCTTTACAAGGCAGTTTCAAAGGTTCATGAAGAAGAAGAAATGGAGAACAAAGCCATCTTCATCTCTCTCTCCGAGGATGACTATTACAAGAAGAAGAAAACTCCTAAGGATGACAGGTATGACTCTAATCCTAGTAAACAAACTTCTTCTAAAATTATTTGCTATTGTGGTAACAGGCTAGGACATGTTATAGCTGATTGTCCTGATAAAAGAAAGGAATCTAAGGACAATAAGAAGCCTAAAAATAAGGGCAAGAAGGAGAGATCCCTTGTTGCTCAGAAGCAGAAGAGTTGGACTGACTCTTCATCATCAGAATCTGGAGAAAAGGATGAAGCAGAAGCCTATATTGGATTGTTCACTACAGAAGAGGATTCTGTAGAAACTAAATTCCTACAAATGTTGGATTCTATAAAACGGAGTGAAGATCATTATTGTAGAGGGATGATGGCTTTGACTGAGGAAGATCAGTGCCAGGATCAGCTTGGTCCCAGTAAGGTATACAATCCATCATCAGTCTCTAATTATTATACTGGATAAGAACTAGAAGCATCAGCATCAAGAGATGAGGATTGTTCTGAATTTGAAGGGGATGTCCATCAACTAATTGATGAGTATGGTGGTCTATTGCAAGCTCTTAAGAGAAGCAGAATCCTTGTCAAAAAGCAGGCTAAAGAAATTGCATCTCTTAAATTGGCTGCATCAGATTCAGCAAAAGTGCTAGATTTGAAGCTGAATGAAGTTGCCAAACTAAAAACATAACTGTTATTCAGATGGGTATAATTACCTTCAAAAATGATCACATCAAGAGTCTGGAAGTCAAACTTCAAAGTGAGAAGGATCTTGTGGCTAAATTCTCAAAGCTAAAGTAAGTCTTACCCTTAATAGACAACTTTATCTCCCAAAAGGGTAAGACATGATTAGGATTCAAGGAAAGAACTAGGGCAGCTAATTCCAAAAGAAAAGGCAAAGCCCCAGTTCAGCCACTAGCCTTCAAACCCCCTATTTCTTTTGGAAAAGTGATGCATCCTACTAATAGGTATGATCATGACATCACTCATGGTCACTGTAAGTATAGTAATCTGAATGGCAAGGAGAAAATGCTAATAGTGTTGCCCTTAAGCAAACACACCAGGTTATTAAAGAATCCTTAGTGTTTGCTGCTCCCACTTGCACTTAAAAAGACTGCTGACAGCAATATTGTTAAGCCCAGCAGGCTCCTGCAACAAAAGCTTCTTCAGGCACAAGGACTAAATCAGTCACTCCTCCTCAACCACTCCCTAGCAAAGTGTTGTCATAACACTTCCATATCCTCTCTTCCTTCTCCACATCAAGTTACATCATCCATTCCTTCACCTCCAATAACTTCTCATCTCCTCAAGCCACCCATCAAGAAGTTTTCCATCCACTAATTACTTCTCATCCATTGATTTAGAAATCATCCTCCTATCTCCATCATTCAACCTTTTAGATGATTCCTCATGATGATTCCCCTTCTTCACCTCAAGATATTGTATCCACCTCATCATCCTTTCAGCAAATCCTTCATGACATCATCTCTCAACCATCCTTTTCCCCTACCATCTCCTCATTTCTACCAACAGTCACTATCCTAGCTCCATCTATTACATCTATCCCCATCTCTCAAACATCAATACCACTTCACCCTGCATCCATTTCATCAATTTCTGCAGCCTCTTCCCTCTACCTCTACTCAAGTTAATCTTGAGCAAGTAGATCTTCCTCTGGCAGATAGATTGTATGAGTTGTTGGCACCCAAGCTAACTCTCTTACTAAATTCAACCTTGGCTCCCTTAGTCAAGACCTTGAATTAATTATCTGTTAGAATATCTTCTTCCTTCTCCTTTCAGGCACCCCTTCTTCTGGGGGCCTAGACTAAGTTATCACTGAAACTAGGGAGGGAGATGACTTATGAAGAAGTGCTGCCTTTAGAGGATTTCAATTCAGAAATGCAGATATCTGAAGTTCAAGTTTCAGAAAGTCAAGCTTCAAAGCAAGTTCAGTTACAGCTTCAGCTTTAGCTCCAACCATCAGTCCTACTGTAGATATACATTCTTTATTATCATTTTTTGATTCACTTTATAGATGATGTCCTCCAGCACCTCTCCCTGCTGAAGATTTAACCAGGGCTATTGTTCCCTCTCCTGTTGTGATCCAACCCTGATAGAGATGTATATAAATTATGTTAAATCTGTGGAAAGTATTTCTGTGGTTTCTTGATGCTGCTATTGCTGCTGATGTTACTTTTTCAGAGGCTATTATAGAGCCAGTTGAGCCAGTTTGTTAAGCTCCTAAGCCTATTATTCAGATGCTGCTGTTCCTGTTATTTCAAGTGCTGATGTTGTTATTCTTCTCCTCCTGCTCCAGCTCATGTTATCTCTAAAGAAATATTAAAGGAAATAGATGTTTTATATGATGAGCCTCAGAGTTCTGATGATAATGATGAATTCAGAACTGACTCTGATAAATTCCTCTGCAACTATTGCAAAGAAGAGGAAAGCTAGAAGTAAAGCCATGAAAAGAGTTCAATTATCCAAGACTACTTCTGATCATGACATTCCATATTATATTCTGCACAGCTGTCCTATAACTGAGCACTGGATGCAATTCTCTAAGAACCAGTTGAAGGCCATGAGGAAGAAAAGGAAATGTGACCAGGAACTTCTCATTATAATCCTCCTCCTCCTCCTTCTCCAGGTGCAGGTCTAGTGAAACTCAGCTCATCAATCCTCACATACTTCATCTCAAAGATCCTCTCAGTTTCAAGGAAGATCTCACCCAGAGGATATCAGCAAAGAGGTAATCAGTAAAGAGGAAGTCAGTACAAAGGCAATCAAAGAGATTATCAAGTTTATTCTAGAGGACAGTCCAAAAATCAATCTTATCAAAGGAAAGGACAAAGCCCAAGTGATTTCACTTCTGGTCCTTTTCCTTATAAGCTCAAAGAAGGATTTCATCCAAAAGCTCCTCCCACTGACACCATCAATAAGTATGGCCACCAGTTCCTTTTGTAGACCCCGAGAATAACCCAGTCTCCTGGACAGCTAGACTAAAAGAAATGGCTGCTCTAGATCAAATCAAGAAAGCAAGAGAAAAAGGTTCAAATACTTCCAATATCTCAACTCTATCAGATCCAAGAAGACAAGAACTTGAAAGATACAGCTCCAAGAAATTCCTTCACTGAGAGTACATGCAGCTACATCCTGAAGCTGTAGTTTTCTAGAAACAGAAGCCAGAAGACTCTTGGTGGCTGCTGATGACTTCAGATCAAAGAAAGATTCAGAAAATCCAAATAGAGAAATCATTTTCAATAAAAGAACTGATGATAAATATTAATCTGGGTGTAGCTGAAAACCTTTTATATCTCTATTGAACTATTTGGTGTGATATAATTATATATATGTGGTCTTCAATGCTTTTTATATTTCTATTTTTGTTGTTTTTATTTCCTATATCTCATGTAAATAGTAATCCTAACTCAAATAGGGGAGATTGTTGGAACCCTATTACTAATTTGGGTTAGGATCACTATGTCTATTGGATTGTTGCTTTGACCTTGTTGTATAGAGTAAAGGTCAACTATTAGGTCTAAGGCTTAGGACTTAGGTTTGAAGCTTTCCCCAAGACCTCCTAGTTTCAGATGAAAAGCCTAGAAGAAGAATTCAAGTGGTCGTCGAGCTCATATCGACGAAGCGTCGAACCTAGTTCGACTATCTGTGAGTTCAGTTGATAGAGCGTCGAACTCAGTTCGACGATCTCTGAGCTCAAGTTGACGAGGCGTCGAACTCAGTTCGACGATCTCTGAGCTCAGATCGATGATTTCTGTCTTAGACTAATTCCAATTTCTCCGAGCTCAGTTCGACGATAATTGAGCTCAAATCAACGATTATTTTTTGAGATCGTCGATTTCTTGAATTTTGTCCTGTTGTTAAGGATTTCAAATATCTTCAACTCAGAGCATTTATTACAGAAGATTTCTAGCCGTTATAATAAATCTGGAGCAAGTTCAAGGAAATAAAGGAGTAATGTTTTTTAGTTTCTTTCCTCCAGAGACAGTTGACATTTAAGAAAAGCCTTTATGACTCTGCTAACGGCTATCATCAAGATTTGATGACTGGATTTCTTATTATCATTCAGAGAGAACAAGAATACACACAATAACATACACAGAGAAAGAAAAAAGAAGATCAATAACTCAGAAAACTGAACAAGTTTTCTTTCTGATTCATGCTGATTAAAAGTCTTCGTCATTCACACTCCAGACAACAAACATTCTTTCTTGCTGAAATCATCTTTTGCTGGAGCATTCTTTTCATTGAAGACCTATCACCCTTGCAAAGCTTCCAGCTCCTAACTCTTCTAATCTCAAGGGAGCTTTGACAACATCTCATCCACTTTTGCTTCTCTTTGATAGTTGACAGAGAAGATAACATCACCATTTTTTCTTTTTTCCTTTCTATAAAAGGGTTTTAAACTCCCTTCAAAAGTTTTGTTTTGGTTCCTGAGACCTGATCAACACTCAGTGGTGGCAAGACACCTGATCAAAAAATCTGGTTTGGTTTTTGGGCACCTGATCAAAAGATCAATTGTGCCCAGTACACCTGATCAACTCATCCTGCAGTGGATTCCTACCAAGGGTGGTAGAAGAGTGGACGTACCCTGGTTTGGGGAACCACTATAGTTCCTTGTGTCTTCTGGTTGCTTGCTATTTTATTTGTTGTGTGCTGTAATTTGCTCTTTTGTGTTTTTATTTTGATTTCTGTCAAGCACTCTACACTAACCAATTTAAGTCTTCCCCTGTTAGAATAATTTCATATTTGTAAAATTATTTTTAAAACACTTTATTCACCCCCTTCTAGAGTGAAGATTGATCTTACCTTACACTCACTTTTAGAGTTATTTATTCAATCCAACTAGTCTACTCACTATTTAACCTAGGGATCTATTAACTACCCATTTTTTTCAAGTAGGTTTTATTTCATAATTTTGATTACAAGGAATCAACCAACAACTCGCAACAGTCATTCAAGTTATTTACCTCAATCTTGCCAATAAACTTAGTAGGGATTACATAAACAAAAGAGAAAGGTATGCAATAATCATATAAAATAAAGAACTTCAACCGGTATTCCTGAAGCTATGGAATCCGGTTAAATTGTGTAACCCATAGTTGGAAATATATTACTAAGGGCAGCGACTTTCGTGTTTAGTCGGAAGCCCTTATTTGGCCGTATCATACTCGAAATGGCTTCTAGACGCTACATCCAAATTAAAGTTTCAGCACGTTTACGTTATCAGCCGTCTATCTCGATATGGCTTTCCCGTGGCTACAGACCTCGCCTAAAGATGTGTAACCACTCGTTGGAAAGATCTCTCCAAGGCCTATGACTTTCGTGATTAGTCAGAAGCCTGATCTGGCCATGTCTCATCTTAAAAAGGCCACGAAGATCGCC